>VDFB02000017.1:216510282-216676965 GCA_007258455.2 Sequoia sempervirens
AAAAAAATCTAAACATAAATATAAAATTCAAAAACAAATTTCACATTTGTTCATTTGTCTTTTACTTAAATTGAAAACTTAGAAGATCATTTTTGTCTTTTACTTATACTTTTTTTAGAATTGCATGCTTTTCAAAAGTCTTATGTAACTATAAATTGCCCGACTGCAGTCGTCATTGAAAATGTCATACTGAATTTAGTAAGCAATTTTTGTCATAGCTTGTGATCATATTATATTGAATTTAGTACGATAACACAAAAATGCAACTGAAAGCATAGAATTTGATGTATGCATACAATGATTCACAAGTCTCGTAAGAGTTACATCTCTACTTTGCTTCTTTGCAGTCTTAATCTGGTTTGAAGAACACTAATTGGTTGGTATATTTTAAAGTATGAAATCAAATAATATAAAAAAAAATTATATATATTTTTTTAAATTTCTTGTTATTGAATTATAATCTTGTATTTATACTTATTGTTAGAAACTAGGAAGATCTAGGATATAAGAAAAAAGCTCGTGAAGAATGCATAAGATTCTATTTAGCTTGATTATTAACAATGAGTTCAAACCCTCATTATAAAGGATGGGGATGAACAAAGTCATGCCACAAGAATAGGCAATCACATGCCATGGATTGAGGAGAAGATTCATCATCCTGTAGTGGTGGTGAGTTGCACATGTCATGGATTGAGGAAAGGACTCCTCATCTTGTAGTGGTGGTGAATTGTTCTCCTCTATGCAAAGGAGAGGTGTTGAGAGGGATTGGACACCTCTCAAGTCACCTCAACAACCTTGACACCTCATGGGGAATGAGTCAAGGGTCAACTTCAACACCTAACTTGGCTTAAGTTAGCCTAACTAGAGTAGAATACACTAACATTTATCTTGCTCTTAATTTTCAAAATTCAAATAACACAAGCCAACATCAGATCTATAATTTCAAATCATTTAAATATGGCCAAAAACATATCCCAAGGGGGTCCTAGGGTTAAGTGAGGACCCATTTTCCATGTGGTGAATGGGTCCTAGAATACTTAGCTAGAACACACTTTGGGGATTGTGAAATGTTATGTAGAAAGGGGGTCCTAGGAACTAGTGAGGACCCATTCGCCAGGTGGTGAATGGTTCCCAGGTTAGTGACTTAGGACCCATACCTCGTAAAATTAAATGTTGTGTAATATTATTAATGAATGTTGGGTTTTATCCCTTGGAATCTATAATTAATTAGGCTTGGATTTTCCTTAAAGGGGTCAAATAAGACAAATTAAACCTCAATTAATTAATAAAGCCCTAGATTAGTGTGAAAGTGTAAATATACACTTTACAAAACCCTAAATAAGGCAACATTAAGTCCATTTTATTTAGAAGGGCCCTAGACTTAATATGAATGTGTAAAACACATTACAACACTAAATTAAAGAAACATTAGATTCATTTTAATATCAATTATTCCCAATTTAAATGTAAAAAAGTGATACTTTTTTGGACACTACAATAACTATATTTAATAAAATAAATTTCTTTTAGAGAAAACTATTACTATTATAGATACATAATAATATATGTTTCATTATAATTTTATTAGTTAATTAATACTAATTTTATACATACACTATATATTTTCCTAATAGATATATATTAAAAAAATATTCATAAATTTTAAACTAGTTATATTATATTATATTCAAAAAGTGTGTCACATTCTAGGATTTATTGGCTTTAGGGTAAGTATTTAAATACTATAATTTTTTCACAAAGTTATGTCTGTCAATAAATTAATTTTAATAGTTTTATTAGGTTGAAGTTAAAAATTATACATATATATATATATAATTTCTAAAAAGAATTTCACACGTTTTCATGTTTTTTACTTAAATTCAAAACTTAAAGGAAAAATATTTTCTTTTACTCATACTTTTGTTAGAATTACATGTGTTTTTAACATTTTTCTTTTAATTTTAGTAGTATCTCATTGAAATATATAATTTTTTTCATTATAATTTTTAAATTAAAAAATAATATTCTATAAACTACATTCAATTTCCTATAACTTTTGTTACTAGCTTTTACTTTTATATTGTATAGATAACTTATTCAATGTATAGTGTGTTCTTAGTCAAGTTTTACATTTTTATTGTCATTTAATAATATTGTCTCACTTTTCTTCAATGGTAACACATTTTTTTTATGTGGATTGTAAGTTTTAGACCAAGTGAAGAATAATTTACATTCAATTTACTTATTTTCTAAAAGTTATATGAATTTTAAGATTAGTAAGCTTAAGTTTTCTTTATCCTTGTCTCTCTCACCTTTCTTTTGGAAACATTTTATTCATATTTAAACTAGATTTAGTTAGCCACAATTTTGGTTCTAATTCTTTTCTTTTAGTTGTATGATTTTTTTTTTGGGGGGGGGGGGAAATATTCATTTCAAGTTGACAATTAGAGTGTTTTTTAATCTCTAAGGTATCTTAAGAGAGATTTAAAATTGATATCCTAGCATTCCAGTTAAAATCAATTGTTTTGAAATTTAAATTTATCATTGAATTTGGTTTGGACTCTTGGGTTTAAGATTACACATATTTAAATATATTTTTCAAAAATGAATAATTTGCTTTTTATATCTATGTTATGAGATTTCATGGATTTCCTTTTGCATTCTATTGAAGCCCCTTGGATGGAACAACCAAAATGCTTATCTATTGTGCTATTTTGATTCTCTTTAACTCTTAGGTTTAGAAGGCTCTTATATTGAAAAATATTTTAAATAAGATGCCTATTATTATTCAAACTTATTGATTTTCCAAAACACACATAAATAGAGGTGAAATGAAAGAAATTGAAGGAAAAAAGAAAGCAACTTTCAACCACAATAAAAACTAGAATCATTTTTATGAATCAAATACAAAAAAAATCAACTATCCCATAAAATAACTCACTTAATTTAATTTAACCATGAAACTAATGTGATCATATGTTGTAAGATTCTCAAATCATATGTCATCCATAAAATGATGAGAAACATTATGAACAGTGTTCCATGGGGACAGGTCCCCCCTAAAAACCCAGGCATTTTTAAGACATGGGGATGCATAAGAAATGTCACCCTACCATCCCCTCGCCATTTCCAAGTTTCCTTCATTGTTTCCCAGTCGTTTCCTTAAAAGGATGATGTTTCTCCTCAAGAAACTCTAAAAGGGGACTTTGGGACGTACTTGAGACTTCTAGACATCCCCAAGACTCTAAGAGGTTTCTTCTCAAGAAACTCCAAAAGGGGAATTTGGGATGTCCCCAACACTCCCAGACATCCCTGAGACTCCCAAATGTCCCTCATCACCTTAGGAAACTCATATAAGACTCTTGTGGCACAACATTTATTTTGGTGATTTTTTTAAAAACAAGAGGAAAAAGGTCACTTCAAAGAGTTAACCGTAACCCAAAGCCAAACCCAACTCCCAAGGCCTCTTAAAAAAATTATAAGAGAGACATATTGTCTCAATCTTATTCACAAATTCATTGCTATAGTTTGAACATGAAGAGGAAGAGTGAAGTGAAAGTCTGAGTTTGAGGCTTTGAGCTACAAGTTGCAAGGAGAGTTACAAAGGTAGGAGCAAGCATAGTATAGAGTAAACCAAAAGGAGCTTCTTCATTCTTGCAAGAGGAAGAGAGTAAAATGTGTGGTCTAGCAGTTCTAGTGATGAGGAGATTGCAATGGAGCATAGGGATGGTTAGAGGCATCAAGGGCCATTAGCCATTGACTCATGAGTCATGAGTCATTAGTATTACTATCTAGTATTTACTATTTTGTTTTTGAAGTTTGAAGTTTGAACCTTGTTGCTTGGAATTATGAATCATGATTATGAAATTTTGAACTTTTAGTGCTTGTTTCGATGTCTATATTTTGATTTTTAGTGTTCACTATTAAAATTTACTTTTAAACTTTAATAGCTACTAATAGTTCAATGCAATCATTGCAATGTGTTGAAAGCTTACTTATTCCCTAGGCTTCTACAGTTATACATCTTTTTATAACTAATTTTTCAAGTACTATATGTATTTTAGTGCCACTCCCCCGTCAACCCCCATCGTTGTCCCCCTGCCATCCCTTTGATGTCCCCAAACTTAGGTCCCCTGTGTTTACATCAGGAAACTTCATGGAACATAGATTATAAATATAAGCAAAGGGTAAAATATGATATAGAGTGGGATAAGGAGGCTTAAATGTGACATAAATAAATTGAACGAAATTATTCATAATTCAATTCAAACATTTTAAAACACGTAAAAATAAGTTAAAACCAAATAGCTAAAACTAATTTATTAAAGTCAAAACATTGGAGAGACTATTAGCGACGTATACACTACCTGAAAATATATTCAATTAACCAAATGAAATAAAAGTCAGAAAGGAACGCAAATAGTGGAGGAAACTGGAGAAGTACGTACACGCTTTTGAAAAGTCTTGTGTAACGCCCTCACCAGAATTAGAAACTTTCTATCGTTTAAAATCCAACCTGCTAAAAAACGCAAATACTTGTGTGACTTTTAAAAAGTTATACAACTACCTGAAATATATTCAATTAAACCAATGACATAATCAATGTAATTAACGAAGTCAAACGAAGACGTACTGCATAACGCCCGTACAGGAACTTCGAGCTGCATTAGCCACACAACTTTGGCTTCAATTTCCCACAACTTACTATGAAGAGACAGATTTTTGGTCTTTAACTCACTGATTTCATAAAATAACCATTTGGCAGAATTAAATTGGTCCACAGAACATCTCTTGACAATTTCAACGAAGTCAAAAGGGGGGTCACAATCATAATTGACCCCAAAATTAACCGACTCCGCACCTCTGGGAGGGCTACAGTTCTCCTATTGAATGTTCTGGGAGAAGTGGGGATCCACAAGACTGGCCTCGGCTGCTTTAGTAGAAACAACAGGAGAGTCATTAGGGTAGGAAACTAACTTGTTAACTAGAGAACTAGAGCCCACCAAATTGGCATTAAGGTTTGTGTGGCCAGGGGCAGGAACAGAGCAGCTACCAAAGGGCTGGGGGGATCGGCCAGAGGCAGAAGGGGGGGCAGGGGAAGCGAAGAGAGCTTGATGCGGTCAGAAGAAACTTTAATCTCATATACACTAGGATTAGTATCGTCCTCGTCATGCTCCAAAGGGGCTATAGGGTTTGAAAGGGCAGGCATATTCTGAAAGTGCTTATAGATGAGCCTTAAAAGACCCGTGTGAAGAATCAGGTATCTTTTAGGGCTCCTACTATGGTTAGAAAAGCTATTTCTCAAGGAACAGAGCAAGAATAAAGGGATGGAAACACGCACCTTATGCCGTAAGTGATTGATCAGCACGAAGTGATATCCATAAACCCTAGTGAAGCGGTTGTCAAGAGTGATGTACTCCATGATAACCCTTAGCACTTTTCTCCATAAAGCTTTTATGGTGTCTGCTTCATAGTAACTATTCGTCGTCTTGACAAGTTTTTGTTTCTCCTTTTCGGTCTTAGGAAACCTCATCATAGCTTCGTCAGAAAATTTTCTGTCCCTAAAAATTTATGCTCTTCAATCAAGATACCTATCACCTCCACTATCAATGCTTCATCAATCTGAACTTTCCTCCCGAAGAGGAGAACCTCCCCATTATTCCAATTTTTCTCAAAGAAATTAGTAATCTCCTCCTAAGGCCCATGGAGTTTCTCAATGAATGGAAGTAAGCCACCCCTTCTTATTTTGCTCTACGCTTTAGTGTTCTTGGTGTGTGACTCGAAAATGGTAGGTTTAACCCTCTTCCATTCCCCACCCATTTTTGAGATCTCGATGCGAATATTGTTGCAAACGGAGAACCTGTTCCAGATAGTTCCTTTGCTTTGCAGGACCCACAAAGCGTGCCAAGGTAAATCATTTATATAGCGGATCCTCACGGCCCCATAATGTCTACTTACTTTGTTAGTCATGACTCGTACCTTCCTCATTATTACAATGAGCTGCCAAATTTCCATTCACTGCATCGAGCACCATTAAAGCTTGAACATTAGAATGGAGGTCACTCCTTTTGTGCCACGTGAGGATTTTATCACTCTTAACTCCCTCATTGGCAAAAAAGTCTGCAACAACATTCGCCTCATGGTAAGCATGAGTGATTTTTATTCTGTCAAATTTACTAAGTAAAACCTTAGCATCTTCTACCCAGTTTTTAATCGACAATGCGGGCTAGGACCTACCACAAAGGCTATCTATTATATTTTTAGAATCACCTTCAAGCCATAATTTTTTGGATTTAATTTCTACTGCAAGGTTGATTATGTAATAAGCACCCGCCGCTTCCACCACATGATTAGTTTGGACCCCCAAAGGGGTGGCAACGGCTACTAAAAAATTACCAGCCAAATCTCTTAGGACCCCACCACACCCAACCTTTCCTAGATTTCCTTTGGCCGCACCATCGAAATTGGCTTTGGCCCAGCCATCCATAGGAAAAATCCAGCAAACTTCCTCCCTAGACTTTTTAGTCGTGTTAGGAACATTAGAAATATCCTATTTAATTCTCCATTCCCTAGCAATCAGGCTGTCATAAGGAGAGCAAACCACAGTCTCAACCTTGTCCTCCCTGAAGGGAACAACAGAGAAGTTTTCTTTGATCATCCTAAGAATTCTTTCAAACACAATTTCCTCCAACGAATCCTTATCCCTGAAGATCCTATTGTTTCTCTCTTTCCAAATTCCCCAAGTCACATGGGGGAACGAGAAAGCCCAAAGTTTTTTTATAAAGGGGTTGAGAGAGGGGGCTTTCCATTGAACAAAAAAAATTTCAACCGACTCTGGGGGGATCTAAGAAAAATGCCAGCATTTTAGAAGCTTGTCCCAAACCATAGAGGAGAAAGGACAGTGGATGAAGAGGTGGTTTACTGATTCAGCATTGCTTTTACAGAGGTAGCATCTATTGGGGAGCATAACACCTCTTTTGCTAAGATTATCCATAGTTAGCACTTTATTTTGCAGCACAGCCTAAGAAAAGATGTTAACCTTAGGTAAGAGATGCTTAGTCCAAGCATGCAACCACAGAGGGGGAGGATTAAGAGCATGTGAAAGCCAGGCAAAAGCGAACTAGATAGATAAGCACCCAGAAGGCTCATACTTCCAGATAAGACTATCTTCCTAATTCAGGCACAATCTGATAACATTCAAAGAGTAAACAGAGACCAAAACAGGGTTTATCAAGGGGAGATTGATCCACTTACCATCCCACCAGTAATCTTTAACAAAGAGGCCAAAAGTATCTTTGCAAAACTCATCCCATCTATTGATATTCCCATCTTGAGACAGAGGTTCATTGCGCATCCAATAGTCATCCCAAAATCTGATTTGCTTACCATTGCGAACCTGCCATTTCAAACCTAATTTCACAACCTTTATCCCATCAATCATATAGTTCCACCAACTTGATCCTTTTGGGAGAATAGGATTCTCAATAAGATCTTTGAGGGAATTGTTATTCTGCAAATACTTACTTTTAATTATTTCACTCCATTCCCCAGAGGAGAAGAATAGTCTCTGTATCTGTTTAGCTAGGAGCGACTTGTTGAGCAGTCTCATTTTTCTTAGCCCAAGGCCTCCATCATTTTTGGATCTGCAAACCAAGTCCCATCCAACAAGAGGCATTCTTTTTCTTTCTTCAACTCTCGACCATAGAAATCTCTTTTGAATTTTTTCAATGGTTTTAACATATTTGGTTGGGATTTTAAAAAGACTAAGAGCATAGATAGGAAGATTCTATAGGGAGGCTTTAAGAAGCTGGAGTTTTTCAGCTTGGCTTAGGTGAGCACCTTTCCAGCCAAAAAGTTTTTTTCCAAACCTATCAACCAGAGAGATCCAGAAAGAATCAAGAGGTTTTAAGCATAGAGGTAATCCCAGATAAGTAGCAGGAAGAGACTCTATCTTGCAACCAAGAATTCCAGCTATCTTCCTCTGTTTATGCAAAGGTGTGTTAAAGAAATACAACAAGCTTTTTTGCTTATTTATCACTTGACCAGAAGCTCCTCCATAGGTATCTAGAAGTTTCCTCATCTCTTTAGCTTCCAAGACAGCAAATCTACCCATCAGCAAAGTATCATCCATGAACTATTGGTGAGAACATATCAAATTGCTCAAAGATAGTTTGAGCCCCATAATAGATTTTTGAGAAACCAATTTACTCATATTCCTACCAAAACTCTCAGCCATAATCATGAAGAGGATAGGAGAAATGGGATCTCCCTGTCTTAACCCTCGAGAACTAAGGAAAAAAGTGGAGGTGGTCCCATTAATCAGAACCACCACAGAAGCATAAGTAATGAGTTGTTCAATCAGCTGCAAAACCCTTTCATTGAACCCAAAAGATTTTAAGATCTTAAATAGAAAATTCTAGTCCACCCTGTCATAAGCCTTTGAGATGTCAAGATTTAAAAGAAATCCTTCCAATTTAGAGACCAAGAGGGAGTGAATATTCTCATGAGCATGGACAATGGAGTTAAGAATTTGTCTTCTAGGCACAAAACCATTCTATTGAGGAGCAATAATATTGGGTAGAATGAGAAGTAGCCTAGAGGTAAGCACCTTTGAGATAATTTTATAGGAGTTATAGAGGCTGATTGGTCTGAAACCTTCAAAATCCTGCACTCCTAGTTTTTTGGGGATAAGAACAAAGAAAGTGGCATTTAACTCCTTCAAAAGGTTTCTAGAGTGGAAGAACTCTTTCACCGCCTTCTCAATATCCTCCTCCACAATGTCCCAAAACCAATGGAAGAAAAGTAAGGGGAAGCCATCAGGACCAGGCGCTTTGCTTCCTTCAACAGAACAAACAACTTTTTTAATTTCCTTGCTAGTGGGTATAGCTGTCAGCATTTCATTGTCTCTAGAGTTAACAATCCTGGGAATAGCCTCTAGTAATTGATTTTGATCCTCCAAGTTAATTCCCACTTTCTCAGACAGAAAGTTCTTAAAGAATAGAACAACCTCTCTTCTGATGTCCTCTTCCTCCTCATAATTTCTACCATTAACCACTATCGAGGAGATTTTATTAGCTGCTTTGTGTTTTGAAGCTGAAAGATGAAAGTATCTGGTGTTTTTGTCTCCAGCCTTTAACCAAAGAGTTTTAGACCTCTATCTCCAAAATTCCTCTTCTCTAGCAATTATCTCATGAAGTTTTGTGAGAATCTCATTTTCCTTCTCCTTAGTTTCATTCAGGTAGCCTTCTTTCTGAATTTTGTTTTGGATTTCAGAAAGCCTAAACTGAAGATCATATTTGATTTGAAAGATATTCCCAAAAGACTCTTTTTTTCACTTTCTGAGATTCATTTTAACTTCTCTTAATTTTTTGGCTATTCTAAATAAGGCAGTGCCCTCTATATTAATATTCCACCATTTCCTTATTTCCTCTTGGAGGAGAGGGTGGGAAAGCCACATCTTCTCAAAATGAAAAGGAGTATTCCTCTTAATCTTTAAGGGGTTAGCAACAAAACTAATAGGAAAATGGTCAGATCCTATCCTAGGGAGGGTTTTCAAAGAACAACACTAATTTAAAAGCTAGACATCAGAAACAAGGGTTCTATCAAGTCTCACCTGATTAGATCAGACATAACTCTTTGATTCAACCACGTGTAAGAGCTCCCTTGCAAGTCCAGTCAATCAAGGCCTAATTGTTGATGAATTCCAAAAGATCCTCTTTTCTTTCTTCATTGATCTGAGAACCATAAAACTTCTCACCCTGAAGGAGAGGGGAATTGAAATCTCCCATGACAACCCAGGGATCATTTTGAAAGATATTCCAAAAAGCAGCCAGCTCTTTCCAAAAGGCCTTTCGAGCTTTTTTGCAGTTAGGAGCATAAATATTAGACTGGATCCAGCTGAAGTTGTCCCTTATATGAGTAAATCTAGTGGCAACATGATTAGGGCGAAAAAAAAGTGGATCACCTCTTATGATCTTACAGTTCCAAAAAGTCAGCACCCCACCAGAGGCGCCAACAGAATCACTTCCCTGAATGGAACAATGCTGGAACAAAGAAATCTTTTCCACCTTTTCACTTAACATTTTAGTTTCCTGAATGAGGAGGATATCAGGCTTTTGATCCCTAGCAAAATTGTGTAAAATATCCTGCTTGTAGGGGTTATATAGTCCCCTTATATTCCAGGACAATAACTTCATGATGATTTAGGAGGGAGGAGGATCTCAGGGATGGTTTTTTGGTAGCCATCTGTAATATCTTGAAAGCTAATGTGCTCCCTTATCCAAATTTTAGGTCTTCTTCCTCTGGCCAAAGAAATTTCCCCACAGTCTGCTTTTGCTCTTGATCTTGTTGAGATCCCACAAGGGGTGACTTTGATTTTCACTTTTTTCTTCTTTTTCTTGGATGGCACCTTTTCTCTATTTGTGTCCTCTTGACTATCTGATTCTTTACTAGATTCCCATTCTTTTTCAGAGAAGAATTTATGTTCCCAGGGGAGAGTATCCATGAGCCAATTCACACAAGGCGAGGAGATACTTCTTTCGAGAGAGCTAACCTAGCTAGGATCCGAATAAGTTTCTTTAATGACTTCAATAAGAGCCACATCCGATCTAGATTCAACTACTGAGTTATTTTCCTGAATCGGGGAAATGATCAAAGGAATGCCTACCTCTAGAGAAAGGTCCTGAATTGGAATATTGTCCAACCCTGGCATCACAGGGTCCCAACCAAAAGGGCTCATTATTGAGGCAAGAGAATCTTCCTCCTTGCTTAGGGCTAAAATCCCAACATCACTTTCCACACTTTCCTCATTGTCCTGAGAGTTAGAATTAATCTCTGATATCAAAACTTGGGGGATCTGGAAGGCGGGGCCTTCTTTTCCAGCCTCACCTGAAATATTATCAAGAGAATCATCCCCCTTTCCCAGGGCTAGGTTCCCACCAACACATTCCACCCTTTTCTCTTTGTCTTGAGAATCAGAATTAGACTTTGTTACCAGACCTTGGGGGATCTGGAAGGCGGGGCCTTCATTTCCAGCATCACCCAAAGTGTTATTAGGAGAATCTGCTTACTTTCTCATGATGTTGTTGCTAATTTTTCCCTTTGCTTCTTTTTCCATACCACTTTTGAAGCCCTTTTAGGGTCTTCCATTTCTTTCACTGCCTTAAGGGGGCATTGCTTAGCCCAATGGCTAGATTTTCTGCAGTTGAAATAGGCAAAAGGGATGGTCTCAAACTCAATAGCTTGCGACCAAGAACCAAGTTTTGAATGGATCTCCACAGAGGAGGGGAGATTCGCTTCCTGAGAGACACCCACACATATTCTAGCAAACACCAGTCTTTTTCTTGCTACTGTCATTGGGTCAATCGATAGTAGTTCCCCAAAGGAGCTAGCTATCCCCATAAAAACATCCTCGTTCCAGTATTCTAAAGGAAGACCATGAAGCCTAGCCCATATCGGAACAGTCTCAAAGATGGAGTCCGTTAGATCTAAATTTGAAGACCATTTCTTAAGTGCGAGAGTTGATTTCCCAATAACCCATGGTCCTCCACTTCTAACTACTTTAATGTCTTCTCTGTTCGAGAACTCAAAAGAAAAGAATCCTTTTGGGAGAGCCGCAACAGAGACACTACCATTTGTTCTCCATTTCTTTCTAAGTTTAGTGTACACATAGTTCTAATTAGGATCATGAAGGAAATAATTCACATAACTATAATGAGATAAGAAATTCATAGGAGAAGTGGGAGGATATTAAGGAACCTATATGTAAGGGGGTGTAAGCTGAGGAGTACAAGAGGGATGTGACAAGTAATAGACCTAGGAGTTAATACGACATATTATGGAGAAGTAGGTGTAAGCTAGTGTTGTAGCCTCCACAATATACCCTGTCTTTCCAATAATTGAGGACCCTAGTTATGCTTACTTTCTCTTTTAATTTTTCCCTTAACTCTTGTATTTTATGTTTAAGAAGGGATAGTTTTTAATTTCATTATCTTGTGGGTTATTTTATTTTGATGTTAATATTGTGTGTTCAAGTTACAAGTGTGCTTTTATCAAGATAGTCTTGCTGTGTTGTCTCAATCTTTTGAGCCCATTGGTGAATATCAAAACTTACTCATACTTAAATTCAAAACTTAAAGGAGAAATATTTTCTTTTACTCATACTTTTGTTAGAATTACATGTGTTTTTAACATTTTTCTTTTAATTTTAGTAGTATCTCATTGAAATATATAATTTTTTTCATTATAATTTTTAAATTAAAAAATAATATTCTATAAACTACATTCAATTTCCTACAACTTTTGTTACTGGCTTTTACTTTTATATTGTATAGATAACTTATTCAATATATAATGTGTTCTTAGTCAAGTTTTACATTTTTATTGTCACTTGATAATATTGTCTCACCTTTCTTCAATGGTAACACATTTTTTTTTATGTGGATTGTAAGTTTTAGACCAAGTGAAGAATAATTTACATTCAATTTACTTATTTTCTAAAAGTTATATGAATTTTAAGATTAGTAAGCTTAAGTTTTATTTATCCTTGTCTCTCTCACCTTTCTTTTGGAAACATTTTATTCATATTTAAACTAGATTTAGTTAGCCACAATTTTGGTTCTAATTCTTTTCTTTTAGTCGTATGATTTTTTGGGGGGGAATATTCATTTCAAGTTGACAATTAGAGTGTTTTTTTAATCTCTAAGGTATCTTAATAGAGGTTTAAAATTGGAAAAATATTTTCCTAGTTAGAATTACATTCAAGTTATCTCATTGAAATCATTATTGTTACTGGCTTTTACTTTTATATTGTATAGATTTAATATATAATGTGTTCTTAGTCAAGTTTTACATTTTTATTGTCAATAATATTGTCTCACCTTTCTTCAATGGTAACACATTGTGGATTGTAAGTTTTAGACCAAGTGAAGAATAATTTACATTCAATTTACTTATTTTCTAAAAGTTATATGAATTTTAAGATTAGTAAGCTTAAGTTTTATTTATCCTTGTCTCTCTCACCTTTCTTTTGGAAACATTTTATTCATATTTAAACTAGATTTAGTTAGCCACAATTTTGGTTCTAATTCTTTTCTTTTAGTCGTATGATAATATTCATTTCAAGTTGACAATTAGAGTGTTTTTTTAATCTCTAAGGTATCTTAATAGAGGTTTAAAATTGATATCCTAGCATTCAAGTTAAAATCAATTGTTTTGAAATTTAAATTTGTCATTGAATTTGGTTTGGACTCTTGGGTTTAAGATTAGACATATTTAAATATATTTTTGAAAAATATATAATTTTCCTATGTCATGAGATTTCAAGCATTCCCTTTTGCATTCTATTGAAGCCCCTTGGATGGAACAACCAAAACGCTTATCTATTGTTCTATTTTAATTCTCTTTAACTCTTAGGTTTAGAAGGCTCTTATATTGAAAAAGATTTTAAATAAGATGCCTATTATTATTTGAACCTATTGATTTTCCAAAACACACATAAATAGAGGTGAAATGAAAGAAATTGAAGGAAAAAAAGAAAGCAACTTTCAACCAAAATATAAACTAGAATCATTTTAATGAATCAAATACAAAAAAATCAACTATGCCATAAAATGACTCACTTAATATAATTTAACCATGAAACTAATGTGATCATACATTGTAAGATCCTCAAATCATATGTCATCCATAAAATGATGAGAAACATTATAAATAGTGTTCCATGGGGACAGGTGCCCCCTAAAAACCCAGGCATTTTTGAGACATGAGGATGCATAAGAAATGTCCCCCTACCATCCCCTCGCCATCTCCAAGTTTCCTTCATCGTTTCCCAGTCATTTCCTTAAAAGGATGATGTTTCTCCTCAAGAAACTCTAAAAGGGAACTTTGGGACGTCCCTGAGACTTCTAGACATCCCCAAGACTCTAAGAGGTTTCTTCTCAAGAAACTCCAAAAGGGGAATTTTGGATGTCCCCAAGACTCCCAGACATCCCTGAGACTCCCAAATGTCCCTCATCACCTTAGGAAACTCGCATAAAACTCTTGTGGCACAACATTTATTTTGATGATTTTTTTAAAAGCAAAAGGAAAAAGGTCACTTCAAAGGGTTAACCCTAACCCAAAGCCAAACCCAATTCTGAAGGCCTCACAAAAAAATTATAAGAGAGACATATTGCCTCAATCTTATTCACAAATTCATTGCTACAGTTTGAACATGAAGAGGAAGAGTGAAGTGAAAGTCTGAGTTTGAGGCTTTGAGGTACAACTTGCAAGGAGAGTTACAAAGTTAGGAGCAAGCTTAGTAGAGAGTAAACCAAAAGGAGCTTCTTCATTCTTGCAAGAGGAAGAGAGTAAAATGTGTGATCTAGCAGTTCTAGTGATGAGGAGATTCACATGGAGCATAGGGATGGTTAGAGGCATCAAGGGCCATTAGCCATTGACTTATGAGTCATGAGTCATTAGTATTACTATCTAGTATTTACTATTTTGTTTTTGAAGTTTGAAGTTTGAACCTTTTTGCTTGGAATTATAAATCAGGAAATTTTGAACTTTTAGTGCTTGTTTCAATGTCTATATTTTGATTTTTAATGTTCACTATTAAAATTTACTTTTAAACTTTAATAGCTACTAATATTTCAATGCAATCATTGCAATGTGTTGAAAGTTTACTTATATCTTAGGCTTCTATAGTTATACATCTTTTTATAACTAATTTTTCAAGTACTATATGTATTTTAGTGCCGCTCCCCCGTCGGCCCCCATCATTGTCCCCCACCATCCCTTTGATGCCCCCAAACTTAGGCCCCCTACATCAGGAAACTTCGTGGAACATAGATTATAAATATAAGCAAAAGGTAAAATATGATATGGAGTGAGGCTTAAATGTAACATAAATAAATTGAACGAAATTATTCATAATTCAATTCAAACATTTTCAAACACGTAAAAATCAGTTAAAACCAAATAGCTAAAACTAATTTATTAAAGTCAAAACATTGGAGAGACTATTAGCAACGTATACACTACCTGAAAATATATTCAATTAACCAAATGAAATAAGAGTCAGAAAAGAACGCAAATAGTGGAGGAAACTGGAGAAGTACGTACACGCTTTTGAAAAGTCTTGTGTAACGCCCGCACCAGAATTAGAAACTTTGTATCGTTTAAAATCCAACCTGCTTAAAGACGCAAATACTTGTGAGACTTTTAAAAAGTTATACAACTACCTGAAATATATTCAATTAAACCAATGAAATAATCAATGTAGTTAACGAAGTCAAACGAAGACGTACGTGCATGCTTTTCACAACTCTTGCGTAACGCCCGTAAAGGAACTTCAAACTATAAGTCGGCCTACTGCAATCGTCATTGAAAATGTCACAGTGATCAGATTATATTGAATTTGATTTATGCTTACATTGAATCAGAATTCTCGTTAAGAGTTAAATCTCTACTTTGCTTCTTTGCAGTCAGAATCTGGTTTGAAGAATACTAATTGTTTGGTATATTTCAAAGAGTGAAATCAAATAATATAAATAAATTATATATAATTTTTAAATTTCTTTTTATCGAATTATAATCATGATAATTCGTTGGGCAAGGGCATGTGCTACAAATAAAAGAATTGATAAAATTTAGTATTGCATAAGGAGTGATAAGAAAGGAATAGATAAAAGAGTTATTAAAATCAATATAGTTTTAATTAATAAAAGAAGTATAATAGTTATATGTTAAGGTAACATCATGTCTATAATTTTAGAGGAGAAGTTTTTCAAACACGTTATGCAAGGAAAATTATATGAAGCAAATTTATAAGAGTGAAAAGAGCTTTCGGTGAAAATAGTACATAGGGAAGGAATGTTGGAAATGGTCTTACACATAGGGCTATGGATGGGAGGGACAAGCTCCATAGTTGTAGTACATGTGATTTATACTTAACATAGTTGTAATGGATCTTAAAGGAACTCTCATACTTTTGACACAATTAGGATGACAAAATCTTATATGAACAACTATAAAAAATAAGAGGAACTTTCTTGTAGTGTGTGAAAAGTATGAGAGTTCCATTACAATTCATTATATATTTGAGATAAAGACAGAATACATGTGTAAGATTTGTGATAGAGTGTAAGGAGTTAGGCTTTAAGATGTATATCCAATCGAAATAAAAAAATTTCAAGCTATTATGAGATACTTTATCTAGGCATCATCACATGTACATGAGTCAAGATAAGAGTATAATCTTTTGACATGATGTATAGGGTCTCTATGATCATTATTTATTTATCAAATAATATATTTCTGTCACTATGATAGGGATATGGGAGAATCATATAAGAGAGATGAGAGAGTAACCATGTAATAGTGTGGAATGAGAAGTAATAAGAAAAGCAACAAAATAAAATCACATATCTATCTCCCTAAGTTTAGTGTACACACAATTCCAATTAGGATCATGACATAACCAAGCTTATTGAACCAAATTGTATATATCCAAACTTGTGAAAACTTGCTAAAATCTCAAAATTCCTTCTCTATCAATCTTTTTCCCAACTTGTAATCCTACAAACCTACAAAAAAATATCTAAAAGTCCATGTTTTACCTTGTCAAAAATTTCTTTTCAATTTACAAGCATGCTAGACTTTTTAAAAACAATAAAAAATCTTACAAGGTGCATATTTATGGTTCATATTTGTTTGAGTGCTATAAAACTATGTAACATTTTGATTCTTAAAATTTGTGATCTTCATTTTCAACTTCACATATAACTATTATTATGAACATGTATATTGCATAACTATTTTCTTAATAGGTCCTATTGAGACTTACATAGTTAAGCCTACTTAGTAATTTTTTGTTTTTCATATGATAAAATTAAGACACTTTTCATCATATTAATATTTATTAAGGTTTCATTCTTGTTTTTAGAACAATAATTTCCTCATTCTATATTACATACTAATTTCATTTTTACATATAATGATTTTTTTTCCTTCATGACATTTCTATTCCCTCTCTATTTTGTAGAAGATTTTTTTATTTCACATTATCCTTAGCTCCTATTATATTGGCAAAAACTCTTATGTGTTATTATAGTTATAAAACTACAATTCTCTTCCCTCTTTTGGATATTTTTCACCAATATTTTTTTCAAATGGTGCATGCTAGTTCCCAATAGACCTCATGGTAAAGTTAAAAAATGTCAAAAGACCTATAAATGTGGATTTACAGGTTTCTTGACCTTTTGGAAATCTCCTACAACATCCAATATGAACTCCACTTTTTTAAAATTCTCATTTCATTCTAGGTATAGTTTAGATACAAGTGGTGATGTCAAAAATTAGTATTTTTTATGCATCAATTTTCTAAGTTTCTAAACCCTCAATCATACCAATATATGAAGATAAGGGAACTAAATGCTTTATTCACACAATATCATTCGAGAGGATCCCTTGGTCATTTCCAGAGCAAATGGGTTTCACTCGCCACCCTTGATATAGTACAATTTTCAACTCTTAGTTCTACCTAATGCTCCTTCACCTATAGATATACATTGATTCTTTGGTTAATGTGGTTTGTAATCTTGGTTTAAAGGCTTCATTTTTTATCTATTGGTAACCATCCCAAGGTTCATGATTCTTTCTTTCTATAATTTTCATATTCATCTCAAGGTATTCATATTTGAAATCATCTTGTGTTGACACATCATCTTGAGATGTCAAATATAGTTGGGTGAAATATAATAATATCATATTATCTCCATCACTTATTTATTTGGTTGATTCTTCTAGTATGTAAACCATAGTTCTTTAGATTTCATTTATTAGGATAGATATATGATATATACTATAGGCTTATTATGTGTCTTATTTTCTAGAAATGGAGAACACACTTAAGTATGTTCATATCCACTTTGGTGATACCTCATTATAGTTGTTTTCAAATAATATTTTCCTTGGGTAATGTTATTTATAAATATTTACATGGTATTAATTTTCACATTCTTAATTGATTGGTACTGTACCTTATTTTATTTTGGCATAATTTCATGTATTTATATGGAAACATTTGAATAGAGCTTAGAGGAAATTTTGTTATCCTACATTATGATATTTATTTATTTATTTAAATAGATTATTATATACATACTTGGTTTTGTTTCTTTTGAAGTGTAGGAATGTTGCTTAATATTCTTGATCTTCATCATCTTCATTTGTTAAGCATATACTATCATCATAGGAGATTATACATTATATGGGGGCTACCTAGTCTCTATCTCTCTTTCTCCCTTATGTTGAATATATTAATTATTCATTGGTAATAGAAGTATTCCATGGAATTTTATTTTAATTTCTTCCTTTGTTAACTTGCACATGTCTTTTGTTACTTTATTTTCCCTATTTTGGAGAGGGATTTTTCCTTGCAAGTTTTTCTCCATTTCTTTATTTGTCAGAGATTTATTTTTCCATGGGTAACTAGCATGTGCACTTTTATTTAAGATCCATTGTTACATCTTTGGATGTTTCTTCATAATCCTTACATTTTACTCAAAAGGTGGTGTTGGTCTAAAGATGATATATTAACTAACTAGTTTTATATTATTCACACTCACATACTTAAGCTAACTTAGGTCATTTAATTTTATTGTCTCATATAATAGTATGTCCTAGGTTTTTATCCTTGTCAAGTTATAGAAAATTTCCCCTCATTGTATATAATACCATTTTTATTTTTACATCTAATGAATTCTCTAAATTCATAAAATATATATTAATTTTCTCTTATGTGGGAAATTGATTTTTTTTTTTGGTGGGGTATCAATGGCTCCTATAGAGTTTCTCAAAAACTCTTACAAAAAAAACATATATCCATCTCATTCAAGTGTGATTGATTTCCCCATGAAATATTCATTCTAAATTTACACCCAAGTTCAAAGTTTTCTATGAATAGACTTCATACCATTTTACATTATAAGTTTTCCTGTGTATATAAAGTTTTCAAAAATGGCCACTCTCTCTCTATGGTTTGATTAGACATTTTAACTCTATTTTAACTTTATATAAATAGGATATTATTAACAAGTGAAAGAATGTTATAAATTTAAAATTTTCAAGTACATAAACAATATTAAATCATAGTTAGAAATAAAAATAACTCTAAAGGAGATACAAACCATGATACTAAATGTTTATAAACCCTTGCAAGGAAAAATCCACACCCAAAGAGATCCAAAAGATTGGATTAATACTAAAAGAGAGTTAAACCAATACTACTTTTACTTCTAATTTTTCAAACACTTGGTTAGTGCTACAACTTTTTAAATCATGTGCTACCTATATCTCCAAGCTCTAATTTATAGATAAAACTAATACAAGGAAAAAAAATATATTTTCCAATATAGTGGACTCAAGTCATGAACCAAATATTCTACATGTGAAAGCTACATCATGAGTGTATAGGAACTACAAGCATGTTTATAGAAGTTTCAATACTTTTCTCATGAACTTGGCAATCTAATTTCACTAGATGATAAAAAAAAACCATTAGAAGAAAAAATAATAGCTCCCTGAGTTACACATAATAAAATATGCTTACAACTCTTACATCACCATAAATACTTATATTCACTTCCACTTCATGGAAAGTTCAAAATATTTTATAGGCCAAATTAATCTTCCACACTCAAGTCCACCTTACAAACAATATTCCAAATTCCTAGAAAACAATTTAATTGAAAAATTATTCCTTCTGATGTGAGACATCAAAGTTCCCCTTCCATGGTTTTTGGAGTCACATGATAAAATAATTAAATTTTAATATTTTAAAATAACATACAATCTTAGGATTCGCCAATTCTAACAATATTTATTTGTGAGATTTAGATGCATGTTTAGGTCACTAGATTTTACTTCATTTAGATGGATGTTTCATGCTAGTATAAACCTTAACCCTAGTCATGAGATGTTCAAAATTTAGTTTGAAACCCTACCTATACTATTACCTAGTGGAATCATAATTTAATTCATAAACCATAATATTTAGACTTTGATTATAATTTATAAATTCATAAACTTATAAAAAATCTCTAAAATCATAACATATTTTCTCTATTAAAAATCTCTTAAATCTCAATACTTGAACATTTCTTAACACTACTATACTTTTGGTTTTAATTTGAAAGACTATTATTCTATGACTAAGCACTAAAAACCTCAATAGACTCTATATTCTTAGATATTTTCCTCCCACTTGCGAAAATATAATATTGTACATAAACTTCAAAACCCTACTAATATTGTATAAAACATTCAAATCAATACTAATTATAAAATAATAGAATTTTCTTATAACCTTGAACATATTTTAAGTTGGTATTTAAACCCCAAAACCCCACCAGTATCACATAATGATCATTTTTATTTAAAAAATCATTATCATCCTTACATTTAAATGCTTATGAAAAATGTGACAACTTATAAATGAGGGATAATAGAAACACAAAGATTGCACCATCCTAAAAAATCAACTTCAATATATAAAGGATAAGTTGGACATCCCAACTAAGGAGAAGTATGAATGAATTTTTGTGGAGTCCTCTAAGAAAATTTGTTAGCTCAATTTTGATCAATTAGTGGGGATTAATAAGAATTAGTTAAAGAAAAAATATTAGCTGCCAAGAAGCCCAAGAGTTTATATAGGATTTAAATTTTATTAATAAATAAATGATACCATTTATTTATTGAATAGGGTGACTAAGAAATATAATGCAAGATAATTTCAAACATGGATTCTTATATATATTGCTAGGTTTCATGTGGGAAGGAAAACACTAATTGTGCCATATTGACTAGCGATCATTTTCATTATCAATTGAGCAATACTATTGAATTATGTTAATAAATTTGACATGAAATGTGACAATAGAAACAATCTAAGATATGCGACTACTACTCTCCACTTGAATAGAGATAATTTTTTTTTTTTGGGATTATTAATGATTCTTTCATATTATTTCTATCATAATATTTAAGAATGGTCCTTCCAAAAGAATATCTAAGGAAGTTATTAGAGCACTAGGAAAATGGAGTAATTGATTAATTAAATTTTCTACCTTCACATATACTATGAGTCACAAGCTTTTGGGAGGAACTCAAAAAACACACAAATTATGTGAATTATAAATTAATGTTATTTAAAATGTGTAAGAAGTTGACAGTTGTGTATAATTTCAATCTACACAAATATGAAAAAACATACAACATCCAATTTCCATCATAAATTCATAAAAATCCAAGGTATTAAGCACATAGAAATGATAAATCTTCTATTCAATAAAATATAAGAAGATATACAAGTTTTATATTACCTTATCTCCAATGACCAAGCCCTCTCCATCCCAAAGTCACAAGGTTATCTTTGGGGAAAAATAAGAGAAGATATTTAATAGATATTAAAGTCACCTATCAATCTCATGATATGGAAAATGGACAAGGACAAGGATATAATAAAATAATTCAAGGATAAGGTTTCATAAATTAATTCTAACACTCAATACTTAATGGAAACCAATTGATTCTATAGCTATTGCACCAACTCCATAAATTATTAAAGAAAAAATATACCCCATTCACAAGAAAATGGTTGATTTTGTTGCTATTATTTGAAATTGGTATTATAAATTTATTTCCTTACTATCGAAGGTCATGGAGGAAATTTATAACTTGTGTGATAATATTTCAAATGATGTATATTCTATGAAGTTGTTAAAAGGAAGATCAAATGTCAAGATGGAACCTAAAGGTTATGGAGAAACATCTAGGTCATGGAGATGGCTAAATTTGAATATTATACTTTAGTGTGGAGGAAATTTTTTATGGAATGAATCTATACCTATATTAAAGCTTCAAAGAAATGTATAGGTATATAATGTAAATTTTAAATTTTTTTGAAAAAAATAGATTTAAGGTATCTCATTCCCTAGCCCAAAATATTTTTTTATTTTATGTAACTTTTGTGGAAGAAATGGTAGATAAATTTTTGATGAAAATCACAATTTTAATTCAATGTAAGTCCAAAAGGTCACATTTCAATGTATGTTAGAAATAAAATGTTCCAAAGAGAAAGGTTTCTATGTACCATAAATGAATCAACTCTATGTACCATCAATGAATCAACTCATAAAGATATGGACTACTTGTTAAGATTTTTTAAAGAAGATTCCTAAGAATGGAAAGGTACCCCAAATATTGATATATTTATTTAATATATTCAATGTCAAATATGTATATTAAAATGGCCTTGATCTAAATTATATATGATCCATCTTAGGTGGGTTTAGTGAATATTTGTATTAAGGTCAAACATAAGAAAGATGTAAAGGATTATTAAGATGAGTAGCATAAGGGAGTATAAAATACATATACATGTCATATTTTGTTTGAAATAAAAGTGAAACTAGAATTCAAAAGAAAAAATCACCTAACTTTGACACTCTCATGTAGTTTGAGATAAGGTGGACGAAAGTAAAATTTTAAAGGAATATTGGATAACTATTAAAAAGTTAGGGATAGTGTTGGGTGGAAGGAAATATGCATAGTAATAGCGAACAAGGAAAATACGATTTTGGGAAGGTAGGAACTAAGTGTTGGGAAGTTCAAAGAGAGTGTGTTTAAGAGGAATGATATAGTAAGGTGGTATAGTGGGTGGACAATTCATTTAGTTAGAGAAAATGTTATTTTGAAATTTAATAAAGTATTGTGAAGGTAGGAAGAGAAAGAGATGTTTTAGGAAGGATACTTTAGGTGTAGGAAGTAGAAAATATTCTTTTATGAAGGGTTAGGGAGGTGCTGAAAATAGTAGATATAATTTAGTAAATGTTAGATCTAAGGAAGAAGAGAATAGGTTAGATAATAAGAATATCAAAGGAGATCAGTCATTTAAGGCAATTGCCCATTTTTTCTATGCCTTAGGTGATGAAGAAGATGTGTTTTAGAGAAATAAAGTCTTAGGAAGAGAGAAAGATATGTTGTGGAGAAGATTTTTTTCTGGTGGAGTAAAGAGATTAGGGAAAATTATTCTTGGGTTTATGTAGGTGTTAATATAGAGATGAAATTAGAAGAGAAAAATTTATCTAATTAGCTTTTATAGAAACCATAAACAAAATAAGATGATTTTTTTCTAAACGCAAGACCAAAATTGAAAATCTAGGTTTATATTTTTTATGCCTAATTCATGTAACATTAGTTAAATGAAATATTAAAATGGGAATGGGCTAGGCGTTGAAAATTATTTTTCTATTTATTTTAGGTGTTTTAATATAGAAAAACTAGGTTTGTATCTTTGGATTTAAAACAAAGATAAAATATAGTACTAATGTAGATTGATATAATTACAAATAAAATAGATTTTTAAATAAAATAAATTAACATTAAATTGCGAAATGAAAAATTCTAAATGAAAGAGAGGGGAGAAGATTAAGTTTCTCTAGTGTAGGTAATTGTAGACTCAAATACTAGAAGATGAATTTCTTATGAATAATATTTAAAATTTGAGGATTTGGGATGTTTTCTAAGGAAATAACATTAGACATGTAAACCCTAGCAGGAAAGAGGCATGTAGTAATGAGTATTGATATATGTCTAAGACATTGAATCAAGACAACAATTTTGAACCTAGATGCTCCTTTCCTTCTAGAATATCAAACTAGACACTTATTAATTGATAAAAATTTCATTTAGAAAATAAAATATAGAACATTCACACTGATAGGAGGCATTTTTGGGTAAATAATTAAAAAAAATATTTAAAAGCACTAATGTACGCCACATATAATTCCTAGGCCCTAGGATATAAGAGAAAGATAGAAATATATAACTTCCTAATCTTCTTGATCATTATATTAATCTCTAAATATTTTGTGAAATTTCTGAAAGAACTCTAGATCTTTAACAATGCGAATTTTAGTCTAAATTAGAGGATAAGAGGAAAGAGTGTGGTTATTTAGGACACTTCCTCAATTATTCTCCTAGGTGGTATATTCCAACATTAACTCATTCTTATGGAAATTTTTTAATTCATGACTCACTAAGGTGGTGTGTGAAATGAGACTATATACAATAATCCCAAAGTATGCAACCTTATGAGAAAGTGACAAGGGAACAAACCCGAGACACATAAATACACTCACAAAAGAGAGAATAATATTTTATTCATAAATATGGAACTTCTTACATGCATAGGATCTCAAATCCCCAAGCTCTGTATTACATGCAAACTACAGACTTACAAAAAATTACCCAGATCCCCCTTTCACAGCATGCGAACTTCTTTCCCCAAAAAGTTACTCAAAAATTAGAAACTAGCCCATAAATAGACCCATTTCGGTTTGGAACCAAAAACAACATTCGAGATAAGTGTTTTGGCGGTTTGGCCCCAAAATTACAATTTGAAATTCAAGTTTAAATTCATAGTCGAAAATTAGCACATTTCTAAAATATGCACCAACTTCTGGCAGCCATAACTTTTAATCCGACCGTTGGATCTTCAATGATAATACCTTTTCGGAAAGCTCTCAAAAAGATGATTTTCCATAAAGTAAACCTTTGATAGACTACTTTGGTGTTTTTGCAAATTTTTAGGCCCATCCGGGATCGTTTAGTGCCTCAAAATGAGCTCGGAAGGTTTTTCAGGGCAAAAAGTAGAAACTGGAAACTTGAATAACTTTCAAGTCATGAATGATCTTGACCTGATTCTTTCACCAGACTGTGTATTTTTCCATCCTGAACCTTCCCATAAATTTTTGTCTTCCCACGACTTCAAATTCAAACCTGCTAAAAATAGCAGTTGAGCAGAAAAAGTAGAAAAGTAGTTATGAAAGTTGGAAACTCTTATTCGATGAAAAGGGTATCCAAAAAATGCAAAAAAAATTACAAAAAGAAAACAACAAGAACAAAAATGGAAATCATCTTTTGGGTGATGCAATATTGCCCTCACACCACTGGATGCTCCTGCATCAGACACCTAGGGTAAATTGAGAAGTGACCCCATCACGTCTCAGATGGTTAAGGAAAGCCCAAACGGTCAACATCTGCCTTAGATAGCCAGGATGAATCTTCCATAGGCCTTCCTCTCCACTTCACCAAATATTCTTCATATTGCCTGTTTCTGGTACTCCTTCCCACATGGCTATCCAGGATTTCTTCAATCTGCTCCTTCTCTGAAGTAGGTGCTGGAATGCCACACTGTTCTATTGTTGGTACTTCCTCTGTGCCACCTTCATGATACTCTGTCAAATCTGAAATATTGAACACAGGGGAAATATTGACTCCATCCGACAACTCTACCTCATATGCATTCCCTAATTCATGCCTCTTCACAATTTTACAGGGACCAAACTTCTTCATCTTCAGTTTGTTATAGGTGCCCACTGGAAACCTTTCTTTCCTCAAGTGGACCATCACTTCATCACCAATCAGAAACTCCTTATACCTCCTATTCTGATCTGCCTTAGCCTTATACTGCATATTCATCTTGTTAATATGTTCTTTGACATTCTCATGTATATTCTTGATGTGCTCTGCAAATTCTTCGGCTTCAGCACTAGTCTTCTTCTCTTGGTCCATCTTCCTCAATTCTGGAGCGGTCCTGGGACTACCTCCATACACAATTTGGAATGGTGATCTACCAGTACTTCTGTTGATAGAATTGTTATAAGAAAATTCTGCCTGGGGTAAGATCAAGTCCCATCCCTTAGGTTTATCTCCTACCAAGCATCTCAGTAGGTTACCCAAACTTTTGTTCACAACCTCAGTCTGCCCATCAGTTTGTGGATGGTGTGCTGAACTGAACTTCAACTCTGTCTTCAACTTTTTCCACAAAGTCCTCCAAAAGTATCCCACAAACTTGGTATCATGATCTGAGACTATACTCTTTAGCAGACCATGTAGTCTCACCACTTCTCTGAAGAACAAGTCAGCAATGTGGACTGCATCATGGGTCTTTTGGCATAGGATGAAATGTGCCATCTTCCAAAACCTATCAACTACCACAAATACTGAATCATTCCCTATTTGTGTCCTTGGCAAACCAAGAACAAAGTCCATACTTATATCCTCCCACTACCTCTCTGGTATAGGTAAGGGTTGATACAACCCAGTATTTTGGCTCACTCCTTTAGCCATCTGACATACCCTGCAACTCTACACAAACTTCCTCACATCTTGTGATAACTGAGGCTAATAATAATGCTCACTGATAATGGCAATGGTCTTATCTCGACCAAAATGTCCTGCCATTCCTCCATTGTGCTTCTCCTTTATCAGGTTCTCCCTCATGGAACTCCTCAGAATACACAATTGGCTTCCCTTAAACAACATGCCATCCTGGATTATGAAATCCAGCCACTTCATCCTGTCAACTATAACAGGCTCCTTGCAAGCTTTCCAAGCTTCTGCAAAATCAGGATCTTCAGGATACAATGTCTTGAGTTCATTGACCCCAACCACTTCAATTTGCATCCCTGTTAGAAATGTTTGCCTCCTACTTAAGGCATCTGCAACCCTATTTGACTTGCCACTCCGATGCTTTAAAACAAAGGTACAACTTTGCAAAAATTCTACCCATTTCATATGCCTCTGATTTAACTTTCCCTGACTACTCAGATACTGTAATGCTTGATGATCAGTAAACAAAACAAATTCCTTTGGCAATAGATAATGTCTCCATTTCTTTAATGCTTGAACTATTGCATAAAATTCTTGATCATATACATAGTACTTTCTCTTTGCATCATTTAACTTTTCACTAAAATAGGCAATGGGCTTACCTTCTTGTCTCATCACTGCTCCAATGA
This sequence comes from Sequoia sempervirens, assembly GCA_007258455.2. Classification (NCBI taxonomy): domain Eukaryota; kingdom Viridiplantae; phylum Streptophyta; class Pinopsida; order Cupressales; family Cupressaceae; genus Sequoia; species Sequoia sempervirens. Next base: position 216,537,132 of record VDFB02000017.1, read on the forward strand.
CACAACCACTGGCATCACAATCCACCTGAAACACCTTATTGAAATCTAGGAGGGCTAAAATTGGTTGCTCTGTCACCTTCTACTTCAACACATCAAAACTCTTCGCTGCTCTAGTGCTCCACTTGAACTCTTTTCTATCCCCTCTCATTGTTTCAGTCAGGGGTGCACAAATACTACTGAAGTTTCTAATGAACTTTCTATAAAAACTTGCCAAACCATGGAAAGATCTCACCTCAGTAGCAGTTCCTAGGGTAGGCCATTCTAGAATAACCTTCACCTTCTCTGGGTCCATCTTCAGACCCTCTGCTAAGACAATGAACCCCAACTACACTAACTCCTTTTTAACAAAACTACACTTTTTCAAATTTATCAATAGTTTCTCCTCTCTCAACTTCTCAAAAACCCTAAGAATATGCATTAGATGCTCATCCAAGTTCTTACTGAAAATCAAAATATCATTTAAATACATAATGACAAAACTTCCTAGAAACTCTTTTAGTACCTCATTCATGAGCCGCATGAACGGGCTTGGTGCATTGGTTAGCCCAAAAGGCATGACTAACCACTCGTACAAGCCCTCTTTGGTCTTGAAGGCAGTCTTCCATTCATCTCCCTCACGAATCTGGATCTGGTGATATCCACTTTTTAGATCTATCTTTGTGAAGTATTGTGCTCCACTCAAATAGTCCATTAGGTTATCCATCCTTGGCAAGGGAAATCTATACTTGATTGTTATCTTATTTATGGCTTGAAAGTTTGTACACATCCTCCACTCCCCATCCTTCTTTGGTGCTAGTACTGCAGGTACTGCACATGGGCTCAAACTCTCCCGAATCAAACCCTTTCTCAACAAATCCTGAACTTGTTTGTTCAACTCCTCATTTTCTATAGGAGTCATTCTATGAGCTGCCTTATTTAGCAAACTGGCTCCAGGGATCAAGTCAATCTGATGACTGATCTTCCTCATTGGTGGTAAACCCTCAGGTACATTATCAGAGATAATCTCCTGAAACTCATCCAATAGTCCAAAAACTTCTACTGGTACTTTCTCACTACCTTCCTTATCCATTCTAGGAATCAATGCATAACACATACACTCATGCTTCATGCCTTCTAAAAATTTCCTTCCATCAACAAAACAAATTCTAGCACTACTGCATACCTTTTCTTCGTCCTTCTTTAGGGGTTTCAACTTATGGCGGACTCCATCCTTCATCAAGGAATAAGTGTTTGCATGGCCATCATGTACAGCATGCCTATCAAACTGCCACGACCTCCCCAACAACATGTGACATGCATCCATGGGGATGATATCACAAAGTACCTCATCACGATAGCTTCCGATCTTGAACTTCACCAGGCACTACTCATTGACTAGAACTTTGTGGTCTTTCTGCAACCAGGCAATCCGATATGGGTGTGGATGCCTTTTCCATTTTCACTCCAACTTTGTAACCATCTCTTCTGACACCAAATTATCAATGCTTCCACTATCAATAATGACTTCACAACATTTGTCTTCACACTTGCACCTTGTGCGGAATAGATTCTTCCTCTGTTCTGGCTCCTTCTTTTCAGTCACAAGGGCTCTTCTAACCACTAGGGCTTCTTCCCCTTCAGCATCATCTAAATGCTTGGACTGGACATCCTCATCTGCATGTGCAGCCCTTCCATGATCTTCTGGCCTTCTGTCCATCCTTCCTTGGTGTTGTGGACATTCATAGGCTCGATTCCCTTCTTCACCACAATGGAAACAAGTTTCTTTGAAACCACCTCTTCTAGGCCCTGGCCCAGATCTTCCTTGTCCTCTACCTCTTTGATCACCACTATTTTGATCACGAGGGCGGTAGAAGTTATCATTCCTCTGGCTTCGACTGGTACCCACATCTTCATTTTTCCTTTCATCCTCATTTTGGATCCCAAAAGATCTTCCACTACCTCTTCCGCTTTGAACTCCTCAGCCTTTTTGCTTGCTATCAAATCTTTTGTTTAGCTTCTCAACTTTCAGAGAAAACTGGTATGCATCCTCAATGGTGGTCATTCTGACCAGACTTAGCTCCTCTTGAATGCTCAGTCGTAACCCATTAAGATAATAGGCTACCTTCTCCTTGTTGGCCTTTGCATGGCCTATTCTAATGATCATCTTGTGAAAATATTCTATGTATTCTTTCACAAATCTACTTCCTTACTTCAACCCTTGCAATTTCTTAGACAGATCTAGCTCATAGTCTACTGGTATGAACTGCTTCTTCAGTTTCTCTACCATGTGATCCCAACTGCTGATCTTTCCTTTTCCTCTTCGATTTCTCTCCAACTGAGCCTCTTTCCACCAAATATTAGCATGGCCCTTCAGGTTCATTTTTGCAAACTTAACCTGATCTGGGTCCTCTACTTCTTCATACTCAAAATATTCTTCTAGCTCATTGATCCAGTTGATCAACTCTTCCGAGTTCAGATTTTTGGAATAACTGGGGACTTCTATTCTGGGTCTTTTTTTGATCTTTGAAGTGGCCCTTATCAGCTGCATTTGATCTTGATCAATAGCTTCTTCTTCATCCTCGCTTTCTCCTCTCCTTCCCAGGTCTAACCCTCTTCTCATTTGTTCCTGCAATGCATCGATTTGTCTCTAGAGGGCTCTGTAACCCTCGGCTGCCAATGGATCTCTCCCACTAGCATTTTTGCCACCTCTGGCACCACCATGCCTACCAGGCATCACTCTTGGAGGCATCTTGAATACCTCGAACCTACAACCACGATCCTGGTGCGAACTGCCTCACAATCGGTGATCTATTCACATGCTCAAGAAAACCCACTCTGATACCACCTGATGAGGGAGCAAACCCGAGACACATAAATACACTCACGAAAGAGAGAATAATATTTTATTCATAAATATGGAACTTCTTACATGCAGAGGATCTCAAATCCCCAAGCTCTGTATTACATGAAACTTACAGACTTATAGAAAATTACCTAGATCCCCCTTTCGCAACATGCGAACTTCTTTCCCCAAAAAGTTACTCAAAAATCAGAAACTAGCCCATAAATAGACCCATTTCGGTTTGGAACCAAAAACAACATTCGAGATAAGTGTTTTGGCGGTTTGGCGCCAAAATTACATTTTGAAATTCAAGTTTAAATTCATAACTTCGAAAATTAGCACATTTCTAAAATATGCACCAACTTCCGGCAGCCATAACTTTTAATCCGACCGTTGGATCTTCAATGATAATACCTTTTCATTCTTGTTGTTTTCTTTTTGTAAATATTTTTGCATTTTTTGGATACCCTTTTCATCGAATAAGAGTTTCCAACTTTCAAAACTATGTTTCTGCTTTTTCTGCTCAACTGCTATTTTTAGCAGGTTTGAATTTGAAGTTGTGGGAAGACAGAAATTTATGGGAAGGTTCAGGATGAAAAAATACATAGTATGGTGAAAGAATCAGGTCAAGATCATTCACGACTTGAAAGTTATTCAAGTTCCAGTTTTTGCTTTTTGCCCTGAAAAACCTTCTGAGCTTAGTTTGAGGCACTAAACAATCCCGGATGGGCCTGAAAATTTACGGAAACACCAAAATAGTTTGCCAAAGGCCTACTTTATAGAAAATCGTCTTTTTGAGAGCTTTCCGAAAAGGTATTATCATTGAAGATCCAACAGTCAGATTAAAAGTTATGGCTGCTGGAAGTTGGTGCATATTTTAGAAATGTGCTAATTTTTTACTATGAATTTAAACTTGAATTTTAAATTGTAATTTTGGCGCCAAACCGCCAAAACACTTATCTCGAATGTTGTTTTTTGTTCCAAACCGAAATGAGTCTATTTATGGCTAGTTTCTGATTTTTGAGTAACTTTTTGGGGAAAGAAGTTCGCATGCTATGAAAGGGGGATCTGGGTAATTTTCTATAAGTTTGTAATTTGCATGTAATACAGAGCTTGGGGATTTGAGATCCTCTGCATGTAAGAAGTTCCATATTTATGAATAAAATATTATTCTCTCTTTTGTGAGTGTATTTTTGTGTCTCGGGTTTACTCCCTCGTTAGAAAGCAATGCTAATATTGTCTGTGAGATAATGAAGGAAGAATTTGAGGGTTGTGTAGGGTAGTAGATTGATTTGGAAGAGATGGGAAATGTGTATATTAATTTCTTTGAGATATTAGGGATTATTGTGCAAATCTTCTAGATTTGATTGTGTAAATTTTTCCCTTTCTCAACATTTTAAATCAAACTCCATGATCCATCATGAAGAGATCAAGTCATGAAAAGAGAAAGAGTGTATAGAGGATAATGTGGAAATCAAGGATATTGGTGGAGGATGCTAAATGGACCAATTGATAGATTATTCAATGTATGTGCTCTATATTATTCCATCAAACATATTATGGGAGAAAACTTAGTAATTACAAACCTAGAAATGTAGAGGGTTAGGATTGCTTAGAACTTGATAATGATAGAAACCGATGTTACAAATTTTGAGTAATAAAAAATGTTTAAACACCATTCCTAAATTTAGAAAATTAGATCCGAATAATAAGTCATTTAGTTTATGTGTCTCTATGCTCTACCTTATTGTTAGATAGAATCATCTATCATTAAATTTCATATTCTTGTTCTGATGATGCTACTTTCTAGAAAATTTTGAACATAATAAAGACATAGAACATAGAATATGTCGATTATGATATTTATTTATATAAGTGTAAAAATAATATGTGATATTATATTATTAAATTGGTAAAATGAATAATTCCTTACTTTGAATGATGCGAACTAAAACAAAATAATATGTACAAAACAAAAATATAATATAGATAGCGAAAATCTATAATATAATATGAAAAAACTGTACACAATAGAATTCAGAAATCTTTGAACAAATCAAAATATGGATTATGAAAATCTGATATCATTAATATAATAAAAAATATTCATATGTTTAAAAACAAATTGACCGTTTGCAAATTTTGTCCGCTCTAGGAGGTTCGCGCACCAGGGTCAAGACCGCGTGTTTGTGATATTTGATTTGTTGAAGATGTTTTTGTCGTTTTTTAATCATGAGAGTACACTCCGTATACGAAAACGCTACCCAAGGTTTACCAAATCCAGTTGAAAATGTCAAGTGGATTAAGACATTAGAGCCGTGTGTGTCGGCTTGAATTTAGAACGCGTACCGTAGAAATGTAACTTACACGTGTTGTAATAACGTTGAATTGACTTCGTCCAAGTCAGGAGTATCGTTAAGTTTCTGCAGTGATTATATACTTTTAATATTTATATAAGTTCAGAAAATTTTATACATTTTATATATCATAATGGTCAATACAAGACTTTTAACGACTTTGATATCAAGCATTCAAAATTAGCCCGAAGCCTATAAATACAAGCATAAGCACACAATCAGAGGACAATTACGATAATTAGTTCAATATGGCCGGAGGGAGCGACGTAGATACTCGTTCCTTAGAACAAACGCCCACCTGGGCTGTGGCCATTGTTGTTCTGGGCTTTGTACTTATTTCTATACTAATCGAACAAGCCATACATTTCCTTTCCAAGGTATCTATCTATCTGCAATTATCTTAAATCTTCATATAGTATCTTGATATATGCCCAGATGTTATATGCAATTGTATTAGAATGTTTCGATTGAATTGGATTTTCTTTTAGTGTAGATCGATAATCAAAAAGAGGAGATTGGATCATCAGGGTCACACTCAGTGATTCATCATTTCTCCTCTTTCTGATGATGAGTGTGATCTGAAATATAGAAGAAAAATCTAAACCAATTTAAACAAAAAAGTGCACTACCTGAAGAAAACTCATACCAACTATGTTGTTTTGTGTCTGTTTGAAATACAGTGGCTCAAGAAACGCCGAAAGAAATCCCTGGGCAAAGCATTAGATAAGATCAAAGAAGGTGAATAATTTGCTGGTGTCATGATCAATCTGAGTCCCAATTACTTAGAAAAAGGTATATATTGATTCTTCTGGTGTGTATGCAGAATTGATGGTGTTGGGATTTATCTCGCTGCTGCTTACTGTTGGGCAGAAGCTAATTTCAGAGATTTGTATATCTAAGGGCTTAGGAGACTCTTTCCTTCCCTGTTCGAAGGACGAGGATTCAGCAAACATTGTTGTTGAGCAAATTGAAAAGTTTTCATTATTTGGGCACCATCGTAAGCTCCTCTTCTTACTTTCAGAAACACCATTAAGGCGTATCTTGGCCACAGAGGAGACAGAGGAGACAGAGGAGACTGCGACTGGTCACTGTGCTATAAGGGTAAGTATTTATGCATACTATTCATACAGAGTGGGACTATTTGTAATGGAAATATATTTAATTGGTTGTGCTGTGTTAATTGATGCAGGGAAAGGTCCCTCTTGTATCACAAGATGGACTCCACCAACTGCACAGATTCATTTTCGTATTGGCAATTTTTCATGTCTTGTCTTGCATTGTAATTATGACGCTAGGATGGATAAAGGTATGAGTCAATAAGCCTCTTCCTGTTATTATTATATGCAAAAGAAATTTAGATAAGATGTAAAGGAGTCAGGATTAATTATAACCCTAACCCTGTGCAGATGAAGAAATGGAAAGCATGGGAGGAAGAGACTAAAACATTGGATTATGAGTTTTCAACTGGTTAGTCTGAGAATTTCCATTTTCTTTATTTCTGTAGAGGCAAATTCCGCTGTTTTTATAGATTTGGAGAGCTGGAAACATGTCCTACATGTACAAATAGTGAAACTTCAGTTGTATGATTGTATTTTAAAAAAATTGCTGTAAATTGGGAAGATTGTATTATATAAGAAAGAAAAGTTTGAATCTACTTTAAGAAAGTTATATTATATGGTAGTAAAATATAAATTGATATATGACATGTTTTTTAAAATAAAATATCTTTTTACATTAGCAACTTTGAATAGATAACTATGATAAGAAATTTACTTGGTAGGTAGGGTTGACAGTCAAAACTTAAGCAACTAAGTAAAAGGACAGTATAAAATGAAAATAAAAGTAGTAATATGAAGATGAATACTGAAATGAGAGATTAAGAGAAGTAAAAACAGTTGATATATCAGATAAATTTTTAAATCAAAATTAATTTATTGATATTTGTAATTGATTGTGGGTTTATGTTTTGTATTTATCTAGGTTTTTTTTTTAGTTCAGGTTTTTTTTGGGTTAGTGTAGAGTCTTTTATTGGTATGTTAGTTTGTGAGTTATTATTAAATTTATAAGAAAATAAAATCTTAAGTTATGTTTTTTTTTTCCTTAACAGATTTTAAAATTTGTTTAGAATTTTGAGATTCTTTTTAAATTTAAAGTAATTCTTATAATTTATAATCATACATTTTTTCATACACTTTAATTTTTTTTAAAAAATGAAATTTAAAGTTAATGGTCTATATTTAAAAAAATAGTCTGTGATGTTATAACTCTAACTTGTTGCCATAGATTATTCTTAGATTATTCTTGGACTTAGTAAGTGATTAGATGTATAATTTTTATGTTGCAGATCCTTCAAGATTTAGATTTACTCGTGAAACTACCTTTGGAAGGAGGCATATGACCTTTTGGTCTACAACACCAATTCTTACGTGGATTGTAAGTAGACTTAGCAATTCAAAGTCATTTTTGATTTTAAACTCAACCTCACTGCAATTTCTATGTACTAAAGTCTTAACTCTTGGATTTGTAGGTATGCTTTTTTAGACAATTCATTAGATCTGTGCCCAAAGTGGATTACTTAACATTACGCCATGGATTCATACTTGTAAGCTTTTTCAAAGAATACCTTTAAAGTTTTACATTGTATAGTTCATAATGTTTAATTTTGCAGTCTCGCTTTGCTCCACATTAAAGTTCAAGTATAGTTCATAAGAGACTTGTAGTTATGCATATGTTTAATTTTGCAGGCTCACTTTGCTCCACATAGTAAGTTTGATTTTCAAAAATACATAAAGAGATCTTTAGATGAAGACTTTAGTGCTGTTGTGTCTATCAGGTATGTTCATGATTCTAATTTAAAAATTGTTACAACATATTTTGTATTGTTCATTTCGATAAATTAAAATTGATTGCTTAAACAATTTATCTCATTGTGTGCAGTCCACCTCTATGGTTTTTTGCCATCTTATCTCTACTTCTCAACAGGAAAGGTAAATCTAATAGGTATTCATTCTTTTTTTTTTGGATGTATTTCTTCTCATTGCTTAAGGCGCTGATAAGCATGAAAACTAATTGTGCAGGGTGGTTCACACTTTTCTGGTCGTCATTCATTCCATTGATTGTAAGTAACACAATACGTTGCTTCAATTTATTGATTTTTAATGAAATAATTAAAACTGCATTGAACATACAAATAATTTTGCAACTAAACACATGATATTTTACAACGGTTATAGAGTATCACATATTAACAGGAACATACCAACTGTTTAAACACACCGCCCTGTCATACTTTTTCTACAATTAAAAAATAGCAATTTACTCGGAGAATATTGAATATTCCAATTTCCCAAATGTCCATCATAAAAATTATCACCATCTCTTTTAAACTATGCAGTGTGGAAGCATCAAATCTTTAATTTGAATGGTAATTTAGAAAGGCTAAAATATTTGTGCTTTACAGATTCTTCTTATAGTGGGAACAAAGCTGCAAGTTATAATAACAAAAATGGCGTATGATATCCAAGATAGAAATCCTGTTGTACAAGGAGCTCCGGTGGTGAAGCCCAATGATCAACTATTTTGGTTCGGTAGACCCAAGTGGATTCTCTATCTCATTCATTTTACCCTATTTCAGGTTAGACAAGATTTTTTTTTAACATTCTTTTGCTTTATCTTTCCATGCATCACAAATTATAATTAAAGAATGTTTATTTTGCAGAGCGCTTTCCAACTTGCTTTCTTCTTTTGGGCATGGGTAAGGACAAAATATCTACATCCAAAGATCCCTCATATATCTACTTTTAGTTAATTGCAAGTCTTGGCTTGATAGAATTTCCCTGGACTAACAAACGTACATTCATTTGTTTTGATTGATGCAGTACGAATATGGTCTTAAATCCTGCTTCCATGAAAGGACGGCAGATATTGTAGTTAGATTAACCTTGGGGTAAGTTTATTCGACGTTTTAAATTGCTTTCAAAAGGAAATATTGCTCTTAGGAAAATGGTTTCACAGTGTCTTAAGATTAGAGAGAAGATTTTTAAGATTAATGTTTGGGATTATACGAAGTGACCCACTATCATCATGAATGATGAAACACTTAATATTTATTAAATTTTACAGTGTTTACAATTTTTGTGTTGTCAATATTATACTTATTTCTTGACCCACAATATTATTAACACAAAATGCATTTGTTAATTTATTAGGGTTACAGTCCAAATACTGTGCAGCTATGTAACTCTCCCACTCTACGCTCTTGTTACACAGGTATGCATAAAGATAGAAAGAAACACATTTGATTTCTGCTCTCTTGAATACAACTGTAAAATGAAATATGAGATTTGCCATTGCAGCTGGGGACAAACATGAAAACAACCATATTTGATGAAAGAATAGCTACCTCTTTGAAGAAGTGGCACCAGAGAGCTAAGAAGAACCTTAGACAAAAAAGGCATGAAGAAATGTCAAGCGGACAAACTACTCCATATGGAGGATCTTCTCCAGTCCATCTTCTTCGCAAGTACCTAAGTTCAGGAGACCTAGAAAGTGCCCAAAATTTAGAACAGTTTGACTATGATGTTGATGCAGATGCACCCTCCCCTTCTCACCATTCTCGCCACAATGCTAATGAGAATCCAAAGGAAGAAGTACAAGGAGACAAACCGGATGTACAAAGAAATGGGTTTGAGTTCAGCTTTGATCATTTTCGGAACGAAAATATAAAAGGTATCACCTCTGCTTCTTACACGGAGAGTCGTTCAAGCAAGGAGGACCGCTAGCAGAAAAGGGCAACAAAAACATTAATGTTACACAGAGGAGAAAAAGTCTGCGAAGATGATTATTTGTGGTCATAGCAGTTTGCAAGGTTTTTGTAAAATATGTCAAATGCACAGAGATTCATTTCGGATGTTTGAATACTGTTGGTATAGTTATGTGCAACTCACAGGCTTGAGTTGCCAATTTTTTTGTAGTATTTATCTATCACATTCAATTTGGCAATATCTAGAGTCATTTTTTGGCCAACAAATTACAAAACTTTTATAAGAATATTATTCTCAATGAAATGAATATGTTTATGTTTTTGATTGAGGCAAGGAGGAATTTTGAAAAGGCCTAAACCTTTCTAAAAAAGAATGATTGAGCACTAAAAATGTCAGGAGTTATACAAGTATCATCATTTGAATTTTTAATAATATTTATTTTTTCTAAAATAAAAAATTTAAACATTTGTCTAAGAGAATAGGGGAGAGGACTCAGTAATTCTACACCCTTACTTCACATTTCTAATTATCCTACATGGAAATTTCAAATCACTCTCATTTTTTTACAGCAACTTACTTGGCAAGTCCCTTACTTATGACTAAGGTTTCAGGGTCACATCATCAAATATGATGCCACATCAGCATGCTTTTTGTCAAGGTGTCCAAAAAGACCCAAAAAAAAGTGAGACCAATACTTGTGCATTTACAACGTGTTTTATTGAGCGTTGATGTGGAATCACATGATTGGTTGCTTTTAGATCAAAGGAATACATTTTGTTTAATTATGGGTAGTCATCATGCACACTAACAACTTTAAAGTCACAACTATTGGTCCAATATTGATAAAAATATTGGACATTATATAAACAACTACTATCACAACTATTGAAACATGCTCAAGTACAGGGTCCTCTCCCCTACATTCTAACAACACATTGAGAAATCCCTAATTACAGTTGTTAAAAATGCATTTTGATGATTTTATTAATTTAATTTTGTAAATATTTGAGGAATGTGTTAATGCTTGTACATGATGACAATTGGTATAATCTTGTGTAAAGGTGAGCTTAGGTACTTAGCTTATTCAATCTTTATTGATATATAATTGTATGCTAACTGATATATCTTACTTCTATGTGCACACATTCCTATACATCTAGCTTATCTATTTGATATCCATCATGATCCATACATTAATTCTTAGATTGTCTCTTTTTTTTTTTTTTTTTATCATGGTCTGGATTCTACCTATCTAATCCCAAATCAATTCTACAAACATAGGGTTATCCTTGCAAGTAAAAATTTAATCTGCTGAAATACAAATTTAAAAATTCAATCTTGGTTGACTATCCTCCTTTATCATTCATTCATCAAACCTACTATGTACATGTTAGTTTTTTAGTCACGTGCTTATATAAAAAGTTACCATTTTGATTCATTTGATGATCCACTCATGGAACAAAGATCCACTCATAAAAAATAATAACACATTTGGATTTATTAGTTGAAAGAAATAATGAACATAATCTCTAAGCATTTCTTTATTCTCCTCAGCCATTGGTCAAATTTGTTGATACAGCATGTTTACATGATTTAACACATCACTAAAAGTAGGATCTCATTGAGTGTAAAATAGCAAATCTCTGAGCACCTTTTCAATTTGATAAATTATATAGTCTTTCTTTTTAAATTGCAGATGTGGTAGAATCCAAAGATCATCAAAGATTGAGTTCATTGGTATAGATTGAATTTAAGATGATGAACTAAATCAATATTGAAAAAATTGATCTAAAATAAAATAGAAGAAAATGCCACAACCATTTTTTTTTCTTCTATAATAACTATTTATACATTCTTTATATTCAAACCTCAAGTTATTAAATATCATTGTATACCATTTTTAATCTTTATTATTTTTATATTTCATTTCTTATAACTGCAAATAATGAATGATAATAATGAATCCATTATGGCACATAGCTTTTGGAAAGGCTAAAAAGAGCCGAATAGTAGAAAGAAGGTGAAAAGACATTTGGTGGGTGTGCTAAGTTTGTGATTGAAGGAGGTATTAAGAAATTCCTTTAATCTTTTTGTATTGATAAAATGCAGATTACAAATAGATTGTAGTGTAAAATAATAGAAAAGCTTATAAAAACTGAGAAGAACAGTGATAACAGCTGAAGCAAACTATAAGAAATGAGTAGTTACATGACAATAGAGCTGTAATTTATACCAAATTACAAAAACAAATGATAATTATATGACAATACAACATAGTGCAGCAGAAAATTAAAACATAATGAGCTGTCACAAGCATAGACATGTAACAATAGAGCTGTAATCTACAGCAAACTACATAAAACTGATAATTACATGACATGATGAGCTGTCACAAACATAAATATGTAACGAGAAAGAGCAAAATCAGTCTTGAAAATAAGACCTTAGACCCTGAGCTATTATAACCTTCCTCTTATTGAATAATTGGTTTCAATAAGAGGTTAACTTGAAGTTTGATCTACTGTATTTAAAAATAAACAGAAAAGAAAAAATTGAAATCAGACAATAAAAAAATATTAGAAGTGCAGCTCCCTGAGAAGGAAATTCTTTTATCTTTTATGCTTCGATGGATGTACATTTTTTATTCATTTCACCACGGGCGGGGATGATAGCCGTGAAGGCTGTGCATTCACGTTTTGCACCCGCTTTTCCTGCAATTTTTCTATTCACGAGACATCATTTAATGTGCCATTCTATCAAACAGTCAGCGTGTCTTGTGTGCGATTCTTTTTCTGATGCATGTCCGTCAGGATAGTCGCAATACACATTTTCTTTATTAAATTTTGTTGATGAAGTAGGTTTTACTCTTTCTGATCGTATTTTGCTTAAAGTTTCTGAAGCCTTTTAAACAAATCTATTTTGCGCGTATCCTGCAACCATTGCCTCGTGTGGCATGTGTATGCTTCCGCATTTTTTCATGCTTGTCGCCCAAGCCATTATATCACGCTAGAAAGATTGTGGAATCTGCAAGATAATCGAATTTAAGGCTTAGTGATATGGACTTTATCATCTTATATTCGGAGTGATCTAGATAGAGTTAGCAATATGATAAGAATACCAAGACAAAAATAATTAAGTATCGTTGCAAATCGCTTTGGTTAAGTTCGAGCTTTATGTTTAGCTTTTCTTTTCTTCGTAATTACTCGTGGCATGTCTTGTTCAACTGCTCAAGGTCTCATTTGAGATTTTAGTAAGTATCACATTTGGATAGCTAATATGACGATGGTGTTCTGTACAGTTTATGGCAGGTGCTATGCCAGAGCAATTATAACCTTCAAAAAAGAGAAGAGTTACTTACATATTACTTTTGCCATGACTTGGTTTATCCTTCACAAAAAAGCTTATGATAATGTGGAAATACATATTTGGAGTTTAAGATGTTACAAGAATTAGAAGAGTATTACAAAATACTTAAAATATAGAACGACTTTGCGTTACAAAATGTAAGTTTGAATACTTGTACTGATTTCTTTTTTGTATGAGAAATTATTATATGTAGAAGTAGAAATAGTTTTTGAAAGAGGAAAAAACAGGTTTTATAGGGACCCAAAATCACAAAGTTTACAAACAAAAGATAAGATCATCAAAGTCACCATTAACAAAAAAGCTATAAAGAAAACAACAAAATGACAAAGCCACAACCATAAAAAAAAGCCAGCAAGAGCCACAGAAAATACCCAAAAAGACCAGACAAAACACCAACAACAACTAAACTTGGGACTTTAATATTTATGCAGTCTCAGCTTCCAAGTCATTCATTTCCTTAACCCCCTTCTTTAAGATCTGGACCATCTGGGTAGAAGGAGGCACTTTGCTCTTAAGGTTGGCAGGGGTTCTTTTCAATATACCTTGGTACTCGTTCTTGCTTTTATCTTTGTCCTCTTCCAGATCAACAACCAACGAGCCCTATTGCGATTTGTCCAACTTTTCAGACATTGCATTGATGATTATAGCATTGTGCCTAGCCATTTTATGGTTTTGTTCCACTATAGTTTTCATGTGTTATTTTTTATTTTGACAATCTCAGCTTTTAGAGTCTTGTACTTGTCCTTAATGTCATCTTCTCCCATTCCAATATTGTTCTTTTTTTGTTTTCCTTCTTCATTGCTAAGAGTGGACAGTTTCAATTTCAGTTCCACCAGCTTGCTATTAAGAACCCCATTTCTGTGATTAAGATCATTAATTTCTTGATAGGCCCATTTCAAAACCCTAAAAATGTCACCAACGCCACTTCTGGCAGAGGCAAGAATGTCTCCGGGCTGAACCTGGTCTAAAATGAGGTTAACATCATCTGAATTGGGGGAGTTGGGAAATCTGGTATCATCAACTCTGAAAGAGGTAGGAGGGGTAGAAACAATTTAGTTTTTGCTAGCTTTAGGGTTCTTAGTTTTGTCCTCCAAAGAGTCCATAGAGTAGGAAACCAACTTATTAGTAGGGGAACCATTGAGAGTGGGATTCTTTAAGGGAATCGGGTAGTCAGGGTGGATCTCAGGGTTAGCTTTAGCATGCTGGGGTTTACTAATCTGGGTTTTCTTACCAGACAGCACAGGGGGTAGGTGGGCTTCAACAATTCTCTCCTAGTTAGGCTAATTCTCCGAACAACCACTGTCTATTTCATAGTCCTCAGACGCCGTGGAGGAAACCAGTTTGGATAAAGCCAACAGGCTTTGATAGTGTTCATAAATTAACCTAATAAGACTAGGATGAAGAATAGTGTATCTCCTGGGAATTTTCTTGTGGTCCTCAAGGCTATTACTCAACGAATAGAATAGATAATGAGGCAGAGAATTTATAATATAGGATTTAGTGCAATGAATAATAAGATAAACACATAGTGCATAGAAATTGGTTGTCATCATCTTCTTTTTGTAAGAAATTGATTTTATTGTCTATTTATGGATGGAAATTTGTATTTTCAAATTGGGTAAGGGTCTTATTTACCTAATGAATGCATAGAAAACCACACAGCAATCAACTAGTTTTATGGTAGTCTACTTCAATCTTCTATCTAGTTGTGTGATCTTTAGTATCTCAAAGTGTGTTTAAGAAAACAAAACTAAAGGATTAAAGTATAATGTAGGCACATAACTTGTATCTTAGCCTCTTATCATAGTAGTCCTTAGATGAGTTGGAAGGTTGGAGCAAAAAATATTAGATCCAATAGATTGTAGGATGGTATAAGGACCATATATGTTAGGTCTCAATTTACAAAGATGGCGTATTGAACCTTTGTATGTCCAAATGATGTAATATTGTTCCTCCAGCTAGGAATTGTGTAGCTCTCTTCATCTTAATAAATAATAAAATAACTTTATATTTCTAATCTTCATATTGTAAATAATCAATAAGAATACTTAAATATAACTATCAAATTAGAGATAAAATTATTGAAAGATTATATTGAAAGATGTTTATTTGATAGTTATTAGTATTGCATTCCCACTAATTAGCAATTTATGCAATTGTGATTGAATAGACAATTGCTACTATTGTATAGTGGTCCTTTTTGTAATAAAACAATCTTTTACTTTTTATAATAATTACTATCATTTTTGTATCATTAGATGTGAAAAGTATTTAAAAAACATTGCAAAAACTTTAAAGATATTAGTTACTAATGGAATCATTAAGTCTACTCCTTTCTATCATAGATAAATTCTATAATTATGACCTCTTCCCTTTTTATGTCAAATATGAATTATCTTGATAAGAGGTAAATAAAGTTGAAGATTTAGGTTATCTAAGCTATTTTTCAAAATTATGATACATAGAGACATCTCTTGGATTTATTTATTTCTACCCAGTATGGGTATGTGATTTAAAAAAAATCTTTATTTTAGTGAATGAATAGATAAATTGGCTCAGATCCTTTAACTCACTATTTAATGTAGGAGACGGTAGCTCCTTCCTAGGATCCTCAACCTGCAACAAAAAATCACCCTCACACACACGAGAGAAGCAAACACAACTATTTTTCCAAATATCAAGAATGATATTCAAAAAATGAGATGAAAAATTACATACTTTACAAGCCTTTTAAAGGCATGAAAAAAGAAACACATGAAAAACTACCTAAGACAAGAAAAAACCATCAAAATAATTAACCTAAGTTAAACTTAACACTACACTAACACCCCCCTTAAGTGTAAACTTAGGGAGATTATTATGTAAAACAAAAATGCAAGATGGGTCTCAGCTACAAGGCCATGTTAGGTACCCATGCATAACTGCTATGAAATGCAATGGAATCTCTCACAACTAAAGAAAAGGAGAATTGTTTTTTGGGATAAAACTCCTCTTCAAATGAGAAAAAAAGTTTAAAAAGTGAAAGCAAGAAAAGTGAGGACTTCACAAGACCCCCAAAGGACAATTCCTATCAATGATCTCAACAAAATACAAAAGGAGAGAGACTATGTAGCCCCACATAGAAAAAAGTAGAAATGTTGAAGATCCACCCCATGATGAAGAAACTCTTGTGTTGATCCTAAAAGTCTAATGGATATCCCATGTCTGCAAACAACATGCCTCCCTCTAGGGAGAAACAACTACTTATGCAAAAGAAACTCCAACTATGAAACAAGAGAAGGGAGAGAAAGAATCAACATGAAAGATGACTCTAAAAATTGTCACGATGCGTCTATGTAATTGTACCATAGAAAAATGGATCTTTAGACATGTTTTCATGGCCGTTTAGGTCTTTGTCCTATGATGCTTGGCCTATTTTGCTTAGATTTAATGTTGTAATGTGACTTATACATTCACATTAGGTCTTGAATATTTAAATTATTAAGACTTTATGATGTCTTATGAAGGTGTTGTCAAGTGTTGTAACACATTTCTACACATTTCTAGATGCTTCTTATTATAATTCATCTAAATATCCCCTTTTTATCCCTTACCAAGTCTTATTGTAAAGTGTTTTAAAGTCTTGTAACAAACTTTCATGCTTTTCTAGACATTTCATCAATAAATACACCTTTCTTATGCTTTATTTGGCCCCTTTATGCACTTATAGGCCTTAGTTAAGTGTGTTTTTGAATATAAACCCAAAAAACATCATTAAATACAACTTAATTCTTGACACCCACTTGCATGCCTTGAGTGGAACCCATTTTCCATGGGTGGCGAATGAGTCCCTCTTGGCACAAAATTCAAAATAAATTCAATTTTTTTTTGGGTTTTTATCATTCATTCATGCATTCAATCCATCATAGCATTCAAGCATTCTAGCATCCTTAATCATTTAATCAAGCAATTATCAAGCATCTCGGAGCATCCATTGACATATCTTCAGACTTCAACAATAAGGGTTTGGTGAGTTTATGACACTTTCATGTTATTTTTTCATCATTCCTTTCTTATTTCATTTCTTTATCAAGGGTTTGATTACCAAAGTGGTGTATGACCAAGGTAAACCCCTATACTCTAACCCTTAACCTTTTTTCCCCTCTTTGCATGTGTGTTTACAGGTCTTGTAGGAAGATTTGTCAAAGAAATAGGTGTTGAAAAGTGGTTAACAAGTCATCAAAGATATTCAAGTCAACAAATACCTAATTCAAGCTTGGAGACATCATTCAGCTCGTTTTATGCAGATTTGGATCTGTCAATCCGACAAGAAGATAAGTACAGATCTAGACCCATAGAGTTGACTTCAGAATTTGCAGATTTCTATAGGTGAATTGATTCGCCATCAGTGGAGAATGAGTCCCACTACCAGGCCTGAGAAAGTGTTTTCTAAGGGTTTTAGTTCTCGACATCCCAAAACCTGTTTCAACAGAATTTACCAAAAGTAGGACTAATTTGCCATTTGTGGTGAATGAGTCCGAGTGGTCATCAACAATAATTTTTGAAACATTCTAGAACCTTCCAACATCAACATTATACCTCCAGGTGCACTCCATTCAATTTCATTAACTTCAGTTTTCATTTGTGCATGTTTTTAGTTCATTTCTGCATACAACACTATGTTTTCAAACACTACCTATTTCTTAGGTTTTGCATAAATAATCAATCTATCTCTTTAGTTCATTGCATATTTTCATTGTACTTGCATTTGTTTGAGTGAACCGCATAGATTTTGTTTGGGTTCTCTCTCTCTCCTTTAGGTGAAAAACCCTAACTGAGCAAGAGAGCCATAGCATCCTAAACCCCAAAAATCTATGGTTCATTTTGGTGAACCTGCATGTCGAACATTATATTTCTGATTTACATCTGAATTTACATCTTAGGACTCATTGCATTAGCTTTTACATTGTTTTGCATCCTAGGGTTTGCAACATTGCATTAGTGAATAGCTCATATAGATTTCATTTTTGCACTTCAAAACATTAAAAATGTTAAAATTCTGCATTTGCATCCTAGTTTTGCATCATAAAAGCATAAAAATCACTTTAAATTTTCTAAAAAACAACAAAAAAATTAACCCCTAGACTCATTCGCCAACCTAGGTGAATCAGTCCAGTTGCACTTTCTGCACAACAATTTCTGTCATTTTCACAGTATTCTCTACATTTCTATTTTATGTTACTACATTCCTGTTTCAGTTTACAATTTTTATTATTATTTTCATTTTATTATTCCTAGTTTGCATTGTATTTGCATCCACCCCACCTTTTGTGGTATTTGTATGAGTGTTTGGTGCCCTATTTATAATACTTTAGTGAGGTGAAGTTCCCGACTCATGGCTTCCTGTGATAACACATTCGTTGTGGACCTTGGGTTATCTAGAGCTCCTACTCCTAGTATTGAAAATGGTGCATTAGGCATGGATACTACCAATAGTACACCTTTGTCTTCCCCTACAATGCATGTTGACACAAACATTAATTCCCTTCTCCAAGACAAGGTAGTTAACATTTATGAGGACTTAGCACATCTCCACCATAACTTGTGTCTTGAAAACATTTCAACCACTGCCATTCCCACTATAGACAACATCCATCGAATGCTTGGAAATGATGAAGGCTTAGATGTTATGAAACAAATTGTTGAGATATATCAAAAACATGCTTCTTCCACCTCTAGAACATCTCAACCAACAAAAAATGTGGTTAGCCAAGGAGGATCTCATATTCCTCCTCCTTCAACCATAGCATCCATACCCACCTATACCACCCCTCAAGTCACAACAACCATGCAACAAGTTAGTCATGTGACTCCTTCTTTCACTATTCTAACTAGCATTCCTAGTTATTTTGTGGCATCGAATGTTCCATCCTCCACCACCTTCACCCCTGTTAGTGTCCCTTTCACTTGTCCTAACACTACATAAAGTCCATCACCATTCTCTCTTCCACCTCATACCACTTATACTAACCCTCTCATATCACAACTCTTTCAAACTATTTCTTCCATGCAACAACAAATATCCACCATAAACCAAAGCCAAAATGCACCACCCACCTACTATGTCCATAGTATCCCATTATCTTTGGAAATATTAAGAACACCAATGCCACAAGGAATTGAGATGCCTAGGTTTGAGAAGTATAGAGGAAAAGGAGACCCTACTAGTCATTTCAATTCCTATACCGCCTTATGCTGTGATTTTTTCCTTGACGATAAACTATTAGCTAAACTATTTCCTAGGAATTTAAAGGATAATACCTTGGAGTGGTTTTCCTCTTTACCCAATCATTCAATTCTTTCATTTAATGAGCTTTTTGATGCATTTATAAGCCATTTCCAAGTCCATATGACTCCCAAAAATATAATGATTGATTTGATGAGGTGTAAACAAAATATGGATGAAAAAGTAACTAATTTCATTTCACACTATCAATCATTGTATGCTCAAGTAGATGTCAAGGTTTCTGATTCACATCTCCAAAATATGTGTATTGTAAACTTTCAAACTCACATTGAGGATAAATTGACCATGATGAAATTTCCTTCTTTCATGCATTTATGCACAACCCTTTGTGACTATCACAACTCGGTTACTAGTCATGATGCAAAATCCACTTCTATTCAAGTTGAGAATTATGAACAAAGCAACCAAAACAACTCACAAAACATTAGAAAAAAAAACAAAGGCTTCTTATAGTTCAATCCCCCTCCTCCACAACCAACTCAACCTATTCATAATCAAGTGGCAGCTATTAAAACAATGGTGCCCTTTAACTATGGGGACCTGAAGAGACAGTTTACCCCTTTACCTGATACTCTCCATAACACAATGAATTAACTACTACAACACAAGATGATCACGTTTCCTAAAGTTAAACCACTTGATCCTACCAAACCTTTACCCCCCACCTTTAAACTAAATGCTTATTATCATTTTCATCTCCAAAATGGACATGACACAGAATAATGCAAGCATCTCAAACACCTAGTGAAAGATCTCATTGATTCTGGTTTTCTATCCATTGGAGGTGTTAATGATCAGGGCAATAATTCCATTGCCCCTCCCAATTTTTCACTAATCCCATACCTAAAAACAATGTTTCATTTGTTAAAGAGCTAGTGATCCTTCAAACAATGATGTGATGAATGTTGATACAAATGATGAACAACATGATATTACTCCAAATGTTACCCATATTAATCCTATGGATAAAATGATGGGAACAATAGATGTTATCCCTCGTAAGGGACAACTAAAAAATCTCTTGATGTTACTTTTTCTTATGATATACTTAAAAAACTTCTCGATGGTCCTCTTTACATAGCCGACCGCATCTATGATAATCCCACCAATGGGATATTAATAGATCCTTCCTGTGGTGAGAATGTGATCACAAAATAATTTTTGGTATTACATGATCTTTATCAAGATGATTGTGATAAACCAACAACATGGATTAAAACACATACTGGTTTTGCATGCCCTACGATAGGATTGATCGTACTCCCCTTATAGATAGGACCTAAAACATTGTATGTAACATTCTCTATCATCCCATAGTTAGATCATTTTTGTCTGCAGCTAGGTCATCCTTGGCTTCACTTGATGAAAGTTGTCCCTTCAGTCATTCACAAATGTTTGAAGTTTCCACTTGAAAATGAGATATTTACTGTACACCATAGTGGCTTTAATCCATTTTATTCTAAACGTAATTTTTCATTGAAATCCTTCTAGCCTGAACCTATGGAACCCATCACCCCTCACAGAGACTTATTTTTCATTGCCTATCAAAAGTTGAAAGCCAAACGAATAGCTGAATTGTCTCTTCGCCACATGTCCCCATCCACTTCCAACAATCCTATCCTAGATGAGACAATGCTTCAACCAGAATCCAAATCTAAAGAAACATTACAACCTCATGAGCAACCAACAATAAACACTTCACCTTCATCATCTAAATGTTTGAGAGATAATGAAACCAACCCCATCATTCCTCCTCACATTAACAAGTTTACAAAGCAAAAGAGAAAGTGATTGACCCATCTCCTTTGATTCCTTCCATTCCTCCCCCTTGGGAAGAAAAGGAGCCTATAGTGGATCAACCCACTCTTACCCCCAAACAACTTCAAAACAAAATTACAAGAAGCCAAGGTGCTAGAGAGCGTAGGTGTCGTTGTCGTCTCCTTGCTCATCAGTTACATGCAAAAGAAAACAAAGAAAATAAAACTCCAAATTCAATAGAAGCAATACCTGACCACCCTCCTCCTCCTGACCCACCACAAGATAGTACACTAAAACCATCACAATAAAATGATTTGATAAAACAACCACAACTCCTGATACACCCTTCATTGGGAATTACCATTCGTCCTCCTATTGTGATCAACTTAGATGACGATGAGGAAACAAAAAATAATGGTGATGAAATACATGATGAATTAAATACATTGTTTTCCTTGTCTATGAGCTTCACTAAGATATCTCCTATCCAGAGTGATGAACCTAGTAATTCCCCTAGTTCGACACTTGTAATTGTCCCTTTGGATAGTCAACCGCCATCAGAATACGCCGAACATGATTGGGAGGAAGATGACTTGTTAGACGGTTGAATTGCATTTTCCTTCCTAACCTTTTTACATTTTCCTTTTTCTTTGATTGCATGTGCATAATGTGTTCCTTGGTAATGTGTGTTTAATGTTCTCTCGTTTTGTGTGCATGTTCTATCTCTTTGTGCAAATTCTTCTATTTGTACCTTCATTCTTCTATATGTTGTACATTGCTTCTTATTTTTCCTTTCGCTTTTGTTTTGTGTTTTCCTTTTGGGGATGATGAAATGTGTTGAGACACCCTATGTCTCTTCCATGTTGACCCAAACGTTCCCTTTTCCTTTTACTTTGTCCTTTCTTGTGTTTTCCTTTCAGGGATGATGCAAGGTATTGAGACCAAAATGTCTCCTTCATGTTGAGCCAAAAGCTTTTTTCATTTTCATTAACCTTTTCATTTTCCCTTGCTTGTGTTTTCATTTTGGGGATGATGCAAAGCATTGAGACTGCAATGTCTCTTCCATGTTGACCCAAAGGTTTTCCTTTTTATTTTATTTTTGCTCTCTTTGAGTAATTCTTCTAGTTCTATGTGTATTTGGGGAGTGATGATAGTTTAAAGCTCTTTAATCAAAACATTGTAGCAACAAATATACTGACCCCAAATCCATAGATCCCTTATGTGTTTCGTGTGTTCCATTTTGGGAAAAACCCCTCTTTCTTTTGTTCCTTTTTCCTTCACATGAAGCAACCTTACTCAAAAATGTATGACTTCGCATAGGGGATTTCCAAGTTGGCTCTCATGTCTTGTTTTTTTTTACATTTCTCATTTTGCTAATTTAAAGTAATTTCTCACAGAACGATGTGTGGAAATTCCTTTAAAGTGGGGGTGTACATTGGCATAATTCATTTTGCATTTTTCTTTTTTCATTCTTAGTGCAACCTTGTTACTTTATACAATGCGTTTGTCACTTTTTGGATGACATTGGGTATAGTGTCCTTCATAAGTGTGATTTATCTTATCTTATTACATTCCTCTTAGTGGCTTGATACGATGCACTCTATCCCCTAAGTTGTGAATATTCTATTCTTTGATTGGTCCTCTCTTGGAGATATTAGACATAATGTTCCCTAAGTGATAGACCTTGCATGAACTTAACAAGACTCCTTTGAGCATATTTTCCATCTTACATTTTGCATTTATATGGCCACCTTGCATAACACAACTTGCATGCTTGTGGTGTCATTGCATCTATTCACGAGTTCTAAGCATACAAATCTTTGTGTGTCTCATGAAGCTCAAACCGAATTTTCATTTTCCTTTGTGGTGCTTTATTAAAGTTATTAGGAGGTATAAATTTAATATGGTTGAGTGGGAAGCCCATTTTGAGGAACGACATTCCCCATAGACACTTGTGTGTTTATGAGTACATACGAGCTAAGTGTATTTTTCTCACCTTTTGTGCTTTCTCACCGAGCGGATAGCCATGAGTTTCATTTCCCTAGAGTGATTATGCATTTTATTTTTCGTACAAACAACCTAGATCTGATCCACAACTAGCTGGAAAAAGATCAAAGCTTGATCTAACTTTTCCTTTTTCTCTTCCTTTTCTTTTTGTCTTTCATATGTGTGTTCCTTTGTTTGTATGTTTAGTTTTCCATGATATCTTCATCCTGGGGGCTTGATCATCACTCTTGATTGTTGTTGTCTCACCTTGCTAGCATAAGTGCAATTGGATCCCTCTCAATGTGCATGACTGAAGCAAGTTCATCCTCTCACTAAAGTGGGGGCTAAATGTACCATAGAAAAATGGATCTTTGGACATTTTCATGGTCATTTAGGTCTTTTTACTATGATTCTTGGCCTATTTTGGTTACATTTAATGTTGTAATGTGACTTATACATTCACATTAGGTCTTGAATATTTAAATTATTAAGAATTTATTATGTCTTGCGAAGGTGTTGTGAAGTGTTGTAACACATTTCTACACTTTTCTAGACTCTTCTTATTATAATTCATCTAAATATCCCCTTTTTATCCCTTACCAAGTTTTATTCTAAAGTGTTGTAAAGTCTTGTAACAAACTTTCATGCTTTTCTAGACATTTCATCACTAAATACACTTTTCTTATGCTTTATTTGGAACCCTTATTCACTTATAGGCCTTAGTTAAGTGTGTTTTTTAATATAAACCCAAAAAAATCATTAAATACAACTTAATTCCTGACGCCCACTTGCATCTTGACACACACTTGCATGCCTTGAGTGGGACCCATTCGCCATGGGTGGCGAATGAGTCCCTCTTGGCACAAAATTCAAAATAAATTCAAATTTCTTTTGTGTTTTTATTCATTAAGACCTTAGGTTGGCCTGTGATGTATTTTTAGGAAATTAGGGCATAAGTGTGTATAAATATATGTTTTTTCTATTCATTCCAACTCCCATTCATTCATGCATTCAATCCATCATGGCATTCAAGCATTCTATCATCCTTAGTCATTCAATCAAGCAATTATCAAGCATCTTGGAGTAGCCATTGACATATCTTTAGACTTGAACAACAAGGGTTTGGTGAGTTTATGAAACTTGTATGTTATTTTTTCATCATTCCTTTCTTATTTCATTTCTTTATCAAGGGTTTGATTACCAAAGTGGGGTTTGACCAAGGCAATCCTCTATACTCTAACCCTTAACCATTTTCCCCCTCTTTGGATGTGTGTTTGTAGGTCTTGTAGCCAGATTTTTCAAAGAAATAGGTGTTGAAAAGTGGTTAACAAGTCATCAAAGCTATTCAAGTCAACAAATACCTAATTCAAGCTTGGATACATCATTCAACCTAGTTTCTATAGATTTGGACCCGTCAACCCTACAAGAAGACAAGTACAGATCTGAACCCACCGAGTTTTCTTCAAAAATTGTAGATTTTTGTAGGTGGAATGATTCTCCATTAGTGGTGAATGAGTCTAAATACCAGGCTTGAGAAAGTGTTTTATGAGGTTTTTAGTTCTTGGCATCTCGAAACCTGTTTTAGTAGAATTTACCAGAAGGACTCATTTTCCATATGTGGTGAATGATTCCTAGTGGTCATCAACAATAATGTTTGAAACATTCTAGAACCTTTTAGCATTAGCATGCTACCTCCAAGTCCACTCCATTCAGTTTCATTAAGTTTTGTTTTGATTTGTGCATGTTTCTAGTTCATTTCTGCATACAACACCGTGTTTTCAAACACTTCATATTTCATAGATTTCGCATAAATAATCATTCTATCTCTTGAGTTCATTACATTTAGATCATTACATATTTCCATTGTACTTGTGTTAGTTTGAGTGAACCACCTAGATTTTGTGTGTGGTCTATCTCTCCCCTTTAGATGAAAAATCCTAATTTAGCAAGAGAGTCATAGCACCCTAAACCCCAAAAATCTATGGTTCAGTAACCAAATGTCTCATCATGATTAGATGCAACCTCAATTGAAGAAGGTGGCTCAACAAGACCATGTGGAAACTCTGAAGAAGAAATCTCCAAAGACACAACTGATGTGATAGTAGTGCAGACACTATCATAAAAAAGAAGGGATATACCCTCAAATGCATCATCCAAATAAAAAATGTGAGATTTAAAAAAAAAACTCCACAAGACCTGTCAAGTGACTAGGCCACAAAGAATGATCTGAAGGATGAAAAAAATCCTACTGTACTGAAGAGACAACCTTTGAAGCAACAGGAGATGAAGGAACATAGGTCTGAAGAATTCTAAAGTTCAAATGACCAATCTCTCCCAAGGAATTTCTATCAACACTAGCAAGAAGGGTGTGAGGCTCATAAGATCATCATCACCAAAAAAATAAGAAAAATCATAGAGATGAGACTAATTATCAGCTTCACCAACAATAATGAATTTTTCATTATCAAGCTCTCTAATGGAAAAAAAATGTGTAGTGAAGTCTACAGTCTTAGGTACCCCACCATGAGTAATATAATCGACAGGGAGTAGATTTGTGTGCAAAATCAGGAATACACAATACATCTTTGAAACAACCATCACCAATCTCAACATTATCTATCCCTGCAACATCCAAAAAATTACTATATCCCAATAAAATTTTAGAAGTATCAGTAGGATGAAGACCCAAAAAAGGATAGGGAGTAAAAAAATGTGGTGAGATGCTCCCAAATCCAAAAAATCCATCTATCATGACCAAAATGAACTATAGAAGTGTGTATGTGAAAATCTGCATATGGTTAGCATTTTAAAACCAAACTAATCATCAACATCCCTATGATATAACTCCACATGCTCATAATGCAATCAAAGAAACAAAGATCTAAGTAGATAAATTGAAAGCATATAATGAAATATGGAGCAAATTATATCTCATAGTGGATTGGTGCTATTGTTGAAAATAGCCCTTTCCTAACCCCTTGCTCAAGATAAGCTAGATGATAAAATTCCAATGATGAATGATATGGAATGCTAAGATGGTGTGGGAAAAATCAGTTCTCAAGGAGAATGACTTTTCATATGATTTGAGGATCAAATTGTGGAGGGTTTGATGATGAATAAAGCTTTCCATTTATAGATTATTTGGATGAGAGGAAAAGCTAAATGGATGAATGTGGGACAAAGATCAAGCCAATAGGAAGAGGCCACTTGTCAAGTTGTGATAGGCTTAAGGATGTGCAAGATTTGGGAAATGTGCCCAAGAGGGGGGAATTTCAAATTCAAAATGAGAGTCAATGCTAAGTTTGACCTTTGCAAGGGGACATGTAAGAGACATGTAAGACTTATTAAATGCCCTGTTGGATGTACATTTCAACTTGCCTTTTGAATTCAAACCTGATGAAATATTCCTCATGGATGCCATGTTGAGTGAAAATGTTGATTTAATAAATCAATAAATTGATTTATTTTTGCAAGTGGCATAATCTAAAGAATTCAAGTGGTTAGGATTAGTATTTGATCATTGTTAGGTTAGCTTAATGATGATTAGGATGATTTAACCAATTTGACTTGATTTAGGGATTTAAATCAAATCAAAGGGAGATAAATATGATTTTAGATTTAATTAAATAAAAAGGCTTGATTTATTTAATTAAAGGGATGATGATAGGATCAAGTTTTATTTATTTGATTTAAGCTGATGACTTTAGGAGATTGATAAATAAACTTGATTTATTTGTTGAATGGAATATGATTATGCATAATGCTAATTTTGCGTGTTTACATTTTTCTCTTTGAAGCAAAATACTTGTTGTGTTGGTTCAAATAATGAACTTGCTGCGATCAAAATTCAAAAAAATTCTAATTTTTTCAGATGCCCCAGCGGAAAGAAGTACACTGGTACATTGCCCACTCGAGAGATCGAGCGAAAAGATTTGATTTGAGGGTCGATCTCACGATAAAGAGGTTCAAAATGGATGGTTATGGATGATGATGCAAATGAGATGGTTTCAAGATGCTTAGAATAACAAATCTATATTATCCTAAACAACTTAAATGATGATATGATGCGATGATAGATGAGATGGCTGATGTGATATGCTATGATTATACAATGGATGATTTGTGCAGATGCTTAGAATAAGAGATCTATACTATGATGATGATGCAAATGCAATGCATGTGAAGTTATCAATGTTTCCTATTATGTATGATATGAATGATATGTGGTATGCTGTCAGTTAATGGATACAAGATGGATGCATGATGGATGCATGATGGATGCATTGGTGATGTTATGTTAGCACGGAAATGAGATGATGACAAGAGGATCCAACAATTCCATGATCTGATGAGAATTTATTAGAGATGATGATGATGATGATAAATGATGATGAATTTCTTATCAAGGATTGGGATTTAAAAGGGCTACTTACCTTATGTTTCATAACACATGTAGGTACGATGCATCAAGGTATAAAGAACTAGGATGGCGTTGTGGCTAGTGCGATGGACTTTGACTCAACAAACAAATAGGAGTATCCTTGTTCACACTTGACATACAAAAATCTTGCGATGGCATACCTAACAAAGAAAGTATTTGCGAAGTTATTGTACAAGAATATCCAACAAGCACAATAGAGAAAAGATAATGATCATTGCCCCATTCTTATCCCTCTAAATCCTTCGTTCATATATCATCGAGAGGTCCTTGGAATGAGCACAATAAGATAAATCAAAAGACAAGATCAAGTATGCAAACAAGTCAATGTTCTTCATACCTTTAGCTAGAGGGATGTGTTTTGATATGATAAGAATCCAAGGTGATATCCAAAATGATGCCCATTGTTAGAATGATATATCCTAGGACATGCATTGCATAGGATGATGATGGTTTGATAAGTTGATTGATAGGCTATTGATATAAGGTTGATTGAAATGTTTGCAATTGATCAAGAGTTTGATTTTGTTTTAAATGTTTGTTGCTTCGATTTTGATTTTGCGTTTGAAGTTTTCTTTTGCTGACTGCTATGATTGTTTCTGTTTGTGTTGCCAAAGGATGAAGGTGATGATCAGTTTATTATGGATGATTGATTATTGCGATGAGGCAGATGTATTTTTTCAAATATTTGCATGTTTTTGATGTTTTGAAATGTTTTGAGTTTGTTTTTGGTGTTTTTCAAGGTTTTACAAATGTTTTGTTTTTTTTTGAATTTTGTGATGTTTTTGGATTTTGTGTTTTCAATGTTTTGGATTTTGATGTTTTCAAATGTTTTTGGATTTTGATGTTTTCAAATGTTTTGGATTTTGATGTTTTTCAAATGTTTTTGGATTTTGATGTTTTTCAAATGTTTTTGGATTTTGATGTTTTTCAAATGTTTTTGGATTTTGATGTTTTTCAAAAGTTTTTGGATTTTGATGTTTTTGGGGCTAATCAAAGATTAGCCTTGCCTACGTTTAAGCTTAGAGACGATGTAGTTTGGATACCATGTTTTTGATATTTTTTTGATTTTTGAATGTTTTTTTGATTTTTGCATGATTTTGACGATTTGGATATGGATATGTCTGATGATATCAGTGCTTTGTTTAGGATTTTGTTGAATACCAAGCTAAGGTTGACTGATCGAATTGATGGATTGATGATGATGATAACATTGTTGAGGATGCACAACAATGCAAGGATAGGATTGATGATGATTGATGATGATAACATTGTTGAGGATGCACAACAATGCAAGGATTTGATTGATTAGGATTGATGACGATTGATGATAATAACATTGTTGAGGATGCACAACAATGCAAGGATTTGATTGATTAGGATTGCTGACGATTGATGATGATAACATTGTTGAGGATGTACAACAATGCAAGGATAGTGTTAAGAAACACAATGATATCCCGAGATGATGATGGGTTGATTGGATTTGATTGATCAGGATTGTTGATGCTTGATTTGAAACAAAAGTTTTTGGATGATGTGATGTGACGTTGACGTGCAAATTAGATGCGAATGATATCGATTGTTTTGATTGATGTTCGATGAAAGATGAAGCTTGATAAGGAACGTCTTCTCATCAAAATATGCCATGGGCTAGTGATTTGGAATTTTTACTTACAGGTGTTTGACCAATTTGGTTCAATGTTTGTCAATGTTTGGATTGCCACATAAGTTGGAGGATATAGATCAAGATTTATTTTTGAAGCGAGATCTAAATATCTACCCCCAGTTTCTAGCAATGTATGGAATGCGATGTGTGGATGCTTGGATAGGTTTATGGATGGATGGATATGGTAAGCACACAAAGTATGCCAAGGATTTATCTTGTGATAAGATAAGGGTTTTGGATCAAGAAAACTCATTTGGATAGTGCTTTATAGCTCAGATAATCTTGCATAGGATAAGATCAATGAAAATGGCCCATGTCAAGATGGTTTACCATAAGCAAGTGTAAAGTGTGCACCAAAAATTTTCAAGATCAAGATAACTTGGACCATGGATGCAGATGGATGAAAATGGATTTGAATAAATGGCTCATGGATGAGTTGAATTATTATGGATGGATGGATGGAATGCTAGATTTATTTCGGATGGGATGAGATGCTTTGAACTGAAGTGGTGCACGTAGATGCTTGATTCTACACATGACACCTATTTTCCAAGTTTTCATAATGGTCTTGCCCAAAGCGCCGCCCATGTGGTTTTCACTAGAGGATGATTTTTTTCTGTTTTCAATCCATTTTCTAATTTTTTTGGATTTTCATATTTTTTGATTTTTTTGTATGTTTTGAAAGATTTTAAGCTCGCGCTAAATCAGAAGGTGTTGCTGATGTAGATGCCCCTGTCATAATGTTCCATCGATATCCTACTTGAAGAAGTTTCTTTGCTAAGATGCGTGCACTTGAATGCAACTTTTGGGATTCTTGATCTGCTTCATTGATACCGGAGTTGACTTTGTCTTTGTGCGCACATAGCGATAGATTTCCTTCTAAATCCTTATGATGAAGGGTTGTTGCCAGTACATGGTCATTGTAAGAACTGGATATCATGTGTGGAGGCATGGATGGAGCGCGTTTAAGGATACAAGATGGATTGGTTGACAGCTTGGAATCTTTGACTCTCCAAACTTGGGAAGATGAGCAATGATGGGTGGCTACGAAAGTGTGCATGGAATTAGGACCAACTACTTGATACACTTTGTATGTCAGTTGAAAATCCTACTTTTTCTTTTGCGGAAATCTTAAATGGATACTTTTCCCTTTTTTATTTTGTGCCATAGTTTCTTTGACTGATGGGGTTTGATAGGGATGATCTTTCTTTGTATTCTATGGTATCCATTTGTATTTGATTTGTCCATCATGATTTGCTTCTTTTTCTTTGATAATGTTCTTTGTGATTTGATTCAAATCTTTCTTTTGATGTTGGTCCCAATTCATGGATGGGATGATAGGTGGATGAAGATTCATGATGTGGCTGGTTGTAGTATTGACACTAGTTTCATCATAAGGACTCTTCGTACTCCCTATGTTGACATTTGCTTGAGATGAAGTTTCCCCCAATATGGTAGAAGTAGTACCTTCATGCTTTGATTCTACTTGTTCTATGAGCTCTCGTTTAGAGTGCATTCTCTGATCAATGATCACTACATATGATGTTATTTCGATTGGATACTCTGCTGACTCTGGATTATATTGTCCTGTCTGACTTGCTTCCTTGAGTGGATAATGTTTGATATCTTTATTCATGATGTCCTTTGTCTAAATTTGGGATATATCTGATCCTAATGTTGATAACTCAGTTTGACTATAGGAATCAATAACTTGCTCTTTTTGTGTAATAGAATTTTGTTCTAGCTGAAGATCATCTACATGTCCATCCATAGAAAGCATCTCATGGGTAGATGGAGGAGTATGTGCTACATGGATATGATCATCTTGCATAGATAAGAGAGTGTCCATTAGATTATTGTAGTATCTTGAAGATACAAATTCTTCATCTTGAATTATTTCAAAGTTGCTTTCAACATGCTTTAGATCAAGTTCTTGACATGGGTCAGTTTCAAAGGATGGATTGCTTACAAAGGGTTCTTGGACATCATCATTAGGCATGGTGAGTGGTTCAATATCCTCAAGTGTTGAGTTTAGGATTCCTTCAGTATCTGTAACCATGAGGTTGAAGGATGTCAACATGTCTTGGAAAGGACCATTGCTAGACCTTGGTGAAATATTTTGATCTTGTTTTGGAATAAATTCTTGAGATATGTCCTTTAGCTCATAAGGTGATGTAGAGACCTTTTCAACATGATCATAGGTGAACGGATTGCGCATTATGTCAATAGGATCAAATAATCCTAATACTCCTTGAAATAGATCACTAAAAAGTGGCTCTTGATTAATGGTGAGTTGATCATCGGATGGGGTGGAAAAATCTTCAAGGTGCTCATCGATGGAATGATCTTCATCATTGTTTTCAAAAATTTTGGTGGAGGGATTTCTAATGTCTTCAACCATAGGGTCAAATGATGTTGAAATTTCTTGAATTAGATCATTGTTGGGTTTTGTTGGTGGATTTTGATCATGATTGAAAAGTGACTTTTGATGTGTGTTGATATGATCTTCAGACAAGATAGAAACATCTCCAATGTGCACTTTGATGGATAGATCTTGATTATTGCTTTTAGCAATTGTGGTGGGGAGATTGTCAATGCTATCGCTAGTGGTTGAATGTTCATCGTTATTCCCAATAGCTATCATTTTTTGTGTTTGTGCTTGTGTTTGTTTGGTAGCTTTAGAGGCTTGGGCAACTTGAGAGGCTTGTTGCACTTGTTGAGCCTGTGTTGCTTGTTGCCTGGCTAGATATTGTTGGAATCCCCTTTGAAAAGAAGCTTGTAATTCCATGTTGTATTGGCTTGATGTGGTGGAAGTTGGTGGTGGTGGAGGTGGTGGTGGATTCAAAATCATATTAGATGTAGTGACAAGTGTTTGAGATATGCTTGGAGTGATCGTGAGGGTTTGAGATATGATGGGTGTGATAGGGGTGGTTGGAGTGATCAAGGTGATAGGAATGGTCAGAATGACCGAGGTGATAGGTCCTTGGGAGACCATATTTTTATTTGTCAGGATCGATGTTGTCATTTGGTTACATACCATCTGTCGGTGCGATGTTGATGGTATATTCAAAGGATTTGATGTGATGGCTTGATTGGTGTTAGGGGGATTGATTTGGATGGAGTGATTGGTGATAGGTAAAGGGGGAAGCCCTAAACCAAGGAATGATGTTGATATGGGTAATGGTGGTGGAGATGTCTCTTGGCATAATGACTCAACTATTTTGGTAAGTGCAATTATTTGACCTCGCCAAATTTGTTCTTGATTTCGATCTTGACTCTCTTGATATAGCTGATTTGGCTTGTGTTTAAGCAAATTTGGAGTGTGTACTTGTGTTTGATTTGGGATGACACTCAAATTTGGCATGATAGGTTGAAATTGACCATTTTTCATGTTTGGAATACTCGTATGTTTCGCAAATGTATCCATCCCAAATTTTTTTGGATTCATGTTTCAAACACTTCTACTTGGTACCTTCTCATTTGGCTTGTAGGGATTTGATGGGATGATGTTGTTCAATTGAAGGTTCATGCATTGATTGTTCGATTGATAGACTTGTAGATTTGGATTTAGATCTACCATCAGAAAAGGTGTTCCAAACTCTTGATTGGGCATACTCACATTTGTACCATTGAAGTTTGTAGAAGGTAATGATCCCATGTATGGATTGTATAGATGTGAGTGTTGATAATCGATCGGTGTTGTAAGGCTTTGAAAGTTCAATTGATTTGGGTTACTCATGATGTATGGATCAAGTTTGTATTCCATGTTCCTCTTGTGTTTTGACCTTGTTGAAAAATGACCTCTAAGGTGTTTAGGACCAATGATGAGATGGAGGATGAAAGGGGTGGATGTGTGTTGAATGTTTAGGACCTTTGGATCAATGCTAGACTTAGGGTTGGAATTTGATTGGTTTGATTTGGGTAATGAACTTGTAAACCCTAAAATGTAAGATGTTATCTTAGGATTAATTTGTTCAAAGGATTGCTGATTCAACTAGAGGTATGAGAAAGGATGCATTCCCATACTCCTAACTAAATAAGATGATTTTCGGTTTTGATGATTTACCCAAGTCCAGAATGATATTTTGAAAGCTCTAAAGTTTTTTGGAGGATGGCTTTTGACAGATGTTTGGATGAATGAAGTTTTTAATTTTATCCTAAGTGAACCTAGGAAGGACTTGTTTACTACACCAAGATAGTGAAGAACATTCCTTTCTCTAAAAGTAATTCAAAATCAAAAGATCAATGTTTGCATGAAAACCATACGACCAAAAGATGCCAAGCACATATGTGGGGTCCAATTGATTTAATCTTTGCTTAATGGATTATTTTTACCACAACCAAACTCTTGATTAGATATTGAATTTAAATGTCTAATGTCTCAACTTTCCCCTTATCCCGCAAAGTATATTATGCAGAAACCAAGGAACTTTGAGGCAAGAGTTACCTAAAGTTGACTTTAGTAGAAGCAAATTGAGATGAAATCCAAATTCTTAGATGCCTCTAAGGATACAAATCCCAAGGGCAAGCAATAACATGTGAATTTGTTCAAGGATATTTTCCTCTCCTAAAGGGTTTGCAATTTTGACGATTCGTTGAATGTTGGTTTCCCAATGTTTTTGATTAAAGCATTGTGTTTTCAAACCACAAGCAATATGACATCCTAGCTCAATTGGTACATTTTTCTTAGTGGGCTTGCCTCATGCCCTTTGTAGAAGAGATGATTTTACATGCAACCAAGGAAAGAGTATAAAGGTATGTTAAGAATGAAGTCTTAACCTCTATACTTCAACCAAGATCAAACATGGCAAGTAACTTCTTGGAATCTAAGTTCCAATGCACCACTTTGATAAACTCGTTGAATGGATCAGTTGGTCACTACCAAACAAGGGTTCTATTTCAGACTTTTCATTCATGGATATTGACCTATCTGGCAAGAGTCCCCTTTCGGATCCATCTTGTCAGAATCAACCGCGTGATACTAGTGTTTCTTCCAATACCCACATTTATATCCCAGTTGGAAATACTCTTGGCTTTAGAGTGTTACCGGTTGAGTTGCTCCCTTGGGTGAGTACTTTTTCCCCAAGGTAGGCCCTCTAGGATAAAAAAAAGCAAGCAAAGACAAAATCCGTAACACAATCAATCTTTGACGACT
Source organism: Sequoia sempervirens (assembly GCA_007258455.2). Lineage (NCBI taxonomy): Eukaryota > Viridiplantae > Streptophyta > Pinopsida > Cupressales > Cupressaceae > Sequoia > Sequoia sempervirens. The sequence continues at coordinate 216,571,731 of VDFB02000017.1, forward strand.
CAAAGAAAGAGAATATACGCGATGATGCTCTACTCACACTCGTGCAAGATGTTCAATTTTAAACCCAAATCGATGTGTGCATGGAAAATTATTTAAGCAACTTAATGTCACCAAAATCCTTTTGATTCTCAAGATCACCGTGAGGCGCGAGAGAAGTGCATACGTCTTTTGATGATATTACTTTGTGTAAATAATTACAAAACAATGAAAGCACACATTCATTTTATCCTTCAAAGAAATGATTTGATTCGTTTTAGAACACCAAAGGAAATATGAAGATTTCTTGTCCAATTTTAGTCCAAATTGAAATCTAGTAGGTATCTAAGTTTGAATTTTAACCCTTTGTGAATGAAAAAAAAAAAAAAGTGTTCCTTTTAAACCCAAATGAAAATTAGTGTCCTAAGAGCAAAAATATGAAAATTTCGTGAAAAGTGTTTAAGAAAACACTAGAGTGTTAAAAAAAAAAAAACTTTAATCTTTCAATCTCTCCCCTTCATGCTATGTTGTTCTTTTTTTTCTTTCTTCGCTTTCGTTGTTCTCCTTTGTCTTCACCTTCATCATTTTCCTATTAAACAAAAGACACTCATGTGAGGATCAAAATGTTAAACTCATTTTGATTATTTACTTCAAATAGTAACATGATCACAAATCTCAAATGTTGACTATTTCAAAATAATAAAAATGATATCACAAACTTTTGCAAGCCCATAAATTTTATCATATAAAATACATCTTTCAAAAGGATGTCACCACAAGTTCAAATTTTAACTATGACCCTAATGATGAAAATGACTTATAACACAAAGCCCAAATTGTATCAATAAGTCAACTTCAAAGAACAAATCCCTCAAAAGGTATTATCACAAATTAAATTTTAGCTATGGCCATAATGATGAAAATGATTTATAACTCAAAGCTAATAAATTGTGTATGTTGAAATATGTGAAAAATTCTACCCAAGTGATCAAATTAATTGCTAAAATCAACAAATGATACTTGGCACCATATGTTGCTTAAAGTAAACACCAAGAGACTGCATGTGCCTCCATATTTTAAATTTGGCTTTCCTAGTTTGGTGAGTAGCTGTCAAACCTTGCACAACATTTTCTTTAATGAATTTGTTCAAAAACTCCATCGATGGAAGAGTCCTTTGTATTTGAAACACATCGGTTCCTTCAATAGGCTTAGTTAATGTATAAACAACAATGATATTAATAATGGACATAGAATACAATCTGTTTTATCCAGATACATTATGAGGGAAATATTATTTAACAAGGCACCTTGAGGTATTTCAAAAATAGCGACCAGAGGCATTTATTTTCTTTCCATTCAACTATCTTAAACTCCTGACCAATTTCTATGATTAGATAAGACTCTTAAATGAAGGTCCCCATCCCTCGTTATTGTGTGCCATATACCATTTCTCAGCTACTTATTTTCTATCAGAAATCTTATTTGACAGGGCAAAAGAGTAAAGACTATCCTTTGGTGAATTGGTAGGTGACAACACCTTTTTCGGAAGGCATACAACTTTTCATGAAGTGGATGAGACCAACGTTGGCAACTCCCATGCCCGTGGTAGGGTTTACTAGGCCACAGAGGGTGCAGGAATAGGAGAACATTAGTTGGGTGAGACCACCATGTCTGTGGAGCTCACCCACAGGCTTGGGATAAAAGTTGTGCTCAATCCACCGCTCTATAACCAGCTGCTTTGTTTCTATGAATCGACATGCATAGCTGGCCTTCCTTCCCTGTAGTGTAACCACATGTATCATGCCATCACCGTTGAAGAGGTGGTGTCCACCGGACGGCTGGTAGTACAGGTTGGTGCCATTTCTCAAATAGGTCCCTTGGACTCTCAACTCAAACGAGTCTAGGATACAACTGGATTGAGATAAAGAACAAGGTTCATGGTTTCATTGCAGGAGACAAATCGTACCCACAAATAGATAAAATATATGCTCAACTGAAAATCTTGGTTTAGCCGATGAAAGCAGCAGGGTACGTTCTAGATACAAGCTTCGTTCTACATGATGTAGAGGAAGAAGTCAAGGAAGATATATTTTTTTTTAGCCATAGTGAGAAATTGTCAATTTATTTTAGGCTTATTAACACAAACCCTTGTAAACCTCTATGGATAACCAAAAAAAAAAAATGTTACACTTTATAAAGAAATGAGAGAGCAGATATTTTGGCCAGACAAGTATACATTTCCAATGGTATTGAAGGCTTGTGCTAACCTTTCAACTTTGAGAGAGATCATTCCTTAATAATATCACTTTGGCTCATGCCTTTATTGAACCTAAGTACAAAATGTTATAGTAGGTGCAACGTTATAGAATTTAGATGAAGCTCCCAACATAGAATTTAAATAGAAATTTTATGAAAGTAACATCTACACAGCAAATAACTCTGATTCAAAACTAAAGAAATAAGAATAACAGAAATAAAGCATTGAATACTTCATGAGCCCTCCTTCTAGCACCATAATGTGGATGTGAAAATGTGCATATGGTTAGCATTTTAAAACCAAACTAATCTTCAACATCCCTATGAAATAACTCCACATGCTAATAATGCAATCAAAGCAACAAAGATCTAAGTAGATAAATTGAAAGCATATAATGAAATATGGAGCAAATTATATCTCATAGTGGATTGGTGATATTGTTGAAAATAGCCCTTTCCCAACCCCTTGCTCAAGATAAGCTAGATGATAAAATGATATGGAATGCTAAGATGGTGTGGGAAAAATCTATTCTCAAGGAGAATGACTTTGCATTTGATTTGAGGATCAAATTGTGGAGGGTTTGATGATGAATAAAGGTTTCCATTTATAGATTATTTGGATGAGAGGAAAATCCAAATGGATGAATGTGGGACAAAGATCAAGCCAATAGGAAGAGGCCACTTGTCAAGTTGTGATAGGCTTGAGGATGTGCAAGATTTGGGAAATGTTCCCAAGAGGGGGAAATTTCAAATTCAAAATGAGAGTTAATGCTGAGTTTGACCTTTGCAAGGGGACATGTAAGAGACATGTAAGACTTATTAAATTCCATGTTGGATGTACATTTCAACTTTCCTTTTGAATTCAAACATGATGGAATATTCCTCATGGATGCTAGGTTGAGTGAAAATGTTGATTTAATAAATCAATAAATTGATTTATTTGTGCAAGTGGCATAATCTAGAGAATGCAAGTGGTTAGGATTAGTATTTGATCATTGTTAGGTTAGCTTAATGATGATTAGGATGATTTGACCAATTTGACTTGATTTAGGGATTTAAATCAAATCAAAGGGAGATAAATATGACTTTGGATTTAATTAAATAAAAAGGCTTGATTTATTTAATTAAAGGGATGCTGATAGGATCAAGTTTGATTTATTTGATTTAAGCTGATGACTTTAGGAGATTGATAAATAAAATTGATTTATTTGTTGAATGGAATATGATTATGCATAATGCTAATTTTGGGTGTCTACAAGAAGTTACCAATGCATGTCCTTTATCCATATAGAGCTTATATTCTTTATCACTTGTAAATCTCGTATTCCCTAACTATGTAGTTTTGGATGATGATGTAGATGGAGAGGCTATAGAAGAAGGAGTCATAAATGAGGGTAGTGGAATATTTTTCTTCTAAAGAAGATGTGAAAGCTCATCGATCTTCTTCATATAATAGTGGTGTTCATCATGACCTTTCTTCTTGCAATACACATAACTAAACTTCTCCTTCTTAGGTTTATCCTCTTTTGAAGAGGTGGAGGACTCATTAGACTCTATCTTAGCCTTATGTTTCTTCTTCCCCTTGATCTAAGATGCTTATATAACTAATGCATGATTTATAGAGACCCCCTCTAACTAGACAAGTTCAGCTTGATCCTTCATCAAATGGTCACAAAATGTCTCAAAATAAGGCATTTGGAATGCATTTTCCATACCATCCATGGTGGAGTATAAGGTAGAAGAAAAAAATACAAATGGACCTCTAAGCTTAGAAAAAATAAGAAAAATGGACTCATCAGTTTTACCCTTCCCACATCCCACCAATTGTGACCTCGCAAATTAAAAAAATGACTAGGAAATCATCAATGGAAGGAAATGCATCAGGGGAAGGAGAAGTTAGTTCTGCCTCTAGTTGAAAAGCACAAAACATTGACCTAACCAAATATGTATTGTAACTCATCCCATAACTCCTTGGGTGTATTACACTCCTCAATATGGAAAATAAGACTATCAAAAACATGCAAATATATCAAACCCATAACATCATTATGTAATGATTGAAATAAGGTACCCCAACTTTTAGGAGATGGAGCACAAGGGGTCGGGTCCTATTTCACTATTATTACGTTCAAGGAAACCCTAGAGTTCTCAATGAAGGAAAGAGATTTGCTAAATTTTGTCCTAGGGTATTGTAGAACCCTAATCCAAATACATTCAAAACACAAGAAACAAAAACATAGTTAGATCCAATGCAAGTGAGAATTAAGATTCCCCATGAAATCCATTAACAATGCTCAAAATAGGAAATACGAATGAAGAACACAATGAAAAAAGAAATTAAATCCTAATTAAGCATGAAAACTCTTGATCCCATGGGGGAATTGGTGCCAATTTGATGTGAAAATTGGCCCTTTCCCAACTCCTATTATGCAATGTTGGTGAGTAATGAAGATTGATCCACTTTGTTGGAGATTCACTTGAGCTCCATGATGAAAAATCTGCATAACCTAGTTAAGACCTTGATAAGATTGATGAAAATAGATATTCTTGAGTATAGTAAAATTGATCAAATTGTGGATGATCAAAATGAGGAGAGAAACCTCTTATTTATAGAAAGAAAAGATTGAGTAATACAAAATGGGATGAATGTGGGATCATTCAACACTAATGGGCAAGTGCCACTTGTCAAGATGTGAATGGAGGAAGCTTGATCACATTTTGATGAATGTGCACAATAAATGGAATTAGGTGGAATTTGAAAATAGTGAAATGACATGCAAGAGGGAAAAATAATGAATTAAATGCCACTTGGCTCAATGCACAAGGACATGTAAGAGGGAATGAATGTCAAACTTGGAGGAATATTCCCCTAAAGATGACAAGTTGAAAGAAAATAGGGATTTAATAAATCCATTAAATGTATTTTCATGTGCAAGTGGAAAAATCTAGAGAAATTTGGAGATTAGGATTAAATTAATCAAGACTTAATTAATTTAATGAGGGATTAGATGATGTGATTATTTGATTTAGATTTATGGGTTGGTTTAAATCAAAGGATGAGAAGAATGTGATTTTAGATTTAATTAAATAAAGGATTTAATTTATTTAATTAAAGAGGATGATGTTAGATTAAATTAAACAAGGTTTAATTTATTTAATTTAATAGGGTGACTTAGAGATTTAATCAAATAAAATTAATTATTTAACTAAATAGAGACTTAGGGTTAATTAGATTAGATTGATTGATTTAATTAACAAGAGAGAATGACTTAATTAGATAAATGATTATTTATTTAAGGGATGAAGAGTGATGATAAGCTGAGAAGGTGATTTAGGATGAAATGGTGTTAGTAATCGGGATCAAGTATGTCGGTATATTTTCCATGTCTACAATTTGCCACTCTTTGAAGTGATGCACTTGTTGTGTCGGTTCAAAGAATAAACTATCTTGATCAAAAGTCAAAATTTTTAGATTTCAAAATTTTCTCCACTGCTGCTCTGGTTAGAGAAAACTTGTCGATATACTACCCTCTCAAGAGATCAGATGAAAATTCAAATTTTTGGGTGATCTTGCAAAAAAAGAGGACAAGGTGCCTGACGGGTCCAAAAAGGCTCTAAGATGCCAAAAAGTGAGATAAAACGCAAAAAACGGTGCAAAATAGCACTCGGCCGGGCAAAAATAGGCTTGAGGGGTCAAAACCCTAACTAGATGGTTAAACGGGGTAAAAAAAACCCTAATTTTTAATCTTAAATAGGCCTTGAGGGGCCACTTCCAATTCAATTTCACATTCAGCCTTCAAAGATTTTGCAATTTTGAGCTCTGACCCCTTCATGAGATGGCCCAAGGACAGCTTCCTCGACACATCTCGGACATAGTATGCACACACCGGAGGCTACCTGGCATTGGAATGCCGATGATTAAACTTGACCCAACTTCATTTTTTGGTTTTTGTGTGCATTTATTAGGATAGGAAACAACTTTTATGAGTGGTTCTGTATTGCACCGCTGGAAAGTTTAAATCAGCATCGCATAGCCTCAAACCATGCTGCGGTCATGAGTAGCGATGTCATGACACAGTTTGAAATTAGAGTTTAAATTCCAAACCCAAATACATATGCAAAGTGCACCACAATGGTCCTTTTTGCAAATTAGGGTTTAGGTCAAATTGGGACGAATACTCATACTACAATGTCGCAATGAAGTTTGAGGTTCAAAGACTCCTCGCAGTGTAGTTTTAAACTTTCAAACTGCACTGTACCCATAGACATTGATACTGAGGTTGCTTTGGGGTGCACCGAGACAAATCAAGTTAATGATTTTTGATGAACTTTAACATGGTGAGTTTCTTGATGTAGGAGTAGCGAGCACGGGTCCCGAGAACTTTTTAGCATTTTAGATGATATGCCTGAGTGACAGTAGGAGCACCTAGGGCGGATTAGATATTGGTATATCGCTTATGCTCAGCCCATTTAGACACACTTGGGCATGCTGACGACACTCGCTAAGAGATGGCACAAAGAGACATCCTCCTTCCACCTCCTGAAAGGTGAGGTGATAGTCACACTAGAGGATGTGTGGTGGATCCATCGATTGCCCATCCATGGAGAGCGTGTGATATATGATCTGGATGCCAAGAGGGAGGCCTATTATGATGTTATGGGCTAGGATGAGCTTTTTTTTCTGTGAGGTTCAGATTAAGTTAGGGCGTTATAGGCTCTCTATGTCACCCTTTCGTCTTGTTATTGCAGCTATCATATCGGGTCTCGTCACACCAAATCAGTGGGGATGATATTTCAGTCTTGGATGGGGGCTAGCTTAGGAGCGCATGGTTTCGGTGATAGGCATTCTTTGTCTAGGGGCTAGTTCTTTTGGCCTCGCTATACAGACGTATGCACAAATTTTTATACCTGGATGCCCGAGCTCTTCGGGCTAGCGTTACACTGCTGCATATCTGGGCCTAGGAGCACATTCCAATGCTTCACCCGAGAGTTGTTCCTATTGATATGGAGCCAAATGATCCAACTGTTTGGTGATACAAAGGAGGTGTTTCTTTTACCCACACATGACAACACAAGATTCCTCATTGGAGGAGAGTTTTGGACAACATGCGGGTGTTCACATGGTAGCCATACCTTGGATGGCTTGCATGGTACGATAATGTACAACAACTTTTCTTTGCCTACCAGGACAAATTGATGTAGGGCAGGGAGCACATGATGCTTGAGATGTACCTTCCAGGTAGGGTTTAGAAGAAATTTGGTGAGCCACAGGATAGGCCAAATGATCAATATGTGGCCATTTTTGAATAGACAAAGAGCCAGAGCTCCTGGGGACGTTATATACCTACACATGAGGTAGTTCAAAGTTTTATGCAGCTGGTGGCCAAGCCATGGCCATATGATCAGGGTTAGGCAGATGCAAGCATGACGTAGGCATAGAGAGATTAGTTTTGACCACCTCTTTGATTTACAGTGCCAGGCACACCATCTTCTCAATGCAAAACCAGAGGTAGGGGAGCACGATGGGGCCGAGGGGAGGAAGATGAGGGCCGAGTAGGGGGAGGACCACCACCACATTAGCTAGATCAGGATAGGGGGCCATAGGATCAGCCACTCCCAGATCCGTAGGTGGGTGAGCAAAGACAAGATATCCCTAGACAGGATCAAGACCAGGGACGACAAGACAAGGACCAGGCACACCAGGATCATGGACACTAGGAAAGGGTCCTGACACTACCTAGAGACGAGGGCCATGATCAACCACCCGTGCAGCCATTTGTGTAGCCAGACCCTAGGGATGGGAAGACTATTCAACTTTAGGCACATATAAAGGTATTGATGGCTGAGAGGGATCAACTGTGGGAAAAGCAGGACCAGGTAGTCCAACAGAGATAGGTCGTGGAGCTGCAGGTAGCGGCAGAGATGGGCAGATGACAATAGATAGAGATTATGTCTGCATCCTCCTCCCAGAGCATGGTGCTACTTCATTCGTATAGGGAGGCCATTCAGTAGGATGATTACTACAGGATGCACTATTATCAGGTCGTGTCGAGGGCAGCCCAAGTGCCAAATTTTTCATAGAGGACAGGCCACAGATCTGCAAAGGATCACAAGGAGAGACTAGGTGGTGAGGGAAACATCTAGCATGGCTAGCCTTCATTTTAATTTAGAGACATGATTATTTTTGTGCCCCATGGGATTTTTTTTGATAGCCTAGTGGGCCTTTGTACATATATATGTGATACACACTTGATGCGATTCTTTTTGTACCATGACAGTATATTTATTTTGATGATATATAATGATGAGATGATATTTATCCAATATGATGTGTCCTATTCTACTTATTTGCATTATGGATGGATCTTATTTCTATATGCTATGCATTGTGATGCAATGATGTTCTATGTTATGATGATATGATGATGATACTATATGATGCTTATGTGATGATGTATGGATGCATTTCTTTTCCCATACCTTTTCTTATGCACTTTTAATGATGTATGCAAAATGTTTAGACTAATAGATCTATATTATGCATAAGATGTATGTAATTTTCTCATGTATGATATGTACTTATGATGTTTTTATGATGACGTGATGAAATGATGTGATTGAAATGATGTTTTATGAAACGATATATGCATGTGTTAGGATATGATGTTTACGTAAAATGGATATTTTGATATATGATATGTGATGTATATGTGATGGTGTAATGGATGCTTTTATGATGTGTCCATATGATTATGGAAATGGATGATACATATGCATGTGATGTGATGGATTGTTAATAATTCTTATGTTTATGGTATGCTCATATGATTATGCAATGGATGTTTATGAGATACGTGATATGGATTATATGGGATGATTAATGAAATGTTTATGCTATGGTTTATGAGATGCTTAGAATAACCAATCTATATTATGAGATGATGGAAATGCAATGCATATGGTATGATTATTCTTTGTACGTGATATTCAATATGCAATATGCAATATGCTGATAGTTTGTGGATGGAGGATGAGTGCAGTGATGATAATGATTGGTGATTAACTATCATGGTACCATGTTAGTGTGAAAGAGGATGGAAGAAAGAAAAAGATTACAACAAGACATGAGGTCATGATGATGATCATGATGCATACCAAGGAGTTGGGATTTTGAAAAGGGCCAATTACCTTATGTTTGATTACACATGGGGTATGATGCATCAAGGTTTTAAAAAATAGGATGGCATTGCACCTAGTGTGATGGACTTTGAATCGACAATTAGATAGGATTATTCTTGTTCACACCTGGCATATGGAACCTTATTCAGAATGTAGTTCAAATATTTCAAATATCTCAGACCAAAACATAGAAAGGAAAGCCTTCCTATGTGGTCAGCAAGATATCTATAATACCTTCCCTACACCCAAACAAAGCATGCATGATGAAGTTATATTACAAGAATATCCAACAAGCGTAATAGATAAAAGATAATGATCATTTCCCCATTCCTTTCTCTCTAAATCCCTTCATTTTGGACATCATTGGGAGGTCATTGAAATGAGCGCAAAAAGATAAGTCAAAAGACAAAGATAAAGTAAACAAACAAGTTAATTTTCTTCAATACCACTAGCTAGGACTAAACTACGGTGATGCCTAATGTTGATGTCCAATGTAGGAAGGATGTGTCCTAGGACATGATGATATTAGATGATTGATTTGGGACTAATTGGATGATAAGCTATTGACACAAAGAGTTGACCAACTTGTTTATGTACTGACCTAGACTTGAGACTTTGACATTTGAATTTTCACTTTTAACTTGATATACTTTTTTCCAATTGTTTCACCAAAGGTTAAGGGTGACAATTGATTTATTATGAGTGATTTTTATTTTGGGTGAAATTGAGATGGGACAGATGGATTTTTTCAAATATTTGGATGTTTTTGGAGTTTTTGAAATGTTTTGAGGCTGTTTTTGGTATTTTCAAGGTTTTACAAATGTTTTGATTTTGAAATTTTCAAATGTTTTTGGGGTTTTCTAAGATTTTGACCAAGACCTAAACTAGAGACCTATCCTAGGGGCCTTGGGGGCTGATCAACAAATGAGCCTTTCCTACATTATACACGTAGAGACCATGTAGTTTGACTAACATAGACTTGATTATTGATGAGATATGAACATATGGATTGCCAGTTTATTATGATAGACTAATAAAGGACTAACCTAAGTGTCTCGAGGGATGATCAAAGATCAACCTTTCCTACGTTCAAGGCTCAAAGACCCGTAGTTCAACAAGACGACTCTATTTTTGACTTTTTTGACTGGCATTTTGACTTGTTTTTAGATTTTGATATGTTTTGAATGTTTTGGGATTTTCTGATGTTTTGATGTTTTTGGATTTTTTGATTTTTCAATGTTTTTTAATTTTTTGATTTTTTTGATGTTTTTTGATTTTTTGATTTTTTGATGTTTTTGGATTTTCTAATTTTGGGGATGTCTTTGGATTTTCTGATTTTTGGACTTCAAGAACATACACAAATCCGATCCGATGAGAACATGCCCCCAGCATGAAGCAATAGACTACTCCGATATAGGTAGGACAAACTGACCTTTGGAATGGGTCGAGTAGTACTAGGAGGGATCATGACACAAACACATGACCAAGCTATGGTGAAGATGCCAAACAGATGGGTGATGGATGTAGATATGGAATGTGACAGATATATCATGTATAATGAGTCGTGAAGATCTTGGTTGATGTAAAGTGCTTATTTAGACAAGGCACCTATTTTCCAGGTTTTCACCGAGGTACTTTTCCAAAGTGCCACCGAAGTGGTTTTTCACTAGAGGACGATTTTTCTCTTAACTATTTTAAAAAAATAAATCTTTTTTTTTATTTTTTTTTATTTTTTATTTTTTGTTGTCACCATGACACCTGTTTACCAGGTTTTCATCAAGGTGACCATTTTTTTAGGAAATTTTTTGATTTTTTTGATTTTTTGGTTTCATACCTTGCAAGTTTAGGCATAAATTTTTTTGAGATGGGACCTATTTATGCGCTCCTATAGAGGTTCCCCTTTGGGTGTTGATAACTGATATGCCCCTGACTTATAGCTTGTTGTGATGAAAAATGGTCCCAACCAGTTGGGTTCAAATTTTCCTTTGCCATTTGGATTTGGAATGTTCTTTTGATTTTCCTTTAGCACCAGTTCTCCTACCTAGAATGTTTGAATCTTGATCTTCTTGTTATAGCTCCTCTTAAGTCAGTTTCGATAGACCTGCAAATGATTTAAGGCATTCATACACCACTCATCTAGTAGTTCCAACTTGTTCAGTCTTGATACATGGTATTATTCATCAGTGATGAGGTTTTCTGTGATATTCTCAATGACGGGAGCTCGATCTCGATGGGGAGTATGGATTTTGATCCATAGACTAGGGGAAAGGGGGTGGCACTTGTGGGTGTGTGGATGCTGGTTTGATAGGCCTACAGGGCAAGATTTAGCTGCATATGCTAGTCACGACCTACATCATTGACTGTCTTTTTGAGTATTTTTAGAATCATTTTATTGGTGGCTTCTACTTGGCTATTTCCTTGGGGATTATATGGAGTGGAAAAGCGATGTTGGATTTTGAATTTGTCGCATAGGTCACAAACATCCTGATTCTTGAATGGTGTCCCATCAACTGAGATAATGGCTTGTGGGACATCATAACGACATATTAAGTAGTTTGGGATGAACTTTGATATCTGCTTTCTAGTAATATATGTCATTGGTATGGATTCCACTCACTTTGTGAAGTACTCAGTGGCGGTAATGATAAAATTGTGGCATTGGATGAGGTGGGGGTGATTTCTCCAACGAGATTGAGCCCCCATTGCGAAAAGGGTCATGGTGTGACAATAGTATGAAGCTCTTAAGCTTGTGCATGGATGAGGTCCCCATGTTGTTGACATTGTAGACATCTGTTGACCTAGTCATGTGCTTCTCTTTCCATAATAGGCCAATAATACCCCATCCTCAACAATTTCTTGGCCAAGGTCACTTTGCTTGAGTGTGAACCACAAATAATGTTATGTACCACAGTTAAGGCAGTCGATGCCTCCTCAACATTTAGGCCATGTAACAATGTTCCTTCTATGATCCTACGGTAAATGGTTTCTCCTAGGATGACAAACTGAGATGCTTTCTTGACAAAGGTTTTCTTAAGGTTTGAGCTTATGTCAGCTGGGAGGACTCCTATTCTTAGATAAGTGTATATGTTGTGGTACCAAGGATCACCAAGACCAATGATTTCACACATGAATTCTGACTCTGGTACCTCGAATGCAGGCATGAGAAGCTACTCTACCAGGAATTCATGCTTTGGGATATTATGAGGGATATCCAATAGGGATCCAATTGTTTCCATGGCATTTTTCACTCTGTTGTTTGCTCTAGGTATCTGTTCAAATGTGATCTCAATGAAGGAATCCTTAAGAATTTACACCAATTTCTTGTATGGAGTGAGCTTTTCATCCTTAGTATTCTATTCATCATTCAATTGATTGATTATTAGCTATGAATCCCCATATACCTTGAGAGCCATGATATGCCACTACACTACTATTCTGAGTCCTATGGTTAGAGCCTCATATTTTGTGATATTGTTTGTGCAAGGAAATGCCAATTTGTAGGACCTTAGTATGCAATCTCCCTGTGGAGTAATAAAAAAGACCCTGGCTCCTGATCCATGCTATGTGTAGGAGCCATAAAATTACAACTTCTAGTGTTTTGCTATGCTCAAGTTGAAGATGGATTCATCAGGGAACTTTGAAATTAGCAGATTCTCTGAGTACATTGGTGTTTCTGCTAATTAATCTGCAATAGCTTGCCCTTTGATAGCCTTCCATTCCATGTAATCGATGTCATATTCTAAGAGGATCATGACCCTCTTGGCCATCCTTCCTATGAGCACTGCGTTGGAAAGTAGATACTTGACTGGGTCAATCTTGGCAATGAGTTTTATATTATGTGTTAACATGTAGTGTCTGAACTTCTGTGAGGCAAACACCACTACTAGAAAAGATTTTTCAATGATGGAATAGTTTAACTCATGTCCTACTATGGTTCAACTAATGTATTAGATGGATCTCTTTGTTCCATTTTCATCATACTGAGCTAGGAGAGCACCGAGAGCTATTGTTGTTGTTGATATGTAGAGTATTAGAGGATTTCTTAGGATTGGTGGCATAAGCACTGAAGGTGTGAGAAAATACTCTTTGATTTTGTTAAAGGCCTAATTGCACTTGTCATCCCAATTGTACGCTACCCCCTTATGGAGTAGGTGAGAATATGGGATTGATTTGTCTGCTAGTTGAGCTATGAACTGACAGATTGATTGGAGCTTGCCTTGTAAGCCTCTTAGCTGCTTCAATGTCTTAGGTGCCTCCATCTCCAACATTTCCTTTACCTTAGTAGGATCTATTTCAATTCCTCTCATAGAAACAATGTATCCCAATAGTTTCCCTGATTGTACGATGAAGACACACTTCTTTGGATTAAGGAAGACCTTATATTCCTCAAGTCTATCAAAGATGGCACTTAATGCTGTTATGTGGTCCAGCCTTTTTCTAGATTTTTCCAATATGTCATCAACATAATCTTCCATAGTCTTATGGATCAGGTCATGAAAGATTAAGTTCATAGACCTTTCATATTTTTCCCTAGCATTCTTTAGGCCAAACAAAATCATGTTCCAACAATATGTCCCCCATAGAAAAGTAAAATCCATTTTATGTTGATCCTCTTTGGCTATCATGATTTGGTTATACCTAGAGAATCCGTCCATTAGTGAAAGAATCTCATGTCCCACAGTCATGTATACAATCATATCAATGTTGGGAAGTGAGAAGTCATCTTTGGGACATGCCTTGTTCAGGTCTCTAGAATTTGTACATATACAGATGCCCCCATCTGGTTTTGAAACAAGAACCAAATTTGATACCCACTCTAGATAGTCAATTGGTCGTATGAACCCTACATCAAGTAGCTTCTTCAATTCCATTTTGACTAAGAAAGCTATCTGGGGATGCATTTTTTTGGGTTTCTGTCTGATAGGCTTTGCTTTGGGGTAAACTACTAGATGGTGGACCACAATCTCCGGATCAAGACCAGGCATGTCAGCATATCTCCATGCAAAGTTGACCTTTCTCTCCCTTAAGAAAGCAACTAGGAGCTCCTATTCTTCTGACATCGATGATTCAACATAAAATATGATATGCAGAGTTTCCTCTATTCCCAAGTTGACTGGGTTGCATTTTTTGGCTAGAACTACTGACTTTTCCTGATGTAGAGCACTGAGGGGAAGATTCAATCCTTCATCCTCAGGTTCCTTAGAGAGGTTTTCACCATTGGATACATCCTTTTTTTTTACTATTTTAGGGTCAGAGAGTTCCATAGTGTGGTTTCCACTCAAAGACCTTGAGATTATTCTCAAGTTTTTGCTTTTGTAACTAAAGGACTCAATTGTCTCCCCGTAGTAAGCTTGTGTGTCTAGAATGATATCAAACCCAACTTTGTGATCTCCACATGGTACCATGCTCCATAGTCCCATGAATTGTGAGAGCGATTCATCATTTTTGAAAGTGTCCAGAACTGGTGGTCCTCATTGGTTGTAATCGATGAGCTGGGGGTATACTAGGTTGATTTCATGGGTTTGACCGGTTGACTCAAATGACATGGTACTAATCATGAGGATAGAGGAATTCTTGAAAAGCCTAGGTAATTTAGTTATGGCATCGTCCTCATCACTACCACTACAAACATCGGTTATGTCAAACATGAAATTGTCTAAGGGCATACCAATGGATATAGGAAATTGAAGGACGACTATTCTTTACTAAGGAGTTTTGACCTTCTTAATCAGGGGATTTCAGCCATGTATGGTTATACTCAGAGGGGTACATCCGAGGCCAAGATTTTTCATTCGCGTCTTAGGAATGATGGGTATTAGAAGCCTGCTATCATTTTATCCCAACTTTCTATTTTTGTCATATCCCATGGTGAGCATCATTTGTAATCCTTTAGTGCTATCATCCATAGGTATATCAACTACTAGTCTATTGTCTTGGTATAGAAGATGGGATGGGTCTTCCTCTATTACTTCACGATCGAGATTTCCCTAAATTCTAAAGTTGGAGGAACCTGTTGTGAAGGCTTGGGATGAGGAAGCATCATTTTATTGTGGTTGTCCTCATGACCTGGGAGATTGGGGTAACTCTCCTACCACAAAAGCATTCTTTGGAATTGTATAATGTCCACACCCATTGTCCTAGATTATGACCTTGACATTGGAGATGGCAGGGATGTCAGGTGTCTCTATTGCAGAAGTGGAGGTGAGAGTAGCTAGGTCAATGTATGGTGTTGATGGGCCTTCACCATTTTTAGGCACTTGGGGGATTTTGTAATATTTTTCCTCTAGGATTTTGTATTAAGAGAAGGGTTCAGGATCCCCATGGATGGTGACCTCTTGGAATTGGTATGTGAACTTGACACATTGGTGAAAATTTGATGCTACTGCTTGCATCACATGGATCCACGGACGCCCTAGGAGAATGTTGTAAGGAAAATCAAGGTCAAGGACTTGTCAGGTGGTTCCCATAATTGTTGGCCCTACTTGAAGAGGGAGTTGGATTGTGCCCTGAGACACTCTTTCTTGATCATCATAAGCCCTTATTGTGATGCCTTTTCCTTTTTCAATGGAATCCTTTGAGCTTTTTAGATTCTTTATGAGCTTGAGGGAACAAATATTTAAACCTGCACCTCCATCCACCAAGTATCACTTGAATTTTTTCTTATGCACTAGAACCTCCAGATGGAGTGCACAATTGTGATATGGTTGAGCGGGAAAATATTGATCAGAGAATGTAAATAAAAAAGAGCAATGGAAAGTACTAATAAAGAGAAATTGTTTGAAGGAAAGAGATTACCAAATAAGTTGAAGTAGCCAAACCAAGCACCACCAAAGCAAGAGAGACACAAGAATTTGTTAAGGGGAAAAAACAAGAAAAAACCCCAATATTATGAATGGAGGCAAAATGCCTAAAGAATAATACAAAGAGAGAGAGCTTCAGCCTTAGCTTGCTTGCATGAGTCTTGAAGAATGAGAGGAGAGGCACCTCAATAAGTAGAGGTGAGAATGAGGAGTTAGAATGTAACTCCCAACTCAATGAATGCCACCATTCATCTATGTGTGTGCAAAGTGTCACCTCTTAAGGAGGTGGATACAAATATTCCTTAATAAAGGAATTAAAAAATAAGCCATCCTCACACATGTGTGAGATGACAAAAAGACAAAAGACTTGTAGGGATTCCTTTGGAATATTCCTACAAGTTAATAAAAAAAATTACAATTAAAGAATAACCTTTACCAACTAAAGATTAATCTTCTAACATCCCCCCTTAAGCTTTACTTGGGGAGGTTACATTAAACCCTTCAATGGGTTGTAATCCAAGATTTTTACAATGGAAGAGAAATTTATCTTTACAAAGAGCTTTGGTGAGAATATCTGCAACTTGATCTTCACCTTTACAATACAAAAGAGAAATTTGCTTGTCTTCAATTTGCTCTCTAATGAAATGATGTTGAAGAGCAATGTGCTTGGTCCTTGCATGAAAAATTGGATTCTTTGCCAAAGCAATAGCACTTTGATTATCACAATATAAAGGAGTAGGATCCTTTGGAGGTAGACCCAAGTCTTCAAGTAATCTTCTTAACCATAATGCTTCTTTAGATGCATTTGTACAACCTTTATATTCAGCTTCTGTAGAACAAAGAGAAGTAGATTGTTGTTTCTTACTATTCCATGAGATTGCACCTGATCCAACAAAGAAACAATAACCACAAGTGGATCTCCCATCATTGGGATCACCTCCTAAATCTGAATCAGTATAACCCTTTAAAGAAAAATCACAATTTGCATCATAAAAAAGACCAAGATTAAGAGTACCTTTAACATATCTTAAAATTCTTTTTGCAACTTTAAAATGAGTTTGTTGTGGTTTAGACATAAATCTAGAAACCAATCCAACACTATAAGAAATATCAGGTCTAGTAAGAGTTAGATAATTTAAACTTCCTACTAATTGCCTATATAAAGTAGGATCAACAAAAGGAGTTTCCATATCAACCATTAATTTAGTTCCTAATTCACAAGGAGTAGAAACACACTTTGCATCATTCATTTTAAATCTATCTAAGAGATCTTGAGCATATTTATGTTGAGAAAGAAAAATACCTTTAGGTGTTTGCCAAATTTGCATACCCAAAAAATAATGTAATAGGCCTAAATCAGTCATTTGAAATTGTTGATTGAGTTGAGACTTAACATCACTAATCAAATTGTTAGAACTAGAAGTGATAATTAAATCATCAACATATAAAATAATAATCACAATATCATCTTCACTATGCTTAATATATAAATTTGGATCATTTTTACTTCTAATGAAACCTTGAGATAAAAAGAAGGCATTGATCTTTGAATACCATTCTCTAGGAGATTGCTTTAAACCATATATTGATTTCTTCAATTTGCAAACAAGATTTTCATTACCTTCCTTAATGAAACCCAAAGGTTGAGACATATAAATTTCTTCATGTAAATCACCATTTAAAAATGCACTTTTAACATCCATTTGATGAATAGGCCAATGCATATGAGAAGCTAAAGCAAGAACTAATTTAATAGTGGGCATCTTAGCTACTGGAGCAAAAGTTTCATTATAATCTAAACCTTCAATTTGAGAAAAGCCCCTAGCAACTAATCTAGCTTTAAACTTGCTAACTTCATTATTTGCATTAACCTTAGTTTTATACAACCATTTGCATGAAACAAGATTCTTACCTTGAGGTAATGGAACTAAATCCCAAGTATTATTAGCAATTAAAGTATCATATTCTTCTTGCATAGCCTTTTGCCAATGAGGTTGATCTTTAGCTTGTTCATAAGTTTGAGGATCATTTGAATTCATAATGTTAGACATCAAAGCATAATTACAATAATTTGCCTTTCTTCTTTTAGGTGGATTTTTAGCTAAATAATCCTCACTTTCTTGCAACAAATTTTTAAACCATTTTGGCATTCTTTTAGATGTAGGAGTATCATCACTAGAAGAAGAATCATGAGTAGAGATTTCAACATTTTCATCATCACTATCACTATGAGTAAGAGATGCATTAGGAGGGTTAAGAGGAGTTTCAACTTGAGGATTATCCTCCACAACAATAACTTTATTTTGAGAAGAATCAATATTATGCACTTTAGAACAATCATGAACACCATTTTCAGCAATGCATACATCTCTAGCAACTTTAACTTTGTTAGTAAGAGGATTATAAACTCTATAAGCTTTAGAATGTTCATCATAACCAACAAAAATATGATAAGAAGATTTAGCATCTAATTTTTGCCTCTTTTGTTTAGGTTTGTGAACATAAGCAATTGAACCAAAAATCCTTAAATGCTTAAGATTGGGCTTCCTACCAGACCAAGCTTCTTCAGGAGTTATATCCTTTAAAGCTTTAGTAGGAGTCCTATTAATAATGTAAGTAGCACAAAACATAGCTTCTGCCCAAAATTTATAAGACATATTTTTAGCATGTAACATACATCTAGCCATTTCAACAATAGTTCTATGCTTCCTTTCCGCTACACCATTTTGTTGAGGTGTATAGGGAATAGTTAGCTCATGCTTAATACCAAATGTTTTCAAATAACTATTAAAAGCATTGTTCACATATTCTTTTCCATTATCAGTTCTAAGAATTTTAAGTTTAAAACCAGATTGCCTTTCAACAAATTTATGAAATTCAGAAAATATATCAAGAACTTGATCCTTACTATGAAGAAAATAGATCCAAGTTCTTCTAGAAAAATCATCAACAAAAGTAAGTGCATACCTTGATCCTTGGATGGAGTTATTCTCCATGGGTCCCAAAAGGTCACTATGAACTAGGTGCAACTTATGAGTTGCCCTCCATGATTGACCATGTGGAAAGGGCTCCCTATGCATCTTACCACTCATGCATCCTGTGCATACAATTTTAGATGGAACAATACTAGGCAATCCATCTACCATATTAAGCTTTTGCATTAAAGCAATATTGTTAGAATTTATATGACCAAGTCTTTCATGCCAAACATTGAAATCAATGGTAGATATTAAAGAGCATCTAGATTGAGCAAACTCATAAAATTTGAACAAATTATCATTGTCTAATTTAGCATTAGCAATGACCTTGTTTTGTTTTGGATCAATAACATAGCACATATCTTTGTAAAATTCTATTTTATAATCTTGACAAAGCTTAGCAACTGAAAGCAAGTTAGTCTTTAATTCAGGAACATATAAAACATCATGCAATTTACCATTAGGAACATTCACATCTCCAATTGCTTCTACTTTACAAGTATGATTATTAGCAAGTTGAAGAGGAACATTTGATATATCAGGTTGCATAGACTCAAAAACTTCTTTATGTGAAGTAACATGTTGAGATGCACCTGAATCAATAACCCATTCAAGAGGTTGAGAAACATTAGAACTACAAGTAAAAGCATGTCTAGATTGATTTGCATTATTTTGAAACTTATTATTATTAGGTTTATTTTGATGTTGATTATTTTGCTTCATAGGATTTTTCTCATTTTTCTTCTTAAAACAAGTATTTTTCCAATGACCATCCTTATTACAATAAGTGCAATGTGGTTTCTTAGAAGAGTTAAACTTTCTAGGATCATTGCCATTATTATAATGAGGTTTGGAATTATAATGTTGTTGTTTAGAATGAGGTTTAAAATTTTGCTTATGATTAGATAAGAAAGCATGTTCATTAGACTTAAGAGTACCAAACTGAATTAACTTAGCCTCTTCTTGTCTTAATAAATCACGAAAAATATCATAAGTTAATTGAGTAGCTAAAGAAGGAATAGCTAATTGAGCATGAATATTAGTAATGAATTGTTGAAATTGTCTAGGAAGACACTTTTTAAGAATAAGATGAATTAATCTAAGATTATCTAATTTAACTCCTAAACCATCTAATTGACTATTTAAAGCATCAAATTTCAATAAAAATTCATCCATAGATTTAAAATCAGAATACCTCAAATCTTCAAGTTGATCTTGAATTTGAATTTTTCTTGATTCATTTATACTATCATAAATTGTTTTGAGTTTGTCCCATGCTTCGTAGGCAGTTGTGCATGTCCCAATATGAACATAAAGTTCGGGTGACATGGAGATACCTATGAGGCCAAGGGCTTCTTCATTTTTAAGATTCCATTTTTCGATTTCATCTTTGGATGCGGATGAACCTGGTTTAGATTTAGGATCCGTTGCAACATCCAAAAGATGTTTAAATCGAAAAATGAAAGAAATGTGAGTTTTCCAAGAATGATAGTTAGAACTAGTTAGTTTAATCTCAGGAATTAAAGTTGACATGATTACAAAATAATTTAAAAAATCACAACTTTATGAGAAAAATAATAGCTATGTAAATATTTGTTTACAAAAATTTAAAAAATATCCTTCGTGATTGAAAAAATAATAATTTATTTAAACCAAAAATTAAAAAAAATAATGAATTTTGAAAATTTAATAAATATGAATAAAAATAATAACAAACAAATTAAAACATATAAAATTTAATGATTAATTAAATTTTTTAATAAACCAAAAAAGAAAATTAAAACTTAATATAAAAAGCTTTATAAAGATTATACGTGAAAAAAGCTTTTAGAATCTATGATTTTAAAAAAACTTCTAAGAGATCTACTTTTTCTTAAAAAGATAAGAGATTTACTTTTACTTAAAAAGATGAAAAAAAGGTTATGAGTTAAAATTTAAAATCTTTTTGTTTGAGATTTACTTTTACTTAAAAAGATAAAAAAAGGTTACAAGTTAAAATTTAAATTTTTTATTTGAAATTTACTTTACTTAAAAGATAAAAAAGTTAATGAGTTAAAATTTAAAAATTTTGTTTGAAATTTTGGGCGGGCAAAGAAGAAATGGGGGTTTATTCTTATTTAATAAAAAATTTTATCGGGCCTTTTTAAAAAAATTCTATTAAAACCGCACTCTTGTAAAGATAAAAAGAAAATGATCTTCAAAGAGAATGACCCGGAAAAGCAAAAGGGCGGGCGGTGAATTTGAAATGTGTTTGAGAAGAATTTGAGCCAGACTTAGAATGGTAGAGCAAGCAGAGGCGGCTGGAGGGGAGCCATCTACAGAGAGCAACGCAAATGGTTGAAACAGAGAACCCGAGAAAGAACCTGCAAAAAAAGCTATGAGAGAGGACAACAAAGAGGCTGCAAGAGCAGCTACGAAAGATTAAGGGTTTTTTTTTAATTTTTATTATTTATTTTTTAAAGAAATTTTAAAATAGAAAAAACAGGGGCTAAAGCCCTTAATATTTAGGATTAGATTTTTTTAATTTGTTTTTTAACAAAATATTATAAATATCTAAAATAGGATATTAAATATTAAAAAAAATTCAAAAGAAATAATTTCTTCAGTAGAACAAGGGTTAAAGCTTCTTTTAAAGAGAATATTTGAACATGCAAATGCAAAAATATAATTTTTTATAGATTTAGTCTGATATAGCAAAAAAGATTATAGATCTAATTTTTTTAAATATAATAAAGGGGGTTTCTAAAAATTGCATAAATTTAAACATGCATGTAAATTATAATGAATTTTTTACAGATCTAATTACAGATTTGCAAAAAAAAATTACTTTTTTTTCTAAAAAGAATTTCTGAACTAGAGTTAGAGCCCCTAAAAAAAAAATTGAATATGCAAAAATTGGATTTTAAAATTTTTATGCAAAAATAAATAAATAAATCATGCATGCAAAATATATTGCACAAATTTGAAATTTGAAAAACTTAGAAATATTTAGATAAGAAATCCTGCACAATGGTTAGAAAAAAATATATCAAACAAAAAACAAGATTAGACTTTTGACTCTTCTCTTTTTCTCTTTGAGTGCCTCCAATGGTGTGCTTAAAAATCTGGTAAACCTTCAACAATGTAGCTCACAAAATATTAGTAATACCAAGCTCTGATACCATGAAAGGAAATAAAAAAAGAGCAATGGAAAGTACTAATAAAGAGCAATTGTTTGAAGGAAAGAGATTACCAAATAAGTTGAAGTAGCCAAACCAAGCACCACCAAAGCAAGAGAGACACAAGAATTTGTTAAGGGGAAAAAACAAGAAAAAACCCCAATATTATGAATGGAGGCAAAATGCCTAAAGAATAATACAAAGAGAGAGAGCTTCAGCCTTAGCTTGCTTGCATGAGTCTTGAAGAATGAGAGGAGAGGCACCTCAATAAGTAGAGGTGAGAATGAGGAGTTAGAATGTAACTCCCAACTCAATGAATGCCACCATTCATCTATGTGTGTGCAAAGTGTCACCTCTTAAGGAGGTGGATACAAATATTCCTTAATAAAGGAATTAAAAAATAAGCCATCCTCACACATGTTTGAGATGACAAAAAGACAAAAGACTTGTAGGGATTCCTTTGGAATATTCCTACAAGTTAATAAAAAAAATTACAATTAAAGAATAACCTTTACCAAGTAAAGATTAATCTTCTAACAAGGAGATTTGGGGTAATGATGTTTCCGACCATAGCTTGGAATTGTTTAACATCAAGATCCATGAAGACGGTGGATGAAGCCAATGCTTCTTCAAGAATTTTTCGTTGGGCAGATGAAATTTTTAGCAACTCCATGATGGAGATTTGTGTTGGGGTTCTTTTTAGCTAATCAAGGACATTATAGCCACTCATAATGGATCTTGGGTTGGAAGTGGGTGGTCTAGAAGGCTGAGATTACCCTGCGATGGTTATTTTTCCACCTCTTGTGGTGACTCCACAATTAGCTTGGGCTCCTTTGATGGTGATAACAAAACAATACTCATCTAGGGACAGGACGACATGGTCATATACATGATTCATGCTCTTGAATTCACCCTTTCCCTTATCATTGTTATTGTTCCCTTTGTTGCTATGATTAGGCATTAGATTCGTGTAGATCTTGAGGTTTTGATTTCCTGCCGGTTGTTCTACATTTATGATTTTATCATCAATGAGGTCTTGAATCAGGTTTTTCAACCTCATACAACTAGAATTTGTCTGTCCCTTGATCTTGTGGAAATCACAAAGATGATTTTCGTTATACCATGATGCTTTTACCAAGGGTTCTTAATAATTTTCATAGGTGGGGATTGTGATGAGTTTTTCCGCCACTAGCCTCTTCATGATGGATTTAGCCAATTCCCCAAGGGCTATGTATTTCCACTTGGGGGAGTTTTTCTTTCATTGGGGTGGTCCCATTTGATCATTCAAATTGTTAATTGTTTGATTGATTGGCTGTTGTGTCACTGTGTTAGATTGACGATTATTTTGATTGTTGTTTTGGGGTTGTTGTTGGGGTGTGAGTGTCTTTTGTCGAGGAGCACTAATGACAACTTTGACATCAAAAACACCATCATTGGTACTATTTTTTTTCTTCGCCCATGTTCCAGGTTTATCATTATAGCTGGTGGATGGGTGATTGTTTTGCTGTTTAGGATATGTGGGTGACCCTCCTTGTACAATAAGGTATCATTCAATGTTAAGCGGCTTGGAGATTAATTGGTTATATGTGGTGATTCCTTGCACCTTGAGATGGAATGCGAAGGTTCCCTCCAGATTGGAGATGATGGTGTAAACATTTTATTCTTTAGGCATGGTCCATTTGCTCCGATTGGCCTTGGATCACCATTGTTGTAAGGAGGCAAATGATTCATTTTTTCCTTGTTTAAGAGCTGATAGTTCCTCTAGACTGAAATCCATACCGATATTGAAGGCATAATATTTTATGAATGTGTCTACTATTTCCTGGAACTTTTTGATGTCAGGAGGAAGGCAAGATAAACACTCCATGGCTTGGCTAGCCAAACTTCTAGGAAATAGCCGTATCCAATATGTATCATCATATGTGACTTCCATGCAATGCACCTAGAATTCCCTGATGTTTTCTTTAGGGTTTCTCATCCCATGGTATTTATCAAATTTGGGGATTTACAATACCTTTGAGAATGGTTTCATTGCAAGACTCCTATCAAATGGATAAGGACACAATTTGCTGGGTGTTTTTCATGGTTTTCCCTGACTAAAGATCAAGCACTTGTTGCGAGAGCAACTTGATTTGTGTTCTCACATCATTTTGTGGATTAGGGGGTGGAGTGGAGGTGTTTTTCAGTGGTTCAATTTTTGGTAGGATGAGTGGATTGGTTGGTGTATTGGTAGATGGTGTATGCACATTTTTTTGCACCAAGTATTCCTGCAGTTGTTGTTGTACCAACAACGCTTATTGTTGGTCCTATTGCTATTGTGCTAATAGTGCCTATTGCTGAGCTTGTTGTTGTTGTTGTGCCAACAACGCTTGTTGTGCCAACAACGCTTGTTGTGCCAACAACGCTTGTTGTGCCAACAACACTTGTTGTGCCAACAACCCTTGTTGTTAGGGCGCTAATCAGGTTGCTTCTTGCTGCTCTTGGTTTTGATTCAATGCTTGTTGATATGCTTATTATTGGGTTTCTTGTTGTTGTGTGAGGTACTATGTTTGTGCCTGTGCTTGTGCTTGTTAAGCTTGGTATTGAGCTCAAGCTTGTGCTTGTACCTGAGCCTAGGCTTGTGCTTGTTGGGAAGCTTGTACAATCTATTCAGCTTGTGTGGCTTGTGCTACCTATGCTACTTGGGAGACTTCCATTTCTTTAGTGGGTTGTTGTGTGACTAGTTGTGTTTGCACTTGTTGAGCGACTAGTTATGCAGCTTGTCGATTTTGGATTTTTTGGAGTGCCTTTTGATAGGAATCTTGTTGAGTGGCTTGAAACACAATGTTGTATTGGTTTGATGTGTTTGAATTGGGTGGTGGTAGTGGTGGTGGTAGATTTGGAATGGTGTTTGTTGTGGTGATGAGAGGTGTCTTTGTATTGATGATTGGGATTTGGGTGGTGGATGGTGCGATCGATATGCTCGGTCCTTGAGAGACCATGTTTTGAGATATTTGGGGGATGGTTGATGATGTGATGGTGGTGGCTTGCATTATCAGGATGGTTTCCATCTATTGTTGTAATGTCGATGACAAGATGGGAGGATTCAGTATGATATTTTGATTGATGACTGGGGGGTTGATTTGATTTTTTTGATTGATATTTGGTAAAGTGGGAAGCCCTAAACCAAGAGGTGATGTTGATATTTATGGCAAGGGTGGAAGTGGTGGAAAAGTTAGTGGCATATTCCATTGAGGAAATGATGAAGATGTAGGGTCAAAGATGCCCCCTAGTCCAAATAAGTCACCTTCTCCTTGTGAGGTTATGGGGAAAGAAGTTTGAGGTATTGCGTGAAATGATGATGATGGGTCATTAGGATCATGAAAGGTGAGGGAGCCATATGGATGTGATGGATTTTGGGGTATGGATTTCCCCAAGATGGTGTTTGCATCCAAATCTTGACTGTTCATGAGGGGGTGTGTTTGTAGTGCATTGAGAATTGTGCTTCCCTTGTTAACAATGGGTTGAGTTGGAGCAATGGATGATGTAATTTGGGGGATGGGTTGAGTGATACTTTGGAATGGAGGTGTGGCTGAAATTGGGGGCGTGGTTGAAATTGTAGGCATGACCCCAAAAGGTGATTCCACAATGGTGCTCACATCAAAATCGAAAGGGAGTTTAGCTCCTTATTTTTCTAATTCAAGCATGTATTATGAGGGATTGAGTCTCATCATGATGTTGATGATTCTATGATTCTTGAGATTTTGTACCATTTCAATAATCTTATCTTGTGCCATTCCGAAGGAATTATTAGTGATATCCTCTACTTGACCTTCCTCTTGAGGATTTTGTGATGATGAAGGAAAGTTAGTTAGGGGATTCCTTGATCCAATGAGATTTATTTCAGAATTGGTTTAACTCAGGTCACTTGAAGTGGATGTTTCTTTTTTGGCTTCCATGTTCCTCTTGTGTTGAGATCTAATTTGAACCATAAAATGAGGTTCAAAAGAGAATATCTAAGATGATAAAGGATCAAAGGTGAAATGATGAAGTGTGTGAAACTCTTAGAAGATCTTGAGGGGATGCTAGACTTTTGGGACTTTTTTGGATTCTTGGATTCTTGGATTTTGATTTTGACCTTGATTCTGGTTTTGGATTGGTTTGATTTTGGATAATGAACAAATGGATCCCAATATGTTGGATGTTATCTATGGGATATATTTGATCACAAGATGATAATTTGACTAAGATTAGAGAGAAGGATGCGTCTACCCACACCTAACCAAACAAGATGATGATTTAACTAAGCTTTTGAAGAAGGATGCATCTACATATACATAGCTAAACAAAATGATTTGA
This sequence comes from Sequoia sempervirens, assembly GCA_007258455.2. Classification (NCBI taxonomy): domain Eukaryota; kingdom Viridiplantae; phylum Streptophyta; class Pinopsida; order Cupressales; family Cupressaceae; genus Sequoia; species Sequoia sempervirens. The sequence continues at coordinate 216,598,416 of VDFB02000017.1, forward strand.
TGTTTGATTCAAGGATTTTGATTTGTTTCAAGTATTTTGGTTCATGGATTTACCAAAAAGTCTAGCATGAAGGATGATTTTAAGATTTTCAAGAGTTCTTGGTGAGATGATTTTGGTTTGATGTTTGAAAGATGGATGAAGGATTTGATTTGATCAGGGACTATATGTACCTAAAAAAGACTCTTGTTTACAAGACCTCAGTTTTGAATAACACACTTTACTCTAAACAAGATGCTCAAATTCTTGATAAAGATTTGGATTTTGACAATAATAGAACGAGTATAAATTAGGATTGTTTCTTGAAGCTCTTCTATAAAAGTTGAAAAGTAATCTTTGTCTAAATTCGTAGTGTTGAGATATGATTTTGATGTTCTTTTGGACTAAGAGCTTTTAAATTTGGTTTCCACATTTTGATCTGACGTGAAATCTTTTGAGACACATGTGTGGGGTTGAATTGTTCTTAGCTTTGCTTAGTGACTTCCTTTTACAACAAACAAATTTTGATTAGGTTTCTTCAAACTAAATGACTAATGTCCTAATTTGTTATCATCCCACAAAGTGTGTTATGTGGAAATCAAGGAAATTAAGGAAAAAGTTTCCTATTGTTGACTTATTAAGCAAATTGAGATATAAATTCAAACGTTTGTAAATATCTAAGGATAAAATCGCAAGGGAAAGCAATAACACATGAATTTTGTGAAATATATTTGCTTCCTAAAGGGTTTGAAGTTTGACGATAATGTTGGATGTTTGTTTTCAAATGTTTACGAACAAGCAAAGTGTTTTGTTTCCAAGAACAAGTACAATCCTATGGATATGAAAGATTGTATTTATTGAATCCCCACTTGGACAAGTCCAGCTACGCCTACTTTTAGTGAATAGTTAGATGCTTGAACCCACTGGCTCCCCTCCATGGAACTCACTTATATGGGGCAACCAAGAATTAGTACCTATGAAACTCCCATAGAATACTTTCCATTTCTACTAAAATTCATAAAACTGTGGGGTGGCTTCAAAACAACCGTTCTTCCACCAACAAATAGATCAAGGATTTTGGCCTTTTATAAACAAGGGTTTTAATGTGGGAATTCCGTTCGTGGGGGATCATCCATGTGGTGAGAGAACATTTCTGCCCTTCTCATCAGAGTGACCATCATGATAATTTCAGTGAACCCCTTTCTAAACTTGTGTAAATAAAATGAACAAATCACATTCATAGATCAAAATGCAAGGTTAGCACAAGAGTTACCCATAAAATCCATCTGCATTGTTAGAAAACAAGGAAAAGGATGATATAATTGAGCAAATACAAACACAAATAACTATCCTTATTCTAAAACAAGACAAACACTTGATCTTATGGGGGGATTGGTGCTATTGTGGAAAATAGCCCTTTCCCAACCCCTTTAGATAAGCTAATGTGATGAAACTGCTTTGAGGATGGTATGATGGTGGGGAAAATCAGTTCTCCTGAAGAGAGTGACTTTACATGGATGTTTGTGGAGGATTTTCTTGAAGAATGATGCCTCTATTTGTAGATGTTCAAATGCTAAGAGTGCCAAACATGGAGGATGTGGGACTAAAGATTGGACCAATGAGATGACGACACTTGTCATCATGTGAGTGGTTGATGCATGTGCAAGATTTGGGAAATGTGCTCAAGAGGGGGAAATTCAAATTTGAAATTAAGAGTAAATGCTGAGTGGGGGACATGTAAGAGTTTATTAATTACTTTGTTGGATGTACATGCCCACTTGATTTTGAATTCAAACTTGAGGGAATATTCCCCATAAATGCCATGTTGATGGAAAATGTTGTTTTTAATAAATCAATAAATTGATTTATTTGTGCAAGTGGGATTATCTAGAGGATGTGACATGCATTAGATTAGATTTAATCAGGATTAGTTAGCTAAGCTGATGATTAGGTGAGTTTGAACAATTTGACTCAAATATTTGGATTTATTTAAATCAAAGAGGGATGGAATATGACTTTAGGCTTTTAATTAAATAAAGATTGATTTATTTAATTAAATGATGATGTGTGCTTTTTATTTATTTAAATGAATAACCATAGGACTAAAGACCTGATTTGCCTAGTGAATTGATTTGCTTGATTAATTTAATGAGCGGATGCATAATGTTAATTGTGCATGTCTACATTTTGCCCCTCTTTGAAGTAATGTACTTGTTGCATTGGTTCAAAGAATAAACTTGCTGCGATCGAAATTTACAAAATTCCTGATTTTTTGGATGCCCCAGCAGAAAGAAGTACACTAGTACATTGCCCCCTTGAGAGATCGAGCGAAAAGATTCAATTTGAGGGTCGATCTCAGGAAAAAGAGGTTCAAAATGGATGGTTATGATGAGATGATTATGCTATGATTATGCAATGGATGTTCTATGTAGATGCTTAGACTAACAGATCTATATTATGATGATGATCAAATGCAATGCATGTGAAATCATCGATGTTTCCTATTATGTATGATATGAATGATATGTGGTATGCTGATATTTTTGTGGATGCAGGATGTATGCATTGGTGATGATGATGTTAGTGCAGAAATGAGATGATGACAAGAGGATCCAACAAGTCCATGATCTGACGAGACTTTATTAGAGATGATGATGATGATAGATGATGATGATGATAAATGATGATGATTTGCTTATCAAGGATTGGGATTTTAAAAGGGATACTTACCTTATGTTTGATTACACATGTAGATATGCATCAAGGTATAAAGAACCAAGATGGTGTTGTACCTAGTGCGATGGACTTTGACTCGACAAACAGATAGGAGTATTCTTTTCCACACTTGACATATGGAAACCTTGCTAGGACATACCTAACAAAGCAAGTATTCACCAATTTATTTTACAAGAACGTCCAACAAGTACAGAAAAAAGATAATGATCATTGCCCCATTCCTATCTCTCTAAATCCTTCGTTCGGATATCATCGAGAGGTCCTTGGAATGAGTGCAATAAGATAAATCAAAAGAAAAGACCAAGTGCAAACAAGTCAATGTTCTTCATATCTCTAGCCAAAGGGATGTGTTTTGATAGGATAAGAATCCAAGGTGATATCCAAAATGATGCCCATTGTTGGAACGATATATCCTAGGACATGCATTGCATAGGATGATGATGGTTTGATAAGTTGATTGATAGGCTGTTGATATAAGGTTGATTGACATGTCTGAAAATGATCAAGAATTTGATTTTGTTTTAACGGTTTGTTGTTTCGATTTTGATTTTGTGATTGAAGCTTGCTTTTGCTGATTGCTGTGATTGTTTCTGTTTGTTTTGCCAAAGGATGAAGGTGTCGATCAGTTTATTATGGATGATTATTGCGAGTGAAAGCAAGATGAGATGAATGGATTTTTTCAAATATTTGGATGTTTTTGACATTTTGAAATGCTTTTAGGCTATTTTTGGGTTTTTCGGATTTTTCAAATGTTTTGATTTTTGATTTTTCGAATGTTTTTGGGGTTTTCTAAGATTTTATGGATGTTTTTGGATTTTGCATTTTTTTATGTTTTGGATTTTGATGTTTTTTTGAATGTTTTTGGATTTTGATGTTTTTTGAATGTTTTTGGATTTTGATGTCTCCAGGGCTGATCAAAGATTAGCCTTGCTTACGTTTAAGCTCAGAGACGACATAGTTCGGATTCCATGTTTTTGATATTTTATGTTTTATGGATGTTTTTGGATTTTGATACGATTTTGGATGTTTTTGGATTTTCACATGATTTTGATGATTTGGATATGGACATGTGTGATGATATCAGTGCTCTGTGTTGGGATTTTGTTGAAGACCAAACTAAGGTTGATTGATCGGATTGATGGATTGATGATGATGATAACATTGTTGAGGATGCACAACAATGCAAGGATTGGATTGATCAGGATTGATGATGATAACATTGTTGAGGATGCACAAAAATGCAAGGATAGTGTTAAGCAACACAAGGATTAGGAAGGATATCCCAAGATTATGGATTGATTGGATTTGATTGATCAGGATTGATGAAGCTTGATTTTGGAACAAAAGTTTTTTGAATGATTTGATGTGACGTTTGAAGGGTATGTTAGATGCAATTGATAGTGATTATTTGGATTGATGTTTGATGAGAGATGAAGCTTGATAAGGAATATCTTCTCATCAAAATATTCCATGGGCTAGTGATTTGGATTTTGGATTACAAATTCTTGACCAATTTGATTTCACATTTTCCAAATGTTCGGATCACGATATAAGTTGGAGGACATAGACCAAGATTTATTCTCGAGGCAAGGTGTACATATTTTCCCCCAATATCTAGCAATGTATGGACAACCATTTGGATGGATGCTTGGATAGGTGTATGGATAGATGGATAAGGAAAGCACACAAAGGATGCTAAGGATTATCTTGCGAGAAGATACAATGTTCAGATAAGGAATGCTCATTTGCATAATGCTTCATGGCTTAGATAACGCTGAATAGGATAGGATCAATGAAAATGACCCATGTCAAGATGTTTACCATAAGGAAGCATAAAGTGTGCCCAAAACATTCATCAAGATCAAGATAATTTGGATGATGGGTGCAGATGTGCGAAAATGGATTGGATCAGTGGTTTATAGATGGGTGAATTTTTGATGGATAAGATGGATGGAATGCTTGATTTATTATGGATGGGATGAGATGCTTTCAATTGAACTAGTGCACATAGATGCTCGATTCAACACATGAAGCTTATTTGCCAGGTTTTCGTCATGGTCTTGCCCAAAGTGCCACACATGCGATTTTCACTAGAGGATGATTTTTTTTCTTTACTGTTTTCAATCATTTTTCTGATTTTTTTTGGATTTTTATTTTTTTTGATTTTTTCTAAAAGATTCATGCTGACCCACCTAGTGGTGTCGATGTAGATGCCCCTATCATAATGTTCCATTGGTATCCTGCCTGAAGAAGTTGTTTTGCTAAGATACGTGCATTTGAATGCAACTTTTGGGATTCCTGATTTGCCTTGTTGATATCGGGGTTAACTCTGTCTTCTAAATCCTTATGATGGAGGGTCATTTCCAATACATGATCAATGTGAGAGCTTGATATCATGCATGGAGGCATGGACATAGTGTGTTTAGGGATAAGAGATGGATTAGTTGACAGTTTGGAACCTTTGACTTTCCAAACTTGGGAAGATGAACAATGATGGGTGGATACGAAAGTGTGCATGTAATTAGGACCAACTACTTGATACACTTTGTATGTCACTTGAAAAGCCTAATTTTTCTTTTGTGGACATCTTTGATGGATACTTTTCCTATTTTTATTTTTCCCCATAGTTTCTTTGAATGATGGAGTTTGATAAGGATGATCTTCCTTTGTATTTGATTTGTCTGATATGCTTCTTACCTTCTTTTGCTTTGATAAGGTCCTTTGTGCTTTGATTCAAATATTTATTTTGATGTTGGTCCCAATTTGTGGATGGGATGATGGGTGGATGAAGATTCATGGCATGGCTGGTTGTAGTATTGCCAATGGTTTCACCATAAGGATTCTTTGTGCTCCCTATGTTGATGTTTTCTTGAGACGAAGTTACCCCCAGTATTGTGGAAGTAGTACCTTCATGCTTTGATTCTACCTCTTTCGAGATGTCTTGTTCAATAAGCGTTCTCTGATAAATGACCACCATAGGTGATGTTGTTCCAATTTGTTGCTCCACTAACTCTAAATTATACTGTTATGTCTAACTTGTTTCCTTGAGTAGATAATGTTGTTGGATATCTTTATTCATGATTTCCTTAGTCTAGATTTTGGATATATCTTATCTCGATGTTGATAACTCAGTTTGACTATAGGAGTTAATAATCTGCTCTTTTTGTGTAACAAAATTTTGTTTTAGATGAAGATCATCTATGTGTCCATCCATAGAAAGCATCTCATGGGTAGATGGAGGAGTATGTGCTATGTGGATATGATCATCTTGCATAGATAGGAGAGTGTCCATTAGTTTATTGTAGTATCTTGAAGATACAAATTCTTGATTTTGAATGATTTTGGGGTTGCTTTCGACATGCTTTGGATCAAGTTCTTGACATGGATTAGTTTCAAATAATGGATTGTTTACAAAGGGTTCTTGGATGTCATCATTAGACATGGCAAGTGGTTCAATATCCTCATGTGTCGAGTTTAGGTTTCCTTCAGTATCTGTAACCATGAGGTCGAAGGGGGTCAACATGTCTTGGAAAGGGCCATTGCTAGACTTCGGTGAAAGATGTTGATCATGCTTTGGAATAAATCTTTGAGATATGTCCTCTAAGTCATTAGGCGATGTAGAGAAATTTTCATCATGATCATTGGTCGATGGATCGTGCATTATGTCAATAGGATCAAATAATCCTAATACTCCTTGAAATAGATCACTAAAAAGTGGCTCTTGATTTATGGTGAGTTGATCATCAGATGGGGTGAAAACATCTTCAAGGTGCTCATCGATGGAGAGATCTTGATCATTGTTTTCAACAATTGTGATGGAGGGATTGTGAATGTCTTCAACCATAGGGTCAAATGATGTTGACACTTCTTAAATTGGATCATTGTTGAGTATTGTTGGTGGATTTTGATCATGATTGAAAAGTGACTCTTGATGTGTGTTGATTTGATCTTTGAATGAAGTAGACATAGCTTCAAGGTGCTCAGTGATGGATTGATCTTGATCCTTGTTCTCAACAGTTGTCATTTTTTGTGTTTTTGCTTGTGTTTGTTGGGAAGCTTGAGAGGCTTATTGCACTTTTTGATCTTGTCTTGCTTGTTGTGTGGCTAGATATTGTTGGATGGCCTTTCAGTAGGCCTGGTGAGCTTTTAGCGCAATGTTATATTGTCTTGTTGCGTTTGGTTTTGGTGGTAGTGGTGGCAGATTCGGAATTGTGTTGGATGTAGTGATGGGTGGTTGAGATACGTTTGGAGCGATCATGGTAGTGAGGGGTTGAGATATGATATGTGTGATAGGGGTGGTTGGAGTGATTGAAGTGATAGGGATGGTTGGAATGACCGAGCTGATATGCCCTTGGGAGACCATATTTCGATTTGTCATGATTGATGTTTTCATTTGATTAGATACCATCTGTTGGTGAGATGTTGATGGAATATTCAAAATATTTGATGTGATGGCTTGATTGGTGTTAGGGGGATTGATTTGGATGGAGTTATTGGTGCTAGGTAAAGGGGGAAGCCCTAAACCAAGGAATGATGTTGATATGGGTAATGGTGGTGGAGATGTCCCTTGGTGCAATGACTCAACTATTTTGGTAAGTGTAGCAATTTGATCTAGCCAAATTTGTTCTTTATTTTGATCCTGACTCCCTTGATATAGTTGATTTGGCATTTGTTTAAGAAGATTTGGAGTGTGTACTTGTGTTTGATTTTGGACAATGTTTTGATTTGGGATGATGTTCAGATTTGGCATGATAGGTTGAAATTGAGCATTTTTCATGTTTGGAATATTCATATGATTTTCAAATGTATCCCTCCCAAATTTTGCTGGATTCATGTTTGGAAAACTTGTACTTGGTACATTCTCATTTGGCATGTATGGATTTGGTGGGATGACGTTGTTCATTTGAAGGCTCACGCATTGATTGTTCGGTTGGTGGATTTGTAGGTTTGGACTTAGATCTACCATTGGGAAATGTGTTCCAGTTTTTGATTTGGGAATACTCATACTTGTTGTGCCATTGACATTTGTATAAGGTAATGATCCCATGTATGGATTGCATGAGTGCAAGTTTCGATAATCAATCAGTATTGTAAGGCTTTGAAAATTCAATTGATTTGGATTACTCATGATGTATGGATCAAATTTGTATTCCATGTTCTCCTTGTGTTTTGACCTTGTTGCAAAAGTGACCTCTAAGGTTCTTAGGACTTAATGATGACATGAAGGATGAAATGTGTAAATGATATGAGTGTTGAATGTTTAGAGACTTTGGATTAATGCGAGACTTAGGGTTTGATTTTAGTTGGTTTGATTTGGATAATGAACTTTTAAACCCTAAGATGTAAGATGCTATCTTAGGATGAACTTGTTCAAAGGACTGTTGATTTAATTAGAGGTATGAGAAAGGATGCATTCCCATACACCTAACTAAACAAGGTGATTTTGATTTTGATGATCTACCCAAGCCTTAGAATGATGTTTCCAAATCTCTAAAGTTGTTTGTGGGATGGATTTTGATAAATGTTTGGGATTTGGATAGATTGTTTGATGTGATCCTAAATGAGCCTAGGAAGGACTTCTTTACTAGGCCCAGATAGTGAAAAACATGCCTTTTCTCTAAGAGTAATTTAAAATCAAAAGACCAATGTTTGCATGAAAACCATATGACCAAAAGATGTCAAGCACATGTGTGGGGTCCAATTGATTCAATCTTTGCTTAATGGATTATTTTTATCACAAACACACTCTTGATTAGGTTTCTCAAATAAATGTGCAATGTCCTAATTCCCTTTCATCCCACAAAGTGCATTATGCGGAAATCAAGGAAATCAAGGCAAAGGTCCCCTAAAGTTGACTTTAGTAGAAGAAAATTGAGATGAAATCCAAATGTTTAGAAGCCTCTAAGGATACCAATCCCAAGGGCAAGCAATAACATGTGAATTTTTTCAAGGATATTTTCTTCTCCTAAAGAGTTTGAGATTTTATGCTCATGTTGAATGTTGGTTTTCAAATGTTTTCGATAAAAGCACTGTGTTTTCAAACCACAAGCAATATGACATCGTAGCTCAATTGGTACATTTTTCTTGGTGGGCTTGCTCATGCCCTTCATAGAAGAGATGATTTTACATGCAACCAAGGAAAAAATATAAAGGTATGTTAAGAATGAAGTCTTAACCTCTATATTTCAACCCAGATCGGACATGGCAAGTAACTTCTTGGAATCAAAGTTCCAATGCACCACTTCGATAAACTCAGTGAATGAGTTAATAGGCCACTACAAACAAGGGTTCTATTTCAGACTTTCTATTCATGGAGATTTACCCATACGACGAGAGTCCCCTTTTGGATCCATCTCATCAGAGCCAACTACATGATACTGGAGTTTACTCCAATACCCACATTTATATCCCGGTTGGAAATACTCTTGGCTTTAGAGTGTTATAGGTTGATTCGTTCCCTTGGGTGAGTAATTTCTCCCCAAGGTAGGCCCTCTAGGATAAAAAAAAGTGAGTAAAGACAAAATCCGTAACTCGATCAATCTTTGATGGCAACAAAGAAAGAGAATATACGCAATGATGCTCTACTCACACTCACACAAGATGTTTAATTTTAAACCCAAATAGAAGTGTGTATGGGAAATTGTTTACACAACTTAATGTCACCAAAATCCTTTTGATTCTCAAGATCATCGTGAGGCGCGAGAGAAGCGCATACGTCTTTTTAGTGATATTACTTTGTGTAAATAATTACAAAACAATAAAGGCACACATTCATTTTAACATTCAAAGCAATGATTTGATTTGTTTTTAAAACACCAATATCAAGCGTGAAGTTTCTTGTCCAATTTTAGCTCAAATTGAAATCTAGTAGGTGTCTAAGTTTCAATTTTAACCCTTTGCAAATGAAAAATAAAAGTGTTCTTTTTAAACCCAAATGAAAATTAGTGTCCTAAAATGAAAAGATAAATAATTTCACGAAAAAAGTTTAAAACAAACACTAAAGTTTTAAAAAACACTTTAATCTTCCCGAAAACATCATCTTCATTCTCCTCCTTTTGTTTTTCTTCTTCATTTCACCTTCGCTTTCCTTTCGTTCCTCACTTTCCTTAATTTGTACCTATAGAAGATTTACAAACAATAGTTTAGGAATCTATTCATAATAAGTGATAAAAGTATACACAAGAACTATTAACCATTTGAGGAAACTATTTTAACAAAATTGACAAGGAATTAACTCAATAACAAATGTTAATCCACACACACTCTTATAAAGGATATTCATTTTCAGAATTTTAAAACATCTCTTCAATGAGCTTTTAAATCCAAAATGACACATGATATCATATTTTACAATTCTTTATAGAAGTCAAACAACTTTGATTATTTATTTCAACTGTAAAATCAATAAAATTTCAGCAATGATAAATTTTATTGGAAAGAACTCCTATTCTTTCAAAAGGGTACATGTTTGGTTATACACGTAATGTGTCTAGCTGCATTAATTGATTTTCAAGAAGGAAGCTATGCTAGCACAAATTTCTATCAGCAAATAAATGTACGTGGTAGATACTTTGGAAAATTTTGTCCTTGGAATCACCTACACTATTTTTTTTTTCTTTCCTCCAGAAATTAACTAGTGAGTGATAATAAAAAAATGAAATTATGAAGGAAGGCAGCCGCTAAATCAGTGAAACAAAAATAAACCTGCAAGTCAGATCCATTAGTGTATTTCTCTCAATTATATAATCTGAGGAATCGAAGAAATAGATCACGTATTCACAACTGTGTTCTTCCCTAATATCACATCGAGTAGCCAGTGCGTATTTGTTTATCCTCATTCAATGCGTAATCAATGGCTCCCCTTCTACCCATTCCTCAAGTCAATATTTTAGAGTGATTTATTAATTCCTTCCCCGAAATGTGCACCTTATACCTGTGAGAATCAATGCATCAGATTTACACTATTTAAGTGCTTTGTCTTCTTTCCTTTGCACCTATATATTTGTCTGACCATTGCCGAACCCTACTTCACTGTCCCTCTCAAAGACAATGCCTAACCACAAGACCATTTCTCCGTAGATAGTCTTATCATGTGGCTGACCCTCTATGCTCTAGCTTAATTTCCGCAGCAAGGCAGGAGACGTCCTTAATAAGCAATGGAGGTGGCCGTCAGTCTTTAATACCTTCCCTTCATATCTTTCTAGAGGCATTTACTTATTGTCAAATATTGTGTCACATATAACAATATAATACTTTGAAATGAAACGTAAGAAGATTATTTTTTGGGAATTTAAGCATTCATTGGCACATGAGCAGCATGTTTTTCAGTCATTGCAAACTTTGTATACCAACAAACAACTTGATTTTTCAATCACAATGCAGTAGAAACAAAAAGAGCTATCACCTATCCTAAACGTCTGTGTTACAAGAAAAGCAAAAAGAAAAAAGAGAACTAGAACCCCGCATTATAGTGCAGCTAACAAAAAATGCATTTTAGACACTGCCATAATGGCAAAATGACTGGCGCAAGAAAATATCACTTCATCCTATCAACACATAAGTTGTATCTAAAATATTATCTCTATGCATTAATTTCCATATAAATTCCTTCAAAAACAATATAGAGTATTTGAAAATAGCGTGCAATAATTTAGCAATTAAAATGTTGGCAGTACAATAAGACAGATTATTAGAATATTCAAACGAGTACGTAGAAGTATGGTGTTACTTTGAGAATGGACGAAGATATCAATTGTATTCATGCGCCAACATCTCTTCAAGGGAGTTAGAACCATGAAGCATACAAAATGAACAATAGTGCAAAATTTTAAGTCTAAATGCAACTGGCACACACAAATTTTGCACTAGGCGCAGACCCTTAGTCCTTTCAAAGCCTTAGAAATAATGGTCTCAGAAACAGAGGGCCGATTTGATCTAAGGGGGCATCCCCTATCTCATGGTGGGAAGTATGTCAGTTTTGGATCTTCTAGTAACTACCCTCCTCGATCTAGGGCATCTCGAAATGATGTTCTGAAGAACACTTTATCTGTAGTCTCTCAGGGCCTTGGTTATTTGTCAAAATATGTTGCAGTAGTTGCGTAGTCTACTGCTAATGTGGTCCAAGTAAGCACCATGAACATAAGCTCTAAGGCTCGAGAAGGAGGATATGGTTAAAAGGTGAATAAAATAGTCTCTGTTGTAGCTGTGAAGACCACAAAGATTGGTTCTAAGAGATGGGGAATAATGAAGGAGTTGTTGCCAAGGCTTTCCAAAAAGAAATGAAGCTTGCACAAAAAAGGCAGTGAAATGGAATATAGGAGATTAACACAGGAAAAAATGCACAGACCTAGGCTTTTTGAGTGCAAATTCTGCAAGACAAATGCACAGACCTGTGGATTGGAGAATATATCTACTCAACACCATTCATGCGTATTCCCTCAACAAATTAGTAAACATAATAATATCATGTTAATAAGATAAATTCCCTCCTAGCGCCAATATGTGAACCCCTTTCTAAACTTGCATAAATAAAATGAACAAATCACATTCGTAGATCAAAATGCAAGGTTAGCACAAGAGTTCCCTATAAAATCCATCTACATTGTTAGAAAACAAGGAAAAGGATGATATAATTGAGCAAATACAAACACAAATAACTATCCTTATTCTAAAACAAGACAAACACTTGATCTTATGGGGGGATTGGTGCTATTGTGGAAAATAGCCCTTTCCCAACCCCTTTAGATAAGCTAATGTGATGAAACTACTTTGAGGATGGTATGATGGTGGAAAAAATTAGTTCTCCTGAAGAGAGTGACTTTACATGGATGATTGTGGAGGATTTGCTTGAAAATGATGCCTCTATTTGTAGATTTTCAAATGCTAAGAGTGCCAAACATGGAGGATGTGGGACTAAATATTGGACCAATGAGATGAGGACACTTGTCATCATGTGAGTGGTTGATGCATGTGCAATATTTGAGAAATGTGCCCAAGAGGGGGAAATTCAAATTTGAAATCGAGAGTAAATGCTAAGTGGGGTACATGTAAGAGTTTATTAATTGCTTTGTTGGATGTACATGCCCACTTGATTTTGAATTCAAACTTGAGGGAATATTCCCAATAAATGCCATGTTGATGGAAAATGTTGTTTTTAATAAATCAATAAATTGATTTATTTGTGCAAGTGGGATTATCTAGAGGATGTGACATGCATTAGATTAGATTTAATCAGGATTAATTAGCCAAGTTGATGATTAGGTGAGTTTGACCAATTTGACTCAAATATTTGGATTTATTTAAATCAAAGAGGGATGGAATATGACTTTAAGCTTTTAATTAAATAAAGTTTGATTTATTTAATTAAAGGATGATGTGAGATTTTTATTTATTTAAATGAATAACCTTAGGACTAAAGACCTAATTTTCCTAGTGAATGGATTTTCTTGATTAATTTAATGAGCGGATGCATAATGTTAATTTTGCATGTCTACACTTTCCTTTCAATAAGTACCCTCACTTATATACTAGTTGGAAGTTGCTTGGATTTAGCGTGTTTTCGGTTGGATCATTCCCTTGGGTGATTACTTTTTCCCACAATGCAAGCCCTCGAAGATAAACAAAAGCGAGCAAAAATATCCATAGTTCGATCGATCTTTGTTGAGAAAAAAAGAGAGAACACACGTAATATGTTCCATTCATACTCTCAAGATGTGTTCAATTTTAGTCCCAAATGAAATGTGGAGGCAATCAATTTACCCATCTTAAGATCACCAAAAATCTTTTTGATTCTCAAGATCATCGTGAGGTGCGAGAGAAGCACATACATCTTTTCAATTGTATTACTTTGGGTAAGTAATTACAAGACAAAGTAGCACATGTTCATTTTATCCTTTCAAAGCAAGAGTGACTTCTTTTTAAGCACCAAAGGAAATGTGAGATTTTGATTGTTCAATTGTTAACCTTTAAATGAAATCTAGTGGATTTGTCTAATGTTCGTTTAAAGCCCTTTGTAGCAAAAATTGAAAACTTTTTGTAGTGTTCTTTTTAGAGACCAAATTTTTTTTTGTATGTCCTAAGAGCATGAAAGGTAACAAATCCTAAAGAGAAATTTTGAGTTCTCCCAAAGTGTTAAGAAAACACTAAAGTGTTAAAAAACACTTGATGTAATGAGAGAATGATGCCATAAGGTCACTTTCAACCTTGTTTTCCTCCCTCACCTTGATTAGACCAACCTACAAAAACTGATTAGAACTACAAAACAAAGGCTAGAAAAACCAATTAGCAACCTAAAGCCATCAAAATGGAAAAGAACATGTCAAAATTGAACTAATTTAAACCTTTTACTTGATTCCAGGGTTGCAGTATACATAGGTGATGCAATTTGAGGAGGTTCAACAGTGTTGTATGGCACTGCTTGTTAGACAACGATGCTCTGCAATAAAACCAGAGATCATGATTGCGGTGGAGTTTCCCCTAGTGGTGCTATTTGAAGTTTGGAAATTTGAGCGCCTGTAAACTGACCTAGTGTCAAAGTTAGAAGATTTGAATTCTAGCTGAGAAAGACAAAGTGGCACTATTTGAAGTTTGAAGTGGTGTTGTATGGTGACATTGGACTACTAGTGGTGTAGATACTTGTAGACACACAAAAATAGAAAAAAAAATGAAATTTTGTTAAAAAACGTGATTTAAACTTAATATTTTCCCTCCTAGTGCCAAATGTAGAACCCCAATCCTAATACCTATGAAAACAAAGAAACAAACACATAGTTAGATCCAATGCAAGTGAGAATTAAGATTCCCCATGAAATCCATTAACAATTCTCAAAATAGGAAAGACGAATGAAGAACATAATGAAAAAAGGAATGAAATCCTAATTAAGCATGCAAAATGTTGATACCATGGGGGAGTTCATGCCAATTTGATGAGAAAATTGGAACTTTCCCAACTCCTATGATGCAATGTTGATGAGTGATGAAGATTGATCCACTTTGTTGAAGATTCACTTGATCTCGATGATGAAAAATCTGCATAACCTAGTTAAGACCCTGATAAGATTGATGAAAATAGATATGCTTGAGGATAAAATTGAGTATAGTAAACTTGCTCAAATTGTGGATGATCAAAATGAGGAGAGAAACCTCTTATTTATAGAAAGACAAGATGGAGAAATGCAAAATGGGATGAATGTGGGATCATTCAACACCCAATGGGCCTGTGGCACTTGTCAAGATGTGAATGGACGAAGGTTGAGCACATTTTGATGAATGTGCACAATAAATGGAATAAGGTAGAATTTGAAAATAG
Source organism: Sequoia sempervirens (assembly GCA_007258455.2). Classification (NCBI taxonomy): domain Eukaryota; kingdom Viridiplantae; phylum Streptophyta; class Pinopsida; order Cupressales; family Cupressaceae; genus Sequoia; species Sequoia sempervirens. The sequence goes on from VDFB02000017.1 coordinate 216,613,435, forward strand.
TGAAATGACATGCAAGAGGGAAAAAGAATGAATTAAATGCCACTTGGCTCAATGCACAAGGACATGTAAGAGGGAATACATGTCTTGTTGGAAGTGTTGGAGTTAAAAAGACACTGAGAGGGGGGGTGAATCAATGTCTTAACATATTTGACCAATTTTCAAAAATTCAAAAACATAGCTCAGATTTGATCTCAATATTATTCTGATTAAAGGATTCATCAGTTGAATGTAATCATTCATAAAAAGAATTGAGAAAAGTAATAATCAGTGAACAGAAACAATAACAACACTATAAAGTAGAGAGCACATAGAAGAACAAAGAGACAAAAGATTTTGCTGAGTGGAAAACCCTCAGGGGGTATAAAAACCACTCCTAAACTACCTTAGTGGCTTAATCTTCAAAAACCACTATTAATAATGCCTTATAGGCTAATTTCTAAGCACCAACTCAAAGAGCACCAACCCCTTATTTAGAGACACAAATCTCAAGGAGCACCAACCCCTTATTTAGAGACACCAATCTCAAGGAGCACCAACCTCTTACTCAGATTTTAGAATTACAATAATAATATCAGAGGATCACTCTATTTTCAAGTAAGCTCAAGAAACTCAACACTCTTATCTACCTCATACTCTAATAATACAACTTTGTATTACAGATTTTTCCAATACATCTCTTGATATGGCCAAAATAATTATCTCTCAAAATTACTGGCCAGCAGCACCTTCACATTTTTCAACATTGGTTTTTATATACATTTCAAGTGTGTCTATCAATCAGAAGATCTTCAGAGAAAGCATTTTTCACCAAAATCTAAAACTCACTTGCTAATTTTAGCTGAATAATGATAGTCTTTAGATGATGGAAAAAATAAAGAGTAATGCTTATCCAGAGAGCTACAAATCATCCATTATTTCAAAAATGCAACTGCTCAAAAAAGGAAACTCAATGAGTATTCTACCATGTAACGGTTTTGAGATTCGATGCCAATCAATGATGTTGCCCTGCCACTATCTTTAGAAATTCACCATGCCGACCATAGTGTATGAGTCTATTAATCATTCACCGAGACATCCAGATAGTCCTATCGAAGGCAATTATAACGTTGATCCCTCCTTTGGTCCCTATGCATCGCCATGACCTTCTGCCATCAGGGAGAAACCATATTGAAGATCTTTTATGTTTCCCTGAGATCACATTTCTGTTATATTTGTTTCAGTCACTGAGACACAAGAGTCTTTCTCACTGAGATGCCCTTTTAGTTTCATTCACTATCATTGTAACCTTTTGATATCGGAAAGACACCTTGTAGAAAAGTCTTTGTTTTGTCGAGAGCCCCCTTGATCAAACATGTCGCCATGACAATTCAATACCTATGCCCAAAACAACATTGTCACTATCAGTCATCCCTCTGTTTGTCACTGTGATATTCTGCTATCGGGGAGACGATATGTAGATTTCCCCACGTTTCACCAAAAGACCACATGATACACATTGGTCGCTGTGACACATGGTTTTTCTTGCCGATGAGCCTTCTATCTTATGAGTGTCGCTATAGCTTACCGTCATCAGTGAGACCTCTCGTAGAAAGCTTGAGTCATACTGAAAGTCATCCTTTCATCTCGTGTCGCTGTGACAAATCAATCTTCATACTGAAAAACCATGGAACCAACTTGTGTGTTCCATCGGCAAGACCGGAGGTCACTCCATGAGACCTCATGCCGAAAACCCTAACTCTTACCAAGATGAATACATTTATGTTGTAAGTCGGTAGAGGAAAAAAAACTTGCCAAGACCTTTCTTCGAGCACATGATTCATATTGAAATGTTCCTTTTTTTTATGCATCACCAAGACATCTCAATGTCGGGGAGACATCTTGGAGAGCACACTATGTCATACCGAAAAAAATCATCCACTCTGAGTCGCTGAGACAATACAAACCTCTCACCGAAAGCCCCTCATTAGACTTAGTTGGCAAGACCTAACAGGTTTGCTATGACATTACTCCGAAGCTACAAGAGTCTCGGTGAAATAACCCTTTACATAAAGTCAGTGAGACACTACAGAGTAGTTATAACATTTCACCAAAGAAATAACCTTATGTTAATAAGACATTCAGTGCGTCGGTCGATGAGACAAAAGAATCTTCAGTGAGACTATATTTACTGAATACATTATGTTTGGCCGAAGCAAAACCCTAGATGTGATGTCGGTGAGAGAAAACCAATTCGCCGAGACCTATTCTGATACCGCCCAGCTCTATCGATGAACCTCCATATGCACTATTCGGGGAGACATTTCAAGTCTAATGAGACACTACCCTGATAACAAAACTCTTGCAGATAATTTCATCCTCAGTTGCTGAAACCACGTGAATGTCTCACCGAGAGACATCCACATGCATATGGTTGGTGAGACATAATAATTTCGCTGTGACCCTTCACCGAAGCCTTAAACTCATGTCGGTATACAATTTTTCAATGGCGGTCGGTGTGATATACTAATTTTGTTGTGACCACATACTAATGGTGTAACACTTTCCGAAATGTTCTTTCTTATTCTGATTGCTAAGACATAAAGTGCTCAATGAAACAACATGCTGATAGAGATTTCTTACACCAATGAACCTACTTATGTATTAGTCGGTGAGACCCGACTCATTCGGTAAGACCTCTCAGCAGTGAACAAACCTCATGTTGATAGACTTTTCTTTTGTTGCCAAGACCATGATCAATGTCACACCGAAAGCTTACTGTATGTAAAATCAAATCGTTATGAGATCAGAAACATCTTTCTGATAGGTGACACAAACCTTTATTAGAGAAATGAATTGGGGAGACCCAACCATTCTCACACTAATATGTTCTTTTTCTGTCACCAAGACAATGTACAAGAGATAACCTATGACTACATGAAGCTCAAACTGATCAGTAACAAAAGATATTAAAATTCTAAATGTAAGTTCTCCACTGAATGCCAAGACAAGTAAGCCATATAGACAAAATTGTACCAAGATAAAGCATGAGAAACCAATTTGATATTGTCAACAAGTAGAATCAATAGAAAGGGATTTTGTCATCAAGGAAAAACCATATGATCACAACTAAGAACCAACAAACTCCCCCTTTTTCCTTGATGGAAAAACACAAATGACTCTCCCCCTTTTTTCCTCAATGACAAAGGATAGAAGAGAAGAATGTGCAATGCCAGGAAACACAACTAAGAAGCCAACCAAATACAATAAGAACCGGCTGAAAATAGAGCAATAGTGCAGTAGACATATTGAATAACTTCACATAACCAATGTAAGATAGAGCATCATACTGTAACAACACAACTTCACTCACTTCAAATGCACATAAATTATCAGAGAAAATCAATAGTAACAACTCATGCGATAACTCCCACATTGAAATAAAAAACTTAATAACATCATGCAGATAATCTATCCTCAAGGCAGCACACCAAAGCTCTTCTCCTTTTGTTTCTATCAAAACATGAATTCAAGCAGCTTTCATATATATTACTTGCACTCACTTTCACACACAGTACTCAATTTCAAAGTTCAAAAATAAATCCCAGCCATACACGAAGAGGTTAATACAACCAGTCACCTTCCTTCATCGAAACACAAACATCAGAGCATATCCCATGAACATACATAGTTCTCAAGACTGTTGTAGCAACCTACTTAGATCACTGTACCATACTCAGAAGACCAAAACACTCAATTCCTTCATAACAACTTGCAAAATACTTTGTAACTATCTTCATTCAACACACAATCTTAACTCAACTTCTTCATGCAATACTGAATAATATCATCACAAAAATAACTCATAACATTTGATACTCAGGAAATATTGAGGAACTCATCTATATGTCTCCACACTGCTCAAAGATGTCATAAGGACATACCATTATTTCCAAAGCCCAAGCATCCAAGAAGTTCATCTAAAAACAAAGTGGACTGTCATTTCAAAAACTTTTGAAAACTGTCAACCATTAGACCAAGCAAAAACATTCCTTAATGCAGAGATTTATCCATTACCTTTAAAATGAGATGATTACCTTTATCAGAAATAACAAAAGGTTAAGGAATTTAAACCATTTCTCTTCCTTCAAAATACTGTCTAGATTATTGGCAAGACACTAGATTCATCAACACCTTAAGAATTGAGCATCAACCTCACCAAAGATCTATCAATGTACTTCTAACTTGTATTTCAAAAACATAATGAAATAGTGGCATTTACAAGCCATTTCTCTACATCTTATATCACCAAAAGAAAATACAAGATATCATACCTCATTCTAGACTCCAAAGGGGTAAAACATATTACCATAATAGACTCCCCTTGAGTCTTTGCTTCTTCTTAAGACCTAGAAGGAAACTCTTGTGTAAGGAGTGCACAAGGAGTTTTCTCATAAGCATCTTTATAGCTCTTCTTGTCATTTTGATTGCTCTTTCTTCTCCACTCCAATGAAGACTTTTTCACATGTTTTCTTAAAGTACCTGTCTTTCTATTGAATCTGCATTGTTGTACTTTATGTCCAATGTTATTACATCTGAAACAAATGACTTTGTGATTGTTTTGAGAAATAGATGACTTCCTACAGACATTTCCAGCATTGTTCCCTACATTATTATCACTTGTATTTATTCTACAGTCTCTTCTCAAGTGACCAAAATTGTTACAGTTGTAACACACCACATCCTCATTTCTAGGGACATTAGAATGATTCTTATTTGACCATCTCATGCAATCAATTGCTTATGACAATAGTCATTACAAACATAACAATATCCTTGAAAGGAATGATTAGACCTGAATGAATGATTATGCTAAGGATGTGAAGATCTGAAGACATTTTTCCTTTCTCTATGAATACCTTTAGATTGTCTTCTAGTGTCAGTGTTATCCTTTGATGCAGCAATATTGTAACCAAGATCAACCTTCATTCTTGGAGTTTGCTTGGCTATAAACTTCTTTCCATTTGAGGTAGTAAACACTATTTCATGTTTAGATTTGTCTGCAGAGCTTTGTCCAACCTCATATCCCACTCCTGTAGGATCTTTAGAATGCTTTTTCCTACCCAACATTTCATTCAATATATTAGTACTATGATCAAATTTTTGAATTTTACTAGATTGAGCATTGATACATTCAAGCTCTTTTCTTAAAGAAACAACTTCTTCTTCAAGTTTTAGACAAACAATCTTTTTAATCTCCAAATTAGAACTCACAACATCTGCAATCCTCTTAAATTCAATTTCAATTTTCCGAATTATAATCATATCTCCTTAAGAGTTAGTTCTTTTAACAAGGAATCATTATCTGAACATTTCTTTAAAGAATCAATCTCATTTTCTAGTTTATTACATAGTTCATCCTTGTCTTTTATCTTGACTTCTAGACTCTGTTTTTGCTAAAGCTATCTTGTTAAAAATTGGTTTTCTTTTCTAAGCTTCTTAATAGTATCTAAGGCACATAAGAGTTCACCTTCCAAATCAACCTCACTTTCTAGTTCATCATATTCCTGTTCAGAGTTAACTTCACCCAAAGATTGATCTAATTTTACACAAGTTTCTTGATCATTTAAATATTCATTAATGATCTCCTTGGACTTCTTTTCAAAACTATGAAGGTTTACACCTTCTTCACTCTCAGATGTTTCACAACTTATTTCAATATCCCAAGATATCTCTTCTTGTAACTCACTATTCTGATTCATTTTAGTCAACTTGTCTGAAACTTCCTTAGCACTGTTGTAACGAATGACTTTTGTAATGAGTTTATTTGGCAAGTTATTAACAATAGCATTTATAGCTCTTGTATTGGATTCAAGTGCTTTCTTCTCCTCAAGAGTGGAAGGAGATGTTGCAGATGTATTACAACCCTTTTCTACTGCTACCCACACTTCAGATCCTAAAGAAAGTAAGTATGTTTCCATCCTATGTTTCCATTTAATAAAGTTTGTTTCTTCGAACTGAGGAGTTCCATATCTAGGATGCTCTACCATTTCAGAGCTATTGTTTATGAAATCTTCCTCGTTGTTACTTATACTAGATTCAGGTTGAACATGATGAACAACATTTTGCTGAGAACATCTTTTTCCATTATTCCTTCTATTTTTTCCAATATTAACCAAAGTACTCCAAGAACCCAGGAACAATCCTAGGTAGTTTAGACCTAACAGAGGACCCTATGCTATGATACCAATTGTTGGAGTTAAAAAGAAACCGAGAGGGGGGGGGGGTGAATTAGTGTCTTAACAGATTTGACCAATTTTCAAAAATTCAAAAACATAGCTCAAATTTGATCTCAATATTATTCTGATTAAAGCATTCATCAGTTGAATGTAATCATTCATAAAAAAATTAAGAAAAGTAATAACCAGTTAATAGAAACAACAACAACACTGTAAAGCAGAGATCACATAGAAGAACAGAGAGACAAAAGCTTTTGCCGATTGGAAAACCCTCCTGGGGTATAAAAACCACTCCTAAACTGCCTTACTGGCTTAATCTTCAAAAACCACTGTTAACAATGCCTTATAGGCTAACTTATGAGTACCAACTCAAAGAGCACCAACCCCTTATTTAGAGACACAAAACTCAAGGAGCACCAACCCCTTATTTAGAAACACCAATCTCAAGGAGCACCAACCCCTTACTCAGATTTCAGAATTACAATAATAATATCAGAGGATCACTCTGTTTTCAAGTAAGCTCAAGAAATTCAACACTCTTATCTACCTCATACTCTAAGAATCCAACTTTGTATTATAGAGTTTTCCAATACATCTCTTGATACAGCAAAAAAAATTATCTCTCAGAATTACTGGCCATCAACACCTTCACAGTTTTCAACACTAGTTTTTATATACATTTCAAGTATGTCTATCAATCAGAAGATCTTCAGAGAAAGCATTTTTCACCAGAATCTAAAACTCACTTGCTAATTTTAGCTGAATAATGACAGTCTATACATCATGGAAAAAATAAAGAGTAATGCTTATCCAGAGAGCTACAAATCATCCATTATTTAAAAAATGCAACTACTCAAAAAGGAGACTCAATGAGTATTCTGCCATGTAACGGTTCTAAGATTCGATGCCAATCAATGATGTCGGCCTGCCACTATCTTTAGAAATTCACCATGCTAGCCACAGTGTATGAGTTTGTTAATTGTTCTCCGAGACATCCAGATAGTCCTGCCGAAGGAAATTATAATGTTGATCTCTCCTTTGGTCCCTGTGCGTCGCCATGACCTTCTGTTGTTAGGGAGAAACCATATCAAAGATCTTTTATGTTTCCCTGAGATCATATTTCTATTATATTTGTTTTAGTTGCTGAGACACAAGATTCTTTCTCACCGAGATGCCCTTTTGGTTTCATTCACTATCGCTATAAACTTTTGATATTGGAAAGACATCTTGTAGACAAGTCTTTGTTTTTCCAAGAGCCCCCGTGATCAAGCATGTCACCATGACAATTCAATACCTATGCCGAAAGCAATTTTATCACTGTCAGTCATCCCTCTGTTTGTCACTGTGACATTCTGCTATTGGGGAGACATTATGTAGATTGCCTCACATTTCACCGAAAGACCACATGGTACACATTGGTCGCTGTGACAAATGGTTTGTCTTGCCGACGAGCCTTCTATCTTATGAGTGTCGCTATAGCTTACCATCATCGGGGAGACCTGTCGTAGAAAGCTTGAGTCATACCGAAAGTCATCCTTTTGTCTTGTGTCATTGTGACAAATCAATCTTCATGCCGACAAACCATGGAACCAACTTGTGTGTTCCATTAGTGAGACCGAAGGTCACTTGCCGAAAACCCTAACTCTTACCGAGATGAATACGTTTATGTTGTTGGTCGGTATAGGAAAACAAACTTTCCAAGACCTTTCTTTGAGCACATGAGTCATACCAAAATGTTCCTTTTGTTTTATGCATCGCCTAGACATATCATTGTCAAGGAGACGTCCTTAAGAGCACACTGTCATACCGAAAAACTTTATCCACTCTGAGTCACTAAGAAAATACAAACCTCTTGCCAAAAGCCCCTCATTAGACTTAGTCGGCAAGACCTGATGGGTTCGCTATGACATTACTCCAAAGCTCCAAGAGTCTTGGCGAAATAACCCTTTGCATAAAGTCAGTGAGACACTACAGAGTCGTTATAACATTTCACCGAAGCAGTAACCTTATGCTGATAAGACATTTAGTGCATCAGTTGCCGAGACAAAAGAATCTTCGGCGAGACTATATACCAAATACATTATGTTTGGCTAAAGCAAAACCCTAGATGTGATGTCAGAGAGACAAAACCACCTCACCGAGACCTATTTTGATACCGCCCAGCTCTACAGATGAACATCCATATGCACTAGTCAGGGAGACATTTCAAGTTCGATGAGACACTACCTTGATAACAAAACTCCTACCAATAAGTTCATCCTCAGTCGCCAAAACCGCGTGAATGTCTCACCGATAGACGTCCACATGCATATGGTCGGTGAGACATAACAATTTCACTGTGACCCTTCATCGAAGCCTTAAACTCATGCCGATATACAAATTTTCAACAGCGGTCGGTGTGACATACTAATTTTTCCATGATGACATACTGATAGTGTAACACTTTCCGAAATGTTCTTTCTTGTGCCAGTTGCCAAGACACAAAGCGCTCGATGAAACAACATGCTGATAGGGATTTCTTACACCGATGAACTTGCTTATGTATTAGTCGGTGAGACCTGACTCATTTGGTAAGAACTCTTAGCAGTGAACAAACCTCATGCTGATAGAATTTTATTTTGTCACCAAGACCACGATCAATGTCACACTGAAAGCTACCTGTATGTAAAATCAAATCCTTATGACATCAAAAATGTCTTGCCGATAGGCAACACAAACATTTATCAGAGAAATGAATCGGGGAGACCCAACCATTCTCACACTCATATGTTCTTTTTCTGTCACCGAGATAATGTACAAAAGATAACCTATGACTAGACGAAGCTCAAACTGATCAGTACCAAAAGATATTAAAATTCTGAATGTAAGCTATCCACTGAATGCCAAGACAAGTAAGCCATACAGACAAAATTGTACTAAGATAAAGCATGAGAAACCAATTTGATACTGTCAACAAGTAGAATCAATAGAAAGGGATTTTGTCATCAAGGACAAACCATATGATCACAACTGAGAACCAACAGGAAGGACAAATCCACTTGGAGGGATTTTCAAACTTGGAGGAATATTCCCCTAAAGATGCCAAGTTGAAAGAAAATAGGGATTTAATAAATCCATTAAATGTATTTTCATGTGAAAGTGGCAAAATCTAGAGAAATTGGGATATTAGGATTAAATTAATCAAGGCTTAATTAATTTAATGAGGGATTAGACGATTTGACTATTTGATTTAGATTTATGGGTTGATTTAAATAAATAAAGGATTTGATCTATTTAATTAAAAAGGATGATGTTAGATTAAATTAAACAAGGTTTAATTTATTTAATTTAATAGGGGGACTTAGAGATTTAATCAAATAAAATGAATTATTTAATCAAATAGACCTAAGGTTAATTAGATCAGATTGATTGATTTAATTAACAAGAGAGAATGACTTAATCAGATAAATGATTATTTATTTAATTAAGGGATGAAGAGTGATGATAAGCTGAGAAGGTGATTAATGATGAAATGGGTTAGTAATCAGGATCAAATATGTCGGTATATTTTCCATGTTTACAGGTATGATTAGAGACTAAAAGGGGGTTCACCACCAAGCTAGGGCTTGGAAAGACTAGTAACATGCACAACCTATTTATGAAACTTAACGATATGCAAGACTACAATAAATGACCTAGAAATGAATGCAAAACATAAAAGAATACTAAGAAATTGGATAGGTGCACCTGGATACCTGTAGCAACTTGAATGAAGGCCCGAAATGCTAAAAATGATCAATTTAATGCACATTGGGACTCATACGTCAAACTAGGTGATTTAGTTCCAAATTAGGGTTTCTAGGTAGGAACATAAATCTGGTTGTGATATGTTTGGAACTCTTGAAATCTGTGAAATTGAATGTACTAGGACTCATATGCTAGAAGTGAAGTATTAGTAATTCTTGGATTTTTTGAAGGATCAAGTTTTGAATCTACTTTTCAATCTCTACTTTTTCTTCTCAAGTTGGTTGCTGGATTTGAACTACTAAATTCTACTTTGTATGTGTTCGTCAATGGTCTTACAAACAAGGTGACAACTTTAACAACTTTTCACACTTGACAAATTTTCTCCAATATTGCTTCTTAGAGTATCCTCAACCTAGATCTATAATTCACACACTAAAGAGAGGGAAATTTTTTGTTTTGTTAGTGGAAAGGGGTTTTCCTTGGTCAAACCTCATTTTGGTAATCAAACCTTGAAATGAAATCAAATGGAAAGGAGGAATGATGAATGAACAAAATGATATGTTGCAACTCACCAAACCCTAGGAATAAAATGTTGCAAACATGTATGAGATGGATCTAATGGATGTAGATCTTGAATCTTTCTTGAATGTAATACATCTTGAATTGAATGCTTGCTTGAATCATGAAACCCTACATCACAAATGTTATCTCAAATACAAACATGATGCATGATGACTTTAACATGATGCTTGATACATGAATAATGCTCCAAAATATTTGATAATCAACTCTTGAAGACTCTTGAATTCTCTTGGAAACTCTTGAATTATGCTCTTGTGAACTAAAATTTTCTATACAGATGCTTATTCAACTTGCTAGGAGAAAAATAAATGAAATAACCTTGTATTTATACTTGTTTATGCCAAATATCTCAAAATTACAACGCTACAAGACGACATCAGATCTAGGAGAATAAAATCACATCAAGAATTTGAATTTAATTTAATTTTAAGCCACATGGGACTCATATGCTAGAAGTGGCATATGAGTTCCATTAGGCTAGGCTATGGGACACATTTTTCAAGAAATTCCTATATTCATGTGAAATCTAGATCGAGGCATCGAAACATAGGTGCGAACCATATGTGCAAGGTGGCATATGAGTCCCAAATCACTAAATATGGGTCATACAATCTAGAAACACCTAAATATTTATTGGATGTTAGTTTATGTTATGATTAATCTTGGAAAGATGCATTAATTAATGCTCGTGGATGCAAAATAAGGCTAAATAAGGCATAAAGAAGCCCAATTTATTAATAAAACCCTAGATTAGTGTGAAAGTGTTAGGATACACTTTACAACACCCAAATAAGGCACAATTAGGTCCATTTAGTTTACAAGGGCCCAAGACCTAATGTGAATGTGTTAAACACATTACAACACTAAATCAAGGCCACATCAAGGTAAATTTGACAAGGAGGGCCGAAACAAATGTAAAAATGTAGAGGGATACATTTTTTTGTCATTACATCTAGCCTCCACTTTAGTGAGAGGACGAACTTTCTTCAAAATCACACTAAAGTAGAGAAACTCGCATCAAGAAGGATCCCTATGTACCAATTCCAGTAAGAAAGGACGATGATGATCAAGAGAGGTGATCAAGCCCCTAGGATCAACATCCTATGGTGAATCAACATCAACAAAAAAGAACACACATGTAAAATGATATAAGGAGCAACAAAAATGAGAAAGAGAAAACAAAACAAAAGGGATGGATGAAGCTTCAACCATTTATCCATCGTGATGTGGGTCAGGTATAGGGTTTTTGTCTAAAAATTTATGCTCACTCTGACACAAGAAAATTTTAGGCATTTTGCTAGGTGAGTATCCAAAAAGGTGAGACACATACACATGTGGCTAATATGTGATCACACAAATAAGCAAGTGGCTATGGGAAAGTGACGTCTCAGTTAAGCTTCCCGTACAACTAGACCAAATTTATTACCTCTTGATAACTTTGAGAAGGTTCCACACAATGATGAACTTTGAGCTTCATGAGGCAAGCAAAGCTTCGTATGCTTGAAACTCATGAACAAAAAGGATGGCTCCACAAACATGAAAAATGTGTTATGCAAGGTGGACATGATATAATTGAAATTGTAAAGATAAAATAGTATAAGGTACATCCAAAGGAGTTTTTATTAGTTCATGTAAGGTCTTAGCTTAGGGAACATTGTGGCTAATGTCTCCAAGAGAGGACCAATCAAATAATATAAGGTTCATAACTCAGGGAATGTAGTGTGTCACATCAAGCCACTAAGAGGAATATAATATAATAAGATATATCACACTCTTGAGAGACATCATACACAATGTAACCACAAACTGAAAGACACATCACATGAAGTAATAAGACTACACAATGTCAAAACATGAAATGCAAAAGAATAATGCCAATGTATGCCAAAAATTTAAAGAAAATGCTAAACAACATGTTGCAAGAAATTACTTTAAAATAGAAAATGATAAATGCTAACAATAAAGAGGACATAAAAGGTAACTTGGAAAGCCCTATTCCAAATCATTTATTTCCAAATAAAGTTATGTCATGAAAGAGGGAAAAAGAGGTTGCCCCGAAAACTTCAAACACATGAGGGATCCATGGATTTGGGGTCAATATGTTCTTGCTACAATATTTTTAGAGAGCTCAAAACTGTCATCATCCCCAAATACTCATGGAACAAGAAGAATGACACAGAGAGAGTGAAAAAAAAGAAAAACCTTTCTAGTCAACATGGAAGAGACCTAAATGTCTTGATGCCTTGCATCATCCCCAAAAGGAAAACAAAAGGAAAATGAAATGATAAAGATAAAGGAAAATATTTTGGGTCAAGATGGAAGAGACCTGAATGTCTCGATGCCTTGCTTCATCCCCAAAAGGAAAATAAAAGAAAAAAATAAAATACAAAGGTAAAATATTTATGACATAGAGAAGAATACAAATACAAATAGAGAAATAACACAAAGAGAGAGAAGTACATCAAACAAAATGTTATGGGGGATCACATTACACACATGTAACCACACAAAATAAAAAGAAACATTGCAAAAGACTAGTAAGAAAAATGTGATTCAACCTCTTAGCAGGTCATCTGCATCACAATTTTCCTCATCCTATAGAGAAGGTGGAAAACTAGCCAAAGGTACAATAGCAAGTGCTGAACTAGGGTCGTTACCAAGTTCAAAACTCTTCTTAGGAGAATTATCGTCTAAGCTCATAGAAGAGGAAAACAATGTGTTGAATTCATTATGCACTTCTTTGTCAATTTTAGTAACCTAATCATCGTCATCCAAGTTAATCGCAAAAGGAGGTTGAATGATAATGTCTAGAGAAGGGTTTAACTCCTACTGCTGTTGCAGTATCAATATTTTTTGTTGTAGTGAGGGAGACTCATTGTTTATTGCTTCAATTAGATTTAGATTTCTATTTTCTTTACTTGTTTCTTCATTTAATCTTCAAGCAAGAGCATGAAATCTATGCATACACTATCTAGCATTTCTATTTATTTTAGTATGACTTTCAAGTTGCGTTTTTGTAGGAGTGGGCTTATCATCCATTGGTTTCTTTTCTTCCCTCAGGGGAAGGAATGAAAGGAACTATGGAAGGTTTTTTAACCACTTTCTCTTTAGCTTAGTAAACTTTTTTTAATCTTAGGAGGTGTGATGAGATTGTTTTTTCTATCTCTTGGTCTTTTATAGGAGATAGGAAAATGATCTATCTCATGTTGGTCTTCATTGTTTTGGATATCTTTAGGTTCAATCATGGTTTCATCAAGGATGGTAGGCTCGTTCATAGGTTGAGGCATGTTTGTAAATGATAGTTTTTCTATGCATTTCGCCTTAAAATTTTGGTAGGATTTGAAAAATAAGTCTTCTCAAGGTTTAATAGGTTCCATAAGCTCAGGCCAAAAAAAATCTAATGAAAAATTTCCATGGGAAGACCAAGGGTTAAAGCCACTATGATGTGTAGTAAATATTTCATCGTCAAAGGGAAAATTTAAGCATTTATGCACAACTGACAAGACGACTTCCATGGAGCATAGCTATGGGTAACCAAGATTCACATAGAATTGTTCCAATGTCAAGATGATGAAAAATGAGGCATCTAATTATTTTGATCCTATTTGTAAAGGAAGGGCGATCAATCCCATTATAGGGAATAAAAAATAATTATGTATCTTTATCCATGATTTCAATTTATCATATGTTTCTTGATATAGTTCATGCACAAGTAAGAATTCTTGAGTGATCGCATTCTCTCCATAGACATGATCAATTAATATCCCATTAGTAGGCTTATCATTGATTCATCCAGCTATGTAAAGAGGATCGTCGACTGTATTTCTAATAATTTATTTAGATGAGAAAGCAATTTGTAGAGGCTTTTTAGTTTGTCTCTTGTGAGGTTGAGTTTCAATCAATGCAATCAAACATTTTTCAATATTATCCATAGGACCTTGTTCAATGATATCCATAGGACTTTGTTGAATTGTATCCATGTCAACAATCATCACATCATGCTTTGTATTTTTAGTAGCTTTGACAAATGAAATATTATGATTAGGAATGGGGTTGGTAAATATTTGTAAGTATTGGTTGTGAGGGGAAATGGACTTATTTCCTTGATAATTAATACCACCAACTGAAAGATGACTAGAATCAATGAGGTCTTGCACAAGATGATTAAGATGCTTACAATATTCCATGTTGTGTCCATTTTGTTGGTGATAGTGGAAGTAAGCATTCGATCTAAAATTTGGAGGTAAAGGATTATTAGGATCGAGAGTTTTAATAGGAGGTAAGTTAATCATTTAGTATTCTAAGAGTTGTGACATTGTGTTATGAAGGGTAATAGGTAAGGGAGTGAATTGTCTAGCAAGATCTCCAAATGTGAAAGAAGTTGTCTTCCTTATAGCAACCACTTGGGTATCAACATGTTGAGTTATTTTTTGAGGGGGATTAAGTTGAAGGAATTCATAACAATGGAAAATTATATACACCCTTGGAAATGATACAATTTCACTTAATTTGGGAATAATTAATGATAAATTGGACTTAATATCACCTTGATCTAGTGTTGCGATGAGTTTTACACATCTACACACTAGGTGTTGGGCCCTTTTAAAGCTAAATAAACCTAACATTTCCTTAGTTTAAAGTTGTAGAGTGTATTTATTTACACCTTCACATTAAATTTAGGAGGCTTGTAAACTAAATGGACCTAGTCTAGTTTTGTAATGTGTTGTACACTTTCACAATGGATTTGGGGCCATGTTTAGTTGAATAGAACTATTTTTTCCTTAATTTAATGTTGTAGAGTATATTTATTGACACTTTCACATTGAATTTTGAGACCTCTTGCATTTATGACCTTAATAACATCATTAATAGGTCCTTAAGACCCTATATTGTGCATCCCAAGGCACATATCAATCAAAATCCTGACAATATCAATACATAAACTTAATTTCTTAACACCCCAACACTTTTTCCACTTAAAATGGCCTTGTAGAACCCATACAACATCATAGGAATATGTGTCCCACCTAGGTGGGACCCATATGTTAGATGTGGCTTATGAGTCCCATTTAGCCTATTTTTAAGCTTTTGAGTAGGAAAATTTGGTTTTAAGTAAAAATTTCATGAATGTCGGCCTGCGGGATCTAATTAACATGATACTAGATGGATTTCCTATATAAATGAGGTCTCAAATCATTAGTTCACATAATCCTTCATGATATCAAGTTAAGAAATCAAGAGTTCAATATTCCAAGACTTTAGAAGATCATCAAAAGAGCATTCAAGATCATTTCTAAGGCATTCAAGGGCATATTCTCCATCATCATTTCAAGGATATCAAACATCAAGCATGTTATTGAGCTAGTGTTGTGATGTTGCATTCAAGATCCAATGTCAAGCATTGTTCTACACTTATCTCAAGATCTAGATCTACATCCTTCATGGCCATTTCATGTTAGATTGCAGATTCATAAGACATCATTCAAGGTATTATTATTCATGTTTCATGTTCCATGTCCTTAATTCATTTTCTCATGATTTGGTTTAATTACTTGAAAGGGGTTTGACCAAGGAAAACCCCCATTTACTAACAAATAAACAAGTTTTTCTCCCTCTACATGTGTGATTGTAGATCTAGGTGTCTTGGAGATTGAGGATCCCTTGAAGATTAGGTTACAAACTTGGAGAAATTTTTTGGAGTTATCCACTCATTCACAAGATTGCTATCTTCACAAAAAGTCATCTATAGGTATGAAATTAGGGTTTCAGATCCAAAAATGAGTTTGGAAGGAAGAGTAGAGATTGGAGTATAGATCTGAACTTTGAATTCTCGAAAAGGTGAAATATGAATGATACATCAGAAGTGGCATATGAGTCCCACTACATGCATTTTATTAGATTTTTGTAGTTCTAGATACCCTTTTTCTAGAAGCTTGTTTTAGACAAGAAACCCTAATCTGGGACTAATATGCCCAAACTAGTGTATGAGTCACAGTGGGATAAAAGTTTAGTTTTTTCAACATTTTTTAGTCCTCATTCAAGCCTCTACAAGTTTCTAGGTGCACACTTATGATTTTACAACTTTTTATTTTTATTTATATCCATTTCTAGGTCATTTATTAAAGTTTCATGCATCACTAGGTTTAAATAATAGATCTTGCATTTCATTAATCTTTCCAAGCCTTAACTTGGTGGTGAACCCATATTTATTCATTAATCAGACCTTAGGACACCCTATTGTCAAATCTCTTTCCCCTTTCTTAATTGGATTGAGATCTTTAGGGTTTCCTTGAATGTGGCATATAGAAAGCTTATTGTCCTAGTTCCTAAACCTTAGTGATGACAACTTTTTGTCTTACATTTTGGTGAACCTACATTCAGAACATTTTATTTTCTGATTTATAGTGTGTTATCATCCTATATCTAGCTTGCATTAACTTTGCATTAGGTTTTGTTAATTTGCATCTAGGGTTTCAAAATCTTGCATTAGTGAAAGTGCATATAGGTTGCATTTTTACATCTGGCATCACTAAAAATCATCTGAAATCTACATTTTCATTTAGTTCAGACATCATCCAATCCAGAAAGCATAGAAAACACTTAAAATTTTCTAAAATTTGTGAAGAAAATCCCTAACTATGACTCATATGTCCCTCTGGGCGATTTAGTCCCAGTACAAATTTTAAACTGCCTTTTACAACATTAAAAACCTCATTTATATGTTTTCTAAGCTTGTTGGTAAAATATAGTATCAATCTGGAAAGTTTTAGTACTTTTTTCTTTATGCATCTAGGTCGAAAAGATCAATTTAGGGTAGTCATTTTTGAAATCATTTTAATAGCTAAAATCATAAGATCTAAAAATGTTCACATTTCTAAATATTTGCATAATATGGATAAAAGTACTTTTCTATTTTGTATATACAATGGTTACATTCATAAAACATTGCATAAGTTTGATAAAAATGGTTTTCATTATTGCATACACAATGTTTTCATTCTTAAGGATTTGCATACGTTGGTTAAAAGTACTTTTTATCTTTGGATATATATTGTTTACACTCTTGAAGTGCATTGCGTAAGATGGTTAGAAGTGCTTTTCATTTTTTTTCAAACAATGTTAGTACCAAGTACCTTTCTAGACATGCTAAGAAAAAGTTCATATCCTCTTCCTATGAGAGTGTTTTAGTGAAAGAGAATACAACCTTTGACAATCGTAATGATCATATTCATTCTTCTCCTAATATCTTTCCTATTTGTGAAGAAGATATTTTGGTGTTAGAATAACCAATCAATGGGAGTTTCGAGAGTTCCAGTTCTTTCTCTCCTCTTACCTCTCTTAGTGGAAAATACATTGATGATAAAGAAGAAACAACCATAGGTAATTATGATGATAACATAACAAAAAAAGAGACCTACCTACATAACACTTCAACTAATCTACATTCATCTCTCAACACTTTCCCCTCTTGTGATAATGTTTTAGAGGATGAAATTGAATGTGAGGAGAGTATGTTGGTGTTGGATGATCAAAACTTTAAGATCTATGAAAAACCTCTTTATGTTTCTTCCCCTACCTAGATCCTATTTTGGAAGACATTATGGGACAAAGGAGTGGAAATTTGGACAATCTTAACAATCACATTTGCTCTTCACCTAGTTGTGAGGAAGATGCTTTGATGTTAGAAAATATAACCAATGAGACTCATGAGAATCTTATGTGTATCTCTTCCCCTAGGAAAAATATTATTGAACAAGAAAACACCATGATAAGCAAGAAAATCTAACCATTGATAACTCCATTACTTGTGATGAAGTAATTTTAGAAGAACCAACCTTGAAATTTTAGGAACATCTAGTTTGTAGTTCTCCTAAAAAATCTCCTCCTAGGGAGGATATCCTAGTGCAAGAAAATGTGAACATTCACACATGTCTTTCAAACTCTAAAGCTTCCTTAGATGAAGATGATGAAGTGACATTAGATTTCTCTTCAGTAAGAGATCATGAAAATAAAGACAAGTTTGATGAGGTGATGACGACAAAAAGGGATCTCCTTTACTTAGTGAGCCTCCTAAGTCAGCTCTCGTCAGTGAATCACATAAGAAAATAATAGGTTTCTTGAAATCTATGATGAAATCTAATAGTAATAATGTTTTGCAAAAACCAAGTTATAACTTAGATGCTCAAACATTTAGGAAACCAAAAACCACTCTCATTTCATTATCATCACCTCAACATATTTTTCCTAGTGCTCCTTGTTCACCTTTTCATAATATAGTTGAAGATCTTAAGAAGACTCCTACTAATATATCCATATGGAAACTTATTCAACTATCACCTACATACAAGTTCCTGTTTCAAGAAATATTGAAAAAAGAAGAAGGAAGAAATCCAAGCTTCTATGAAATTGAATAATGTACCATCCTTCTTTCATCCTACATAAGTTACATAGTCAGAAATCACATTCCCTAAACATGAATTATCCCCACTCAAGATTCAGAACTAAAATGAAGCCTTGATGATAAAGGTGATCATTAATGTAGCCAAAGTTAAGCACACTTTCATAGACAATGGAGTAGGTCTTAATGTTTGTAGCATTGACCTCCTAGACAAAAATTGCATGGACAAGAGGCTTATCCAACTTAATTATTTTCATATTTCTGGCTTTGACAATGTTAATTGGAAACCATTAGGAATTATTACATTACCTATTGAGGTCAAACCTGTAGTGTTTCCTACCCCTATCCATATCACGCCAGGACCTCTTTCATACAATATTCTCCTAGGGAACCATGGATTCATCCTATGAAAGGAGTCCCATCTACTCTTCACTATGTAATGAAATTAGAATACAACACGATTGTTCCATATAAAATTTTACCCTTTGGGTGATCCCATAATAGTGGTTTACAATTTTTGGCCAAACTGGACACTGAAATTATTATTTTTAACTAAATCTTCACATTCGGGCACCTATAGCGGCTAAACCATGAGGAATTTGAAGATGGTATAAACTAGAGTCTCATCAAATTTTGTTTTTAGATTCTAAAAGTATTTTTTTCAAAAATTTTGGAATCAAATTGCACTTCTTTTTCCATCTCCCACGAAAATTGATTTTTGAAAACAACATTTTTAAAAGTGGCCCTGTATAATGCATAACTTTTTTTCCATGAAGGATAAAATTCTAATTCTTTCAAATTTAGATTTTTAGTTTTGATATCTAGTGCTTCCACTTGGTTAGATATTTTTTATTGAATATTTTTCCTCAATCAAGTTTCAAAGTCAAACAAATTACAATTCGGACACAGTGGATATAACGTAACTTTTTTGTATATGTCAAAATTTTATTTTAATTTTTTTTGTTGGATTAAGGACTTCAATATCTAGTGCACTCATATTTTTCAATTTTTTTTTGATAATCTTCTATTTTTCCACATGTAAAGAACAAAAAAAATCATTTTTGATGAAAAACCTATGTTTAATAAAACTTAAAAATAAATACATAACAAAACCAAAACATATTAAAATTATATTCATTGGATAGCTTGTTCTGAGGAATACCATAATCATTTCAAATAAATTTTAAATGAATTCATTTGATCCCCCAAAAACTAAATCAAAAGTGATTTTTTATTAGCATTTTGATAGGTGTAAAGGAGACGCATTTATAGGTATGGTTTAAAACTACCAAGGTTCTATCCAAGGGGGTTTGATCTAAGGTGATTTGATCAAACCATCTTCAATTGGAATCCTTAAAATAGAACATTTTAAGGCTTAAATCATTATATTTTCTAAAAATATGTGATTTCAGCTAAAATCTGTTCCTCTCAGGAATTATAAACCACTATTGTGACAGCACCCCTTTACTTGACATGGGATTAATTCATCATAAAATGGACTTAATGAGGCCCTATTCTATCATTGTGAGGAATTTTATGCATCCAAATTAGGTCTTGGAACCTTATAAATTGAATAACATGCTTTTAACGACATCTTCTAAAGCTGTTGTAAAGTCTTGTAAAGGAGTTTCATGCTTTTCTAGACTTAATTAACCTATTTATCCTTAATTAAACATTATAAAATGTGTTTAATAACATTATTACATAAATCTAGAAGGTTCTTGAATTAAACTTAATGTTAATCTAGTGTCGTAATGTGTCTTACACATGCACATTGGATGTTGTGCCTTTATAGGCTATGTGGACCTCATTTTAGTGTTGTAAAGTGTATTTAATCACACTTTCACATTGAATTTTGTGTCCCAAGCCCTAATTACTCTTTACATCATCATTAACAGGCCCCTATTACCCCATATTGTGCATCATGAGGCATAATTTGATCAAATAACTAACATATTCATCATATAAGCCTAATTTTCTTACTTCTCAGCATTCCACCAAGAAAAAATGGCCCTTGTGGGACCCATTTTCCATTAGTGGAAAATTAGTCCCATCTAGGTGGGACCTATTTGCCATTATTGGTGAAAGAGTCCCATTTGAGCATTTTTCGAGGTTTTGAGCGGGCAAAAACAGGTTTTAAGTTTATTTTTTCTATATGTCAACCCAAGGGATCCAATTAACTAGAAAATAAAGTGAATTTCCTATAAAAGCATCTCTCTAAACTCATTTTTACATCCATTAACTTAATTCACACCCATTCTTCATTAATCATCCATCAATCTTTCATCTCAAGTCAAGTATCTTAGGGTTTTTACAATGTAATTCATCAAGTAAGCTTCTAAGGACATTGAATGGCTGAATATTCCTCTATTGTTGTAGAATTTCAAGATAAAATTATCATGAAAAGGTAATCAAATCCATTTTTTCATGTTTTATTACTTTATTTCGTCATTTGGTTTAATTACCTAAAAGGGTTTTGACCAAAGCAAACCCCCATGCCCTAACATTCAACATATATCTCTCTCTTGTCTTGTGTGTTTGGAGATTTAGGTCTCTTGGAATCTTGGAAATCATTAAAGATCAAGTTGCAAGGTTTCTTAAGTCTTCTTCTCATTCAACAAGTCAAAATATCAACAAAAATCCATTTTCAGACTGGTAAATCAGAGTTTCAGAAGCATACACCTTTAGGGCATCAAAGTGCAGATTGGAAGCTTTGAAATCCACATTTGAAAATCTAGAAATTCAAAGGTGGACTCATTCACCATGGGTGGCGAATGAGTCCCACCTCAATGTCAGTTTTTGTATTTTAACATTTTTTAATACCCTTTTGTCAAAAACGGGTTCCGGTACAGTTTGTCAGAACTAGGACTAATTCACCCAGAACGTCGAATGAGTTCCACTAGGCCTAAATTTCAATATCAACAGCATTGTAGAAGTCATTTCCAGTCCTCATCCATATCTTGGGGGCACACTTTCAATTTGATTCATTTTTGTTGCAATTTTCCATTCATTTTTAGGTGATTTTGTATTACATAATGTGTTTTCAAACTAGTTGCTTTCCTTTAGTTTCCACTCATTTGTAAATCAATCTCATTCATTTATTGAATTCAAGAATTATTTCTAGGAATATTGTATCCTTATTCTATCCATATTGCATTGACTTTGAATGTAACATGACATTTTTTGCCCATCTTTCTCCTTCTAGGTTAAAAACCCTAGGAGAGCTAAAAAGCAAGTGGGTGCCCAAAATCTATGCTACATTTTAGTGAACCTACTTTTTAAATAATTCTCTTTTCTGATTTGGAGTCCTTCATCATCATAGATCTAGCTTTCATTAGGATTTTCATGATTCATTTGCATGCTAGGTGTTAAATTTTGCATTCATAAAAGTGCATTTAGGTTGCATTTTTGGCATCTAAATTCATTTATTTTTTTTGAAATTCTACATTTTTCATTTAGGATTGCATCATAGCACTTAGAACACATTAAAATCCCTCAAAAATTTCTTAAAATTCTATAAGAAGTCCATACTGGGACTCATTCATCACCGTGGGCGAGTCAGTCCCTTCTGACCCCTAAAACTATCTTTTACAGAGCTGAAAACCCTATTTTTAGGCTTCTATTTGGTGCCATTTCATAACTGTATCAGTTGGTTGTAGTTTTGTATCATCCATTTCATCAAATCTAGCCTAAATTAGCTCATTTCATGCATGGTTTAAATTTTACATTTGCATTCTCATATTGTTACATAGCATAATCAGTCAATTATCATCTAAAAATTGCATTTCATTTCATATTTTTACATTGCATTTTGAGTTAGCATAGATTGCCATTTCAAAATGTTAGTTTCAATCTTCTCCAAATTTGCAAAGAAAAATCTAGTTAACAAACATTCAAGTTCTTCATTCAATGCATTCCCTAGTTATGATAGTCTCCTAGCACAAGAGAATGAAAATGTTAATGCTTGTCTTAAACTTACACGCCGTCCTATCTCTCCTATTTGTGCGGTTGATGTGTTAGATGGGAATACAAACATAACTTAACATGATTATCATAATTTTCCTTCTCCTGATACCTATCCTTTTTGTGACAAAGGTATCTTGGTGAACGAAGGTACAATCATTGAGTATAATGAAGGTCTCGTTTGTCCTTCTCCTCATTCCCCTTAGGAAGATAGTATAACAACACAAGATGAATGCATTACCACCACCTTACCTAGTCTTTATTCATCTCCCAAAATTTCCCCAATTTTTGAAAATACTTTCATGAATGATCATGATCAACACATTTGTGAGGAGAATATGTTGGTATCAAGAAACCCAACAATTGAGAGTTATAACATTATTTCTCTCCTTCCTAATGTTCCTAACAATTGGTAGGATCTATTTGACCAAGAAGATCCAATCATTGACACACATGAAAATACTAGTTGTTCTCCCCTTCATGAATCCCCTATTTATGATGAAGCTTCGACATATGATGGAACTCTTTATTGCCACTTTCCTCAGAGCTCTCTTACTAGGGTAGATACTATTGCACAAGACAATGAGATTATGGAAAAAAATCAACTTTTCCCCTCTCCTAATATCTCTCATATTAGTGAAGACGATATTATGGTGTTACATGATATAATCAATGAAAATCATGAGAATATTATGAGGGTACACATCATATACCAAGACAATTCAACCATGGATAGCTCCCTTATGATGATGAAATTTTAGAAGAACATGTCCTTGAATGTCAAGAACATTTGGATTGTCATTCTCCTAACAATTCTCCTCCTAGGGAGACTATTATGGTGCAAGAAAATGATATGTCTTCCTTAGGGATACATCAAACCAAGACTCCTGAGGTTAAATGCATGTGCAAATGTCCATTTATCCCCTTCAATCAATGAACCTCCTACATACCTTGTGGGACATCCAAAAAATCCTCTAATTCTTTACCCACCATCACACAAGCAACAACCTCAAGACCAACCCCAACTCATCCTTTACCCACCATCACACAAGAAAAAAACTCAACACCAAACCCAACTTATCCTTTACCGATCCAAGCATAATGTTTCATACCAACCAAGTTACAATGACCTTCCTCACATATGTAACAAAGTATATACAATCAAAGACAATCAAGCCGAAACTTTGTTTACTTATCCACATAAATAACATTAGTTGCTACTCCTTGCCATGCAGTAGTTGTAGGATCATAGCATACTCACCATTTCATGTCTTACATCCATCGTAATGGGTAGCATACCATCATCCATTTCAAGCTCACTGATAGGCCAACACTGGGTGCAAATAATAAGAAAGATTTAATGCTTTATAATGAATTTTAGTTTGGTCTATATGTGTCAATCTGGGGGCATAAACTTGCAAAAGGTGTCGTGGCTATATGCCAATTGAAGGGGTGAAAGTCGTTAGATGAATGGTTATGAATACAACTATGGAAATAAACCTACAACAAATTAAAATGAAGATTGATTCCAGCGATAGGAACTCTCACTTCCTGGTGATAGAAACAACAATCCAAGTGAAGAATTATAGAATTTAAATGAACTAGAAACCACACTTGAAAATAATACAGAAACAACATTGAATCAAGAAATAAAATAAACACATTGCTAAGCTACATAAATCATAATGAAATAAAGGTACGAGAATTTAAATTATGCAGCTATTAAAGTTTTAAATCTATTGTAATTGAACCAAGCTGAAAGGAAATAACACACAAACATATTAACAATAAAAATAAATAAATTTCTTCATGCATCACCAGGGAGTGGGCCCTTGCTCCATGGATAGCAGGTGAAGCGAATGAGGATTTCCTACGCGATCAAAAGAAACACTCTCATTTTATTTATCAGAAATTCACTACAAATTCTGCGTACAAAAATCTCTTTGTACAATATTCTACATGTACAAATTTGCTCACACCAAAGTCTACTCTTGAAATCTACATTAGAGCTGATATATATATACAACTGCAAGCTATAATAAATGCGTACAATAATAGCTAATTTGTTGGGAAAATTGCATATGAATGGTTTGCGTGAAACCTAGCCATATATTACAAATGACCTTGTTACACCCATCCACAGCCAAGAAATAGGAAACGCCATAATTTTAGTTTCCTCCAAACTAATAACAAGAACGTATTTATTATGGATTACACTGTTTAATAGTTGGCACATAAATCATGGGTTCTCCTCAATCAACTCCTGCAATTCAATCTGATGTGGTAGTAACAATTGATAAACAGGTCTACATGCTGAAATAGCCACTATGAGGTGATGACTTGGTGGAACATAAAAATAACTCAACATGGAGTGGTAGAAACATCCAGAATGAATCCATGCGGTTGAAGAATGAAAATGTAGTAGATGTGACAACAAATAGCATGTGTGAGTATGTGCATTAATAAAATGGCCAAAGGAAGGCTGCCATTGGATGAAATAATGCACAGTCAACACCAAAGATACCATCACATAGGTTGATGCCAACTATAGATGAGGAAACTGCAGTAGTAAACACAAACTTCCTGTGATAGGAAGCTCCTTCATAAAATGTGATAGGAAATCTGCTTGTTGCAAACTATATTCTCCAAGGCTTAAAATAATAATCCTTATTAATAAATACAACCAATGATTATTTTTCATATTTTTATCCAAAAACTATATAAAATATCACTTATATATGTTAAATCATAATCAACTTAAAATGGAAAAATGGTAAGATATTGAATGGAAATTGAATGTGGGGATGAATATGAAGGTGTATGAAACATGTTAAAATATGGCATGAAGTGGGACAAGACAGTCTCTCTTCACTCACCTTTATCATTCACTAAGTGGGGGCAAGGGGTTCGATAGCCTTTACCTTGTATGTCACTTGTCGTGGTCTCTTTTGACTTGTTGTTAACCTTTCATGAACATGTAAGAGCAAGCTTGGGATGTGGATGACATGTATTAAGATTGACTGAGATGTGATATATTATCATTTTTCATGGCATAGCTTATCAAAAACATATGACTTGGCATAGGGCTTTTCGAATAAGCTCTCATACCTTCTTCTACTTTAAAGAAAATGCTCACAGTAATGGTGTTAGCAACCACTTTAAAGTGGGGGGCATACATAGGCAACATCCTTTTGCAAATTTCATGGTTTGATTTACTTTTTCTTATGACATGTATTCTCCAAGTGGTGGTGTCATTGGGCTTGATGCCTTCCAAGAGTGTATGATCAACTGAAGTGGCTTGATGCGAACAAGGCATCCCATGGATAATGATCTAACATCCTGAACTCTCCTCTCTTGGAGACATTAGGCACAATGTTCCCTAATAAGAAGACCTTACATGAACAAAGCAAAATTCCCTTCAACAAAATTTTTACATGACATTCAAAAACATTTACAAAAAGGATTACCTCGTGGTGCCTTATAAATGTTATCAGGACTGCAACTTTGGTATGGTTTGTATAATGGGAAGCCAACACACTAGCATGAATTTCTCATTATATGGTGGGCAGCTGACACACTTACATGAATTTATCACTAAACCACTTATTTTGGGCTCTCTCACCCCATGGACAACCAAACGTTTCATGGCCCCAAAGTGAGTATGCATCTTCTTTTAAGACAAACAACCTAGATCTGATCCACAACTAGTTGTACAAACGATCGAAGCTTGATCCACCTTTTCATTTTAATCTTTCTCATTCTTTCCTTTGCATGGTTTTGTATCTTGGGGGTTTGACCTACATATGGATCTCTCTTGAATGTCTACTTTAGTGTGAGTTTGAAGCAAGTTCATCCTCTCACTAAAGTGGGGGCTAAATGTGTCATAGAAAAGAGTACCCTTTACTTGACATGGGATTAATTTATGATAAAATGAACTTAATGAGGCCTTAATATAGTGTTGTGAGGCATTTTATGCATCCAAATTAGGTCTTGTACCCTTATAAATTGAATAACATGCTTTTAACGACGTCTTCTAAAGCTATTGTAAAGTCTTGTAAAGCAATTTCATGCTTTCTATACTTAATTATCCTATTTATCCCTAAGTCAACATTATAAAATGTTTTTAATAACATTATTACATCAATCTAGAAGTTTCTTGAATTAAAATTAATATTAATCTAGTATTTTAATGTGTCTTACATGTTCACATTGGATGTTGTGCCTTTCTATGCTGTGTGGACCTCATTTTAGTGTTGTAAAGTGTATTTAATCACACTTTCACATTGAATTTTATGTCCTAGGTGCTAATTACTCTATACATCATCATTAATAGACCCATATTAACCCATATTATGTGTCCTAAGGCATAATTTGATGAAATAATTGACATAGTCATCATGTAAGCCTAATTTTGTTACTTCTCAGCATTCCAGCTAGAAAAAATGGCCCTTGTGTGACCCATTTCGCATTAGTGGTGAATTAGTCCCATCTAGGTGGCACCCATTCACCATTAGTGGTGAAGTAGTCCCATCTAGGTGGGACCCATTTTCTATTAGTGGAAAATGAGTCCCATTTGATCCATTTTTGGGGTTTTGAGTGGGAAAAATTAGGTTTTAAGTTTAATTTTTCTCCATGTCAGCCTGAGGGATCCAATTAATGGGAAATTAAGGTGAATTTCCTATAAAAGAACCTCTCTAAACTCATTTTTTACATCCATTAACTTAATTCACACCCATTCTTCATTATTCATCCATCAATCTTTCATCTCTAGTCAAGCATCTTAGGGTTTTTATATTGCAATTTATCATGTAAGCTTCTAAGGACATTCAGCGGTTGAATCTTCTTCCATTGTTGTATAATTTCAAGATAAAATCGTCATGAAAAGGTAATCAACTCCATTTTTTCATGTTTCATTACTTTATTTCATCATTTGGTTTAATTACCTAAAAGGGGTTTGACGAAGGAAAACCCCCATGCCCTAACATTCAACATCTCTCTCTCTTGTCTTGTATGTTTGTAGATTTAGGTCTCTTGGAAAATTGGAAATCATTAAATATCAAGTTGTACGGTTTCTTAAGTCTTCTTATCATTCAACAAGTCAAAATATCAACAAAAATTCATTTTTAGACCCATAAATCAGAGTTTCATAAGCATACACCTATAGGGCATCAAAGTGCAGATCGAAGCTTTGGAATCCACCTTTCAAAATCTAGAAATTCAAAAGTGGAATCATTTTCCATGGGTGGAAAATGAGTCCCACCTCAAGGGAATTTTTTGGATTTTTTACATTTTTAGATACCCTTTTGTCAGAAACGGGTTTCGGTACAATTTGGTAGAACTAGGACTGATTCACCCAAAATGGTGAATGAGTCCTACCAGCCCTAAATTTTATTATCAAAAGCATTGCAAAATTCATTTCCAGTCCTCATCCATATCTCAAGTGCACACTTTCAATCTGATTCATTTTTGTTGTAGTTTTCCATTCATTTTTTTGTTGATTTTGTATTACACAATGTGTTTTCAAACAAGTTGTTCCTTTATTTTCTACTCATTAGTCAATCAATCTCATTCATTGATTGAGTTCAAGAATTATATCTAGACATATTGCATCATTATTATATCCATATTGCATTGAATTTGAATGTAACATGTGTTGGACACTAGGAACACTGAGAGGGGGGGTGAATCAATGTTCCACAATTTTTGAATTTCAAATCAGATCTTAAAATTTCAACAAAAATATTAAACTATAATAGCATCCACAATATACATGTAGAAAGAAAACATGCAATCACATTAAAGAGACAATGTGAACACCATAACACCATAATTTTTATGTGGAAACCCTGTTAGGGGAAAAACCACAATGGATATTAATCCAAAAAGTATACTATGTTAAAATTATGATAAAAAGGGATTGCACTTGCATTCATGCACACTACCTAGAGCTCATTTCTCAAAAGGAAAGGCTCACTTCCTTACAAAATATTTGAGAATATAACAAAAAGAATGAACTGAGAAATTAGCATCTCCAAATGCCTAGATTTAGTTCCAATAAAGCACATGAAATAGATTTTGGATCTATCCAATTCACACTTCTACTCTGCTCTGCTCTTCTCTACTCTCCTATGAAAACCCTTCTATAGCAGAGTGATCCCACAATACTGGTTTACAATTTTTGGCCAAACTAGACACTGAGCTAATTTTTTCTAACAAAATCTTCACTTTCAGACACCTATAGTGGCTAAACCGTGAGGAATTTGAAGATGATGCAAACTAGTGATTTGTTAAATTTTGTCTTTAGATTCTAAATATTTTTTTTCAAAATTTTTGGAATTAGATTGCATTTCTTTTTCCATCTCCTTTGAAAACTAGTTTTTTTTAGTAAACACCATTTTTAAGGAGCGACGCTAAGCGTATAACACATAACATTTTTCCATGAAGGATACAATTCTTTTTTTTTTGAATTTATATTTGTAACTATGATGTTTAGTGCTTCCAATTGGTTTCATAGTGTTTTACTGAATATTTTTTCCTTAATCAAGTTTTGAATTCAAACCAACTACAATTTAGACGTAGGCAGACCGTATAACACAACTTTTTTTTTGTATGTATTGAAATTCAATTTTTTTTTTTGTTGGATCAAGGACTTCAATATCTAGTGCACTCATATTTTTCAAATTTTTTTTTGATAATCTTCTATTTTTCCACAAGTGTAGAACAAAGAGCTTGATTTTCGATGAAAAACTTACATTCACAAGAAATAAAAAAATAAATATAATTGTAGGCATCCATTAAAATCTGCAAACACTAAACTTCATGTAGGGGTTAGTATTTCACAAATCCATCAAAATGCCCCTATGAAATACCTTGTAAATGCTTCAAAATGCAATAAATGATAAGAGAAGACTAAAAGCATCATGAAAACAATTAACAAGTACCTATTCCATAGTGGATTCATGTCAAATGTGCAAATGAGCCTTTCCCAATCCTTGGTCAAAGCTAAAATGATGCAAATACCAATATAATGAAGAGCAAAATCAGTTCACAAACCAAGAGAGTGACTTTGCATAAAAGTTGTAGATGGATTGATGAAGATTAAAGCCTTCATTTCTAGATTTTCTTGATTAGAGATTGGCCAAATGGGTGACTGTGGGACTAAAGATCCACCAATGAGAAGAGACCACTTGTCAAGTGGTTATAGGCCAAGGGATGTGCAATATTTGGGAAGTGTGCCCATGAGAGGGAGTTTCAAATTCAAATTTGGGAAATAAATTTTGAGAGGGGGACAAGAAAATGAGAAATAAATGCAATGTTGGAGGGACAAATCAACTTGTCATATTTTTCAAACCTGAGGGAATATTCCCCATAAATGCTATGTTGAGTGAAAATGATGATTTTAATAAATCAATAAATTGATTTATTTATGCAAGTGGCATAATCTAGAGAATGCAAGTGGGTAAGATTATCATTTAATCATGGTTAGATTAAATTAATGATGATTAGGTTAGTTTGACTTTCATGACTTAAATATTTGATTTATTTAAATTAGAAAAGGATGAAATATGGATTTGGAGATTTATTTAATTAAAGGAATGATGTTTGATTTATTTAATTGAAAAGTTAATGTTAAAGTTTATTTAATTTTGAATGAATTATCTTAGGAGATGGAAATTAATGAGATTACCTGATAAATGAATGAAGGTGAACTTGATTAATTGATGAATGCATCTAATGTGGTACCTTGATGAATGATCCTGATTGAATGCATAATGTTAATTTTGCAATTCTACAATAATAATCAAATTGAATTTCATAAAAAAATAAAATTGTAAGCTTATAATAAGGACTACATACTTACAAAAAATAAATTTTAAATGAATTCATTGGATCCCTCAAAAGGTAAATCAAAAGTGGTTTTTTATCAGCATTTTGTTAGGTGTAAAGGAGACTCCATTATACATATGGTTTAAAATTAGCGGGGTTCTATCAAGGGGGATTGTTCTAAGGTGGTATGATCAAACCCTCTTCAATTGAAATCCTTGAAATGGAACTTTTCAAGGCTTAAATCATTATATTTTCTAAAAACATGTGATTTCAAATAAAATCAGAATCTCCTAGAAAGTGTAAACCACTATTGTGGCAGCACCCAACACAAACAAAATTCACTCAACAGATCTTCTGATATTAGCCCATATAGCTGCTTTGCACTGCTTCTCTTTCACACCTTCTCACTTCTTGATCCACTCTCTAAAATGGTTTTATGATCTCACATATGTATCCACTAACAATATTTTATTTCTATATGTCAGCTTTAAACAAAATATAATATTCTTCCACATGTCAGCTCAAATTATCAATTACAATTAATGTGTACCCACACAAGTCAGCTAGACTATAGTAGGGACCCAAATAAAAATTCCCAAAATAGGAAAACAAATATTCCCTATACATCCACAAAATTCCATACATAATAGGTTGGTCATAATGAGAAAATAAACAATAAATCATTCTACCAAATCTCCAAACTCATACACCGATCAATGCAACATTGTAAAAATTATCAATAAGGAAACATACATGCTTGAGAAGCTTCCCTGGGGATCCACACAACAAAATAATGATCTGGTGAAGTATTCAAACCAATTTTCCATCTTGATACTCTGTTCTTCATGCTTTTTGTCAGTAGATTACAATCTTCTACTTTTCTTGCCAGTAGGAACTACTTCTGAATTGTGGACCATACTACTGACTCCAGTTGCCATCAATGACAACACTAGTAACCAAAAAAAATCTACCAAAGCTATATTCCAACAATCTCCCCCTTTGGAATTGATGGTAACACTTATTGAAAAATGACTAAGTTTCAAAAACTCAAAAACATTGCCCCCCCTTTGGATGTCAAGGAATTTTTCACTGCATTCTCTCCCCCTTTGACATCAATGAAAAAAACATAATTTTCTCCCCCCCTTAGAATTTTTTACTACATTCTCTCTTACTGCATTCTCTCCCCCAATTGAAAAAAAAATGTTGTAACTGCTACTAAATTCAAAAAATTATTTTTTACTTATCTTTCATCTCTGGGAGAAATTTATTCCAGGAGTCCACTACAATCCCAGTAGAAATTATCGGGCTGTTATTTTTTGATGTTTTGTTGATGACGTAGACAAGGGATTCAAGAATTGTAATGGCTCCTTCTAGCTTTTCTCATTTCTTCATAATTTCAATCATTTGCTCTAATATGCATTTAGTTTGATCATTCACTCTCTAGAAAGTATCCATAAGAGTGCTTCTAGCAAAGTGAACCTTTGCATGCTCAACTTGCAACTCATGATTCACCTTCTTTCTAACTTCTCCATCTTTTTCCTGAACCATACTGCAATCCTAACCCATTCTAACAAGCTCATTTTCAATTTTCTCCAACTTTTCCTTATATTTACCAACCACATGAGGACACCTAAGATAATAATTGTAGATCTTGTTTACTAAGTCAATGCACTGCCTTAACACATTCATTTTATTTTTTAGTTTGGTGAGAGATAGCTTAAACTGTATCTTTAGATGAGAGATTATTTCCTCCTCTTTTATGTCCTGGGGCATAGATTCCATAGAATCCTTGAGACATTCAATCAATTCTTCTAGAAGTACATTCTATAGACTTTCTAGTTCAATGTTGTTATCAATAAAGTATCTTCCTAGAGTGTCCTCAATAAGATCCTGTTCATATGATGGTCCATTTATCCATGTTAGTTAACTTTTGCATTCCATCTTCTTCCTGAACAATTTGTAGTATCTTTGACTTGAATAGAGTAACTTCTTCATCACTCTCCTCTGCTAATATCACATCAGGTTCACCTGGTTTTGGTTCATCTCTTGGTGTATATTCTTCAAATTCATCATCCACT
Organism: Sequoia sempervirens; assembly: GCA_007258455.2. Classification (NCBI taxonomy): domain Eukaryota; kingdom Viridiplantae; phylum Streptophyta; class Pinopsida; order Cupressales; family Cupressaceae; genus Sequoia; species Sequoia sempervirens. Next base: position 216,646,224 of record VDFB02000017.1, read on the forward strand.
ATATCCACAATCATATTCTCTTTACCTTTTCCCTCAGCTTTTGTTGATATAGGTGTTGAAGGGATGTCACCAGCCAGCTCTCTTTCTCTCTTCTGTTTTTTCTCCATCTTTTCGGAGGATGATCCAACTTCAACTATTTTATCAAGATAGGAATATCACTTACACCAAAATTTCCTAAAAATTTCCTAAAGAAGCTTTCATAAGCTTGTTCACCATTTTCAAAAGAGTTGAAATGGTCAAAAATTTTCTTACAAAATAGCACATTTTCCTTCCATACAAAATTGTCATTATGAGGCAAGCATTTCAGGAAATACATCATAATGCATATAGCTAGGGTACCAAACCTAAAAGAGTAATATATATCCTTTGCCAATTGCACATTCTCCATCAATTGATCCTTTAGAAATATACATAGATCAAAGTCTTTATTTTCTATTATCATCTTGTGAGCGATAAAAACTGCACCTGCTAAGGTTGATCCTTCTCTATTTCTAAAGAAATTTTTATAAGAAATTCCATGTGCAATATACCTCATTTAATGGATCTTTGATTGTTGAGAGTACTAGATCCCTCTGATCTCCTGTTACTCCTATTAGGGCTTTGAATTTGACATTCCAAATTGACTTCTTTTTTGGAACAACACCAACATTGCACAATCCTGTTAGATTTCTGATTGCATCCTTAGAAATTTGATAGGGTTTATCCATAGTAAGTATATGACCATCCAATATGTTTAAGATAAACTGAACTACCTCCGCATTGAGGAAATGAGGAAATTCATTCCTGATGTCCAAGTTCTTATGTTTCACTTCTCTAAGCTTCTTTAATTCGTTGGCAGAAAGAAAATTTCTTACATCCCTAACCTTTCGACTACTATATTCATCTAGAGTTACTATTCCCTTGATTTTCTTCATTTCCGTACGGAACAGGGTTCTACTGATCACAAAATAAGTGGGAAATTGACAAGCGACTAAAATACCTAGAGAATTCACTACTAAATTGATTTTCACTCCTTCAAAATTTTGCTAAAATGGTTCTCCAACAGTTCTTCTTTGGTGCATGGTTGCAAATGAGGGTTCTAAATTCCCTTTCATAACTTTGCATACCTATCTTTCTTGTCATATTAAATGCTTTTCCCTAGAAGTTATGATTACTCTGTTTTCAAACAACAATAGAAAAATCCATCTACAGACCTTCAAGAAGCGATCACCAATACATTTGAGGATGAATAACACACCAACTAACAACTTCCTATGATCCCATATCAACTTCACATAGGGGGGAAAATATTTTCATGAAAATTCTCCCTAGGCCAATGGCCTGAAATCAATGGCTGGATGAATTACCAAAGGGAGCTTGGACAATACAACCTTATCATATTCATCAGATCCACTCTTATTTACCCATGTTTTCTTCATCTGATCTCTTATCTCTTCCACATATGCTTTTCATTTTTCCTTATCACCTCTCTATGAATTTTTCCTTGATATACCAGACCTCTTCTATCCATGTTTCTATTCCTACAAAATCTTGTAATGTGACCAAAATTTGTTACAATTATAGTATACCAGATTTTTCTATCTATACCATCCATTCCAATGATTTCCTCCTGATCTACACTAATTAGAAACACGCCTGAATCTTATATAGGTGTAGCGTCTAGCATTCCTTATGCTGATAGACATACTTCTGCATTCTAGTGACTTATGACCAAACTTCTTGCATTTAAAACATTGACCAGAAAATGATGGAGTGTCAGAGTTTATCCTACTTCTACATTGAGAAGCCATATGTCCAAATTGATTACAAACAAAGTAACATCCATTAAATTTCTAAGCATTGGGTTGCCTTACCAGATATCTTCTTCCTTTGTTCTTCTGAGTTTTATTTTCAGTGTCCTTTTGTTCAGATCCAGAGCTCTCACCCTTCACATAGCCAAGACCTCGCTTATCATTTGCATCCTTTTGTCCTTTAGTTATCTCATCAAGCTTAGCATAATTGATTTTAAAATTCTCCTTAAACTCATTTGTAGGAGCAATCTCATCTCTGAGAATAACTATCTGTCTCTTAAGCTCTTGTTCATTGTTTTTGGATTGTTGCAGTTCAATCTCCATCTAAATGGATCCACTATTAATTTTGTTGCATTCCTCAGACTTGTCTTTTAAGGATTGGGCCAAATTCTCCTCCTTTCTTTCTTCAATCTCTTTGGTTAACTTCATTGCCATAGATTCCATTTCAAGCTTTAGAGCAGTATTTTCCTTAGAAAGCTTTTCACATTCTTCTGTTATTTGTTTTAGGGTTTGATTTAGATGAACATCTTCTGGGACCTGCTTTCTTTTTGCTTCAACTAACCACAGAGTCCCTTCCTCTTTTCCCTTGATTCATTTATTTTATCCTTTAGTGATTGAATGAATTTATTAGAATCCACAATATTTTCTTTCAATTCCATGACTTCTACTTTAGACTAATGAAGATCATCAAGTGCAACCATAAGCTATTGTTGAATACCACTAGAGTCCATTGTAATTCAAGATCCACCCAAGTTGTTAAACTTCAAAAGAGGAACCCACTCTGATACCAATTGTTGGACACCAGGAACACTGAGAGCAGGGGTGAATCAGTGTTCCACAATTTTTGAATTTCAAATAAGATCTTAAACTTTCAAAAAAAATATTAAAATTTAATAGCATCCACAACATACAAGTAGAAAGAAAACATGCAATCACATTAAAGAGACAATGTGAACACCATAACACCAAATTTTTTATGTGGAAACCCTGTTAAGGGGAAAACCACGATGGAGATTACTCCAAAAAGTATATTATGTTAAAAGTATGATCGCAAGGGAATGCACTTGCATTTAGGCGCACTGCCTAGAGCTCACTGCTCAAAAGGAAAGTCTCATTGCCTTACCTAATATTTGAGAATATAACAAAAAGAATGAACTAGGAAATTAACATCTCTAAATGTCTGGATTCAATTCCAATAAAGCACATGAAACAGATTTTGGATCTTCTATCCAATTCACACTTCTGCTCTATTCTTCTCTCCTACGAAAACCCTTCAGTAGCACAAACAAAATTTGCTCAATAGATCTTTTGATATTAGCCCATATATTTGCTCTGCACTACATCGCTTTCACACCTTCTCACTTCTTGAGCCACTCTCTAAAATTATTTTCCAATCTCACATATATATCTGGTAACAATATTTTATTTCTATATGTCGGCTTTAAACAAAATATAATATTCTTCCACATGTTGGCTGAAATTATCAATTAGAATTAATGTGTTCCCACACAAGTCAGCTAGATTGTAGTAGGGACCCAAATCAAAATTCCAAACATAAGGAATAGGAAAAAAATTATTCCCTATACATCCGCGACACGCCATGCACAATAGGTCAATCATAATGAGAAAATAAACAATAAATCATTCTACCAAATCTCCAAACTCCTACACCGATCAATGCAACATTTCAAAACTTATCAATAAGGAAAAATACATGCTTGAAAAGCTTCCATTGGGATCCACACAACAAAATAATGATCCGGTGAAGTATTTAGACCAATTTTCCAACCGGATACTCTATTATTTATGCTTTTTGCCAGTAGATTATAATCTTCTACTTTTCTTGCCGGTAGGAACTACTTCTAAATTGTGGACCATACTACTGACTCTAGTTACCATCAATGAAAACATTAGTAACCAAAAAAAATATCTCAAAGCTATATGCCAACAACATGATCTTTTTTGGCCCATGTTTCTCCTTCTAGGTGAAAAACCCTAGGAGAGCTAGAAAGCAAGTGGATGCCAAAAATCTATGCTACAAAGATATACACAATTTAAGAAGATGAATGAAGTTATAAATCATATGATCATTTCATTTCAACATCAAAAGTTGAACCTATACAAGTTTATGTCAATCCTAATCCACCTACAATAAAAATATTTAATGATAATTGGGGGTCTTTAGATTTTATGCCTCATTTCAATAAAAAATCCATAATCTCACCCTGAAAGTCTAAAGAGTCATATACAAATGATTCCTTTTTAGATAAAAGTTTTAGTGGTGATTGGGTCTTTACACCTTCCTTCATAGGAGAGTGCAAAATATCACAATCTAAACCAAAACAACCTTATATTTTATTTTCTCAAGTTGGTTCTACAAATTACCACATGGTAGTGATGGGGGCTATATAACCCCCATCTCTCATGAGGGGATTTTGTATAAATTCAAAAAATAATTGTGTTCTCATGAAGAAGTCAATCCTTCTCAAAAGTATAAATCCCCTCTGTACCATTTATTTTTGGCTCTCTAGGACTTCTCTATCTCTTCTAGGGTTTTTCACCTAAAAGGAGAGAGGTAGGGCAAAAAATGCAGACTAGTTCATTCAAATAATGTAATGTGTGATGTTGTATAACCTAAATGAAGTTAACTAAATGCAATTGACTAATTTAAATGAATGAAAACAGATGGAAAATCAAGATTTACACTATGTTTGAAAATACACTGTGATATGCAAACAATGAAGTAAATGAAGAAATTATGCAGAACATAAAGGAACAAGATGAATCTAAGTGCACCTAGATGAAGTGTGATAAATCTGGATTGTTCTAGATGCTAGTTGAAATTACTAATTTATCACAGTGGGACTCATTCACCCACGGTGGTGAATTAGTCGTCCACCTAGTGAATTACTATTAGAAGCAAGTTTCTATCTGTCAAGATTCAGTCAGTCCTAAGGTGGGACTCATTCACCACAGGTGGTGAATCAATCCTCTCCCAAATTTATAAAAAATTAGGAGACAACTCTATAACACTAGATCTAGAAATCACTGCTTGTCAGGTTGTCGAACTCAATTCTATAGAAAATGGACATAAAACCTTTTCCAAGCTTGAAATAGACTTAGGTTGACTTGAAGCACCTAGTTGACTTGTAAACCAATCTTCAACACCAAAAACATTATCAAATTTGCATACCTAGGTCTACAAAAAAACATGTAATAGGGGAAAAATGGTTTAAGGTTAGTGAAATGGGGTTTCACTTGGTCAAACCCCGTTTTGGTAATCAAACCTTTAATAAAATAATGAAATGCAAAGGAATGATAAACTAACAACATAAATTTTTTATCAAATTACCAAACCCTTGATGATGCAAGTCTGAAGTAATGTCAATGTCTTCTTCAAAGTGCTTGAATAGTGCTTGAATTGATGTTGTAGAATGCTGGAATGCTTGAGTGAATAGGTGGATAAGTGAACTTGATGAATGGGAGTTGAAATGAGGTGAAAATCACCTATTTATACACAATTTTTCCTTAGTTACCCGTTCATACCTCATCACAAGATGACATCAAGTGATTTTGAATAAAATCCTGGAAGGAAATTTAAAATATTTTGAATTTGGGGCCAAGGGGGACTCATTTGCCATTCATGGCGAATGGGTCCCACCTAGGACCTAAAAACAAGTGTTAGTAAATATGCTATATTTAATGTTGTTTGTCGGGATAATAAAAAAATATATACTTAGTTAAGCATATGAGAGCATAAAGGGGCCAAAAAAAGCAGAAAAGGGGATAAATAGTGAAGATGTGCCTAGAAAAGCATGAAATCTTGTTACAAGACTTTACAACACTTCAAAATAGGACTTTTTGATGAATAAAACGATGATTTTTAGGTGAATTGTAATTAATAGAGTGTAGAAGAATGTAGAAATTTCTTACAACACTTCACAACACCTTCACAAGACATCGTTATTTAAATTTTAGTACCTAAATAAGCATGTTCAACCCATGTCACAACATAAAATCAAAGCAACATAGTTCCAACACCATGAAACAAGACCTAAAAGGCCATGAAAATGACAAGGGGCCATTTTTCTGTGACACACCCTTCATTTGAGTTGAAATATAGTTATGATATTGGATACAATCTCCTTCCTAAAAATGGATACAATGAACACATGAAGCAAATCGATATACCATACTCTTTCAAGAAAGATTCAGGCTTACCGTTTTTATCTCTCTTTTCATCTAAGGCCTTATCATTTAGTGTGAGTATGAAATACTATGCAAATAAAGGAACATTTTCTACTATTGATCAAGAAGGTATCTTGTCAAGACTCCTCCAAGATTGTTTGATATCTCTCTATAGCATAGAAAAATGGATCTCTGGACATTTTCATACTTGATATGGGAATAATTAATGATAAATTGGACTTAATGACATCTTGATTTAGTGTTGTGAGATGTTTTACACATCCACATTAGGTCTTGGGCCCTTGTAAACTAAATAAAATACATGTCTTGTAAAGGTGTTGTAAATGACTTTCACACTTTTCTAGACTTTTATTAAGCATTTAATTCTAATGGACCTATATTTCCCTTAATTCAATACTGTTAAATGTATTTAATGGAACTCTCACATTAATCTAGAAGGCTTGTAAGTTAAACTTGGTTTTAATCTAGTGTTTTAATGTGTTTTACACATTCACAATGCTTCTTGTGCATTTCTAAGCTAAGTGGACCTCATTTTAATGTTGTAAAGTGTATTTAATCACACTTTCACATTGAAATTTGTGTCCTTATCCCTAATTATCCTTTATATCATCATTAATAGGCCCCTATGACCCCATATTTTGCATCCCCAAGCATATTTTGATCAAAAACCTAACTAAATCAACATATAAACCCAATTTATGCATTCCTTGACATCCTAGCTCAAAAAAAAGCCCTTGTGGGACCCATTCACCACTTTGGGAAAATGAGTCATATCTAGGTGGGACCCATTCACCCAAAATGGATAATGAGACCCATTTAATCTATTTTTGAGGTTTAAGAGGGAAAACGTTAGGTTTTTAGTTTAACTATCTTCAATGTCAGCCTTGAGGATCAAATTAACAAGAATGTGAGTGTATTGTCTATATAAAAAAACTTCCAAATCATTATTTCATCCATTCATTATTCATTCATGATCCATCCCTCATTCATTCATGTTGCTAAGTCAAGCATTCAATGTTTAAGCACTTCAAATCTTCACAAGGGCATTCAAGTGTCTTCAAGGGAAGATTCTTCATCAATTGTTGCAGCATCTCAAGATCTATCATCATGGAAAGGTTCTAATTCTCTTATTTAAATTTCATGCTTCATCTTATTTCATTATTTTGTTTAATTACCTAAACGGGGTTTAACCAAGCCAAACCCCCATTCCCTAACAATTAACATTTTCTCTCTCTTTCTTTGTGTGATTGCAAATAAAGTGATTTGAAGGCTTGGAGATGATTGAATAATAGGTTAAAAACTTGTTGGAGTCATTTCCCTATTCGAAAGGTCAAAAACTTCACAAAAAGTCCCTTATAGCCTCAAAAATCAAGGTTTCATATCCAAACACTTGGAGGAACAAAAATAGAAGATTAAGAGCTTCAAATTCCACTTTTGAGGTTTTAGAAAAGTCAAAGTGGAATCATTTTACATTAGTGGTGTATGAGTCTCACTATACCTATTTTTAAGAGATTTTTGTGAATTTGGATACCCATTTGGCTGAAAGTTGCTTTGAACAGTTTTCCAGATCCGGGACTGATTAACCCAAAATTGTGAATCAGTCTCACTTGGCATAAAAATCAACATCTTTAGAATTTCAAAGCCCCATTCCATCCTAAAAAAGTTTCCAGGCGCATATATTCAGTTTTACAACTTTCTATTTTGTTTCATGGTCATTTCTAGGTCATCTATCGTATGTTTGCATATCACATTGTGTTTTCCAACATTTCATGTTTTTCAAGTTTACTCTTGGTGATGAACCCCTCATTAGCTATCATTTAGTCCTTAAAAAATTCCCTTTGTTAGATCTCAATCTCCTTTGCATTGATATCTCAAAGGTTTGTTCTTGAATGAAGTGTTGATCTTTGTCTCTCTCCTTTTAGGTGCAAAACCCTAGAGGTGTAAGAGGTCACAAAAATTTTCATCTCATTTTGGTGAACCTATATTTATAATACCTAATTTTTTTTATTTGGATTCCATTGTGATCCTATATTTAGCCTCCATTAACATTACATTGCATTTTGCATTATTAAATTTGCATTCTAGGGTTTCAAATTTTTGCATTAGTGAAAGTGCATATAATTTACATTTTTGCATCTCAAATCATTGAAAATCATATAAAATATACATTTTCATTTATTCTTCATGTCATACAACATCAAAAACATCAAAACCAATTGAAAATTTATGAATTTTTTGAAAAAAACCCTTACTAGGACTCATTCGCCATTTTTGGCGAATTAGTCCCAATCCAAATTTTTAACTACCTATTACAACATCAGGAACCTCATTTTTGTGCTTCCTAAGCCTGCCAGTATCATATACTATAAGTTTGGAAAGTTTCAAGATGATTTATTTTATGCATCTAGGTCAAAAACATCAATTTAGGGTGGTCATTTTTGAAATCATTTCAATTAAAAGCATCATTAGATCTGAAAATGCTCAAATTTTTTAAATTTTGAATAACATGGATAAAATTACTTTTCACTTTTTCATACAAAATGTTTCTATTCATAAATTTTTTCATAAGTTTGATAAAAAGTTCTTTTCATTCTTGTATACATTAGTTTCATTCTTAAATATTTGCATATATTGGATAAAAATGTTTTGCATCTTTGGATATACATTGTTTACATTACTAAAACATTGCATGAAATGGTTAAAAGTGCTTTTCATTTTTGTTCAAAAAATGTTCATGCCTTACATATCTAGACATGCTAAGAAAAAATTCCTATCCCCTCCCTATGAGAGTGTTTTAGTGAAAGAGAATACAACCTTGTACATTCCTAATGATCATATTTGTTCTTCTCCTAATATCTCTCCTATTGGCACCGAAGATATTTTGGTGTTAGAATAACCTATCAATGAGATTTTTTAGAATCATAGTTGTTTCTCTCCTCTTGACTCTCTTGTGGACAAGACATTAAAGAAAAAGACAACATAACTATAGGTAATCATGACAATAACATTTGTCATTCTCCTAGTATCTCCCATAGTTGTGAAGAAGATACTTTGATGTTAGAAAACACAATCAATGAAGGCCATTTTAATCTTAGTTGTCCCCCTTCACCTATAGAAACCCTTATTAAGCAAGAAAATTCAACCATTGATGATTCCCCTACTTGCGATGAAGTCATTTTAGAAGAAACAACCTTTGATTGTGAAGAACATTTGGTTTGTAGTCATCCTAAAAAACCTCCTCCTAGGGAGGATATCCTGATGCAAGATGTATAACATAGACACTCATGATATAGTATCCTTAGAAGAAGATGAAGAGGTAACATTTGACTCTCACTCACTAAGGGATGTTAATATTATTCAACCTCAACTCATCCTTTACCCACCATCACACAAACCTAAAACTCAAAAAAAAAAAAATTAATCCTCTACCCATCTAAGAATAATGTGTTATAGTAGTTGAGTCATAATATCAAAATTCTCATACATACAACACTAGAAACAATCTACAACTTCAACAACCAACCTCCACAGCCTTACCTTTTCCTAATCCCATATTGCCCAATGCTCCTCGTTTTCCTACACAAGGTGGAAAGGAGTGTGATATTGTTGAACAACTTAAGAGAACTCTCACCAAGATATCATTATGGAACCTTATTCAAGCCTCCCCTCATTATCACAACATGATTCAAAATGATTTACAAGATCCTATCACTTCTAATGTGTAATCGACTAACATAGAAGCCCTCATTCAAGGAATAAATGTTGACACTGTTTTCCACCAAAGTGAGCTCCCTCCTTTGGAAATATAAAAATAAAATGAAGCTTTGATAATAATATCTCAATATAAAAGAATAGGGATAAAGATAACCCTTGTTGATAATGGGTATGCTCTTAATGTGTGTAGTGCAAACCATCTAGATGATCTTAGAGTTGATAAATCAAACATTCAACTTGATTCTTTAGCTGTCAAGGGATTTGAAAATGTAGGAAAACAACCACTTGGTGTGATTACTTTTCCCATTACAGTTGGAAGGACCACATTGGAAACACTGATCCATGTTATGCCTAACGATCTTTCATATAACCTCCTTTTAGGCATACCATGGATTCATGCAATGAATGGGGTGCCTTCTACTCTTCATCATGTAATGAAGTATGTCTACAACAACAAAGTGTACACACTTGAAGCTAACCCTAACCCCAATAGTTGTTTAAACATGTGAAAATCAATGAAAATCCCTTGAAAACATTAACACCAACTACACAAGCATAACCCTTCCAACAAAAAGCCACAAAATAAAATATTGAACGAGTCACAAAGCTATTATAAGATGATTGGGGTTCCTTAAATTTCAAACATACATTCATGGGTGAATAGAAGATCATAAATAAAGACTCTAAAATAAGAAAATAAAATGTGGTAATATCAACAAAAAATTTGGACGACCCTTCCAAAGCATCCACCACAACCACTAAACAAGAAGAAAAAAATTATACAACAAACTTTGATGAAACTAACTATCAACAACTAAGTATGGCGAGTGGATAGGAGCGGAGTGCTAGGTAGGAAAACTAGTTTTTTGAATCTCCTGGTACTAAGCAGGGTGATGGCGATGGATCTGCGAAGGCCCAGGTGGGTCACGAGCCTGCCTCGTGTAAGAAGAAAAGCGTGGAGGAGCCAGAACAGGAGGACTCCCCAAAAAATCATGCAGATGACCCAGGGGGAAGAATATTCCGGTCCCTCCCCCTGTTATTCCTATCAATGACTGCCCAAAAGATAACCCCAAGGGTGCAGTTGGGTCTGGTGAAACAAACGATGGGCATCATAAGAAGTGGGCCTCACTGTTTGGGGTTAAACCTAATGGTAAGTCTTTTTTTCCCCCTGTGCACAACATCTCCAACCCTTCAGTTGGAAAATTTGCAATCTCTATTCCAGATGAGATTATTGATCATAATATTTCTATAATGGAAAACTCCCTAGTTGGCAAATTCATGGCCAAAGGCCAAATATTGAGATTGTTAGGGATTTTGTTAGAAAAAAAAGGATAACAAATGGTAGTGTTTCTATTGTGGCCCTCCCAAAAGGGTTCTTTGCTTTTGATTTCTCGAACTTGGATGATATTAAGGTTGTAAGATGTGGAGGACCATGGGTTATTGGGAAATAAACTCTCGCACTTAAGAAATGGTCTTCAAACTTAGATCTATCGGATTCCATCTTTGAGAATGCTCTGGTTTGGGCTAGGCTTCATGGTCTTCCTCTGGAATATTGGAATGAGGATGTTTTTAGGGGGATTGCTAGCTCCTTTGGGGATCTTTTATCGATTGACCCTATGACTACTACAAGGAGATTGGTGTTTTCCAGAATATGTGTTGGTGTCTCTCAGGAAGTAGATCTTCCCTCCTCTATGGAGATCTACTCGAAACTCAGCTCTTGGTTGCAAGCTATTGAGTTTGAGACCATCCCTTTCACCTGCTTCAACTGCAGAAAATTTGGCCATTGGGCGAAGCATTGCCCCCTTAAGGCAGTAAAAGAAATGGAAAAATCTAAAAGGGCCTCAAAAGTGGTATCGAAAAAGAAGCAAGAGGAAAAATGTGTTACAGAGATAGTGGGAAAAAGATTGCTGAAACCCTTGATAACCTCTCAGGCAAAGCTGGAAATGAAGGCTCCACCACCCAAGACCCTGAAGCTCTTGCTTCTGAGATTAAGACTGGTCCTTAGGATAAAGGGGAAGGAATGGAATGCATTACTAGGATCTTGGCTCAAAGCAAGGTGGATGGCTCTCAATACAATATGTCTGATGAAGCTAGAAATGAAGGCTCTGCCATCCAGACCCCCAAGTTTTGATTTTGGAGCTTATCGCTGATTCTCAGGACAAAGAGGAAAGTGTGGAATGGGAAGCAGGGAAATTAGTGCTTAGAAATTTGGATGATTCTATTACATCGGAGATGAGCCCCATCTTCCGGGACCCTGTGATGCCAAGGCTGGATGATATTTCTTCTCAGGGTCTCTCTCTTGAGGTAGGCATTCCCCTAGTTGTGTCTTTGGTCGGGACAAATAACCCAGGTGCTGAATACTATTCGGATATGGCTTCTTTTGATGTTGTTAAAGACACTTATTCGGACCCTAGCCAAGCAAGCATTCTTGAAAGAAGTAACTCCTTGCCTTCTGGGAATGGTCTCATGGATACCCTCCCCTGGGAACAGAAATTCCTTTCTAAAAAAGAATGGGAGTCTAGCAAAGAATCAGATAGTCAAGATGATATAGATAGAGAAGAGGTGCTTTCTAAGAAAAAAAAAGAAAAAATCAAAGATCAAAATCAAAATCACCCCCTGTGGGATTTCAACAAGATCGAGAGCAAAAGCGGACTGTGGGGCAATTTCTGTGGCCAAAGGAAGACCCAAAAATTTGATAAGAGAGCACCATAGCTTTCAAGATATTGCGGATGGTTTCCAAAAAACCATCCTAGAACTCCTCTCTCCTAAATTCCCATGAAGTTATTATCCTGGAATATTAGGGGATGAAATAATCCCCACAAGCAGGATATTTTACACAATTTTGCTCGGGACCAAAAGCCTGATATTCTCCTCATTCAAGAAACCAAAATGTTAAGTGAAAAGGTTGAAAAAATTTCTTTGTTCCAGCACTGTTCCATTCAGGGTAGTGATTCTGCTGGGGCATCTGGTGGGGTTGCGACTTTTTGGAACTGTATGGTCATAAGAGGTGATCCTCTTTTTTCTCATCCTAACCATGTTGCCACTAGATTTACTCATAGTAGAGACAATTTTAGCTGGATCCAGTCTAATATTTATGCTCTGAACTGTAAAAAAGCTCGAAAGGCTTTTTGGAAAGAGCTGACTACTTTTTGGAATATCTTTCAAAATAACCCCTGGGTTGTCATGGGAGATTTTAACTCACCTCTCCTTCAGGGTGAGAAGTTTGGTGGTTCTCATATTAATGAAGAAAGCAAAGAAGATCTCTTGGATTTCATCAACAGTCATGCCTTGATTGATCTGGACTTGCAAGGGAGCTCTTACACTTGGTCGAATAGAAGAATTCTGTCGGATTTTATCCAGGTGAGACTTGACAGAACCCTTGTTTCTGATATCTAAATTTTAAATTATTGTTTCTCTTTGAAAACCCTCCCTAGGATTGGTTCTGACCATTTCCCTATTAGTTTTGTTGCTAACCCCTTAAAGATTAAGAGGAATACTCCCTTTCGCTTTGAGAAGATGTGGCTTTCCCATCCTCTCCTCTGAGAGGAAACAAGGAAATGGTGGAATATTAAAATTAAGGGTACTGCCTTATTTAGAATCGCCAAAAAACTAAGAGAAGTTAAAATGAATCTCAGAAAGTGGAAAAAAGAGTCTTTTGGCAATATCTTTCAAATCAAATCTAATCTTCAGTTTAGGCTGTCTAAAATCCAAAACAAAATTCAGAAAGAAGGCTATGTGAATGAAACTAAGGAAAAGGAAAATGAGATTCTCTCAAAACTTCATGAGATAATTACTAGAGAAGATGAATTTTGGAGACAAATATCCAGAGCTCTCTGGCTAAAGGCTGGAGAAAAAAATACCAGATACTTTCATCTTTCAGCTTCTAAACATAGGGTAGCTAACAAAATTTCTAAGATTGTGGTTGATGGTAGAACCTATGAGGAGGAAGAGGATATTAGAAGAGAAGTTGTCCTATTCTTCAAGAATCTCTTATCTAAGAAAGAGGATATTAACTTAGAAGATCAAAATCAGCTACTAGAGGCTATCCCCAAGATTGTTAATTCTAGAGACAATGAAATGTTAACAGCAATACCCACCAGTGAGGAAATTAAAAAATTTGTTTTATCTTTTGAAGGAAGAAAAGCGCCTGGTCCTGATGGCTTCCCTTTACTTTTCTTCCATTGGTTCTGGGACATTGTTAGGGAGGATGTTGAGAAGCGGTGAAAGAGTTCTTCCGTTCTAGAAATCTACTGAAGGAGTTAAAAGCCACTTTCTTGGTCCTTATCCCCAAAAAACCTGGAGTGCAGGATTTTGAAGGTTTTAGACCTATTAGCCTCTGTAATTCCTTCTATAAAATTATTTCGAAGGTGCTTACCTCTAGGCCACTTCTTATTTTTCCCTCTATAATTGCCCCTCAACAGAATGGATTCCTGCCTGGAAGACAAATTCTTGACTCTATTGTCCATGCTCATGAGAATGTTCATTCCCTCTTGGTCTCTAAATTGGAAGGATTTGTTCTGAAGCTTGACATTTCAAAGGCTGATGACAGGGTGGATTGGAATTTCCTATTTAAGATCTTAAAATCCTATGGTTTCAATGAAAGGGTTTTGCAGCTCATCGAACAACTTATCACTTCTGCTTCTATGGCAGTTCTTATTATTGGATCTCCTTCCACTTTCTTCCAGAGTTCTAGAGGGTTAAGAAAGGGAGATCCCATTTCTCCTATTCTTTTCATGATTATGGCTGAGGTTTTAGGCAAAAACATGAGTAAATTGGTTGCTCAAAGATCTATTATGGGGCTTAAACCATCATCAAACAATCTGATATGCTCTCATCAACAGTTTCTGGATGACACTTTGCTTATGGGAAGGTCTATTGTCTTGGAAGCTAAAGAGATGAAGAAACTGTTGGATACCTATGGCAGAGCTTCTGGTCAGGTGATAAATAAGCAAAAAAGTTCGCTGTATTTCTTTAACACACCTTTGCAAAGACAAAGAAAGATAGTTGGAATTCTTGGTTGCAAGTTTGAGTCCCTTCCTACTACTTATCTGGGTTTTCCCCTTTGCTTAAAACCTCTAGATACTTTTTGGATCTCTCTGGTTGATAGATTTGGGAAAAAACTCTCTGGTTGGAAAGTAGCTCACATAAGCCAAGCCGAAAAACTCTAGCTTCTTAAAGCTTCCTTGCAGAATCTCCCCATCTATGCTCTCAATATTTTTAAAATACCTTCCAAATATGCAGAAACCATTGAGAAGATTCAAAATAGATTCCTTTGGTCTAGAGTAGAAGAAAGAAAAAGAATGCCTCTTGTTGGATGGGATTTGGTTTGCAAATATAAAAAGGATGGAGGCCTAGGGCTAAGAAAAATTAGACTGCTGAATAAGTCGCTCCTAGCTAAATAGATATGGAGACTTTTTTCTTCCTCTGGTGAATGGAGTGAAATAATTAAAAGCAAGTATTTGTAGAATAGCAATTCCCTCAAAGATCTTATTGAGAATCCCAATCTCCCGAAAGGATCAAGTTGTTGGAACTACATGACTGATGGGATAAAGGTGGTGAAACTGGGATTGAAATGGCAGGTGCGCAATGGAAACAAGGTTAGATTTTGGGATGATTGTTGGCTACGTGATGAACCATTGTCTCAGGATGGGAATCTTAGTAGATGGGTTGAGTTTTGTAAAGATACTTTTGGCCTTTTTGTTAAAGACTACTGGCGGGATGGTAAGTGGATCAATCTTCCCTTGATAAACCCTGTGATGGTCTCTGTTTACTCCTCCTTGAATGCCGTCAGACTTTGTTTAAATCAGGAGGATAGTCTTATCTGGAAGTATGAGCCTTCTGGGTGCTTTTTTGTCTCTTCTGCCTTTGCCCGGATTTCTCATGCTCTTAACCCTCCCCCTCTGTGGTCGCAAGCCTGGATCAAGCATCTCTTACCTAAGGTTAACATTTTTTTCTGGTCTTTGCTGCAAAATAAAGTTCTTACTGTGGATAATCTCAGGAAAAGAGGATTTCTGATCCCCAATAGATGCTACCTCTGTAAAAGCAATGTTGAATCGGTTAATCACCTCTTTATCCATTGTCCTTTCTCTTCCTTGGTTTGGGACAAGCTTTTAAAATGTTGGCATTTTTCTTGGGTCCCTCTGGAGTCGGTTGAGGATTTTTTTGCTCAATGGAAACCCCCCTCTTTCAACCCCTTTATCAAAAAACTGTGGGCCTTCTCATTCCCCCATGTGACTTGGGGAATTTGGAAAGAGAGAAACAACCGGATCTTCAGGGATAAGGAGTCTTCGGAGGAAATTGTGTTTGAGAGAATTCTTAGGATGATCAAAGAAAACTTCTCTATTGTCCCCTTCAGGGAAGACAAGGTTGAGACTGTGGTTTGTTCTCCTTTTGACAGCCTGATTGCCAGGGAATGGAGAATTAAATGGGATATTTCCAATGCCCCTAATTCTACCAAAAAATCCAGGGACGGTGTTTGCTGGAGTTTTCCTATGGAAGGATGGGCCAAAGCTAACTTCGATGGTGCGGCCAAAGGAAACCCAGGAAAGGCTGGGTGTGGTGGGGTCTTAAGGGATTCGGCAGGTAACTTTATGGGAGCTGTTGCCACTCCTCTGGGGGTCCAAACCAATCACGTGGCGGAAGCGGCGGGGGCTTATTACATAATCAACATGGCTGCGGGAATTAATTGCAAAAATCTATGGCTCGAAGGTGACTCAAAAAATATAATTGATAGCCTTTGTGGTAGGTCCCAGCCAGCTTGGTCGATAAAAAATTGGATTGATGACGCCAAGGCCTTACTTAGTAAGTTCGACAGAATAAGAATAACTCATGCTTACCGTGAGGCGAACGCGGTTGCGGATTTTTTTGCCAATGAGGGAGTTAAGAGTGATAAAATCCTCACGTGGCATAAAAAGACTGACCTCCACTTTGATGTCCAAGCTTTATTGGAGCTCGATGCGGTGAACGGAAAAAAAGGCGGCATCTTGTAATAATGAGGAAGGTACGAGTCATGAATAGCAAGATTAGAAGATATAATGGGGCCGAGAGGATCCGACTGATAAATTATTTACTTTGGCACGCTTTGTGGGTCCTGCGAAGCAAAGGAACTTTCTGGAATAAGTTTTCTGTCTGTAACTGTATTCGAACTAATATCTCAAAAATGGGCGGGGAACGAAGAGGGTTGAACCTACCAGCTTTGAGTCACACACCAAGAATGCCAAAGCTTGGAGTAAAATAAGAAGGGTGGCTTACTTCCGTTCATTGAGAAACTCCATGGCCCTAAGGAGGAGATTACAGATTTCTTTGAGAAGAATTGGAACAATGGGGAGGTTCTCCTCTTTGGCAGGAAAGTTCAGATTGATGAAGCTTTGATTGCGGAGGTGACTGGCATTCCGATGGAAGAGCATAAATTCTTCAGAGATAGGAAATTCTCTAACGAAGCTGTGTTGAGGTTCCCCAAATCTGAAACGGAGAAGCAAAAACTTGTCAAGACGACGAATAGTTACTATGAAGTGGACACTATAAAAGCATTATGGAGAAAAGTGTTAAGGGTTATCATGGAGTACATCACTCTCGACGGCCACTTCACTAGGGTTTATGGATATCACTTCGTGCTGCTTAATCACTTCCGACATAAGGTGCATGTCTCTATCCCCTTCTTCTTGCTCTGTTCCCTGAGAAATAGCTTTTCTGATCACAGTAGAAGCCCTAAAAGATACCCGATTCTTCACACGGGTCTTTTAAGGCTCATTTATGAGCACTTTCAGAATATGCCTGCCCTTCCAAACCCTATAGCCCCTTTGGAGCTTGATGAAGACGATACTGAGCCTAGCATTTCTGATACCAAAGCTTCCCCCGACTGTGTCAAGAGCTCTTCGCCTCCTCTGGCCGCTCCCCTCAACCTTCTGGTGCCTGCTCTGTTTCTGCCTCTGGCCGCACTAACCCTAATGCCAATTTGGCGGGCTCTAGCTCTTCGGTTAATAAGCTTGTTTCCTACCCCGACGAACTCCCCTGTTGTTTCTGCTAAGGCGGCCGGGGTTAATCTTGAGGACCCCCACGTTCCCCAGAATATTCAACAGGAGAACTTTACCCCCCCGAGAGGTGCGGAGTCGGTGATTTTTGGGGTCAATTCTGAATGTGAGCCCCCTTTTGACTTCGTTGGTAATGCCAAGAGCTGCTCTCGGGACCAGTTGAATTCTGCCAAATGGGTTTTTCATGAAATAAGTGAGCTGAAAACAAAAAATTTGTCTCTTCATAGCAAGCTGGGGGAAATTGAAGCCAAAGTTGCAGGGTTTATTCAGCTCGAAGCGGAGAAGAATTACAATGTGAAGGACACTACTCAAAAGGACAACACATTCGAAAATGATATTGAAAAAATCAAAGGTACTATGAAAAAAATTGCTGAGCAAAATTGTAGAATTGCCAGACATAACTCTGTTATCATCAGGGCAATGTCCGAAAGACTGGAGAAAACCTAGAAGAGAGCTCTGATTGTCGATCTTGATCAGGAGAAAGACCGGACGAGGAAGCTGGAATCTCTAAACGTACCAGATCAAGCACGAAAAGGAAAGCCCTGACCACCCCAAATATGACTCAGATTTTTATGGAGGGGGTTCAGGAAATGGTGGACTTGGAAGAGGTTGCGGATGAGCTCTGAATTCTATGAATTAGCTATGGTCGGGCCCAGCTTTTTCTGTTTGCTGGCCTTTTATGGTTTCTTTGAGGCTTTTTGTTGCTGCCTGCTTTTGCTGGTTTTTATCTTTCTGGCAGTTTTTTTATTTTGGACCTCTGTTTTGGTCTTTTCTTGTAATGTTACTTCACAATTTTGGGTCCCTGTAAAACCCGTTTATCCCCCTTTTATGAAAAACTATCAACAACCACCAAATCCTAAAGCAATGAATAAAATTTATGGAAAAGGTTATGAACTTATGGAACAACTTGGCTACAATGGAAAAGGATGTGGTTCTAGAGAACAAGGTATCCACAACCCTATAGAGCCTACCACAAAGGAAACAACTCATGGTCTTGGTTATTGTCCTTTGATAGAAATAAACAATCCTTCACTTAACATCAACACTATTACAAATAATTTTTTGAATGAAATAGAGAAATCTTCACTTAATGTCAACGTCATCTCTCAAAATAGTAATGATTTGAATTCATTGGATTTTAAACCCTCTTGTAAAGGAGAGAAACAAGTCTTTCAATCTAAACAATCTTGCGTAAGTATGACATCTTTGCCACAAACTATAGGAACATCTCCCACCATCGATCAAGAGGATCTCTTGTTGAGACTCCTCCAAGATCACTTGATATCTCTCCCTCCAAGAACTTGAAATAAATTTTATTACAAGAATTCATTTTCACATAAGTGAGAGTTCATGGTCATGTTACTAATGAATATAAGGCTTTGAGTAGTAAAATCCAACATCATAAGGAATTTAGTGCTTCTTCCTTATGTGGGGGGCACCTCATTCCTCTAATCAATACTGATTTTTTACTCTACCATGTTTCTTATCAATCATTTTGGCTCACCCTTGTCCTACACTAAGTGGGGGCAAGGGATTAAGTAGCCTAGTCCTCGTATGTCACTTGTCATTGTCTCTTTTAGCTCTAGTTGACTGCCTTTCATGAACATATAAAATCAAGCTTGGGATGTGGATGACATCGTTAAGTTTTCTCACATGTGACATACTACCTTTTCATGATGTAGCTTATTGGAAACATATGACTTGGTATAGAGTTTATGACCAAGCTCTCATGTATTCTTCTACTTTAAATTAATTTCTCACAACAATGGTGTTAGCAACTACTTTAAAGTTGGGGCATACATAGTCACTCATATTTCATTGTGTGATTCATTTCTTCATGTGATGCGTCATTTTCTTGGTGGCGTCATTGGGCTTGATTTCCTCCAAAAGTGTGATATTTCTTTGACTTGTCCTCTCTTGGAAACATTAAGAACAATGTTCCATAAGATTATATCTTGGATACATTAAGCATAATGTCCCCTCAGATGAGACCTCACACGAACTAAGAAAAATCCATTTGAGCATTCCTTGTACTATTTTTCATTTACAATGTCTATGAGATTCAAGCATATGAAGTTTTTCTTGCCTCATGGAGCTCGAAGATCATTTTTGTGTGGTGCCTTATTAAAGTTATTAGGACATAAAATTTGGTATGGTTGAGTAGGAAGCCCATTCTAAGGCATGACTTTCCCATAGCCACTTGCATGTGTGTGAGTGCATACTATCCATGAGTGTATGTGTCTCACCTTTTAGGGCTTCTCACCTGGTGGATAGCCAAGATTTTTGTCACCTCAGAGTGAGTATGCATTTTTTTTTGACAAACAACCTAGATCTGATCCACATTGTGTTGGAAAAATGGTGAAAGCTTCATCCACCTTTTTACTTTTGCTTAATCTTGTTATACCTTTAGTTATTGTCATTGCATGATCATGTATCATGTTTTGTTGCATATTATTATACACCTTGTGTGTGACCTCTATGCTTATGTTAGTTTGACTTAGGATCTTGGATCCTGGGGGCTTGGCCACCTCCTTTGATCTTTTCATCCTAGACCATCCACATTGATACGATTGGACCCCTCTTCAATGTCTAATTTAGTGTGATTTTGAAGCAAGTTCATCCTCTTACTAAAGTGGGGGCTGAATGTAGCATAGAAAAATGGATCTATAAACATTTTCAAACTTGATATGTGAATATTTAATGATAAATTAGACTTATTGATGCCTTGATTTAGTGTTGTGAGGTGTTTTACACATCCACATTAGGTCCTGGTCCCTTATAAACTGAATAAAGTACATGTCTTGTAAAGGTATTGTAAAGTGTTGTAAATGACTTTCACACTTTTCTAGACTTTTATTAAGAATTTAAGTCTAATGTACCTATCTTTCCCTTAATTCAATACTATAAAATGTATTTAATGACACTCTCACATTAATCTAGAAGGCTTGTAAGTTAAACTTGGTTTTAATCTAGTGTTGTAATGTGTTTTACACATTCACATTAGTTCTTATGCCTTTCTAGGCTAAGTGGACCTCATTTTAATGTTGTAAAGTGTATTTAATCACACTTTCACATTGAACTTTGTGTCCCTAGCCATAATTATCCTTTATATAATAGGCCCCTATAACCCCATATTGTGCATTCCAAGGAATATTTTGATAAAAAACCTGACTAAATCAACATATAAACCCAATTTATACACCCCAAAATCCTAGCTGGAAAAAGAGCCCTTGTGGGACACATTCACCAATTTTTGGTGAATGAGTCCCATCTAGGTGGGATCCATTCAACCGGAATGGTGAATGAGTCCCATTTGAGCTATTTTCGAGGTTTAAGCAGGAAAAAGTTAGGTTTTAAGTTTAATTTTCTTCAAGGTCGGCCTTGGGGATCAAATTAATGGGTATGTGAGTGGATTGTCTATATAAAAAAGCTTCCAAATCATTATTTCATCCATTCATTATTCATTCATGATCCATTTTTCATTAATTCATGTTGCTAAGTCAAGCATTCAAGGGTTAAGCACTTCAAGTCTTCACAAGGGAATCCGAGTGTCTTCAAGGGTAGATTCTTCATCAATTTGTGTAGCATCTCAAGATCTATCATCATGGAAAGGTTTTAATTCCATTATTTCATGTTCATGCTTCATTTTATTTCACAGGCAGCTTGGTTTAATTACCTAAATGGGAAACCCCCCATTCCCTAACAATCAACATTTTCTCTTTTCCCCCACTAGGTCTTGGACCCTTGCAAATGCATTTATAGATGTCTTGTAAAGGTGTTGTAAAGTGTTGTAAAATACTTTCACACTTTTTTAGACTTAATGAACCTATTTTCCCTTAATTCAACATTATAAAATGTATTTAAATGCATTATCACATCAATCTAGAAGTCTTGTGAATTAAATTTAACCTTAGTCAAGTGTTGTAATGTATCTTGCACATTCACATTAGATTGTGTGCCTTTCTAGGATTTGTGGACCTCATTTTAGTGTTGTCAAAGTGTATTTAATCACACTTTCACATTGGATTTTGTGTCCTAAGCCCTAATTGACCTTCACGTCATCATTAATAAGCCCCTATGACCCCATATTGTGCATCCTGAGGCATAATTTGATCAAATACCTGATGAAATCAACATAAGAACTTAAATTTCTCATTCCCCATCATTCTAGCTATCAAATGGACTCCCTTTGGGGACAATTCACACTTATTGTGAATCAGCCCCTACCAAGTGGGACTGATTCACCCAAGGTGGCAAATGAGTCCTATTTGGATTTGTTTTACTTTTGAGCGAGAAATTTTGGAATTTAAGTTTATTATTCTTTATGTCATCCTTAGGAATCCAATTAATGGGAATATAAGGTGAATTTCATATAAAATCAAGTCTCTAAGGGTATGTGTAGGATCATCATGGAAAAAAATAGGTCCTATGGCTAAAAATCTCAAAAAAATAGAGTTAGGAAAATCTTTCGACGCTAAAATTTGAATAACTTATCTATATTATTTCAAAAAATATGTAAGAATAGAATCTATAGCAAATTGAATGCTCTAAACTTCTAGGTTAATTAAGGAAAATGTATTTGGTGAAAATTTCATATTTCAATGTAGTAGCACTTAAATTTCATGGAAAAAATAAGTAGGTGTATGTCTAACCACCCTAACCATAGTAAAATGATAATATTTTATAAGATGTTAGATATAAGTAGAGGACTCATATGCCTATGTGATGCATATTTTTTTGTAATTTTTTTCTAAGTAAATAATTAATTATTAATTTTTTATTAATTTTTTTAAAAAAATATAAAAATCATATGTCTGACCACCTTAACTTGGTCAAAAATTCATGAAATTCAATTTTTTTAATCCTATAGGATGCAAAATCATAAAATGTGACACATTGCTTCAAATTCAAAAATTGTGATACTATTTGAAAGCTATGGATTGTTTTCAATCAGCTTATCAAATTAGGACTTTAGTGATAATTAAAATATAAAATGAATAATAATTATTTATCAAATTCAAAGTAAAGAACAATTTATATTGCGGAAAATATGAGAATATCCTTTAAATCACCTTTTTCGTTTCATCAATTTTGGGTAGAAAAAGTTGTCAGCCACATACCCTACACATACCCATCATATCACCACTTTTTGGCTCATCATGATCCTACACATACCCCTAATCCCTAATTAATAATCTCTTATCTCATTCACAACTCACTCATCATTTGTCTTCTCTATCAAGTCAAGTAAGTTAGGGTTTTATCATTCTAAGTCATCAAAAAAACTTCCAAAGACATTCAAGGGTAATATCTTCCCCATTGTTGTAGAAATTCAAGACCAAACATCATGGCAAGGTATTGAATTCATTGTTTTATTCTTCATTGCATTCCTTCTCTATTTTTGTCTAATTATCTAAAAGGGGTTTGACCAAGGAAAACCCCAATGCCCTAACATTCAACATTTCTCTTTCTCTCCTTGTGTGTTTGTAGATTTAGGAATCTTAGAATCTTGGAAGCCATTGTGATCAAGTTGCAATGTTTTCCAAGCCATCTTTTCATTGGATAAGGAAAAACATCAATAAAAAGTCACCTTCATGCCCAAATTTGACAGTTTTAGAACCAGACACCTAAAGAAGCAGAAAGTGCAGACTAAAGGCTCTTGTTTCCACCTTTGAATTTTTAAAATTTCAAAAGTGGACTCATCTTCCATTGGTGGTGAATGATTCCCACTTCTAGGCTTGATTTTGGTTTTCTACATTTTTGGATACCCATTTGTCTGAAATGGGCTCCGGAATGGTTTCACAGAACTGAGACTAATTCTCCCAGAATGAAAAATGAGTCCCACTAGGCCTAAAAATCAAGATTAGTCATTTCAAGTCTCAAAATTTTTTATAGGTGCACTTCTTTAGTTTCATTCATTTTTGTTATAGTTTACTTTCATTTCTAGGTGTTTTTGCAATGCACAATGTGTTTTCCAACAAGTTGCATTTCAATAGTTTTCACTTAATAATCAATAGTTTTTACTAATTAGCTACATCTAGATCATTTCATTTAGTCATACATACCTCATACATTCCTTAGTTTGAGTGAACCACCTAGATTTTCAGTGTGGGATCTACCTCTTTCCATTAGGTGAGAGATCCTAATTGAGCAAAAGTAACATAGCATTCCTAACCATTAAAATCTATGGTTCAAGATGTTACAAATGTAGGTTCACCAAAATTTTATAATAGAAATAGGGTCACCCAACTTTTAGGAGATGGCGCACAAGGGGTAGGGTCCTATTTTGCTATTATTACATTCAAGAAAACCCTAGAGATCTCAATGAAGGAAAGAGATCTACTAAAGGTTGTCCTAGGGTATGATTAGAGACTAAAAGGGATTTCATCACCAAGGTAGGGCTTGGAAAGACTAGTAAAATGTAAAATCTAATTATGAAACTTAATGATATGCAAGACTACAATAAATGACCTCAAAATGAATGCAAAATAGAATAGAAGATTGAGAAATCAGATAGGTGCACCTGGAATCCTATAGTAACTTGAAGGAATTCCTAAAATGCTAAAAATGCTAAATTTAATGCACACTATGACTCATATTCTAGACTAGGTGATTTAGTCCCAGATTAGGGTTTCTAGGTAGGAAAATAAATTTGGTAGTGATAGGTCTAGAACTCTTGAAAGCTATGAAATTAGTTGTACTGGGACTCATACGCTAGAAGTGGCATATCAATCCTACTTGGATTTTTTAAAGGATTAAGATTTGAAACTACTCTTCAATCTCTGCTCTATCTTCTCACCTTGGTTTCCTGATTTGAACTACTAAATTTTTCCCTATAGGTGTCCTTCAATGGTCTTGCAAACAAGGTGACAAATTTAACAACTTTGTACACTTGACAACTTTTCTCCAATATTGCTCTTTAGACAATCTTCAACCTAGATCTACAAATCACACACTAAAGAGAGGGAAAAATGTTGTTTTGCTAGTGGAAAGGGGTTTTCCTTGGTCAAACCCCATTTTGGTAATTAAACCTTGTAATGAAATCAAATGGAAAGGAGGAATGATGAATGAACAAAATCATATGTTGCAGCTCACCAAACCCTAGGAATAAAATGCTACAAACATGTATGATATGGCTCCAATGGATGGAGATTTTTATTTTTTCTTGAATGCAATAGACCTTGACTTGAATGCTTACTTGAATCATGAAACCCTACATCACAAATGTTAGATCAAACACAAACATGATGCATTATGACTTTGACATGATGCTTGACACTGGAATAATGCTCCAAAATACTTGATAATCATCTCTTGAAGACTCTTGAATGCACTCTTGTGAACTCAAATTTGCTATAAGGATTCTTATTCACCTTGCTAAGAGAAAAATGAATGAAATAACCTTGTATTTATACCTTTTTATGCCAAATTTCCCTAAATTACATCACTACAAACTGACATCAGACCTAGGAGAATAAAATATACCAAGAATTTGAATTTAATTAAATTTTAAGCCACATGAGACTCATATGCCAGAAGTGGTGTATGAGTCCCATTAGGCTAGTCTATGGGACACATTTTTTAAGAAATGCTTAGATTCATGTGAAATACAAATTAGGACCTTGAAACTTAGGTGGGAACCATACACCCAAGGTGGTGTATGAGTCCTAGATCACTAAATCTAGGCAATAAAGTCCAAAAACACTTGAATCATGATTGGATGTTGGTTTATGTGTTGGAAAAATAAGGAAAGAAAACTGAGAGGGGGGGGTGAATCAGTTGTCATAAAATATTAAAACTTTTCAAACCTTACTTTACTTAATCTTAGATTTGATGAATGAATAATAAACCATGAATAATCAACACATCATAAACATAGAGAACACCAATATTTTTATGTGGAAACCCTATTAGGGGAAAAGCCACGCTGGATGTTAGTCCACAATATTATACCCTGTTAAAAGTATAATGAGAAAATAATGGGAATGCACATGCATTCAGGCACACTTCCTAGAGCTCACTACTCAAATACAAGAGGGTTCACTACCCAACAATACAACAATATGGATTAGATCTACAAGGTATGAACTAAAAGAATAACTTCTACACAAGCTTGATTATAGTTCCAATTAAGCACATAAAAACCTTCTTCACTCTTTGCTCAACCTTCTTCTCACTCTACTCTGCAATCGAATGATAGGAACACTATTCACACATCTTCACTTTTTCTATCACACATTCGCTCTAATGCACACACTAAATTCGCTAAAAAAATCACTCTTATATATCCACAACATGAGATTTCATCAACAACTTAGTCAGCTAGAAAATATAAAGCATATTTTCAAAGTCAGCCAAATCGCAAACAAATTTGCAATGCGAATACACCAAGGTTGGCCACAACATAGTGGAGACCCAAATTAACAAGTCCAATCACAAAAATATTTCAATTAATTCCACCTCAAAGATCCACAACACGCTACTACCATCATGTCGGCTAAGAACATGAAAAACCAAACATACAGAGAAAAATATTTGACCATGAACACACAGATCAATGTGGACATACCACAAAGATAGAGCATGATCTAAAAGTATCTGAAAAAAAAAGAACTAACAGAGAAACATCTGCAACACCAGAAACATACAAACTTCATTTGGGAACACTGTTAGAACACACAAACGTATTGTTAGAACAAAATTGTTCACTACATGATCAAATTTTCACGCGGACATCCCAAAATTTTGGTGGATGAACTAGATATACTTAGTAGAAAACCCTTTAATCCACACCGACTGATGTTCAATGTATAGAACGAGATACCTTCATGACCTTCATAGTTCCATAGAGAACTTGGAACACTTCTTTTAACAAATTTCTCAATATCCTTGACATATACAACTTCTGATGTATTGAAGGCTAATAGTGTTGACATCAATGACAATGACATATCAGCAACACAACCACAACATCCAAAAATCTTCCCCTTTGGCATTGATGGCAACACATGATGTGAAAAACACCATCAACCCAACTCATAATCAACACTTTTCTGACTCTTCTTCCTTGGCCTCTTTCCATGAACTTCTTTAGATAAGAAACTGCGTTTTTCACATTACATCCTCCCTTTGACATCAATGGAAAAGATAAAAATTATCTTCCCACATGCCAGCTTTGAACCACATATTTGTACATCTAACTACTCCCCCTGAGTAGCAACCACAAAAACATCAATCCGCATTAGAATATGATCATGAAATGCATAGATTGATGCAAATTAATGCATCCTAGTTCATATCAAGAGGGGTAATTACCCCTAGCATCCCTCTGAGATACTAAAAAGTATCCTTCGACAATGGCTTAGTGAAAATATCTCAGAATCTGCTTCCTTTGTAGGCACATCTAATCTAACTTCTTTCTCACTCACTTTCTCCCTCAGAAAGTGGAACTTGATTGATATATGCTTTGTCTTAGAGTGTAGCACTGAATTCTTTGAAATATTTATAGCACTTGAGTTATCACAGTATATGACAATGGGTTCATCATATACTACTCTAATATCTTTTAGCATCTGTTTCATTCACATCACTTTAGTACAATTTTTTGTAGCAGCAATATACTTTGCCTCAGTAGTAGATAGAGAAATGAAATTTTAGTTTTCACTCAACCATGACACTAGCTTCTTCCCTAGGAAGAAAGCACTATCACTAGTACTCTTCCCTTGCCATCTACATCTCCTGCAGACAACTGGGTGATCAGTATATGCATTTAATGTAAGATCATCTTCCTTAGGGTACATAAGCCAAAAACCAACCGCTCCTTTCAAATATCTAAAAATTTTATTTACAATAGTCGCATGAGATTCTTTTGGATTAGCCTAAAATATAGCAACCATACACATAGCATTCATAATGTTTGGTCTAGTATGAGTCAAGTAGAGTAGTCCACCAATCATTTATTTGTACCTTGTTTGATTTTCCTTGGGAGAATCATCATTTTGTGTCAACTTACATTCAGTTACCATAGGAGTACCAATAGGTTTTGAGTCTTCCATACCAAACTTCTTCATCAGCTCTCTCACATATTTGGAATAAGATATGAAGATCCCCTTGTCTAACTGAGTAACTTGTAATCCCAGAAAGAACTTCATCTCACCAATCATACTCATCTCAAATTCATTCTTCATTTCATCAAAAAACTTCATACATAGATTACCATCTCCACCGAAATTAATTTCATAAACAAAGACTTCAATAATCAATTCTTTGTCATGATCCAATTCGAAATACAACTTATTATCAGTAGTACCTTTATTGAATCCAAGCTTTAGTAAGTATTTGTCCAATCTAGCATACCAGGTTGTGGGGGCTTGCTTAAGTCCATATAGAGCTTTCTTCAATTGACAAACCATGTTTTCCTCATCAGTCAGTTGAAATCCATCTAGTTGTTCAATGTAAACTTCTTCTAATTCACCATTCAGAAAAGAAGACTTCACATCCATTTGATAGACTTTGTAGTTCTTATATGCAACATAAGCAAGAAATAACCTTACAACTTCAATTATGGCCATAGGGGCAAATGTTTCTTCAAAATCAATACCTTCCATCTGAGAATACCCTTTACATACTAGTATTTCTTTATTCCTAACCACTTCACCTTGTTCATTAAGCTTATTCTGAAAGACCCATTTAGTACCAGTCACATTTTTGTCTTTTGGTCTAGGAACAAATATCCATTTATTATTCTTTTCAATCTGCATTAATTTTTCCTTAATAGCTTGCATCCAATGTTCATCATTACAGGCTTCATGTACATCTTTTGGCTCAATATTGGAAATAAAACAATACTCTTCTGCAATATTTCTTCTAGTTTTGCACACCTCTATTTTTGTCTCCTATAATTTGATTTTTAGAATGATTTTTCTTTACATACCTTGGAGTTTTAGGATTCTCATGAACTTTTGATTCTTCTGCTCTTCCTTCTGCACTTGCACTTGTCTCTGCTTCTTGAGTAACTTGATTTATCAGAACCACTAGAACATATGGAGCATATGGCACAATTTGAAATTGATTATGTGTCTGAACATTCTTTCCTTGGTTTGTATTATTTTCATCTAAGTCATATTCACAATATCTAGATTATTTAGTAGAATCTTCGTTAACTCTAACATTTGCAATCTCAACCATTTTTCTCATTCTTTTGTTATAGCACTAGTAGGCCTTGCTTCTAGTGGATTAACCTAGAAAGATTCCTTCATCTCTCTTGATGTAGCATTTTCTTCCAAAGACCTTGAAGTATTTAATAGTAGGCTTATAACCAAACCATAGCTCAAAAGGAGTCTTACCAGTATTACCATTCACATTTACTCGGTTCAAAGTGTACACAAAAGTGCTTATAGCTTCACTCCAATATATTTGAGACACATTTCCTTCAATCATCATTGTTCTAGCAACATCCAAATTTGTTATGTTCTTCCTTTCTGCAACACCATTCTATTGAGGGGTTCAGGGAGAAGATAACTATCTTCTTATTCCATTCTCATCACAAAAAGAATTAAACTCTCTTGAGGTGAACTCACCACCCCTGTCTGACCTTAAGCATTTTATTTTTAAACCTTTTACATTCTTTTCCATAGCCTTGAAACTTTTGAAATTTTCTAATGCTTCACATTTTTCTCTTAAGAAAGAAACCCATATCATTCTAGAGTAATCATCAATAATCAACATAAAGTACCTTTCATCATGAAGAATTCTAACTCTGGAGGGAACACATAGATTAGTATGCAAAAGCTCCAGTAATCCATGTGAATTATGTTGTTTGCTCTAAAAAGAAACTCTAGTTTGTTTTCCCATTTGACACTCCTTACAAATTGTGCTAGCAGGCTTTACCAACTTAGGCCGATCTCTTACCACTTGAGAGGAGCTAATTTTGAAAATTTTATCAAAGTTCACATGACACATCCTTTTATGCCATAAGTAGCTTTCATCTACTTGATCAATCAAACAACTTTCACTAGCAACATTCAAATGAAAAAATTACCTTTTGTCAGTTTTCCAGAAGCAATTACATTTCCAGAGTTTCCAAATATCTTCCATCTCTGTCTTTGAATTGTAGATCATAACCCTTTTCCACCATCTGTCCAACACGTAATAAATTATACTTCAAGTCTTCAACATACATCATCAGTATTATGCCTACCACCAAGAAAAATAGATCCTCTGCCACAAATCACACAAGCATTATTATCACCAAATCTCACAACTCCACCATCATACTTCTCTAGACTTACAAATTTTTTTATGTCACCAGTCATATGATGTGAGCATCCACTATGAATGACACACTAATCCTTTTATTTCATTCAATCTGCAAGAGCTTTCTCAATTTTGCCAGATCCAGTAGCCTCGGGATTGCTTTCCTTGATAGCAATGAAAACACAACCATCTTCATTTCCATTATCTTTGTCAGACTCATCATCAGTCACTCCTTCTTTAGCAAAGTGACATTTCTTTTGGAATCTAAATTTGTAATGCTTAGATCTAGGGACTCTTTCAAGACATCTTGATGCAAAATGACCAATTTTACTACAAGAAAAACATTTGATAGGAAGGTTTCCTTTATACTTACGTTGTCCTCTACCTTCTATCTTCACAATCAGTGCTTCCAATTCTTCTAGTTCTTTTTCTTCTTCTTCAAGTAGTTTCATCTCTTCCTCATACTTGAATGTATTTCTAGAACTCTCTCCTGGATCAAATCTTTTCTTGTCTCTTCCAGATATAGTAGCCTTGAATGTATTTTCAGTCTTAGGAACATAATCACCAAATTCGCTCAACTCAAAGGAAACAAGTTTACCAATCAGTGTATCTCTTGTCACATTCGTCAATGATCTGAATTCTTCAATAGCATGAGCCTTTGTTTTCTAGGAGGTAGGAAATGACCTAAGAACGTTAGCCACAATTTCTTCTTCTTCCAGAGTTCCACTAGCACATCTAATACCC
>VDFB02000017.1:217277065-217553184 GCA_007258455.2 Sequoia sempervirens
CTCCATACCACCCAATGCTTCCATTATATATTACACCTATTAGTGTAACTAGGAAATATATATATTCACATATATGTACTATCAACAATAACCTTTATATAATTGAAAGGTTGAGACACATTTTCCCAAAAAATCCCCCACTTGTTGAACACCTTGTGAGAGCAATGAGATAGAGTAAACATTGTCTCTTAATTACTAGGGGTTGAAAGACCCATAGTCTTTGAACACCATATGAACTTCTCTATCCTCACAAGCTTGGTTAAAGAATCAACAACATTCATCAAAGTCTCTACCTCAACTAGTTACACCTTGCCATCTTTGACCATATTTCTAAATAAACAATATTGTACATCAATGTGCTTGGTCTTGGCATGAAATGTTGGGTTCTTGGCTAAATATATTACACTCTGACTGTCACATTAAATTATCACTACACCTTGTTTTATTCCAATATTTGAACATGGTATCTTAAGCAGAATGGCTTCTTTACAAGCATGCGTAGCTTCCATATACTCTACTTTTGCAGTGGACAAAGCAACCACAACCTATCACTTACTCGTCCAACTAATTGCACCACCAAATAAAGTAAACACATAATCACTTGTGGATTTTTTGCTATCAACATGACTTTCCCAGTTTGAATCCACATAACCATGAATGTCAAGGGAAATCTCATATACAACAATTGATCATATTACTATGATAAAATAAGGAATAATCTAAGGTACCCACAAATATGCAAAGATTCTTTTAATTGCATCCCAATTAACTCTACTAGGATTAGGCATATATCTAGAAAGAACTCCCACTACTTGGGAAATTTCCAGTCTAATAAAAACCATAGCATACTTCAAACTTCCAACTACACTCTAGTAAAGTACTCTACTCATGTCTTCCTTTTTTGATGGAGATGTTGGACAATTTGAAATAGATAACTTTGTTCCAACTGAAACAAGAACACACAATGGTATAAAATCCTGCATATCAAACCTTTGTAAAATTGAGTTGACATACTTACTTTGGTGAAGTATAGCTTTCTATTCACTCTATCTCTTTTAATTTCCATCCCAAGAATGTAACTATCTACACCAAGATCTTTCATTTCAAATTTAGAAACAAGTTGAGATTTTAGTTATGAAATCATACCTTTCCCTCTACTAATAAATAACATATCATCAACATATAATGCAATAAACAGGAAATAAACATGATCAATTTTATAATAAACACAATAATATGATTTAGAATGCTCAAATCCCAAACTCAAAACATTTGTATCAAATTTTTGGTACCACACCCTAGGACTCTATTTTAGGCCATGAAAATATTTCTTCAATTTGCAAACCAATTTACTAAATTACCTTTCACCACATAGTGCTCTAGCTGTTTCATATAAATAACCTCCTCTAGATCACCATGAAGGAAAGCAATTTTCACATCCATTTACTCAACCTCTAAATCATAAGCAACAACAATAGAAAGAAAAAATCTAATGGATATCATTTTTGCAATAGGAGAAAATATCTCACCATAAGATTCAATACCCTCAACTTGAGACTAACCCTTCACAACCAACCTTTCTTTTTACTTCTCAATACCTCCATCTAAACCAATATTTTTCTTGAACACCCATTTGCAACCAATAGGTTTTTGTCCTTTAGGAAATGGTACAAGATCCCTTGTATCATTTTTTCTTAAGATGTCATTTATTCATCCATAGCAATCTTCCAAGATTCTACATCATTTATACCTAGTGCCTCTTCTATAGGTCTGGGTTCATCCATGTTAGTATTCAAAAAAAAAAAACATCTCCAATCATTAGTTGAATACCTTTTAGGTGGGTTTTGATGCCTTATAGACCTATGAACAGGATGACTTGGAGGTTCTTCCTCCTCTTTTGAAGGTCCAAAGCTAAATAATCTCTCTTCAACTTCTTGTCTATCCTTGGGCCTCGATTCAAATTTCTTAGGTGTAGAAGGAAATCAAATCACATCTTCCTATTTACTTTGTTGTAGCTATAATATAAAAGAAGAAGGATTAGTTTCCCTAAAATCACACATCCACTATATATTGCCTTTTGTGCAACAAGATCCCAAATATTGTATCCTTTCACACCATAACTATATCAGATGAAGATACATTTCACAACCTTGTTCTCCAACTTTGTTTTCTTCTCCTTTGGTACATGTGCATATGACTCACAACCAAAACCTCCAAGATGTATTAATGAAGGATTACATCCCAACCATGCCTCTAAAGGAATCTTATTAACAAGATTTGATGTAGGAGACCTATTAATTAGGTAATAGGAAGTGGCAACAACTTCATCCCAAGAATTTTTTTCTAGACTAGCATCCCTCAACATACTTCTATGCTTAGATCCATTCTATTGTGGAGAATATAGAGTTTTATTTTTTCTATGAATACCACAATCTTTATAGAATATATCAAAATCATTAGAGAAAAATTCATCGCCATTATCAATCCTCAAACATTTTATTTTCTTTCCAATGTGCAACTCAACCATTTCTTTAAATTTTTTAAATCAACTAAAAAATTCATATTTAATCCTTAGAAAATATGCCCATGTCCTTCTACTATAATCATTAATAAATGAAACATAATATTTTTATTTACTAATCAAAGGAACATCTACATGACCAAACATGTTGCATCAAAATGAATAAGATCCAATACACCACAAGTAAAATTGATTGTGGTTTTGTTTTCCATAAATGAAATTCTCACAAAAATTGAATTCAAGATTACAATCAAACAACCCTTCAACAAGGTTTTTATTTTTCAAGGTCCTTAGACCCTTTTCTCCAATGTGGCCAAGTCTCTAGTGCCATAACATAGTTTTCTTTGTAAGTAAATTTTATTTAGAAGAAATAGCACCCTTGGGTACCCAAAATCCTTAACCATCTACTTAAGGTGAAACCATCTCTTCTTCCACATACTTTCTTTTCACATAAGTACTATTGCACTCAAAAGTTTAGGCATCAAGCTTATATAATGTGCTATATATGTCACCTCTAGAAATTTCCATAGCACCTCTAACCATCTTGCATAGTGCATCAAAAAATACTACCTACACACTTGCATCTATTCCTTTTGTTACAGATAACAAATTTCATCGTAAACTAGGGATATGCAACACACCATTAATTATTTTTATTCTACCATTCAAAAAATTGATTTTAAATTTACCATGAACAACAATGTCTAAATGAGAATCATCACCTAAGTTCACATTACCTCCATCAAATTCTTCATATTCAGAAAACCAATCTCTATTAAAGGTCATATGGAAAGATGAACATGTTTCAATTAACCATGCATCATTTACCACATGAGTTACCAAAGCTACAATGAATACATCACCATATTCCTATAGTGTAGGAAAAAGAATCCATTTTTCCCAATTAATTTGGGAATAATTAATATTAAATTGAGCCTAATGTTACCTTGATTTGGTGTTGTAATGTGTTTTACACATTCGTGTTAAGTATAGGGCCTTTTTAAACTAAATGACCCTAATTGTACCTTATTTAGGGTGTTGTAAACTGTATCTTTACACTTTGACACTAATCTAGGGATTCATTAATTAATTGGCCCTATTTATGCCCTATTTGGTCCTATTTTACATCCACAAGCCTTATTAAATGTATTTTTCTTAGGATAATCCCAAAACTTAGCAAATAACAAGTCATAATTCACTATTTTGGGTCATGTGTTCTATATCTATTGATCATGGAATCATACTGCACCTTGGGCATATGAGTTCCACCTAGGGCTTGGGACCTGATTTCAAGTTGTACATTATATAAGACACTCCTAGAAATCTGAGTTTTGGGTTTTAGCTACTGGGACTGATATGCCATAACTAGCGTATGAGTCCCACTTTAGTTGGGACCTAATTTAAATCAAATTATTGGTAGGATTTTATTATCCTAGATTTGATGTTAGCTTGTAGTGTTGTAATTTTGGGAAATTTGGTATAAACAAGTATAAATACAAGGTTATTTCACATAGTTTCATCCTAGAACTACATAAGCAATCAAGAGAACTTTCACAAGAGTTTACAAGATTATTTCAAGAGAATTCAAAGGTAGATTTGAAGAATATTATTGTAGGAATTTAAGATTCATTATCATGTCAAATACTTGATACATTATGCATGTGGTTTTGAGATAATGTTGTGATGTATGGTTCAAGATCAATTCAAGTATTGAAAGGAATTATCTTTTAACAAAAATCATGATCAAGATCTACATCCATTAAGTCTACTTCATGTTTCTTCACAGATCTACAAGGTTGCAAACAAGGTTCTATTGTTTCATCTTATGCTTCATGTTTCATTTCATTCATGTTCATTTCTCATTAAGGTTTGATTACCAAAATAGGGTTTGACCAAGGTAAACCCCTATCTACTAAAAAACAACAATTTTTCCTTTCTTTGATGTGTGATTGGAGATCTAGGTGGTTTAAAGAGCTTTGATATCCTTTGAAGAAAAATTTCCAAAATTGAAGAAAGTTGTCAGGGTTGTCACAATGTTGTCATCTTCACAGAAATTCACCTATAGGCCTGAATTCAAGCTTTCAGACCCATAGATTTGGTAGGAGAGAAGCTACGATAGATCACTAGAGGATACCAAAGTTTCAACAAAACCCTAATATTGGGACTAAATCACCACCTTGGGTGTATGGGTCCTAGTATAACATTCTTCCAGTTTTTTTGAGATCCGGATCAATCACTGAGATATTCTATTTTCTACATAGAAACCCTAGTCTAGGACTAAATCACCCAGTCTAGTGCATGAATCCCAATGAGCATCAAAAGTCATAATTTCAGGATTTTGGAGCTTTTTTTGACCAAATCATTCTTCTAGGTACCCCTCTATTCATTCTCTATTTTTTATTCTAATTTTTAGTTTCATATCTTAGGTTGCATAGTTATGTTTGCATATCATTTGCATCTTCTTCTTTCCAAGTGTTTTCTTGGTGGTGAACTCCCTTTTTGTCTTTAATCACACCCCTAGGACACCTTATTACATATCTCTCTCCCTAAACCAATCACTAGATTGAGATCTATAAGGTTTCCTTTAATGAAATTTGAACGAAATAAGTGGAGGAACCCTAATCCACCTTTAATTCTAGAACCAATGAAAATAGGGGTGAAGAATAATTATTATTAAGTGCTATCACACCCAATTTCAAGCTATTCCATTCAAGGATAAACTTGGAGATATCAATGCAAAAGACAAAGAGATCTTGCAATAGGGCTATCCTAGGGGTTTAAAGTAGACTAATAAGGGGTTCACCACCAAGTTAAGACTTGGAAAAGACAATGAAATGCAAGATGCAACACTAAACCCTAATTCAATGCAATAACCTATTAAATGACCTAGAAATGCAAATAGAACATAATAGAAAAGTAGTATGATATATGGTGTGCACCTAGAAACCTAGAAATGACTGATAGAAGCTCTGAAATGTTGGGAATTATGAATTTTTCCTATTGGCAATCATTGGCCATTCTGGGTGAACTAGTCCAAGTTATGGATTTTTGCATAGGAGCATGCTTCAGAAAAAAGAGTATTTGAATCAACAAAAAATTCTGAAAAAACACCTAGAGTGGGACTCATTCACAACTTGTGGCGAATGAGTCCAGTTTACATTTTTGAGAACTTCAAAGTCTAAATCCTCTCTTCTTAGTTTGCTCAATCTTCTTCTCTAGGTTTCTAGAAACAAAACCTTGATTTTGGGGTTGTAGGTGACATTTTGGTTAGGATTATGACCTTTCAAATGGGTAGACAACTCCAACAACTTTCTCGAAGCTAGTAACCTAATCTTCAATGATCTTCAAGTCTTCAAAGCACATATATCTATAATCAACCATGTAAAGAGGATAAAAAATTGTTGATTCTTAGTGAATATGGGTTTTCCTTTATGAAACCCCTTTTAGGTAATTAAAAAAAATGATTAAAAAATGAAACAATGATAGGAAAAATGAAACATAGGTTATGAATCATGAAAAATAATACCTTTAATGATGTCTTGTAAATTTTCAACTCAACATGAAATGGCCATGAAGGATGTAGATCTTGATCTTGACAAAAGGTGTAGAATAATACTTGACCTTGGATCTTCAATGCTACATCAGGGTATGTGCAGGATCATCATGGAAAAAATAGGCCCTTAAGTGGCAAAAAATTTAGAAAAATCAGAGTTACGCAACTTGACGTAAAAATTTGAATAAGTTATCTATATTATTTCAAAAATACGTAAGAATAAAATATGTAGAAAATTTAATTTAGTTTCTAAACTACTACGTTTATTTAAAAGAAAAAAAATCTATTTGGTGAAAATTTGAAATTTCAATGCAATAGTACTTAAATTTCAAGGCAAAAATAACT
The DNA here is from genome assembly GCA_007258455.2 of Sequoia sempervirens. NCBI lineage: Eukaryota > Viridiplantae > Streptophyta > Pinopsida > Cupressales > Cupressaceae > Sequoia > Sequoia sempervirens. The sequence continues at coordinate 217,283,485 of VDFB02000017.1, forward strand.
AGGTGTCTATCTGACCACCCTAACCACAATAAAATGATAATATTTTTTTATAAGATTTTAGATATAAGTAGAGGACTTATGTGCCGATGGGATGCATAATTTTTATGTATTTTTCTTCCAATTAAATAATTAATTTTCAATTTTTTATTACAACTTTTAGAAAATATAAAAAATTGTATGTATGACCACCTTAACTTGGTCAAAACTTCATGAAATTCATTTTTTTGTTTTTAATCCTATAGTATGTGAAGTATAGAATGTGATGTATCTTTCAGATTAAAAAAATGTGATACCATTTGAAAGCTATAGATGTTTTTCAATCAGCCTATCAATGAGGACTTTAGTCATAATTCAAATAGAAAAAGAATAATAATTGTTTATTAAATTCAAAGTAAAGCGTAATTTATATTGGTGGAAAGTTGAGAATCTCCTTTAAAAACCCTTTTCATTTCATCAATTTTGGGTAAAAAATAATTGTGAGCCACATACCCTACACATACCCATCATATCGCCACTTTTTGGACCATCATGATCTTGCACATACCCATCACAAGACTAGCTGAATAACATGCTTGATGCTTGATATGCTTGACATGATGATGGATCTTAAATTGTTGCAACAATTGATGAAGAATTAATCCCTTGAATGCTTTAAAAATGATCTTGAATGCTCTCTTGATGCTCTTTTGAAGTATTGGAATGCTTAACCCTTGAGTGTTTGACTTGATAACATGAATAATTGATGAAATAATGATTTGAAAGATTGTTTATATAGTAAATCCATCTAATATCCTATTAATTGGATCCCATAGGTTGACATTCATAAAATTTAAACTTGAAACCCAATTTCTCCCGCTTAAACTTTGAAAATAGGACAAATGGGTCCAACTTGGATGGGAATCATTTTCTCAAAGTGGTAAATTGGTCCCAAAGGGCCTATTTTAATTGCTAAAGTGTCAAGGAGTTTGTAAATTAAGCTTGTTTATTGATATTGTTGGGTTTTTTTATTAAAATATGCTTTGGGATCCACAACATGGGGTCATATAGGCCTATTAATGATGCGATAAAGGTCATAAACGCAAGAGGGCCCAAAATCCAATGTGAAAATGTAAATAAATTCACTTTACAACATTAAATTAAGGTAAAAATAGGTCTATTCAGCTAAAAAGGGACCTAAATCCAATGTGAATGTGTAGAACACATTACAAAACTATATTAGGCCCACTTAATTTACAAGCATCCTAAATTTAATATGAAGGTGTTGATAAATACACTTTACAAGATTAAATTAGGGAAAATTTAAGTTTATTTAGCTTTAAAAGGTCCCAAGACCTAATGTGGATGCATAAAATATATCACAACACTAGATCAAGGAAAATTTAAGTCCAATTTATCATTAATTATTCCCAAATCTAGTAATGAAAAGGTGTACTTTTTTTGTGGTGACATTTAGCCTCCACTTTAGTGAGAGGATGAACTTGATTCAAACTCACACTAAAGTAGAAATTCAAGAGGGGTCCTTATGTACCAATACATATGGTCTAGGATAAAAAATATCAAGGAAGTGGTCAATCCTCTAGGATCCAAGATCCTAAGTCAAACTAACATAAGCACAAAAGGACACACACAAGAAGTAATATTTGCAACAAGACAAGATATGCAAAAATGCAATTTCAATGATTGAAAGAAAGAAAAGAAAGTAAAAATAAAAATGAGGTGGATCAAGCTTCAACAAAAATGAACTCATTTTGGGGCCACAGAACTTCAGGTCATCTACGGGATGAGTAATCAAAAAGGGTGAGACACATACACACATGGTCGGTATGCACTCACACAAACACATGAGTGGATATGGGGAAAGTCATTCCTTAGTTGAGCTTCCTACTTGGACCATACCAAAAGTTATACCTCCTAATAACTTTGATAAGGTGCCATGCAAAAATGAACTTTGAGCTTCATGAGGCAAGCAAAGCTTTGTATGCTTGGAACTCATGAATAAACAGGATGGCTCCAAAGGCATGCAAAGTGTGTTATGAAAGGTGGCCATTTAACAGTTATTATAAATTCAAAATAGTGTAAGGAATGTTGAAAGGGATTTTTCCTAGTTAATGCAAGGTCTCTTATTAGGGAACATCATGCCTAATGTTTGCAAGAGAAGAAAATTCAGAAATATCACGCTCTCAGAAGAAATCAAACCCAATTATACCACCAACAAAAAAGAATGTATCACAAGAAGAAATAAAATCACATAATGAAACATGAGTGTTGATGTATGCCCCCACTTTAAAGCAGATTCTAACACCATTATTGTGAGAAATTGATTTAAAGTAGAAGAAGACATGAGAGCTTATTTGGAAATCCCTATGCCAAGTCATATGTTTCCAAATTGAACTACATCATGAATAATTATGTCACATGTGAGCCATCTTAAGGCATGTCATCCACATCCCAAGCTTGCTCTTATATGTACATGGAAGGTGATCAACTAGACAAAAGAGAATGGAAAGTGACATAGGAGGACAAGGCTACCTAACCCATTGTACCTACTTAGTGCAGGGAAAGGATGAGATGAATAGGATGAAAGTAAGTATCAATTAGAGGAACTAGGTTGTTCAACATGAGGAAGAGCACCACAATCCCTAAGATACTAAATTTTGTTACTTAGAGCCTTACATTCATTAGTAGAATGACCATGAACTCTATGATATGCACAAAATGAAGTCTTGTAGTATAATTTATTTTGTGTTCATGGGGGGAGGGATATCAAACGATCTTGGAGGAGTCTTGACAAGATACCTTATTGGTAAATAGTAGAAGATGTTCCTTTATTTGGTGACAAAGATATCTCTTGCTTAGAAGATGTCATACTTAGACAAGACTCTTTAGATTGTGAGATTTTGTTCTCTCCTTGATGGAGGATGTAAAATATAACAAATTCAAATCATTAGTGTTTTCTGAGATGACATTGATGTTAAGCGAGGATTTTTTTGTTTCTTTCATTTCTTTCAAAGGGTAACAATCAAGACCACTGGTGTCTATCAATTTAGGATGCACTAATGCTAGAGTGGGCTTAGTGGAAACTTTTGTAATAGTGTTGATATTAAATAAAAGCTTGTTTGTTTATTTTGAGGGGAAATAACCAAGACCACTAGTCTTTTCTTGTGTGTGAGGCTCTATAGGGACACAAATACCTTTTTCTCTAGAACCAAATCCTTTTCCACTCCATCCAAGATATTTCATAAGTTCATAAAATTTTCCATAAATATTCTTCATCTTTTTTGGATTTGGTCGTTTCTCATAATAAAGTTCATCAAAGGTTGTTGTGTAATTTGTTTCTTCTTCTAAAGTGATTGAGGTGGATTATTTTGAGGGGTCTTCTCGATTTTATGTTGACATTACCATTTTTTCTTTTCACTTTTCAATATTTTTGTTTATGATCTCATATTCGCCCTTGAATGATATGAAATCTGAGGAACCCCAATTGTCTTCTAATAGTTTTGACAATTTTTCCATCTCTTATTTCTCTTTATTCATAGGTTCTATGTTTGAAGTTTAAATTAGTGTTTTTAGAGGATTTGTTCTTCCTTTTTCAACTTGTAAGAAAATTTTAGGCTCGGGGTCTATTTCAACTTGGTATACTTTGTTGTTATAGACATATTTCATGATACGATGAAGGGTCAAATGCACCACATGCATCTCATGGATCCAAGTTATTCCTAAAGGAAAATTCTATGATAGATCATGGGGCATTATATGAATTGGGGTTTGTAAGGTAGCTTTTCTGACTTTAATAGATAAAGTAATCACACTGAGCAATTGTTTTCCCACACTGTCAAATCCTCAAATTGATAAGGATTCAAGTTCAATTTTTTAGTTTTACACACATAATCTATCTAAAAGTTTCACAATGCACACATTAAGGGATGATCCATTATCAAAAAGGGTCCTCTTTATTCCTATTCTATTGAATTTGGATATTATCATGAAGGTATCATTTTTCTTTCTCATTTCCAAAGGGGGGGCTCATCTTGATGAAAATTAATGTCTATGTTGTTGAAAGTTATGGCTTCAATTTGGGCTGCCACATCATTTGATTGCATATTAGGAGGGGTAGGAACTTTTTGTAAATCACTTTGAATCATGTTGTGATAATGAGGGGAGGGTTGAATAAGGTCCCATAATGATATCTTAGCAGGAGTATTCTTTAGTTGTTCAACAAGTTCATACTCCTTTCCACTTTGTGGAGGAAAATGAGGGAACCTAGAAAGATAGGGTTAGGAAATGGGAGGGATGTTTAAGGTGTTTTTCTTTGTTGCAGATTGTTTCTAGTGTTATATGTATACACAATGGTATTATGATTTGACTGTTGCAAAAAATTATTCTTAGGTGGGTAAATGATAAATTCAGGTTTGTTTCAAGTTTGATGTTTGTGTGAAGGAGGGTAAAGGATGAGTTGAGGTTGACTAATATTAACTTCCCTTAGTGTCGGAGATTCTAATGTTACTTCATGATCTTCATTTAAGGAAACTATGTCATTATTTTTAATGTTATCATTTTCATGCACCATGATATCCTCCCTAGGAGGAGAGTTTTAGGAGAAGTACAAACTAGATGTTCATGACATTCAAAGGTTGGTTCTTCTAAAATGACTTCATTCCAAGTAAGGGAGTTATCAATGGTTGGATTTTCTTGTTTATTAATAGTGGGGATATTAGGAGAAGACTATGTTTGATTGGTATGATTGTTTATGACTTTATCCTCTTTCTCTAAGGTGTCACTCTCTTGTGCCATACTATCTACCCTAGTAGGAGTGCTTGGAAGATGTTCACCACATTGCATGGTTAGATTTTGTAAAGTAGCTTCATCACAAGTAGGGAAGGAATCAAGAGAAGGATGACTATGACTTTCATGCTTACCAAATAGAACTTCCCAAATGGTAGGAGAATTAGGGAAGGGAGGAACAAGATTCTCATGACTTTCAATAGGTGCATCTTATAACACCAAGCTATCTTCTTCGCATTGAGGAGGGATATTAGGAGAAGGAAAATCTTGATTGTCATGGCTATCTATGATATCATTTTATTTCGATAAAACATTCTCAAAAGAAAGGGATGAATGGAGACTATGTAAGGTGATGTTTAGAAATGTTTCTATGACCACCTCTTCTTGTTTTCTAATATCTTCCCAAGGAAAAATAGGACAGGGACAATCGAGATTCTCAATACTTGTATCTTCTTACACCAAGACACTTTCATCACTAATAGGAGAGGTATCGAGAGAAGAAGTATGATTTTTATGATTGTCTATGCTTGCATCCTCTTATATCATACCATCCTCACCAATAGGCAATGTAATAGTAAGGATTGTCTCAATGGTTTGATCCACTTTCTCTAAGATGTTGTCATAACTATAAATGATAGTAGAAGGATAACTAACATTTTTCTTAATGAACTCATTGTTTTAGTCTAAACTAAAATAATAAGAGGGGATATTGTACTTATGTAATCCATTTTTAACCATATCAAAGCCACATCTTCTTGAATGAAAACATACTATTATGGAAAAGTAAATAAAGTGCAATGCAATGACCTAAATTGAAATGTTTAAATCAAATTTTCAGATTGGAAAAAAGGTAATTTGCTAATTATACTTGTTAAAAAGGCACAAGACAACTAAGAGGGGGGAGGGGGGAAAATTAGTTGTCGCCAAATTTAACCTCAAAACTTCAACACTTATTAACTTTAAAACCACACTCTTCTTCTATTAATTATGAGCATGAAATGTAGATAACAAAAAGTAAAATCAACACTTGATGAACACCAAATTTTATGTAGAAAACCCAATGAGGGAAAAAAACCACAGTGATTATTAACTCACAATATAAAGAGATGGAAAAACCAATTATAAAGGCTCACTAACAAGGGCTCACTACCCAAAAGAGGACTCACTATCTAGATACAAAGGCCCACAACCTACAGAAAGGAATCACTGTCCAATAGGGAGGCTCACTACCTACTCATACAAAGGAAAAAAAAGGATCCACCACAAAAATTAACACAGATCCGCAGCCTTGATCAAAAGATTGTAGAAACCTTTAGCTCATTTCCTTCCAAAATCTAACATAATGAAGTACTACTACCTCAACTCACTTTCACACACTTTTTCTCTTTTAATTTGTGTCTTACTTCATTGCTTTTCATCATCATCCAATTATTCACAATTTGACTTGAATTTATGCCATCTTCAATCTTAGAAACTTTTTCTAAGGTCGGCCACATATGCCTCATTTCAAAAATTCAAATTAGGTTGACAACTCAACATTCCCATGGTGGAAAGGAATGAGAGTGGACCAATAAAGGTACTTAACCAAGACAAAAAATAATTTCTAAGATCAACCACACACTTAATTAAATTTAATTCTTCAAATTAAGTGTAAACACTAGGTCAACCAAACCTAATGAAAACACAAATGAACATTAATGTACACACTTCCCAACAAGAAGATAGCACATGGATGACGCAAAATGCTTCATTATGCATGAGAAAACATCTCATGTTCCTTCAGATACATCCATAGCTAGTGCAATAGTTTTCAAACAATGAACTCCTTCCATCAGTCCATCTAGATTGTGCAAACACATATAGCATCTCCGAAACTTGGCTTCTGGATCACCAAACCACACACATCTTTTTCATAACCAAGAGAACACTATTATAAGACACATTCTAGATCCACAAGATCTGAAATAGAACAATGGAGGACTATGGAGCAAAAACATTTCTCCTAGTCATAGAAAGCTAACTCTACCAGAATGGTTCACACATAGGTGAACACAAATTTCACACTTCATCATATCAGAAGCTAAAAATTAGTAGATATCACCATCAGATCATAAAAAAAAACCCTTAAAATCTACACAAGCATAGGATCAACATAGGAGAAATGTGAAGCACATACCAGAGCACATTTTGAACACATTCATAACTATGACTTCTTCTCTTTATTAATTTTCACAAAAGCACTTGGAAACTCATCGATTCAGCACATCTGCAACATCATAAGGATAGCTCCATGTACTCACATCTCAACAGTATCTCAACTATATATGTATAATCTACAATATACTAAACTTTGTTGACATCAATGACAATAGTAATGACAACACCACCAAATATGCTCATACTTGCAACAATCTCCCCCTTTTTCATTGATGGCAACACATGATGTGAAAAACCATCAAAGACAACATCCTACACAACATTCTGGGAGGACACCTTCTCTTCCTTTTCTTACTATTTTTCACATGGCTTTCTCTCCCCCTTTGACATCAATGGAAAAGATAAAAAACTATGATTACTCCCCCTTAGGATTACACCCATTCAACTCATACTGCAACAATGAAAACCTTTTCTACTCCCCCTATGGAGTAGACCCATTCATCAGTCCAAATAAATGAAGAATATCGAAGTTCACTAGACTAATGCACCTTCATGTGCACCTAGTTTAGAGGGCCAATGACCCCCAACCTCTCCCTAAGATACTCAAAAGTATCCTTCGGAAGAGCCTTTGTAAATATATCTTCAATTTCTTCCTTAGTTGTCACATACTCCAATCTGACTTCATTCTCCAACACTTTTTCTCTTAGGAAATGATATTTGATAGATATGTGTTTTGTTCTTGAATGCATAACTTGATTCTTTGAAATGTTTATAACACTTTTTTTTCACAGAAAATAGGAATAGGCTCATCACATATTACTCCAATGTCCTTCAAAGTTTGCTTCATCCACAAAACCTATGTGTAATAGGATGTTGCAGCAATATATTATGCCTCTATACTGGATAAATAAATTGAATCTTGTTTCTTACTCAACCAAGAAACCAATCTTCCACCAAGAAAGAAAGAACCCCCACTAGTACTCTTTTGGTTATCCACACAACCAACCCAATCTGCATTGGTATAAGCACTCAAGGTGAAATCATCACCCTTAGGATACCGTAAGACATAATTTGGTGTACCTTTAAGATATCTAAATATCCTCTTTATTGCTCCAACATGTGCCTCTTTAGGATCTACTTGAAATCTAGCAACTACACATACTGCATGTATAATATCCATTTTGGTAGTAGTAAGATACAACAACCCACCAATCATAGATCTGTATTTGCTCTTATCAATTTTAGAAAATTCATCATCTTTACTCAGCTTACATTTGGTCACCATAGGAGTACTAACTAGTTTGGAATCATCCATTCCAAACTTCTTAAACATCTCTTTCACGTACTTAGATTGTGAAATGAATATCCCCTTATCAGTTTGATTTAATTAAAGACCAACAAAGAAATTCAACTCACCAATGATAGGCCTTTCAAATTCTTTTTGTATTTCTTCTGTAAATATTTTACACATGCATTCATTTCCACCAAAGATGATATCATCAACATATACTACCACTATTAACATTTTGTTACCTTACACTTTGAAGTAAAGATTGTTGCTAGCAGAGCCTTTATTGAATCCTTGTTTGTCAAGTATCTATCCAATATTGCATACCAAGCTCTGGGAGCTTGCTTTAGTCCATACAATTCCTTCTTCAACTTACAAACCATATATGATTTGTTAGATAATTGAAATCCTTTAGGTTGTTCCATGTAAACTTCTTCCTCCAATTCACCATTTAGAAATGTTGACTTGGCATCCATTTGATATACTTTTAAATCCTTATAGGTAGAAAATACCAAAAATATTCTAATAGCTTCCATTATAGCCAGATTGGAAAATGTTTCTTCAAAGTCTATGCCTTCAACTTGTGAGTATCTCTTGCATCCAAGTCTTTCCTTATTTCTTACAACTTCACCATTTTCATTCAACGTATTCTTGAATACCCATTTTGAACCAATTACATTGTTATTCACAAGTCTAGAACTAATTCCCATGTCTAATTCTTTTCTATTTGCTGCAACTCTTCTTTCATAGCTCTCATCCAATTCTCATCTTCACATGCTTCACTCATAGACTTAGGTTCAATTTTAGAGAGTAAACACATATTTACCTCACCTGCCTACTTTACTTCTTTCTTCACACCTTCACTCTTATCTCCAATTATCTGTTCCTCCAGATGATTCTTCTACACATATTTAGGAGTCCTAGAAATAGGTTCCAGTTCATTTTCTTCTTCTTCTTTAGTTTTTTCTTCTTCCTTTTATTCTTCCTTTTACTTATTCTCTTCAGGTACTTGTCCACAAATAGGATCACCAGGTTCAACTTCACTTATCTCAATAGGTTTGTGCATGTCTTCATCAACTTTCACATTAGCACTTTAAATGATCTTCCTCAATCTTTTATTGAAGCGTATATATGCCTTGCTAGTAATAGATTACCTAATAAAAATCCCTTCATCACATCTAGCATCAAACTTTCTAAGATTTTCATCATCACTTTTAATGTAACATTTGCTTCCAAATACCTTAAAGTACTTCATAGTAGGATTCTTACTAGTACATAACTCAAAAGGAGTCTTTTTGTTGTTGCCTCTAATTTGAAATCTATTAAGAACATAAATAGTAGTGTGTATTGTCCCTCTCCAGCAGACATCTGGTACATTTGACTCTTTCATCATGGTTCTTGCAGCTTCCTGTATCATCCGGTTTTTCCTCTCAACTACCCAATTTTGTTGAGGGGTTCTCAAAGCAAAGAATTATCTTTTTATGCCATGCTCTTCACATAATGTATTAAATTCACTAGAAATGAATTCTCCACCTCTATTAGATCTCAAACATTGGATTCTCAATTTTAATTCATTTTCCACTCTTGCTTAAACACTTTTAACCTATCCAGATCTTGAGTCTTTTCTCTAAAAAAGAAACCCATGTCATTCGAGAATAATCATCAATAAGGAGCATGAAATACCTATTACCATTCTGGCTTCCTATTCTAGTCAGACCATAGAGGTTAGTATGAATTAACTCTAGCATTCTAGTAGTACATTTCTCTTTTCCCTTAAAGCTAGTTCTTGTATGTTTCCCCAACTAACAACTTATGCACATAGTATTAATAGGCTTTTCAATTTTAGGAAGACCTTAAACTACATCTCTTGAATTGATCCTGAATAGATTATCAAAGTTTACATGTCCCATTCTCTAGTGCCACAACCAACTTTCATTGACTTGAGATACAAGGTACTGACCATCAACACTCTTAAGCTGATAGATGTTTCCATGAGTTCTCCTTCCAGCATCAACCATATCTTTGGATCCTTTTTTGATTTCATGGGTATTATTCTAAAAAAAAAGCTTAAAATGATTGCTACACATCTAACCAACACGCAAAAGGTTAATACTCAATCCCTTTACATAATATACATTATCAGTGCTATGAATTCCATCAAAGCTAATAGAACCTTTTCCAACAATCTTCCCTCTTGAATCATCACCAAACATAACAAAAACACCATCATACTTTTCAAATTTAGTGAGCTTACTTTAATCTCCAATCATGTGATTAGAGAATCCATTATCAATCACCCATTAGTCTTCATCATGTTTGGAATGAAAGGCGGTGACTAAAGTACCTTCCATCTCATTCTTTTTTTTCTCTAGAGCATTCTCTCTTGCGCATTTTCTAGGTTTAGTAGATATAGATTTACTCTCTAAAGCTAAAAAGAAACATTCACTATCATCACCCCCATAATCAGATTCATCATCAGAGATTCTTGATTCTTCTTTAAAATAATACATGTTATATTTCTTATCCTTTCTATCCTTATCTTTGTGATCCTTGTTCTTCTTATCTACAGCTCTATTTGGACATCTTGAAGCATAATGACCAATATTACCACAACTAAAAAATTTAAAGGGAAACATAACTTTATACTTACCAGTCCCTTTCTTCAACTTCCTGGTGAAAGTCGCTTCTAGTTCATCAGAACCATCACTAGCTAGATCATCTTCAATCTTCATTGCCTTAAATGTGGTTTCTATCTTTTCCTCCTTCTTTCCAAACTTTCTCACCTCAAATGTAGTCAAGGTGCCAAATAGCTCTTCTTTAGTCTACTTCTTAGGATCATAAATTTCTTTATTAATTGAAATCTTATCACTATAACACTTCAAAAGGGTTATTACGATCTTCTCAATTATATCTTCATCGGTCAGTTTACCTCCTTGATTCCTAACATCATTCCCTGCAAGTTCAACCCTCTAGAAATAGCTTGCCAAATATTCAACTTCTTCCATTTTCATATTCTCATATCTGTGCTTTGTCATCAACTTCTTTTTCAATTTCACTTTTTCATTTCCTTCATAAATATCTTCCAACTTTTTCCAAAATTCATAAGCGGCATCCAAAGAAAGAACCTTAGTTCGCTCAGTTTTAGATAGACCACTAAAAACAACATATCTTGCCTTCCCATTCTCCTCATAACTAGAAAACTCATATGCATTAGTAGGACCACTCTTCAGAGGAACATACTTCATCTCAACAACCTTCCAGGTCTTGTAACCAAGAGAGATAATATATCCTCTCATCTGCACTTTTCGGTCACTATAATAAGATCCATCGAATATAGGGATTGCTAACTTAAGTGTCATCGGATCTTCCTTAAGCAATTAAGCTCTACAGCAAGGAACCAATGCTCTCATACCAATTGTTAAAAATTCTCAAGAAAACTAAGAGGGGGGGTGAATTAGTTGTCACCAAATTTATCCTCAAAACTTCAACACTTATTAACTTTACAACCACACTATTCTATTATTAATTATGAACATGAAATGTAGATAGCAGAAAGTAAAATCAACATAATTAACTCCAAATTTTATGTGTAAAACCCAGTGAGGGAAAAAAACCATGATGAGTATTAACTCGCAATATAATGAGAGAAAAATTGATTACAAAGGCTCACCACCAAGGGCTCACTGCCCAGAAGAGGACTCACTGTCCAAATACAAAGGGTCACTGCCTACAAGAAGGACTCACTATCCAACAAGGAGGCACACTGCCTACTAATAGAAAATAAAACAAAATATCCACCTATTGGAACCTTCAAATTTTCAAATTTGAAGTGCCCATATTGAAAAAATTGTCTTTGCACACTTAGAAGTGCACGTACAAAATCTGCCTAAGTGACCTATTTTGGAGGGTTACAATTTAGAGCTAGCTAATTTTCATGCCAAATGGATTGTTTCTCTCCATTATCCTTACATAAATGTACTCCTTGGTCTGATTTCAAAGCCCCATGATCACATTTGCTATTTTTACTAGGTCAAAAGAAAATGCAATTTTCTCTGTTTAACATCTGCATTTCTGACAAAGTTTCAAAGCACGGTCAAATTTGAACCTTAATATCTCATGAAGAGTAATGATTAAAGAAAATCCCTTTTGCACACATACTCAGTGTACCAAGGTGAGCTTATTTTTCCAGTGGGTTCCCCCCAGAAGTTGTTTTGATATTTTTCAAAGTGGTAACTTTGAGAGCCCTAATTGGTGTTAAACACATGCAGTTTTAGAAATGCCTGAGTGAGCAAATTTGTCGATTATTATATTTCACCTCAGAAATAATTTTCCATACCATTTGTTGCATTACATTTTTGGGTCAAGTGTCTACATGTCTACTCAATTTTAGGCTCCCAAGATAAGTTTTGGTGGGTTATTTAATCATCTTCTAACTACAACATGGTTAAAAATGGTGTCTCGAAAAGCTTCAAATTCTAAGGATAATCCATTTCTTATTTTGGTATAAAACCTCTATAGGTCCATTGTCATCAATATTGGAGGTCATTTGATACATTATTTTAATGTACTTCTGTTGTGGTGAACATGTCTTAGGGGCCAGTTTACAAAGGAGATACCTGAATTTTAAGGGTTGGGAAAATTTTGAGGAAATGGGTTTTCTCTAAATAATTGATTATGGCCACATGTAAAATATCTTTACTCTAGGGGTCACAGTTTATGTGAAGTGAAATTTCTCCATTTGGGTCATAGGCGTAATTAAAATTTACCTAGGTGTAATTAAAATTTGCCCATTTTCTAATATTTTCAAATGTTAATATTTAGAATATTTTAAATATTGTGAAAATGCGAAAAATGCATTTAGGGAAAACATAAAGTGCATTTCAAATGTTTTGGAGGACAAGCAAGTTTAATTCTTTCTTCTGATTGGTCCAAAGGCAGCTTTCACAACTTTCATAGTTGCACAGAAATTTCATCGCCCATCACCAATTCTGAATGAAATTGGAAGAAAAAATCAAAGATGCAATGTTTTCCAATGATGAGTCTTCATTTGGCTGGACTAAATTAAATTTTTTAGCATAGGACAGGTTTTAAATAAATTTTCAAAGTTCTCCGGAAGGCATCACCCATCACATTTTGAGTCTAGAATCCACAAACAAATTAGCGATGAGTGATGGTTGCTTTGTCAATTTCCCATCACTAATATATGTCACCTCTTCCACAATGAAACCATGATGAACAATGTTTCAACTCCCATTGCTAATTTCTCATTATTTTCTCTGTTGCATCTGCAATGGAGTGATGGCTTCGCTCATTGCTCATCTCAAGCTTCTTCTTTGTTATAAATCCGTGATATGTGATGGTGCACTCCCTAACTTCGTTGATCACTAATTTTTAGTGATATTCCCTCCTCAAATTCACGATGTGTGATAGTGGTAGTTGGGGAAAAGTTCTAAGTGAGCTCAATGAATTTTTGAAGGCAGAGAAGCTTTAAAATATAAGGTGCTACTTTGATTGTAAAGGGTATGTGTAGTATCATCATGGAAAAAATAGGCCCTTAAGTGGCGAAAAATTCAGAAAAATCAAAGTTAAGCAACTTGACGTAAAAATTTGAATAAGTTATCTATATTATTTCAAAAATATGTAAGAATAGAATCTGTAGCAAATTGAATGTAGTTTCTAAACTACTAGGTTTTTTTTTTAATCTATTTGGTGAAAATTTGAAATTTCAATGAGGTAGTACTTAAATTCAAATAGAAAATGGATAATAATTATTAATTAAATTCAAAGTAAAACATAATTTATATTGGTGGAAGCTAAGAATCTCTATTAAAAATCCTTTTTCTTTCATCAATTTCTAGTAAAAAGAAGTCGTCAGCCACATACCCTACACATATCCATCATATCACAACTTTTTGGCCCATCATGATCCTACACATACCCTAAATTTCTATTCACCCGAGAATTATTTTTTAGAAAATATTTTCAGAAGAACTTGGCTGCATTATCCTCACCATTGTATTTTCATTTTTCTTGTTCTATTTGCGATGTGCAATGGTCTCCCAAAAAAATTTTGTGAAAAGAAAATATGGGGCCATAAAACATCAAATATTATTATTATTTGATGATGGTAGAAATAAATCAAAGGTGAAAGGCATGGGTAAATAAGAGTCTTTTGTAGCTGATAGAAAAAGAATTAAAACTTTCTTTGCTGAAAGTAAAAATGTAAATGCACAGTTGGGATTTATAGGCATAAATACATGGAGTTACTATTTTTATTTCCCCAAATAAAAATTAAAGCCCCCATGGGTAAATGAATTTAATTTTTAAATGCTAGGCATTTTAAAAATTTTGAACTCACAGGTAAATGGGTTTCCACAACCATTTTAATTTTTAAGAGTGTTGAAAATTAAAATAAAGATGAAGGGGAGATTTTCATTTTTACAGTGAAGGGTTTTACAAGCTAGCAGAATATTCTCTATAGCAGGGCATTTCTTCACAGAGGGTAAAGAGCAGACAAAGAGAATGATGAGTTTTCACAAAGGGGAATATTTTTTGTTGTAGGGCAGTGGAGTGAGGAGCAAGAAAATAAAGAGCAGGTTGAAGATTCTTCAACAAGCAAATACAGTTGAAGATCAATGAACCTAAATGTGCCAAGTGTCTTGTTCAGATGAAAATTTAGGGATTTTGTGTTTCCTTAAATGTTGTCTTTCTGCCTCATTATGAGAAAAGGTTGTTTTGTAATTAATCATATAAAACATTTTGATGAGAATATAGATAATTTTAGAGTCAGGTTTTTAGGGTTTGAGTCTATCAATACTTATGTAATTTTGATTACAATACTAGAAAAATAATGATGAATGTTTCAATTTTGATACTATTTTACTCTCCTCATTACTAGTTTTATAGATTATGAATAATACAATCAAGGTTGTCTTATTTATCTCTATTAATTTTAGATGGATGTGTGGATCTATTCTTGTTTATTAATTCAAATAATTAATGTAGGTACTTGAATATGGTTGTAATTTTGTATTGAACTAAGTGCTAGGATGCTAGTAAAAAGTAAAGATTAAGACGTAATGCTGAAATGTTGTTATGCAACATTTCAAAGCTTCATATACTATCAGGTGTGAAATTTTTTATCAGATTATGTATGTGTTTGTGTTGACTTCATTCCAAGGATGAGGAACTGATGTAAGTGTGTTATTCATGTTACATTTGGTGGTTAATGTAACAATTAATCATATTTTAAATCAAATTTACTTATTAGTCTTGTTGTGGGTGTGTGTGGAATTCAAAGAATCATATCTCTCATGTTTAATGTGTATACTACAATGAAGGTCAGCCATACCTTCGAGGTATTGTGTATGTTAAGCATATAGAGGAGATTCATTTGTTCACTATGTTTGATACTTTGGCACACAAGTATCTAAAAGCACACTATTTGGATCACCCTCCTAGGTTTAATAGAGCCTGAAGTGTAGTGGAGAAAGGGGTATTTTATTCACTCTCCCATTCATTGGCCATATCAACCCATTAAGTCTAAATATGTGAGAGTGGTTAATCTTTAGGAATCATTTCATCTGTTGATTTGGGAACCAACAAATTGGCGACTCTACTAGGGAGAATTCCAAAAATATTTCATTTTAGACCATTCAGTCAAAGAGTCATTTAATTTTCAAAAATTATCCAAGGACCTGCATACTTGAAGGAGATTGCTACAACATTTCTTGTGTATTTTTTAAGTTTGGTGCTCTACTAGTGGAGAGAACTCAAAAATACATAGATCTTGGAAGAAGCGTTCTGCTACTTGAAGATTTTTTCCTCTTTCAAAGAGGGGTGACTCTACATAAGTTTCTACATCATCAAAAGAGTTTTTTTGTAGTTATTGGGTATTTTTGTGTTATAATATTCCTATGTGAAGGTTTTCAACAAAAAATTTCTAGTTAATACTCTACCTTATTCAATATTTCAAGATACTAGTAGAAAGGGAAATGAGAAAGTAAGATATTCTAAAAAGATATCTTGAGAAGAAATTAGTTGTAGAGAGAATAAATTTATTCGAAAAAATGTAATGCTGTTCTAGTTTTCCCTCTACAAGTTGTAATATCATGCCTAGAACACAGTCATGTCCTCAAGGAAAGGTTTTCACTAGTGAAAGATACAACCCTCTAGATTTCAATCAAATCCAAAGTTACCCACATTCTATCCCAAGAAGAATTAATGAATATTTTCCTAAGTTTAGAGGAGGCTTTGAAGAATTGGCATCACACCATGTACAAGGCTTTCTTGATGTAATGGAAGATTGTCAAATAGTAGAGGAAGATGTTGTCATGAAGTCTTTTTGTAAGAACTTTAGAAGATAATTTCGAATATTGGTTCTTTAGTTTACCAATGCATTCCATAGATTCATGGCATTAGCTCATAATGCATTTCATTGGTTATTTTGAAGAAGAGTCAATAAATAATGACTGCTTGACTGAAGAAAGAAGTCTGCATACCCAAGAAGAATATGAAGAGAAAACTGAAAATGAGGTTGAATCCAAATCATACATTGATGCATTGTGTGACACAGAAAGGTTTGAGGATGAATCCGTCTATGATTTTCATGATAGATTCATGAAATTTCTGCTTGGTATACAAGAATCAAAAGGACCTGATGAGTTATTTTGCAATGATTTATTCTATGAGAATTGTGAGATAAGTTTGAGTACTATGCTAGCTCACTTGAAGCCCCATGTTCTTAAATGTTTATATCAATGGCTATCAATAATTGAAGAAATGATAGAGAAGTATGGAACTAATCTCCTTAATAACTTATGTGATGGTACTTTTTCAAGACTTAGTCACATAGATCTAGATGGTATAGTGGAAAAAAATAATAATGCATCATTAGGTGGTGAGGAATGTGTTTTTGAACAAACCACACAAGAAATAAACCCACATGAATATTGCAGGCATAATGGTCATGAAAAGATAAATGAAACATATGAAGTTTCTTCTATTTGCTCTAAAAATACAGAAATAGAGAGAAGATTTTCTGTACCAAATGAAGGTTGCAATGATGCAGATGGTACTGAAAGTATTTTCTCTTCTATGGACTTTGAATATATAGTTGAAGATGACGCTCATTTTGAAGTTTCGTGTCTTCATGATGTGAATAGTGGTGTTATAGATGGAAGTTTGCAACCAGCTGATGAAAAGTATTCTTGTCTAGGTGATCACGATGACTTCAATTCTATTTGCATCACTAGTAACTATGATTTCTCTCATGGGGAAGAGGTAGAATTAATCTCTTCAAATGGAAAGTGCTCCAACAAGGAAAATGATGCTAACATTTCTGAAGGCTCACAAGAACATGATGAGGTATATGAATTGAATATCTTGTTTGAAGAAGACATGTGTGATCAGCAATGCAATGGTACATTTGGTCATGGCAATTCCATAAGTGTAGCATTGATGAGAGCATTCATAATGATGAGAGAAAGGAGCCTTCTGATTTGGAGAGTACTTTTGAGAATGACAATATATCAGATGAAAGTGACAGAGTATGCAATGATTTTTAGTTAGAGCAATAATGTGTGAGAAGTTGCAGTGAAGAGATAAATGATAGTTTTCAATTTGATAGTGAAGAATATAGCCTTGTTGATTGTAGCAATAGTATCAACAAAGAAGGAGATATGTATGCAAGTGACTCATTGAATGGATAAGGTAAAGTGGTTGGTTATGAGGAGCATGCATATGTTGATAATGATAAACATGGAACTCCTATTTTATTTGATGATTTTCCTTCTACTTCTTTTTTTGATTTTGAAGTTATCACTGAGTATCTACATCATGATAGCATTGATATAGTTGTACATGAAAGTGAAAATGTAGAAATAAACATTGATACAACTAATGAACCTCATTATGATGAGTTTGCACTTGAAGAACATGATTGTGTCAATCACATGGATACATATGCAAACCTCTTTTCTAGATCTACAAGTGATAATTTTCCTCATGAGCATTATACTTCATATTTTCATGTAGATACAATAGGAGGTAATACTGAGTATGATACTCCTAGCAACAGTGTTTGCATTTGGAATGCTCACTATCAAGAATCTATTGCAAAGGTAAATTCTGAGTCATGAAGGTTTGCATAGTAGGTTTACTTCTATGACAATATGAAAGATGTTGATAACCTTGTTTTTGAACCTGAGTTGGAAGACATTGCTTGTATATGGGATGCTGACATTTCCTCTGAATGTTGTGATTTGAGTGCGGACAATGGACATGTGAATGCTGATAAGCCTTATTTTTTGAACCTTGAGGCATGTCTTAATGTGATGAGGCAATTTTGTTGGGATGATGATACACTTGAAAGTGATAAAAACCATTTTAAGGAGTTTCAAATGTGTGAGCACTCTTTGCTTGACACATAGAAGGATTGCACACTATTTCTTAAGGATGATGTCTTCTCTAAGCCCGATCATTATGAGGGAATCAATAAATGTGATAAGGTTGTGTCTTCACATATTCTTTATCATCATCCTATGTCATTTTCCACAAGATCTAAAAACAAAATGAGTGAAAGTGATGCAGCCTATGTCATTTCATTGCCACGTGATAGTAAAGTCAAATTCAAAGGCAACCTGACCCATGTTTTTGCAAGAATGAAGTCACTCTTGTTGAAGTGGTGTGACAGAGGAAGATATGGATTAAAGAGGATCAACCTTTTTAATATATTGGTATTTGATAGAGGTAAGAGTTGAATTCCCTTTTTCATTTGGTGGCCTGGAGGAATCAAGTGAAGTTAAAGGTTTTAATAAAGATGGGTATGTGTAGGATCATAATGGAAAAAACAAACCCTTAAGTCACAAAAAAATAAGAAAAATCAGAGTTAGGCAACTTGACGTAAAAAATTCAATAAGTTATCTATATTATTTCAAAAATATGTAAGAATAGAATCTGTAGCAAATTGAATGTAGTTTCTAAACTACAGGTCTTTTAAAAAAAAAAATCTATTTGGTGAAAATTTGAATTTTAATGTAGTACTACTTAAATTTCGGGAAAAATAAGAAGGTGTTTGTTTGACCACCTAACCACAATTAAATAATAAGATTTTTATAAGATTTTAGATATAATTAGAGGACTCATGTTCCAATGTGATGCATATTTTTTTGTAATTTTGTCCAACTAAATAATTAATTATGATTTTTTTATTACAACTTTTAAAAATATAAAAACTCATATATCGACCACCTTAACTTGGTCAAAACTTCATGAAATTCATTTTTCTTTTTTAATCCTATAGTATGTGAAGCATAGAATGTGGTGCATGTTTTGGATTCAAAAAATATGATACCATTTGAAAGCTATATATGTTTTTCAATCAGCCTATCAATCAAGACTTTAGTCATAATAAAAATAGAAAATAAATAATAATTACTTATTAAATTCAAAGTAAAGATAATTTATATTGGTGGAAAGTTGATAATATCCTTTAAAAACCATTTTTTTTCATAAATTTTGGGTAAAAAAAAAGTTGCTAGCCACATACCCATCATATTGCCACTTTTTGGCCCATCATGATCCTGCACATACCCAGACTCTATCACCCAATGTTTCTGGCACTCGGTTTGCTCTCCCAGAGATATGAATTCTTGCTATGCCTGTAGGGGGAATACATCCCCAGAAAGAGCCACTATTGGCACCTTCAAATTTCCAAATATTAAGTTCCCATATTGAAAAATTTGTCTTTGCACACTCAGAAGTGCACCTGTAAAATTTGCCTAAGCGACCTATTTTTGATGGTCACAATTCAGAGCCAGTTGTTTTCATTCCAAATGGATTCTTGTTCTTCATTATCCTTACATTAATGTACTCCTTGGTTTGATTTCAAAGCTCCATTATCAGATTTTCTATTTTTACTAGGTCAAAATGAAATGTAGTTTGCTCTGTTTTACATTTGCATTTCTGACAAAGTTTCAAAGTGGTCAACTGTGATCCCTAATATCTCATGAAGAGTAATGATTAAATAAAATCCATTTTGCACACATACTCAGTGTACCTAGATGAGCTTATGTTTCCAATGGATTCCCCCTAGAAGTTGTTTTGATATTTTTCAAAGTGGTGACTTTGAGAGTCCTGATTGGTGTTAAACATGTGTAGTTGCATAAATGTCTGAGTGAACAATTTTTTCAATTAATATATTTCACCTCAAGAAGAATTTTTCCATGTTGTTTGTTGCATTTATTTTTTGGATAAAGTGTGTACATTCCTACTCAGTTTTAGGCTCCCAAGATAAGTTCTGGTGGGTTATTTAATCATCTTTTGACTGCCACATGGCCGAAAATTATGCCCTGAAAAGTTTCAAATTTTCAAATTCTAAGGAAAACCCATTTTGTATTTTGGTATAAACCCTCTACAACTCCATTCTCATTAAGATCATAGGTCATTTGATACATTATTTTAATGTACTTCTATTGCGGTGAACATGTCCCAAGGGCCAGTTTACAAAGGAGGTTCCTAAATTTTAAGGGCTGGGAAAATTTTGAGGAAATGTGTTTTCTCTAAATAATTTATTATGTCTTCATGACAAAAATCTCAGCTACAGGGGTCACCGTTTGTGTGCAGTGAAATTTCTTCGTTTGGGCCACAAGCGTAATTAAAATTTGTCCATTTTCTAATATTTTCAAATGTTAATATTTAGAATATTTAGAATATTTTAAATATTGTGAAAATGTGAAAAATACATTTAGGGAAAACATAAAGTGCATTTCAAATGTTTTGGAGGACAAGCAAGTTTAATTCTTGCTTTTGATTGGTCCAAAGGCGACTTTTAAGACTTCCACAGTTGCACAACAATTTCATCGCCCATTACCAATTCTGAATGAAATTGGAGGAAGAAATTAGAGATGCAATTTTTTCTAGTGATGAGTCTTAATTTGGGTGGACTAAATTAAAAATTTGAGCAGAGCACAAATTTTAAATAAAATTTTGAACTTCTCCGACAGGCATCGCCCATTGCGTTTCGAGTCTAGAATGCATAAAAAAATTAGCCATGAGCGATGGTTGCTCTATCCATCGCCCATTGCTAATATATGTCACCTCTTCCACAATGAATATGCGATGCATGATGTTTCATCTCCCATCGCTAATTTCTCATTATTTTCTCTACAGCATTTGCGATGGAGCGATGACTATGCTCATTGCTCATGTCAATCTTCTTTGTGATAAATCCGCGACATGTGATGGTGCACTCCCTGACTTTGCTCATTGCTATTTTTTTATGATCTTCCCTTCTCAAATTCATGATGTGCGATGGTGCACTCCCTGACTTCACTCATCGCTATTTTTTTATGATCTTCCCTCCTCAAATTCGCGATGTACGATAGTGGCAGCTGGGGAAAAGTTCTATGTTGGACTGATGAATTTTTTAAGGAAAAGAAGCTTTAAATTATAAGGTGCTACTTTGATGGTAAGTTTTTATTTACTCAAAAAGTGAATTTTAGAAAATATTTTCATGAGAACTTGGATGCATTATGCTCACCATTATATTGTCATTTTTTTCCTTCTATTTGTGATGTGTGATGGTCTCTCGAGAATTGTTCATGCAAAGAAAATATGGGGCCATAAAACATCAAATATTATTATTATTAGATGATGGTAGAAATAAATCAAAGGTAAAAGGCACATGTAAACAAGAGTCTTCTACAGCCGATAGAAAAAGAATTAAAAATTTCTTTGCTGAAAGTAGAAATGTAAATGCACAGTTGAGATTTATAGGTAGAAATAGATGGGGCTAATATTTTTGTTTCCCTGAATAAAAATTAAAGCCACCATGGGTAAATGAATTTAATTTTTAAAATGCTAGGCATTTTAAAATTTGTGAACTCACAGGTAAATAGCTTTCCCCAGCCATTTTAATTTTTAAGAGTACTAAAAATTAAAATAAAGATGAAGGAGCGATTTTCATTTTTACAGTGAAGGGTTTTTACAAGCTAGTAGAATATTCTCTATAGTAGGGAATTTCTTCAATGAGAGTAAAGAGTAGACAAAGAGAATGATGAGTCTTCACAAAGGGGAATATTTTTTTGTTGTAGGGTAGTAGAGTGAGGAGCAAGAAAATAGAGAGTAGGTTGAAGATTCTTCAACAAGAAAAGACAGTTAAAGATCAATGAACCTAAATGTGCCAAGTGTCTTCTTCAGATGAACATTTAGGGTTTTTTTGTTTCCTTAAACATTGTTTTTCTTCCTCATTATGAGAAAAGGTAGTTTTGTAATTAATCATAGAGAACATTTTGAGGAGAATACAAAGCATTTTAGAGTCAAGTTTTAGGGTCTGAGTTTGTCAATACTTATGTAATTTTGATTATGACACTAGAAAAATAATGCTCAATGTTTCAAGTTTGGTACTATTTTACTCTCCTCTGTACTAGTTTTACAAATTATGAATAATAAAATCAAGGTTGTCTTATTTTTCTCTATCAATTTTAGATGGATGTGTGGCTTTATTCTTGTTTATTAATTCAAATAATTAATGTAGGTACTTGAATATCACTATAAATTTGTATTGAACTAAGTGCTAGGATGCTAGTAAGAAATAAAGGTTAAGACATAATGTTGAAGTTTTATAATGCAACATTTCAAATTTGCATATACTATCAGGTGTGAAAATTGTTATGAAATTATGTATGTGTTTGAGTTGACTCTATTCCAAGGATGAGGCATTGATCTAAGTGTGCTATTCATGTTACATTTGGTGGTTAATGTAACAGTTAATCATCTTTTAACTCAAATTTACTTATCAGTCTTGTTGTGGGCATGTGTGGAATTCAAAGAACTATATATCTCATGTTTAATGTGTAACTGCAATGAAGGTTAGCCATACCTTCGGGGTATTGTGTATGTTCAGCATATAAAGGAGATTCATATTTTCACTATGTGTTTGATACATTGGCACACAAGTATCTGAAAGCACACTGTTGGGATCACCCTCCCAGGTTAAATAGAGGCTGAAGTGCAAGGGAGAAAGGGGTAATTTATTCACTCTCCCGTTGGTTGTCCATATCAACCTGTTGAGTCTGAATATGATAGAGTGGCTACTCTTTAGGACTCATTGCATCTATTTATTTGGGAACCAACACAACCACAAAATTAACACACATCCACAACCTTGATTAGAAGATTGCAGAAACCTTTAGCTCACTATCTTCAAGAATCTAACACAATTAAGTATTGTTGCCTCAACTCACTTTCACACACTTCTTTTTTGAATTGTTGCTTACTTTGTTACTTTTCATGCTCATCCAATTATTAAAAATTCAACTTGCATTTATACCATCTTCAACCTTACAAACTTTCTCAAAGGTCGGCCACATACACCTCATTTTAAAAATTCAAATTAGGTCGATAACTCAACATTCCCACAATGGAAAGGAATGAGATTTTACCAGTAAAGGTACTTAACCAAGACCAAAAATAATATCTCAAATCAACCACACACTTCCTTAATTAAATTTAATTCTTCAAATAAATTGTAAGTACTAGGTTAGCCAAACCTAATGAAAACACAAATGAACATTGGCGTACATGCTTCCCAACAAGAAGATAGCACACAAACAATGCAAAATGCTTCATTATTCACGAGACCACATCGTAGGTTTCTTCAAATACATCCATAGCAAGTGCAACAGTCTTCTAACACTGAACTCCTTCCATCTGTCCATCCAGACTGTGAAAACACATACAACAACTCTGAAAATTGACTTCTAGATCGCCAAACCACACACATATTTGCCAGAACCTAGAGAACACTATTATATAAGACACATTCTAGATCTACAAGATTTGAAATAGAACAATGGAGGATTGCAGAGCAGAAAAATTTCTCCTAGTCACATAAAGCTAACTCTACGAGAATGGTTCACACACCAGTGAACACAAATTTCACACTTCATCAGATTAGAAGCTACAAATCAGTAGATATCACCATCAGATCATAAAAAAAACCTTTAGATCTGCACAAGCATAAGATCAACATAGGAGAAACGTGGAGCACATATCGGAGCACATTTTGAACACATTCATAACTAACTTCTTCTCATTATTAATTTTCTCAAAAGCACTTGGAAACACATCAATTTAGCACATCTGCAACATCAGAGGGATAACTCCATGTACTCACAACATCTCAATATTATCTCAAATATACATGCATAATCTACAATATACTAAATTTTGCTGACATCAATGACAACATTAATGACAACACCACCAAATATGCTCATACTTGCAACAATACTATGTGGGTAAACCCACAAAAGTGGTTTACAATTCTAGTCAAGAAGGAAAACTCAAAAAATGACCCCAATGCAAAAAAAATATTTTGGGGATTCATATGAACGTATAGGTTCAAGCGAACCCATGAGGGGTTAAGCTTAGACGATGTAATTATTTGGATCTGGGGCAGAAGGCCGAAAGGAAGGAATTGGTTTGCTCAAGCCGAGTATTACGAACTTATGGTTTCTATAGACCCATATCCCTCATTTTATGAAACACAAAAAACCCTAATTTTTTAGTTTGGAGCTCAATTTAGAACATGAAAATGGTGAAAACTTTACAAAGCATTCAGATTAGGTAGTCCTGAATGAGCTATCAGCGAGGCTATAATAATTTTAATATGTTTGGTTTTATTATGTATTTTTTTTAGTTTTACATTAAACATAGGTTTTCAATGAAATGAAGGTTTGTTTGCTATAGCGAAAAACAGCGATTACAAAAAATTGAAATAATAGGTGCTGCCAGATGTTGAAGTCCTTGATCCAGCAAAGAATGATTTGTGCTTACACCAAAAGTGCGTGTTGTTATATGGTGCGCTATGTCTAAATTTAGCCAGTGGTTTGACATTGAGACTTTTGGATAAGAAAAAATATTCAATAAAACTATGTAACCAAAAATTCAGAAGCACCCACGTTAGGAGTTACAAATCAAAGAATTGAAAAGAATTGAATTTTATCCTTCATGGAAAAGAGTTATGCATTATATATGAATTGTTGTGTCACTTTTCCAAAAATATTTTCCTAGAAAAACTAGTTTTCGAGAGAGATGGAAAAAGAAGTGCAATTTGATTAAAAAACTAGTTTAGGAGATGGAAAAAGTCTAACTGATTCTAAAAATTTTGAAAAAATATTTTGTGAATCCATAGAAAAAATGTGATGAAACTGTGAGTTTGCACTATCTTCAAATAACTCATGGTTTAGCCTATATGTGCCCTCGAAAAGTGAATATTTAGTTAAAAATTATTTTAGTGTCCAATTTGGCCAAAAAATTGTAAAACCACTATTTGGAATCACCCATGCAACAACTTGAAAGATGAAATGTTTTAAATACAAATTTGAGATTGAGCAATGCATGAAATGAGCTAATTTAAGCTAGATCTAATGAAATGAATGTAACAAAACTTAGCCTACTGATACAGATAGTTAATGGAAGCACATAAAATCTTAAAAACAAGGTTTTAATGCTATAAAAGGTAGCTTCAAATGTGCACTAGAACTAATTCACTAAAGGTGGGGAATGAGTCCTAGTAGGTTTTTTTTTCAAATTTTTCAAAAAATTTCAATTGATTTTTTGCTTTTTGGTTTGTATGATATATTTACTAAATGCACCTGTAGTTTTTAGATGCTTTTCAATGATTTGAGATGCAAAAATGCAACCCATATGCAATTTCAGTAATGAAAAATTTAGAAACCCTAGATTCCAATTAACTAATCCAAAGCCTAATGCAAAGTCAATTCAAGCTAGATCTAGGATGATGATGGACTCCAAATTAGAAAAGAACGTATTCTAAATTCAGGTTCACCAAAATGGAACCTATGAAAATGGGGGTAAACTATCACACCCACTTTCAAGAAATTACATTCAAGGAAAACCCTAGAGATCTCAGTGCAAAAGAGAAAGAGATATTGCAATAGGGTTGTCCTAGGGGCTAAAAGGAGACTAATAAGGGGTTCACCACCAAGTTAAGACTTGGAAAATAAAATGAAATGCAAGATGCAACAATAAACCATAATTCAATGAAATAACCTATTAAATGACATAGAAATGCAAATAGAATAAAATAGAAAAGCAATAAGATGTATGGTGTGCACTTAGAAATCCGGAAACGACTGATTGAAGCTCTGAAAAGCTGGAAATTATGACTTTTTGACCTAGTGGGACTAATTTTCTATTCTTGGAAAATCAGTCCTAGTTCTAGACTTTTGCATAGGAGTAAGTTTTAGACAAAAAGGTATCTGAACCTATTAATTTTTTTGAAAAACACCTACAGTGGGACTCATTCACCACTTGTGGTGAATGAGTCCAGTTTTGAATTTCTAGAACATCAAAGTCTGAATCTGCTCTTCTCAATTTGATCAATCTACTTCTCTAGGTTTTTGGATCCAAAACCCTAATTTTGAGGTTGTAGGTGACTTTTTGGTGGGGATTTTGACCTTGCAAATGGGGAGACAACTCCAACAACTTTATCCAAGCTTGTAACCTAATCTTCAATGATCTTCTAGTCTTCAAAGCACCTAGATCTACAATCACCCATGTAAAGAGGAGAAAAACTTGTTGATTGTTAGTGAATAGGGGTTTGCCTTGGTCAAACCCCTTTTAGGTCACTAAACCAAATGATGAAACAATGAAACAAGGACATGGAAGATGAAACATAGGATATGAAACATGAACAATGATACCTTGAATGATGTCTTATGAATTTGAAACTCAACATGAAATAGCCAAGAAGGATGTAGATCTTGATCTTGACAATAGGTGTAGAATAATACTTGATCTTGGATCTTCAATGCTACATCACAACAGTAGATCAATAACATGCTTGATGCTTGATATGCTTGACATGATGATGGATCTTATTTTCTACAATAATTGATGAAGAATTTTTTCGTTGAATGCCTTAAAAATGATCTTGAATCCTCTCTTGATGCACATGTGAAGTCTTGGAATGTTCAACCCTTGAGTGCTTGACTTGATAGCATGAATACTTGGTCAAATAATTATTTTGAAAGCTTTTTTCCATCTAATATCCCATTAATTGGATCCCACATGCCGAAATTCATGAAATTTAAACTTAAAACCCAAATTTTCCCACTCAAACTTTCAAAATAGGCCAAATGTGACTCAAACCTAGAAGGGACTCATTTTCCCAAAGTGATGAATGGGTCCCACAGGGCCTATTGTAACTATAAAAGTGTCAAGGATTGTGTAAATTAAGCTTATTTGTTGATATTGCTAGGTTTTTGATTAAAAGATGCCTTGCAATGCACAACATGGGGTCATAGGGACCTATTAATGATGATAGAAAGGTCATAGATACAAGAGGGCCCAAAATCCAATGTGAAGGTGTAAATAAATTCACTTTACATTATTAAATTAAGGAAAAAATAGGTCTATTTAGCTAAAAAGAGCCCTAAATCCAATGTGAATGTGTGGAACACATTACAACACTAGATTAGATCCACTTAATTTACAAGCCTCCTAAATTTAATGTGAAGGTATCAATAAGTATAATTTACAACATTAAATTAGGGAAAGGTTAAGTTTATTTATCTTTAAAAGGGCCCAAAACCTAATGTTGATGCCTAAAATACATCACAACATTAGATCAAGGCGACACTAAGTCCAATTTATCATTAATTATTCACAAATCTGGCAAGGAAAAGGTGTACTTTTTCTGTTGTCACAAGTTCCATCTCCCAAAAGATAAAAAAATAATTTTCTTCATTTCACTTCCTTCTGGGTCAAAATGAGAATCAAGTTTCTTCTTTTTATTTTCTTCTTTGCAATCCTTTTGAACATGTCCAAGCTCACTGCAGTTCCAACAAATAACTTTGAACTTTCCAAGAGACTTGTATCTCCCCTTGGGCTTGAATTTTTCATTCTTATCATTCTTCTTTCCTTTAGATCCTTAGGTCTTCCACAAACATTTAAGAACTCTTTGGCATTGATGGAAACCTTCTTGCTCATCTCTTTTCAAAATAAAGAACCCACCACATCTTTAGTCGTTAAAATTACAAAAGTACTTCCAATAGCCACAACAATAGAATCACATGAATCAGACAAAGAACAAAGAAAGGTCTAACAGGTCTCTTCCTCATCCATTTTAATGCCAACTGATGCCCATTGATCCACCAACATATTAATTTCTTCTAGATTTTCTATGATTCTTCCACCCTCTTCCATTCTTCAGGAATACAACTTCTTCCTCAAGAAAATATTGTTCACTAAAAATTTGTTCAGATACATCTCACCAAGCTTCTTCCATAGTTTATGTGCAAAGGTATCCTCATGGAAATTGATTTAAATGGATTCTTCCAAGTACAATCTGATTAGACCCTTGGTGTTATGCTTCATAACATTCTCAAGGGTTTGTAGCTTGAGTAGGATATGTAGGCCTTGAAACATTCTCATCAATAACATCCCATAGATCTCATCTATCAATAAATTCTCCATCTTTATCTTCCACATCTCAAAATTATTTCCAAAAAATTTCTCCACTTCTATTCTCCTTGATGAACTTTCCATCTAAAAATTCTTGCAACAAGACCACAAAGTATCTTTTCCACAAGCTCCCTCTCAAATCTATATTAGTTCAAAAAACCCAACAACCCACAACTGAAACCAAAGGTGAATAGGCTCTGATACCACTTGTAAGGAAGCTTTGGTAGTAGAAAAAATTCCAACACTAATCTTGAGAGGAAAAAAATGAAAAAAATTATAGATATTTAATAGTTACATAAACTTAGTCAGAAATAATATAAATATCATGCATAGCATGACACAATGATTTACATAGGGAAAAACCTTTCAAGAGAAAAACCAGACACTCCAAAAGCATCCCAATATATTATTCAAAAATTACAAAGATTATAATATACTTGCAAAGCAATATTTTCATAGGAGTATCACCCCTAGAGATCAAGAGACAACAAGACCATTATCATACTCTGAGAATACACTACCATCTACAATTGCAATACAAAACCCTCATAAAATAGGGTTACAGTCTAGGGAAAGACAAGCCAATGAAATATCTTCTATTAGATCTAAAACCTAATAACGAATGGTCCAAATTTACAATATATCATTATTTAATGTATGTCAACCATTTTAGTAGTTTCACACACACACACACACACACACACACACACACACACACACACACAAATATATATATATATATATATATATATATCTAAATGCAAATAAATAGGGTTCCACTTTTAGGAGATGAAATTAAGGGACCTATTTCACTTTAGTGGATTAAAGGAAACCAAGATCCCTCAACCAATTGGCTTTTTTGATGAATATAATAGTGTTAGTATGGTTTCCTTAGGTGTGATTAAATACAAGAGGGTGTTCACCACTAAGAAAAGGCTTAGAAAGAAAGAAAAGTAAATGATGTGCAAATCTAACAATGTAACCTAGAATATGAAACTTCAAATCAAAATAATAAACTGAGAATCAAGAGAGATTCCATTGGAAAAATGAAGAAGCATTAAACAAGGCCTACAATATTGAAATTATGACTTTTGAAGCACATTGGGACTCATACATTAGTTGAGGAAATTTAGTCCAAATTTAGGGTTTCAGGCTAAAT
The DNA here is from genome assembly GCA_007258455.2 of Sequoia sempervirens. Taxonomy (NCBI): domain Eukaryota; kingdom Viridiplantae; phylum Streptophyta; class Pinopsida; order Cupressales; family Cupressaceae; genus Sequoia; species Sequoia sempervirens. The sequence goes on from VDFB02000017.1 coordinate 217,313,364, forward strand.
CTGAAATCTACAAATGGTAAACCAGGATCTACAAAAAATGTCTAAAATGTGGTTTACTAGGACTTATATGCCCAAGGTTGTGATTTATACCAAGTATCATGGTTGATCTAAAACTGTGATTTCCTCTAGTAAACTTCTATAACTTCTCTCCCTTTCGATCTCCAAGTCTAAAACTTCAAATTTTGACTTGTAGGTAACTTTCAATAATCTTGAAAGAAAGGTGACAACTTTGCAACTTTGACAACTTTTTCCAATCTTTCTCTTTAATGGATATCTACAACATGCAAAATTCTAGGAAATCAAACACAGAGAGGGAAAAATATTGTTTTGTTTGTGGATAGGTTTTTCCTGTTCACTCCACTTTTAAGTAATCAAACCTTGAAATGAATAGAAACGGGAAATCAGCGAAATGATGAATGAACAACACCCCGGCTCTCTCTAGCCCCAAACCCCGGCCCAGGCTGACATACCCAAAATGGAAACCTGGGCTAGCATGAATGTAGATCTTACTTGAATGCTTTCTGAATAACAAAAACCTACATCACAAATGCCAGTTCAAAACAACATGATGCATTATGACTTTGACATGATGTTTGATTCTTTGAATATAGCTTCAAAATACTCTGACACCAGCCTCTTCAATCTCTCTTTGATCCTTTCATACACTTGCTAGATACTTCTCATTAAATTTCTCTTGTATTTAATTGTAAGTTTGCTAGGGGAAAATATGTGAAATAACCTAAGTGCACAATTCTTTGTTTTATGCACTCTCAAATTACAACACTAAGCAAGCTGACATCATATCTAAGAGAATGGGGCCATTTGCCAAGAATTCTGAACTCTAAAATAGGTCCAGTTAAAGTGGACTCATACAACCAGTTGGGGCATGCAAGTGATTCTAGTACCAGCTGTATTATGTACCTCAAGAAATATTAAGTTCTATGAAAAATTTAGGATCAAGCCCTCAGACTAGGTGGTCCATATGCCTGTAGAAATTATGAGTCCCAAATCAGTAAATTTGTGGAACACAACCCAAAAAAAAATTTTTGATTGGTCATTTGATAAGTGTGAGGATTATCCTCAAAAAAACGTATTAAACAAGGCTTTTGGATGCAAAATAGGACCAAATAAGGTATAACGAAGTCCAATTAATTAATAAATCCCTAGATTAGTGTGAAATTGTAAATATACACTTTACAACAATCTATATAAGGAACATTCAAGTACATTTAGCTTAAAATGGCCCTAAACTTAATGTGAATGTGTAAAACACATTACAACACTAAATCAAAGCAACGTCAGAGCTCATTTTAATATTAATTATTCCCAAATTATGTGTAAAAAGGGGATACTTTTTCCTACACTACATTTAGCCCCCACTTTAGTGAGAGGAGGAACTTGCTTCAAACTCAAACTAGAGCACACATTCAAGAGTGGTCCAAGTGTACCAGTGTGGATGGTATAGGATGACTAAGATAAGGGAGGGTGATCAAGCCCCCAAGATCCAAGATCCTATGTCAAACCAAAATAAGCATAAAGGGACACACTCAGGGTGTATGATATGCAACAAAACAATATACACAAACATGCAATATCAAAGAAATAAAGAAGAAAAAAAATGAAAAGGGGTGGATCAATCCTCAACTGTTTGTCCAAGGTGATGTAGATTAGATCTAAGATGTTTGTCCAAAATGCACACTCACTCTAAGGCAATGAAAATTCAAGTTGTCAGCTAGGTGAGTATACAAAAAGGGTGACTTAGTGACAAATTCATGCCTCTATATTAGATTCTCACTACATAATGAGAAAGTCATGCCCATGTTTAGGCTTCTCATCATACTAAACATACCAAAGCTATCCCTTTGATAACTTCAATAGGGTGCCACAAAACATGAATGAGAGGATTCATGAGGCAAGAAAAAATTCATATGCTTGAAACCCATGAACAAATAGGATGGATCCACATGAAAGAAAAGTCTGTAATGGGTATACATGCAAGATCATCATGGAAAAAATAGGCCCTTAAGTGGCAAAAAAATTAGAAAAATCAGAGTTAGGTAACTTGACTTAAAAATTTGAATAAGTTATCTATATTATTTCAAAACTATGTAAGAAAATAATCTGTAGCATATTGAATGTAGTTTCTAAACTACTAGGTTTGTTTTTAAAAATAAATAAATCTATTTGGTGAAAATGTGAAATTTCAATGGGCAGATACTTAAATTTCGGGAAAAATAAGAAGGTGTTTGTCTGACCACCCTAACCAAATAAAATGATAATATTTTTTTATAAGATTTTAGATATAAGTAGAGGACTCATGTCCCAATATGATGCATATTTTTTTGTAATTTTTTTCCAAGTAAATAATTAATTAAAATTTTTTTATTACAATTTTTTAAAAATATAAAAGACTTGTATGTCCTGACCACCTTAACTTGGTCAAACTTCATGAAATTCAAATTTTATTTTTAATCCTATACTATGCAAAGCATAGAATGATGCATGTTTTGGATTCAAAAAATGTGATACCGTTTGAAAGCTATATGAATTTTTCAATCAGACTATCAATTAGGACTTTAGTCATAATTTGAATATAAAATGAATAATAATTACTTATTAAATTCAAATTAAAGCATAATTTATATTGGTGGAAAGCTGAGACTCTCCTTTAAAAACCCTTTTCATTTCATCAATTTTTGGAAAAAAAAATTGCCAGCCACATACCCATCATATTGCTACTTTTTGGCCCATCATGATCCTACACACACCCTAATACAAGGTGGCCATATAATAGTTATTGTAAATATGAAGGTATTTTAAGATACTTTCAAAGGGATTTTTATTAGTTCATGCAAGGTCTCTTCTTAGGGAATGTTGGTTGTTTTTATAGTACACCCATAGGACTATCTAAAGAGTAGCCAACTCCTATACTTGAGAATCCCCAAGATGAATGGCCAACTTAATGAGTAAAGGCTTTAAGTGGATTTACTCGTTCACTTCAAGCTCTATGGGACCTAGGAGGGTGTTCCTAATTGTGTTCATATTGACTTAGTAAATAATACGTCAACTCATAGATTGGTTCCTATGAAGGGTAAATAAACATAATCTACTAAAAGATTGGCTAATCTTTGAGCAAGTAATTGTTTATTCACTAGGAACAAGAAAGTATTTCTAGTACATGTCTCATGGTTAACAAAAAATTAAATGAATTATGCTGTGATCTTGATTCCACAATCAGGTACACTATTATTATATTTCAATTTTGAATACCTATAGCAAATAAACTAGTGTTTCATTGATTGGGCAATGGAGTCACACATACGATAATCAGTAATATAGAAATTCTTTAACTCTGGCAATAATGGACTATTTTCAAAATGCCCTACATTATGAAAAATTGCTACTTCTAATACATGACTTCTTATCAGATCCTTTGTGAATTATCACAAATTCATGACCTTATTCAAGCATTTAATTGATTCTTTGAATCAAGGTAGAAACAAGAACATACATTCAAATAAGAATTTGATGATGAAAAAAGATATCTTTGATATTTCATTCATAATTTGTAGAAATTCACAAAAGGAGAGTAAGTTTGTTAGACATAATATTTGTTTTGATATCAGTAATTTCTATAAAACTACTTTAATATTAACATATACATGACTCAAAACCAATAAAATTCAGTTGTTCTATTCATTGGCATCTTTCTTTCACCTAACTTCTACCCTGAACGTATGCAAGACTCAAAATTTTAGAACCAGAACCACTTTGCAAATGAGCTATGAAATCCATTTTATAATACAAGGGAACAACAAGCATCCAACTCAAATGAAATTACATTACAAATGTTTCATTTCATAATCAATTTGAATTTTATTTCAAAATTCTCCACATGGTGATCTACAATATTTTTTGAAAATGGGGAGGAAAAACTAATAACCACAATCAAAGGGAAATATAAATACTACCAAAATTTCCCTTTAACGACTAGCTAGGCCATGTATCCTATTTCCACATCACTTTGAAAGTCCATAGTTAAAATACAAACCCAAAAGACCAGCATCACGCACGAGGAACAAAAGCAACCACCACAACAACCTTATCAATTAACAGAAAATTTGAAAGCCCACACACCAACCTTCTCAACTAGAAGAATGAGTAACACCAAAACCCAACCCATGGTACATTCCTCCACTTCGCATGCTTGTATGAGGAGAAGGGGAAGAAACTTCTGCTCCCTCCTCATCTTTATCTTTTCCTAGCACAAAGCCATCACACCCACTTGGAGTTTTGACAAATATTGGGGGTACTGATAAAACCTCCATTCCTAGGACTACAACTTGATTCAACATCATAAGATATTGTTTGTAATCTAACTCTATCTCCATTACACTTTCTGAAGGGCTATCTATGATAGCAATTGGCAAGCTCTATCTTCCATAAGAGTCATTCCCATACCTTATCTTCCTATGTACTACTAGTGCAAACGATGTTGGCTCCTAACTTTTTCTTTTGCCTCTTTTGTAGCAATACCTTGATGTCGTAACCTTCTACTACATCCAATGGGAGCACATGAAGGCTTCTCAATAGGGGCCTTCTCCTCTGCAAATGGAGCATGCTCAAGTAATTTGTGCCCCTGTACAGAAACATCACCCTGAGGCTTTTGTTCATTAAGCCTTGACAACCTCCTTACTTGTACTACAAAAGTTATTGGCCTACTCATTCTCGTTGCCTCATAGCTTCTCAAGCTCACAATTCAACACATTTTGCTCTGCACAAATTTAGAAAGATGCTAACTACTGAATGCAATGGTGAGAATGGAAATAAATCCATTTGTATTTATCGAGTAATTCTAAGGATATTTTATTATAAATTTTAGCGTCACATGCTTGAGGAAGAAATTTATCACTAGTGTCAGTTTCTTCACCATTAATCACCCAAGTACTTAGAGATTTGCATATCATTCCTCATAATTATTGGAAATTAATTTTCACATGCACAAAGACTCAATTTGAGCATTCCTGAAGAGAGCACACCATTAATGCTCATTGGTTGCAAAGAAAAATGGATAATACATGAATGTTTTTTTTATTTTGAATATTGGTCATCAACGTAGGACTAAGATGGAAGATCAAGTAGCCAATATGCGATCAAATCAGGTTTGAAAACACCATACCACAACTAGTCATCCTATGGCTAATGAGAAAATGATGGCTAGGAGCCACATCACTTTTTCCATGGGCTCAGCCAAACTCTGCATGGTGGTCAAGAAACTCCACATGTCACTCCTTCGCATACCTCACAATTTGTCTTGTAGGCATTAATCAAGTACAACGAGGTATGCAATGAATGGCTTGGATTAAGTCTTAATCTAGCATCATAGACATTTCTCTTCCCTTTATCAGGCACCAGAAAATTGTACAAAGGTTGGTCCCCAAATGACAACTACACGTGTCATGATATCATGGACCTCGCATGCTTAATAGCGGCTATCCACAAATGTTTGTGTGGTGTGCATTGGGTGATGGAGATTAAATCTTCAAATCTGATGGGCCACATTCCTGCACATGCCAAATGTTAAATTAAAAGGAGGGGCCATGACTAGGTCGATAGTAATAAAACCATTGAGGACAATGACTTAAGTCCCTTATAAATATTTTTCATGACTTTAGAAAAATTGGCTTGGGATACTACATGGGGTGACCATTTATCCTAACTGAAGGGGCCGATTAATGAATGCATTTGAAGGCTTAAGTGATGACTTACTCAACCAACAACTAGAAAGAACAAGTCACCACACAATTATAACCCTGAAGGGTTTTAGGATAGAATGTCTACAGTGTCAAGGCTTACAAACCAAAACCCTTAGCCCACCCTTAGATACAAAGCTTAAAAAATGATGGTTCAAGTCATGATTTTCTCATAATTTTGCAAAAAAATTGACAGCTCCATCAGGGAACATCAAGCTTAATGTCTCCAAGAGAGGACAAGTCAAGGGAATATAATGCTCTCTGAGGATATAAAGCCCAATGATATCACCAAGAAAATGACACATTGTAAGAATCAAGAAAACTACACAATAAAATATGAGTATCGATGTATGCCCCCATATTAAAGTGGTTGCTAGCACCATTGCTATGAGAAATTTATTTAAAGTAGAAGAATACATGAGATCCTATTCAAAAATCCCTATGCCAAGTCATATGTTCTGGAATGAAACTACATCATGGATAAGGGGTTGCCCCCAAAATGCAACTAAAGATAACTTAGTACATCACATGCAAGCAAACTTAAGGAATGTCATCCACATCCCAAGCTTACTCTTATATATACATGGAAGGCAGTCAACTATCCAAAAGAGAAAATGACAAGTTCAATATGAGGACAAGGCTACCTAACTCCTTTCCCTCACTTCATGTGAGACAAGGATGAGCTGAGATGATTGATGAGAAACATAAAAATTGGTATCAACAAGAGGAACTAGGTTCTTCAACATAAGAAAAAGCACCACAATCCTTAAGATGTTGGATTTTATTAATCAAATCCTTACATTCATAAGTAGAATGACCATGAAATATATGATATGCACACAATGAATTCTTGTAGTAAAATTTCTTTCATGTTCTTGGAGGGAGAGATATCAGATGATCTTGGAGGAGTCTTGACAAGATACTCTCTTGATCAATAGTAGAAAATGTGCCTTTATTTTGTGACAAAGATCTCTCTTTCTTAGTACAAGATTTCATACTTACACAAGCCTCTTTATATTGTGATATTCTATTGTCTCCTTGAGAGGAGGGTGTAAAATCTATCAAACTTCAATCATTAGTTTTTTGTGTGATGACAATGATATTAAGTGAGGATTTATTTTTTTATTTTTTTCTTTTAGAGGACAATACCCAAGACCACTAGTTTCTATTACTTCAAGATTCAGTAATGTTACACTTGACTTTGAAGAATCTTTTGAAAGAGTGTTGGTATTGAGTGACTGTTTGTTTATTTCTTTTGAGGGACAATAACAAAGACCATTAGTCATTTCTAGCGTGTTAGGCTCTATCGAGACACATATACCTTGTTCTATAGAACCACATCCTTTTCCACTATATATAATTTGTTTCATAAGTTCATAACATTTTCCATTAATATTTTTCATTTCTTTTAGATTCGGTTTTTATTCATAATCAATTTTATCAAATTTTGTTGTGTATTTTTCTTTTTCTTCTAAAGTGTTTGAGGTGGATGCTTTCAAATCTTGTGTTGACATTCTACTCTCTCTTTTCCCTTTTTAGACTCTTTTGTTATGATCTTGTATTCACCCATGAATATTGGTGTCAAATCCAAGGAACCCCAATCATCTTCTAATAGCTTTGTGACTTCCTCAATATGATTTGGTTTTTCTTCCTCTTACATGGGTTCCACTTGTGTGGTTGGTGTCAATGTCTTCAAAGGATTTCCCTTATGTTTCTCAATGTTCAAACAACTTTTTAGTTCATGGTCAACTTTGATTATATACACTTTTTTGTTGTAGACATACTTCATTTTATGATGAAGGGTAGAAGGCACCACATGCATTTCATGAACCTATGGTTTGTCTAAAAGAAGATTATATGATAGATCATGAGACATAACATGGATAGGATTTTGTAACATGACCTTTCCAACTATAATAGGAAAAGTGATCACACCAAGTGATAGATTTCCTACATTGTCAAACCCTCGAATCAATAAGGAGTCAGGTTCAATTCTTGATTTATCCATGCAAAGTCTATACAAAAGGGTTACACTACACACATTAATAGCTTAGCCATTTTCAAAAAGGTTTTTCTTTTTCCCTATCCGATTATATATAACTATTATCATGAAAGCTTCATTTTGTTTTTGTACCTCTAACAGAGGAAATTCATCTTGATGGAAAGTAATGTCTAAGTTGTTCAGTGTTATAGCTTGAATTTTGGATGCTACTTCATTTGATTGTACATTATGAGCGGTAGGAACTTGTTGTAATGCACTTTAAATCATGTTATGATAATGACGGGAAGCTTGAATAAGGTACCATGATGATATCTTCGTAGGAGTATTCTTAAGTTGTTCAACAAGATTATACTCCTTTTCATTATGTAAAGGAAAATGAGGGGGACTAGGAAAGATAGGGTTTGGAAATCCGGGGGATGTTGAAGGTGTTTATCTTGGTTGTGGATTGTTTCTAGTGTTATATGTATGAGCAACAATGTTATAATTTGATTGTTGTGAAACATTGTTCTTAGGTGGTTCAAGGATGAGGACGGGTTTGTTTTGAGTTTGAGATTAGTGTGAAGGTGGGTAAAGGATGAGTTGAGGTTGAAGAACATTAACTCCTCTTAGTGAATGAGAGTATTATGTCACTTGATCATCTTCATCTAAGGAAGCTTGATTACTAGTTTTTGAAAGAGATGTGTCAATGTTCTCATTTTCTTCCACCATGATATCTTCCCTAGTAGGAGAGTTTTTAGGAGAACTAAAAAATAAATGTTCATGACATTGAAAGGTTGGTTCTTCTAAAATGACTTCATTACAAGTAAAGGAGTTATCAATGATGGAATTGTCTTGTTAAATAATATTTTTACTAGGATTAATAGGACTCTCATAACTTTCATTTTTTTAATCTTCTAACACCAAAATATTTTTTTCACAAATAGGAGAGATATTAGGGGAAGAAAAAGTATGATTATCATGGTTATCTATGATTACATTTCTTTCTCTCATAATTTCTTCCAAAATATGAGAGGTAGGGGAAGAAAAATAAACAGGGTTGTCATAGATCTTAAAGATTTGATCATGTAATACAAACATATTGTCTTCACAAATAATCACATCCTCTTTCACTAAACAATTATCACAAGATGTTGGGAGATGAATGTAGACTAGTTGAATTGGTATTTAGGTAGGTTTCAATGGTCTCTTCTTGTTGTGCTATGAGATCATCATGATTACCTATGGTTTTGTCCTCTTGTTCATCAGTGTCTTGCACAATAAGAGAGGTACGAGGAGAGAAACACCTAGGACTGTCAAAACTCTCATTGCTTGGTTCTTCTAACACCAAAATATCTTCTTCACAAATAGCAGAGATATTGGGAGAAGAATGAATATAATTGTTACGATCACCAAAAATTGTATTCTCTTCACTAGACTAATCTCACTCATAGGAGGGATACTAGGAGAGGGATCAATATTGAAAAAAAGAGAGAGGAGAGGAATTCATATTCATATGAAAAAAACAAAAAATTCTTACAATAATCAACAAGATATGAAAATAGAATATGAAGTATGATAACCAAAGATTTTTGCATAGAAAACATGATGTAATAATTGTCCAAGAAATTTGAAATGTGACAATGATAGACCAAACATGCAAAATGACAATGTAATTTTTAGATTTAGAACATAATATAATCAAATGATTATTCTATGTAACAATGTGAAATTGAAATGTTGTAAAGGGTATGTGCAGGATTGTCATGGAAAAACAAGCCCTTAAGTGGCAAAAAATTTAGAAAAAATAGAGTTAGGCAACTTGACGTGAAATTTTGAATAATTTATCTATATTATTTAAAAAATATGTAAGAATAGAATCTGTATCAAATTGAATGTAGTTTCTAAACTACTAGGTTTCTTTTTTTAAAAGAACTATTTGGTGACAATTTGAAATTTCAATGCGATAGTACTTAAATTTCAAGGAAAAAATAAGAATTAGGTGTCTGTCTGACCACCCTAACCATAATAAAATGATAATATTTTTTTATAAGACTTTAGATATAAGTAGAGGACTCATGTCCCAATGTGATGCCTATTTTTTGTAATTTTTTCCCAAGTAAATAATTAATTATGAATTTTTTATTAAAATTTTTAAAAAATATTAAAAAATCGTATGTCTTACCACCTTAACTTGGTCAAAACTTCATGAATTTTTATTTTTTTAATCCTATAGTATGCAAAGCATATAATGTGACATTTTCATATTCAAAAAATGTGATACCATTTGAAAGTTATATCTATGTTTTTCAATCGGCCTATCAATCAGGAATTTAGTCATAATTCAAATAGAAAAATGAATACTAATTATTTACTAAATTCAAAGTAAAGCATAATTTATATTGGTGGAAAGCTGATATTCTCCTTAAAAATGCATTTCATCTCATCACTTTTGGGTAAAAAAAAAGTTGTCAACCACATACCCTATACATACCCATGATCATATCACCACTTTTTGGACCATCATGATCCTACACATACCCTAAATGTCATTTTGAAATTAATTAATGCAATAAATGAACCAAATTAAGCTAGATCTAATAAAATGAGTCAAACAAAAGATCAACAAACTGAAACAGTTATCCAATAGCAACAAACAAAAACACAAAAAAGATGTTTTTAATGTTGTAAAAGACAATTTTAGGTCTTGATCCCGAACTAAATCACCTAGAGGGGAAAATGAGTCCCATTTATGGTTTCTTGAAGGTTCAAATAGTTAAAAATAAACATAATATAAGTCACAAAAATCAAGGAAAAACACCTGTATAGGGACTAAATCACCTAGATGGGAAAATGAGTCCCAATTAGGGTTTTGAAGCTGCTTTTGATAGATTTTTAGATTTTTCTAATGATTTTGAGATTTGGGTCTACTACAAGAGGTTTCAATTTCAATTTTCTATAAATGCAATGTCAAACATAGTTTGAAAATGTGAAAAAATAATGACCTAAAGACCTAGTTTGATATGTAGTTTTATCTTTCAATGTTGAAATGTGTGTTAATATGATGTATATGATATGCAATATTAGTGAGTTTTTAAATATTTTTAGATTTAAATAATGCAAAAAATGCAATCCTAAAACCCTAGATCAGAAGGTTGTGTGTTCAATTCATGTCGAGTTCACCAAAATGAACACAATTAAATAGGGTTCCACCTCTAGGAGATGGAAATAAGGGACCTATTTCACTCTAGTTCATTAGAGGAAACCAAGATCCCTCAAAGAATTGAATTTATTAAGCAATGGACTAGTGTTAGGATGGTTTCCTTAGGTGTGATTAAAGAAAAGAGGGGGTTCACCACTAAGAAGAGGCTTAGAAAGAAAGAAATGTAAATGATACAAAAATATAACAATACAACATAGAATATGAAACTTTAAATTAGAACAATAAACTAAGAATGAATAGAGGTACACACGGAAAACTGAAGAAGCATTAAACAAGGTCTACAATCCCAAAATTATGAATTTTGAAGCACACTGGGACTCATACACTAGTTCAAGAAATTTATTCCTAGTTTAGGGTTTTAGGCTGAATCCAAAATTTGTGATTGGTAAACCAAGATCTATAGAAAATATCTGAAAAGTTGTATACTAGGACTCATATTCCCAAGGTATCAATTTAGTCTCAATATTAGGGTTGATCTAAAACTCTAATATCCTCTAGTGATATTTTTTAGCTTCTCTCCCTTCTGATCTCTAAGTCTAGAACTTTGAATTTTGACCTATAGGTGACTTTATGTAATCTTGCAAGAAAGGTGACATCGTTGACAACTTTGACAACTTTCTCCAATCTTTCTGGGTATGTGCAGGATCATCATGCAAAAAATAGGCCCTTAAGTGGCAAAAAATTTAGAAAAATCAGTGTTTGGCAACTTGACGTAAATATTTGAATAAGTTATCTATGTTATTTCAAAAATATGTAAGAATAGAATTTGTATAAAATTGAATGTAGTTTCTAAAATACTAGGTTTATTTAAAAATAAATAAAATCTATTTGGTGAAAATTTGAAATTTCAATGCAATAGTACTTAAATTTCAGGGAAAACATAAGAAGTAGGTGTCTGTCTGACCACCCTAACCATAATAAAATGATAATATTTTTTTCTAAGATTTAATATATAAGTAGAGGACTCATGTACGGATGTGATGCATATTTGTTTGTAATTTTTTTCCAAGTAAATAATTAATTATGAATTTTTTATTACAACTTTTAGAAAATATAAAAACTCATCTGTCTGACCACCTTAACATGGTCAAAACTTCATGAAAATTAATTTTTCTTTTTTTAATCCTATAGTATGTGAAGCATAGAATGTGACGCATGTTTTGGATTCAAAAAATATGATACCGTTTGAAAGTTATAGATATTTTTCAATCAGCCTATTGATCAGGACTTTAGTCGTAATTCTAATAGAAAATGAATAATAATTATTTATTAAATTCAAATTAAATCATAATTTATATTTTCTGAAATATAAGAATCTCCTCTAAAAACCCTTTTCATTTCATTAATTTTGGGTGAAAAAAATGTCGTCAGTCACATACCCTACAAATATTGCCACTTTTTTGGCGCACCATGATCCTGCACATACCCTTCTCTTTAATGGATCTTCAACCTAAATCTTCAAATCACACATCAAAGAGAGGGAAAAATGTTTTTTGTTAGTGGAAAGGGGTTTTCCTTAACAAACATCATTTTGATAATCAAACCTTGAAATGAATAGAAATAGAATGAAGGAATGAGGAATGAAGAAATAAGCTATGTTTCCACACACCAAACCCTTGGAACAAAGGGTACAATCTTGTATGAAATGGATATCATAAATTTAGATCTTGACTCTTGATTATATGTTATGAATCTTGACTTGAATGCTTGCTTGAATCATGAAAACCTACATGACAAATGTTAGCTCAAAAATAAACATGATGCACGATGACTTTGACATGATGCTTGATTCTTGAATATAGCTCCAAAATACTTGATAATGAACTCTTGAATGCTCTTGATATCATAAAATTGCTAGGATACTTGCTCACTAAAGTTCCTAGATGATTTGTAAGCTTGCTAGGATAAAATATATGAAATAACCTTGTATTTATAATTCTTTATGCCAAATTTCGTAAAATTACAACACTACAAGATGACATCAGATCTAGAAGAATAAAATCTTGACAATAATTTGAATTTAAAATAGGTCCAAGTTAAAGTAGGATTCATACACTAGTTGAGGTTTATGAGTCCTAATAGTCTAGGCTTGGGAGAAAATTTTCAGTAAATGTTAGGATTATCCTCAAAAAGATGTAGTAAATAAGGCTTCTAGATGCAAAATAGGACTAAATACAGTATAAAGAAGCCCAATTAATTAATAAATCCATAGATTAGTGTGAAAGTGTAAAGATACAATTTACAACACCCTAAATAAAGCACAATCAAGTCCATTTAGTTTAAAAGGGCCCTAAACTTAATGTGAATTTGTAAAATACATTACAACACTAAATCAAGGCAACATTAGGCTCATTTTAATATTAATTATTCCCAAATTAAGTGTGACAAAGGGATAATTTTTCCTATCAACAATAACCTTTATATAATTGCAAGGCTGAGACACATTTTCCCAACATCTTATTCTTTCAAGTACACATTTTCTCTTATCACCAATGATCTATTATTCAGAATGATTCTTCTACACATACTTAGGAATTCTAAGAATCTTTTCTGGAGCTTCTTCTTCTTCAATCTATACTTCTTTTTCCTTAGATTTTCTTCTTCTCTGCATGAAGACTTATCTCATTGATATCCATCTATCACCATTGAGTTCTTCTATAGTTCTTCATTAACCTTGACACTTTCACTTTCAACAATCTTTCTTAGCTTCTTATTGTGGAATTGGTAAGATTTTCTCTTAATAGAGTATCTAAGAAAGATACCTCCATTAGATCTTGCATCAAACTTTTCTAAGTTTTCTGCATCTCTTCTAATGTAGCATTTTCTTCCAAACTTGAAGTATTTTATAGTGGGAATCCTTCCATTCCATAGTTTATAGGGATTCTTTGTGTTGTTTGCTCTTTTTTGCGCTCCATTCAATATGTAAACAATAGTATCAATTGCTTTTTTCCAATATACTTATGATATATTTTCTTCTTTCATCATTATCCTTGGAGCTTCTTGAACAATCCTGTTCTTTCTTTCAATCACTCCATTTTGTTAAGGACTTTGAGGGGTAGATAAATACCTCTCTTTTCCATGACTCTCACAAAAGATATTGAAGTCATTGGAGTTGAACTCTCCACTTCTATTAGACCTAAAACATCTTTCATTTTCAACCATGACATGTATTAAATGCTTTAAACTTATTTAGAGCTTTTGATTTTTCTTTGAAAAAAGTAACCCGTGTCATTCTAGAATAATCATCTATCAATAACATTAAATACCTATCACCTTGAAGAATTCTTACTCTAGTAGGACCACAAACATATGTATGCACCAATTCGAACAATCTAGTAGAAGATTATTCTTTGACTTTGAAATATATTCTTTACTTTCCAACTTGGCATTCCTTGTAGACAACATTGATAGGAAAGTTGTAATATTTTTCAAATATCTCACAAATTGAACTAAACTTATTCTCAATAGGCTGCCAAAATTGATTCCAAAATTGATGTGACACATTATTCTATGCCATATCCAACTCTCGTTGATGTGAGTCATGAAATAATAATCATCAACACATTTGATCTAATAGACATTTCCATCTATCCTTCTTCCTACAGCAATGGAAATTTTGGAGCCTTTTCTTATATCACAACCATCATCATCAAACATAAGATTGTATCCTTTTCTACACATTTTTCCAACACTAAAGATATTATATCTTAAACCCTTAACAAAGAGAACATTATTAGTGTTATTCTTTCTATCAAAAGTGATCGAACCTTTTCCACATATCTTAATAGATGTATCGTCACCAAAGCTAACAAGTCCTTCTTTATATATTTCAAGTTTAATAGACTTACTCTTGTCACTGGTCATATGATTAGAGCATCCACTATCAATGATGTAGTAGTTCTTCTCCTATATACCATGAAAAGAAGACACTAAACTGTCTTCAACATTAGCACTTGCTTCAAGAGCCCTTTCCTTCACACATCTCTTATATTTAGAAAAATTAGTTTCATATTTTAAATCCATGAACAAGCATTCAACATCCTCATTATCCTCATAATCAAATTCATCATTAGCAATCCATGCATCTTCTCTAACATAATAAATTTTCTTAATCATCTTACCTTTGTTCTTCCTATTTTTGTTATTCAAAGCTCTATTTGGACATCTTCAAGCATAATGACCTATCTTTCCAAAAATGAAACATTTGAAAGGAAACTTACCTTTTCACATTCCAATACCCTTTTACATTCTTCTTACAAAGTTATCTTCCACATCATCAAGATCATATTATTTTGATTCCACAAACTTCTCTAATTTTTCATCCTTAAAATTAGTCTCAACTTTTGTATTACTTGTACTAGATTCTCTCATATCGAAAGAAGTTAAAGAACCATACAAATCATCTCTGGTATATTCGTTCAAATATTTTAATTCCTTAATAGTAGAAACATTATAAATATAAGATTTGGAAAGAGTCTTGAGTACCTTTTTTAGTACTTCTTCTCCATTTAGTTCTCCGCCAAGAACTTTGATGCCATTGAAAACACCATTCACCTTCTACAAGTATCTTGCAATTTTTTCATCTTTAGGAATTCACAAGGTTTCAAACATGATCTTCAAATTCTACATCTTAGCTTGGTTGACCTTATCATCTCCTTTGTAAATTCTTTCTAACTTTACCCAAATTTCTCTAGAAAATTTCATATTCATAATTTCACTAATTCTGAATTAGCAAGACCACTTAAGAGAGCATAGCTTACTTTACCATTTTTTCCATAGGCCTTGATATCATCTCAAGTTTTTGGACCATTTACAGGTATAGTATATCTAGCCTCAATAGACTGTTGGATGTTGTGGATGTACTGTTGATATGTGGCTATTATTGATGTCAACACTATTAGCATTAATGTGTTGAAAGTTGTATATGTTGAGGATATTGAGAAAATTGTTAAAAGAAGAGTTGCAAGTTCTCAGTGGTTTAGTGAAGGTCATGAAGGTATATTTTTTTGTACGTCAAAGATCAGTTGTTATGGATTAAAGGATTTTTTGGTGAGGGTATCTAGTTCATCTATGAGAAGTTTCAGAGGTCCATGTGAAGATTTGATTGTGCTATGAACAGTTGTGTTTTGAAAGTATTTGTGTGGTCTTTGTTAGTGTTCTTGAGTGAAGCTTATGTGTTTCTAGTAATTTATGTTGTTGTGGATATCTCTCTATTGCTTCTTGGTGCTCATGGTTGTTTCTAGATTGTGCTCTAAGTCAAATATTTTTTTGTGTGTTTGGTTTTTCATGTTCTTGGTTGACATGATGGTGGTAGCGTGTTGTGGATTTTTGAGGTGAAATCAATTAAATTATTTTTGTGTTGGAGTTGTTAATTTGGGTCTCCACTATTTATGACCGACCTTGGTGGAATCGCATTGCAAATTTATTTGTGAATTTGGGCCGACATTGAAAATATGTTTTATATATTTCTGGCTGACAAGGTTGTGGATGTAATCTCTTGTTGTGGATATATAAGAGCGATTGTTTCATTAGTGTAATGTGTGGTGTTGTACTCAGTGTTCTCCTATGTGTTTATATGTAAATATCATTCAATTACAGAGGAGACTATGAATAATATTGAGCAAAGTGTGAAGAAGTTTGAGTTAAGAGTGAAGAAGGTTTTTGTGTGCTTAACTGCAATTGTAATTAGGCTTGTGTAGAAGCTATTTCCTCAATTCACAATTTGGATAGTTTTAATCCAAACCTTTCTTTGGATAGTGAGTCCTCTTTTGTATTTGAGCAGTGATCTCTAGGCAGTGTGCCTAAATGCATATGCATTCCCATTATTCATATACTTTTAACATGATATAATATTGTGGACTAACCTCCATTATGGTTTTTCCCCTAATAGGGTTTCCACGTAAAAATCCTAGTGTTATCTATTTTTTTGATGTGTTAATTGTTCATGGTTTATTATTCATTCATCATATTTGAGATTAATTTAAGTAAATATTGAAAAGTTTAAATATTTTGTGACAACTAATTCACCCCCCCTCTTAGTTGTCTTTCCTTTTTTTCCAACAATTGGTATTAGAGTTAGTTCCTCTGAAGAATTTAATAAGCTTGAGGTGGTCCAAGATGGAATCATACAAGAAGGACAATCCTAGATTTGATGGAACAAACTACTTATTGTGGAAAGCTAGAATGGAGTGTCATTTGAAGTGTATTGGTGAACCTTTCTGGAAAATTACAAGGAATAGATATGTTATTCTTGTGAGTAGTCCTTCCACTGTGAATGAGGTTAAAGAGGTTGAGAATAATGTCTGAGCTACGGAAGCTTTGTTTAGTGCTCTAACAAATTTGGAAATGACAAATGTTTTAGGTCTGAAGACAACTCATGAGATGTGGATGAAGCTGGAAACTTTGTATGAAGGAGATGCTCATGTGAAGATGGCTAAGCTACAGTGTTTGAAAGGAAAGTATGAAAATTTGAAGATGGGTGAAGATGTAAATATGTCTTCTTTTATGCAGAGAGTAAATGAACTAGTGATGGGTATTAGATGCGCTGGTGGAATTTTGGATCAGGAAGAAATTGTGGCTGAGGTTCTAAGATCATTGCCTCCCTCATACAAAAATAAAACGCTCATGCTATTGAAGAAACTAGATCATTGAGAAATGTTACAAGGGATACATTGATTGGTAAACTTGTTGACTTTGAATTGAGCGAATTTGGTGATTATGTTTGTAAGACTGAAATTGCATTTAAGGCTATTGTATCCAAAAGAAACAAGCAAAGATATGATCTGAGAGAGTTCTAGAAAGACATTCAAGTATGAAGAAGAAATGAAACATCTTGAAGATGAAAAAATATAAGTAGAAGATTTGGAAGCACTAATTATGAAGAAGGTAGAGGACAAGGTAAGTATAAAGGAAATTTTCCTATCAAATGTTTTTCTTGTAGTAAAATAGGCCATTTTGCATCAAGGTATCATGAAAGAGTTCCTAGATCTAAGCCTTACAAACCTATATTTCAAAATAAATTCTATTTTACTGAAGAAGGAGTGACTGATGATGAGTCTGATAAAGATAATGGAAATGAAGATCATTGGGTTTTCATTACTATCAAGGAAAATAGTCCTGTGGCCACTGAATCTGCTAAAGTTGAGAAATCTCTTACAGTCCAAATTGAAGAAAAGGATGAGTGGTTCATTGAAAATGAATGCTCACATCATAGGACTAGTGACAAAATAAAATTTGTAAGTATAAAGAAGTATGATGGTGGGGTTGTGAGATTTGGTGATAACAATGATTATGTGATTCATGGCAGAGGTTCTATTTTTCTTGGTGGTAAGCATAACACTGATGATGTTCTTTGTGTTGAATGATTGAAACACAATCTGTTGAGTGTTGGATAGATGGTGGAAAATGGTTATGATCTTCAAGTCAAAGATGGAAGATGCAGGATATTTGGAAGAACTAGAAATGTAATTGCTTTAGGTAAATAGACAAAAGGTAATATTTTTCACATGAATGCTACTAGTGAAAGTTGTTTAATTTCTCAAATAGATGAAATCTAGTTATGGCATAGAAGGTTGTGTCATGTGAATTTTGATAACATTGTCAAAATAAGTTCCACTCAAGCAGTCAGAGATCTACCTAAGCTAGTGAAGCCTTCTAGCACAATTTGCAAGGAGTGTCAGATGGGAAAACAGACTAGAAGTTATTTTTGAAGCAAACAACATAATTCAAATGGACTACTAGAGCTGATACATACTGATCTATGTGGTCCTTCTAGAGTTAGAAGTCTCCATGGTGAAGGGTACTTTATGTTGATCATTGATGATTACTCTCGAATGATATGGGTTTCTTTCTTAAGAGAAAAATGTGAAGCATTAGAGAAGTTAAAAAATTTAAAAGTTATGGAAGAGAATATGAAAGGTCTAAAAATAAAATGCTTAAGGTTAGATAGAGGTTGTGAGTTCACCTCCAGGGAGTCTAATTCCTACTATGAAGAGCATGGAATCAAAATATAGTTATCTACTCCCCAAACCCCTCAACAGAATGGTGTTGTAGAGAGGAAGAATATAATATTCTTGGATGCTACTAGAACAATGATGATTGAAGGAAATGTGCCTCACATCTATTGCAGTGAAGCTATAATCACTATTGTGTACACTTTGAACTGGTTAAATGTAAATGGTAATTCTAGTAAGACTCCTTTTGAAATATAGTTTGGTTATAAGCCTACTGCTAGGTACTTCAAGATCTTTGGAAGCAAATGCTACATCAAGAGAGATGATGGTATAGGAAAGTTTGATGCAAGAAGCAATGAAGGAATATTTCTAGGTTATTCTACTAAAAGCAAGGCCTACTAGAGCTATAATAGAAGACCGAGAAAAATGGTTGAGAGTGCAAATGTCAGAGTCGATGAGGATTCTGCTAAATCATCCAGGTATTGTGGATATTATTTAGATGAAGACAATACAAACAAAGGGAAGAATGTTCAAGCACAAAATCAACTTCAAATTGTTCTATTTGTTTTGGTAAACCAAGGTAGTCAAGAAGTAGAGACAACTTCAAGTGTAGAAGAAAGATTAGAAGAATCAAAATTTCAAGAGAATCCTAAAACTCTGAGGTATGTAAAGCTAAATAATTCTAAAAAAAATTTTATAAGAGACAAGAATAAAGGTGTGCAAACTAGAAGGAAGATTACATAAGAGTATTGCCTAATATCCAAGATTGAACCTAAAGATGTTAATGAAGCTTGCAATGATGAACACTAGATGGAAGCTATCAAGGAATAATTAATGCAGATTGAAAAGAATAATACATGGATACTTGTTTCTAGACCTAAGGATAAAAATGTGATTGGAACTAAATGGGTCTTTTGGAATAAGCTGAATGAGCAAGGTGAAGTGGTCCAGAATAAAGAAAGATTGATATGCAAAGGGTATTCTTAGATGGAAGGTATTTATTTTGAAGAAACCTTTGCCCGTATTTCCATAATTGAATTTGTAAGGTTATTTCTTGCTTATGTTGCATATAAGAACTACAAGGTCTATCAAATGGATGTGAACTCAACATTTCTGAATGGTGAGCTAGAAGAAGAAGTTTATATTGAGTAGCTAGATGGATTTCAATTGACTGATGAGGAAGATATAGTTTGTCAATTGAAGAAAGCTCTATACGGACTCAAGCAAGCCCCCAGAGCTCAACATGCTAGACTAGATAAATATTTACTAAAGCTTGGATTCAATAAAGGTACTACTGACAACAACTTGTATTTCAAATTGGATCATGACAAAGAGTTAATTATTGAAGTCTTTGTTGATGAAATTATTTTTGGATGAGACAATAATCTATGTATGAAGTTTGCTGATGAAATGAAAAATGAATTTTAGATAAGCATGATTGGTGAGATGAATTTCTTTATGGGATTGCAAGTTACTCAGTTAGACAAGGGGATCTTCATATCTTAGTCCAAATATGTGAGAGATCTCTTTTGAAGAAGTTTGGCATGGATGATTCAAAACATGTTGGTACTCCCATGGTAACTGGATGCAAGTTAACACAAAATGAAGATTCTCCCAAAGAAAATCAAATAAGGTACAAATCAATGATTGGTGGATTTCTCTACTTAACTGGGACTAGACTAGACATTGTGAATGTTGTGTGTATGGTTTCTAGATTTTAGGTTGATCCAAAAGAGTCTCATGTGATTGCTATAAAGATAATTTTTAGATATTTGAAAGGAACAATTGATTTTGGACTTTTGTATCCTAAGGATGATGATCTTACTTTGAATGCATATATAGATAGGGATTGGGCAGAAGATGTTGATGATAGGAAGAGTACTAGTGGTGGTGCTTTCTTCCTAGCGAAGAAGCTAGTGTTTTGGTTGATCAAAATGTAGAACTTGATTTCTCTATTTACTGCTAAGCCAAAGTATATTGTTGTTGCAAATAACTATACTCAAGTGATGCCGATGAAACATATGCTGAAAGATATCAAAGTAGTATATGATGAACCCATTTCCATATAATATGATAACTCAAGTGCTATTAAAATTTCAAAGAATCTAGTACTACATTCTAAGACCAAGCATATATTAATCAAGTTCCACTTTCTGAGGGAGAAAGTGAGTGAGAAAGAAGTTAGACTGGAGTATGTGCCTACCAAAGAGTAGATTGAAGATATTTTTACCAATCCATTGTCGAAGGATACTTTTGAGTATCTTAGAGGGATGCTAGGGGTGATTACCCCTCCTGATATAAACTAGGATACATTAATTTGAATCAATCCATACATTTCATGATCATATTCTAATCAAGATTCATGTTTTCATGGCTGCTACTTAGGGGGAGTAGTTAGATGTGTAGATATGTGGTTTAGAGCTTATATGTGGGAAGATAATGCTTATCTTTTCCATTGATGTCAAAGGGGGAGAAGAATCATGTAAAAAATTGATGATTATCTGGGGAGAAAATCCTTGTGGGGAGAAGAGAAGAGTCAGAATCTAAGGAGTAAGTGATGATTGAGAGTTGGGTTGATGGTATTTTTCACATCATGTGTTTCCATCAATGCCAAAGGGGGAGATTGTTGGATGTTGTGGATGTGTTGCTGATATGTGGTTGTCATTGATGTCAACACTATTAGAATTAATGTATTGAAAGTTGTATATGTCGAGGATATTGAGAAAATTGTTAAATGAAGAGTTGCAGGTTCTTAGTGGTTCAGTGAAGGTCATGAAGGTGTCTTGTTTTGTACATCAAAGATCCATTGTTGTGGATTAAAGGGTTTTCTAGTGAGGGTATCTAGTTCATCTACCAGAATTTTCAGAGGTCCACATGAAGATTTGATTGTGCTATGAATAGTTTTATTTTGATAGTATTTATGTGGTCTTTGTCAGTGTTCCTGAGTGAATCTTATGTGTTTCTAGTAATGTTTATTGATTTGGATGTATCTTTGTTGTTTCTTATTGCTCATGGATGTTTATAGATTTTGTTCTATCTTTGTGGTATGTCCACATTGACCAGTGTGCTTGTAGTTAAATATTTTTCTCCATGTGTTCGGTATTTCATGTTCTTGGCTGACATGATGGTGGTAGCGTGTTGTGGATCTTCGAGGTGAAATCAATTAAAGTATTTATGTGTTGTAATTTTTAATTTTGGTCTCCACTATGATGTTTCTAACCTTGGTGGATTCGCATTGCAAATTTATTTGTGAATTTGGGCCGACATTGAAAATATGTTTTATATTTCTAGCCGACAATGTTGTGGATGTAATCTCTTGCTGTGGATATATAAGAGTGATTTTTTCATCAGTGTAATTTTTGGTTGTGTACTCAATGTGCTCCTATGTGTGTAAATGTGAATATCATTCGATTACAAAGCAGAGTGTGAAGAAGATTGAGAAAAGTGTGAATAAGTTCGAGTGAAGAGTGAAGAAGGTTTTTTTGTGCTTAATTAGAACTGTAATTAGGCTTGTGTAGAATCTATTTCCTTAGTTCACAATTTGGATGGTTTTAATCCAAACCTTTATTTGGATAGTGAGTCCTCTTTTGTATTTGAGCAGTGAGCTCTAAGTAGTGTGCCTAAATGTGTGTGCATTCCCATTATTCATATACGTTTAACACAGTATAATATTGTGGACTAACCTCCACCATGGTTTTTCCCCTAACAGGTTTTCCATGTAAAAATCTTCTTGTTCTCTATGTTTCTGATATGTTAATTATTCATGGTTTATTATTCATTCATCAGATCTGAGATTAAGTTAAGTAAAGATTGAAAAGTTTAAATATTTTGTGACAACTAATTGACCTCCCCTCTCAGTTGTCTATCCTTGTTTTTCTGACACAAACTTCCAAGTTTCAAATCCAAGAGAAACCAAAAATCCTTCCATCCTTGTTTTCTTGAATGCATAATGTAATCCATAAAATAAAGGAACATATTTCTTGTGTCTTTAATACCAATTGTTGAATGCAAAAGACAACTAAGAGGGGGTGAATTAGTTATACCTTAAAACTTCAAAACCCTCACAAACATTCAGATCCACATTAATTCAATTAACCCTTAATCTATTAAAATGATTTATTTGTGGCTTTGGCAATGTTAATAGGAAATCATTAGGAATGATCACATTACTTATTGAGGTTAGATCGTAGTTTTTCTACCCCTATCCATATAATGTGAGGACTTCTTTCATACAACCTTCTCCTAGGGAGACCATTGATTCATGCTATAAAAGGAGTCACGTCTACTCTTCACTATGAGATGAAATTTGAATACA
Organism: Sequoia sempervirens; assembly: GCA_007258455.2. Taxonomy (NCBI): domain Eukaryota; kingdom Viridiplantae; phylum Streptophyta; class Pinopsida; order Cupressales; family Cupressaceae; genus Sequoia; species Sequoia sempervirens. The sequence continues at coordinate 217,336,585 of VDFB02000017.1, forward strand.
ACAACAAGATATACACAATTGAAGCAGATGAACTAAGTTATAAATCACATGTTAAAATTGATCATAACACTTCCAACTCCCCTAATAATATTATTCCAACTTCCAAAGTAGAACCTATAGAAGTTGATGTTAATACTAATCATCTTTCACCTACAAAAAAAACTCTTTAGTGATGATTGGGTTTTGTTATAATTTAATCTTTGTTTTAATGAAGAGTCCAAAATATCACCCTTAAAATCTAAAGATTCATTTACAAATGATTCATTTTCAGACCCATTTTTTAGTGGCGATTGGGGTTTATTATATTTTACACCCTCCTTTATGGGAGAGTGCCAAATCTCACAATATACACCTATAGCCTCTTGTGTTTCATTTTATCAACATTTTAATACATCAATAACATCACCCCATGGTCATGATGGGGGATTTTTAAATCTTATCCCTCATGAGAGGATGATGTTTAACTTTAAGAAAATTAAAAATGATTTTTGTTTTGGTGAAGAAGCCAATCCTTCTCAAAGCATAAAATCTCTTCATTTGAGTTGGAAGAATGTTATGGTCTTGGATAAAAACTCCGTTCTAAAAATGGGTATAATGAAAACATGGAAAAAAATGATAGAGAACAAGTGAAGTATATACTATACTCTTTCAAGAAAGATCTAGGTTTACCACCTTTATCTCCATCTTCATCTAAGGCCTTATCATCTACTAAGTGTATGATATCTTGTGATAAGGAAGAATTATCCCCTACTGTTGATAATTAGAGTATCCCGTCTAGGCTTCTCAAAGCCCACTTGATTTTTCTTCCTTCAAAACATGAAAGGGATTTTACAACAAGAGTTCAGTTTGTTCATATCATAGAGTTGATAGTCATTTTACTAATGAATGTAAGGATTTAAGTAATAAAAATTAAAATATTAAGGATTGTGGTGCTCTTCCATGTGTTGAGATCCTATTTCCTCTAATTGATATTGATTTTCATCCTATCATATTGATCATCACTATGTAGCTTTATGTGTTTTTCTCATCACCATTCATGGTGGTACAATGTTAGGTGCAACCATATTTCTCTTGGCAACAATATGATAGTTCTCGGTGGTTATATTTGTCTCTATGATTGGGGGGAAAGGATTACTTTGGGAGATGTGCATTCTTTGCAAGGATCCTCTATTTCTCTCTTTCTACTTAAAATACCAACATATAAATTTTGTTGACATTTTAAGTGGCGGAATATTGTCCCCTATTTGTTGTTTGCATGTTCCCTTCTTAGTGATGATGGCATATATCTCCTAGCAAGTGTGACCTTTGCATTAGCATTATTTTATTAACATTAGAATTATTTTATTTTGGTATTATAATTTTGACATTTCTTGTTTAGAAAATCATATCGATCATCTTGTGAACCTTAGTACAATGAGAGCTTGTAGACCTAGTGTAACTTTCTAATTGTACGGTGAGAGCCTACATAGAGTCATGACTTTCTCACTTAGCCACTAGCCCAAGTGTGAGTGTATTTTTCTAAATGCTGCCTACCATAACACAATTTTCTTTCCTATGGGGCCTTGGAATTTTTCCAAAGGCCACCTAGATAACACAATTTTCTTTCCTATGAAGCCTTGTTGTTTTCCCAAAGGCCACCTAGTTGTACCATAGAAAAATGGCAACTTGCTTGATTTGGAAACAATTGATGATAAATTGGACTTAAGAAGGCCTTGATTTAGTTTTTAAAGGTGTTTTATACATCCACAATAGGTCTTGAACCCTTGCAAAATGAATAAAAAGAATTTAACAATGTCTTGTAAAAGGTGTTTTAAAGTATTGTGAAAGACTTTCACACTTTTCTAGACTTAATGAACCCGTTTCCCCTTAATTCAACATTATAAAATGTATTTGATTCCATTATCACATCAATCTAGAAGGATTGTAAAATAAACCTAACTTTAACATAGTGTTATAATGTGTTTTACAAACACATTGGTTCTTGTGCCTTTCTAGGCTGCGTGGACCTCATTTAGTGTTGTAAAGTGTATTTAATCACACTTTCACATTAAATTTTGTGACCCAATCCCTAATTGACTTTCAAATCATCATTAATAGGCCCCTAGTACCTCATATTGTGCATCCTGAGGCAATATTTGATGAAATACCCAACAAAATCACCATATAAACCTTATTTCCTTATTTCCTAGCATTCTAGCTCACAAATGGGCACCACTGGGACTAATTTTCCATTTGTGGTGAATGAGTCCCATTTGGGTCAATTTTTACTTTTGAGCAGGAAATTTTTGGATTTAAGTTTATTATTCTTTCATGTTTTCCTTAGGGATCCAATTTATGGGTAAATTAGGTAAATTTCCTATCAAATATAGTCTCTAAACCCTAAATCATAACTATTCTTCATTATTCGTCCATCATTCTTCCATCTCAAATCAAGCAAGTTAGGGTTTCATCATTTCAAGTCATTAAGATAGTAATTTTTAGACATTCAAGGGAAGATTCTTCATTTTTCTTGTAGACATCCAAGATCAAACATGATGGAAAGGTAATAACTCCATTATTACATTCTTCATTACATTCTTTTCTCATTTTGGTTTAATTACCTAAAAGGGGTTTGACCAAGGAAAACCCCCATGCCCTAACATTAAACATTTCTCCTTCTTGTCTTGTGTGTTTGCAAATTTAGGAATCTTGAAAATTTGGAAAGAATTGAATATAAAGATGCAAATTTTTTGAAGACAACTTCCTATTGACTAAGGAAAAATATCAACAAAAATTCATTTTCAGGTTTGGAAATTAGAGTTTCGAAGGCAGACACCTGTCAGGAGCCGAACAACAAATCAAAGACTTCAGTTTCTACTTTTGGATTTTTAGAAATTCAAAAGTGGACTGATTCACCATGGATGGAAAATGAGTCCCACTACTAGGCCTAATTTTGGTTTTCTACAGTTTTGGATACCCATTTGTCTAAAATGGGCTTCGGTTCAATTTTCCATAACTAGGACCAATTCACCCGAAATGGTTAATGAGTCCTACTAGGCCTAAAAATCTATATTAGTGGCATTATAGAAGTCATTTCCTATCTCCATCCATATGTTAGGTGCACACTTTCAATTTCATCCATTTTTGTTAAGTTTTGTTCACATTTTTAGGTGTTTTTGCATTACACAATGTGTTTTCAAATAAGGTGCATTTCTCTAGTTTTCATCTAATAATCAATAGATTTTACTAGTTTGTTGCATCTATATCATTACATTTAGACATAACTTCATCATACTTACATTACATTGAGTGAACCACCTAGATTTTGGGTGTGGGATCTATCTCTTTCTGTTAGGTGAAAAACCCTAATTGAGTAAAAGAGACATAATATTTCACACTTATTAAAATATTTGGTTCATTTTGGTGAAATTTCTTTTAGAATACTTTTATTTTCTGATTTATAGTCCTTAATCATAAATCTAGCTTGCATTGACCTTGAATTAGGGTTTGCATGGATTAATTTGCATGCTAGGTTTCAAATTTTGCATTCATAAAAAGTGCATTTAGGTTGCATTATTGGAATCTAAATTCATTTATTTTTTTTGAAATTCTGCATTTTTAACTTAGGTTTGCATCATAGCACTCATAACACATCAAAATCAGTAAAAATTTTCTGAAAATTCTGAAAAAAGTTCATACTAGGATTCATTCGCCACCTTGGACGAATCATTCCCTTTTTATCCCTAAAACTACCTTTTATAGAGTTGAAAACCTTATTTTTATGCTTTTGTTTGTTGCTATCAATTATTTTCATCAGTTGGCTAACTTTTCGTATCATGTATTACATTTGATCTAGCCTAAATTAGCTCATTTCATGCATTGCTTAATTTCAAATTTACATTCCCACATTGTTGCATAGCATCATAAATCAATTATCATCTTAAAATTTCATTTCATTTCAGCCTTTTACATTGCATTTTGAGTTTGCATAGATTATTATTTCAAAATGTCAGTATCTGTCCTTTCTAAGTTTGCAATGAAAAATTTAGGTCACAAGAATTCTAGTCATTCATTCAATGCATTCCCTAGTTATGATAGTCTCTTAGCACAAGATAATGAACATGTTAATGCTTGTCTTCAACTTACACTCCCTCCTATCTCTCCCATTTGTGAGGATGATGTGTTAGAAGGGAATACAAACATAGATAAACATGATGATCATAATTGCACTGCTCCCAATACCTCTCCTTTTAGTGATGAAGGTATCTTGGTGGAAGAAGGTACAATCGTCGAGCATCATAAAGGTCTTGTTTGTCGTTCTCATTCCCCTTGGGAATATAGTATAACAAAACAAGATGAGTTCATTTCCACTACTTGACCTAGTCTCCCTTCATCTCCCAACACCGATCCATGTGATCTTTAAGATATGAGTGAACCTGCATTAGATTTGTAATTTCAAGATGTAAGATACATGTTTAGGAAATACCTTTAAACCATTCAATATAAATGTCCTTAAATAATTGAATACAATAAAATATGTAAGCCTCATTTATGTCTATGGCACATGTTACTTGAATGAAAATACAATTAACTATTAATATTATATAATCTTGCATGATCTTATTATTGTTAAATTTAGTTGCCTTGGGAAACTTTGATCACCAAATTTTAAGAACTTCTTTGATCCCCTTAAGAAATTTCATATTGGGACCCCTTAAGAAATCGAATTATGATTTAGGGTGATAGGATGGCTAAAGGGGATCTACGTCTAGTGAGGTAATAGGAGAAAATGGCATGGCTCAAGTGAATAAAATTTGGTGAAGTTTCCCAAGGCAACCAAATTTCATTAAGAGCCTTTAAAGAAAAAATAATGGCTTTAGGGTTTAGGGTTTAGACTTTAGAGTCTAGGGTTTAGGGTAACATGATAGCTTAAGGGGATCTACATGTAGTAAGATCCTAGGAAAAAATAACATGGAATAAGGGAATGAAATTTGGTGGAGTTACCTAAGGCAACCAAATTTCATTAAGAGCCTAAGAAAAAATGATGGCTTTAGGGTTTATGGTTTAGAGTTTAGAGTTTAGGGTTTAGGGTAATAGGATAACTTAAGGGGATATATGTAGTAAGATCCTATGACAAAATTACATGGCATAAGGGAATGGAATTTGATGGATTTTCCTAAGACAACCAAATTTCACTTTAAGGTCAGGTAGGACAAAATGAATAGTTTAGTGTTTAGGGTTTAGATTTTAGAGTTCAGGGTTTAGGGTTTACAAAACTTAGGGTGAAGTTTTGGTGCCCCTTGGAATATAATGAACTTGCAAGTTAGTGAAGAAAATTTTCTTGGGGAATAGTTGATTGAGATCTACTCTTGTTTCAACTGACCAACCTAGATCATGAAATATCATTCATATTATAATCTTGCATGATCTTATTATTGTTAAATTTGGTTTCCTTAGGCAACTTCACCAAATTTTAAGAACTTCTTTGATCCACTTAAGAAATGTCATATTGGGACCTCTTAAGAAATCAATATATGATTTAGGGTGATAGGAAGGCTTAAGGGGATCTAGATGTCTAGTGAGGTCCAAATTTAGTCATGCTATGACCTCATTGGTTCCATAACTCTGGGTCAAAAGTGTTTACCCCTCTAATAAAAAAAATATCATGTTAAAAATGAATCAATCTATACATATCACAAAAATAACATACATCTATCAAAACAAGTAAAAATTTCCTCCTACATTAGAGGATATCAAAATAAATATGAAATATTTTAATAATTATACTTGTAATCACTTATTAATAAGTTATATCATACATAATTTTAATCACATAATAAGGGAATAAATATACATATGTAGAAGATACAAAAATAAAAAGAGGCTACTCACATGGATCTTTATCCTTCTAGGAAGTGCCTAGATTGTTGTATTTCATGTAGGAATCTATGTCTAGGTGTTGGGACCTTCACCTCTCTCCTTGTATATTTCCAACAATCCCACTCACTCCCTCTATAGAATTATTTCCTTTGTTATTATCTAGTTCTTTTAATCTTCTAAATTGACCTCTTATTTATAGGAGCATAATATGAATCCTCCTCCTCTCTCTATTGTAATAATAGCCTAGTTCCTCCAACCTATCATCATGTACCTCCTCCCTTTCCTTGTAATAGGTGTACCTTAGGTGTTAAATGGTTCCATCTTGGTCTCGTTATTGATGCATTTCTATTCTTCCACATAAATCTACATAGTATCAAAATATAGGTAATTTTATGGTTATTGAATCTCCCTTAATTGCTAAAGAATTCATTATGCTTGAGGATGGGTGGATTATTATCTAGGATCACATCTTAAAAATACTATAGAGGTCATGGTATGTGTTTCTTAATACATATATTCCCATACAAACCTCTTTCCATGTATTATCAACTCTCCTATAAAATAGACACCTTACTAGATTTAAATTTCATATGATATATACCCAAGTGTTTCCAATTGGAATTGATAGAATTATACTTTTATGGTATTCTAGATATTCATAATAGTTTTCATAAATATACCAAATAGATCCATTCTTGACATTGAACCTACATAATTTTAGGTATGTCCAATGAAGGAAACTTTACCCATAGCACTCTCACTCGTGCTCTCCTATCTTGTGGATATAATAGAATAAAGTTTTCTTCCAATGATTTATATTCCTATTGATCATGTCTAAGTGTCATAGAGAGTGATCATCCACTCTTCATAAACTTGTAGAAACCAAAAGGTTTTATATTATGTGTTGAAATAAGTAAAAACATTACAAAAAGCTCTAATGGATGGTGACAATAGAGGGTTTTTTAAGGCAACCAAATTTCATTTTAAGGTCCTAAGACAAAATTCAAATGCTTTAGTGTTGAGGGTTCAGATTTTATAGTTTAGGGTTTAGGGTTTAGAAAACTTAGGGTGAAGTTTGGGTGTCCCTTGGAATAATTTAGACTTGCAAGTTAGTGCCAATTGGAATCGATTGTACGTGCTTGGATTTATGAATTTACTAACTAACTTTTAAAAAAAAAAATCATAAACTTTATGAATTTTAACTATTCTTTAACATATTGTTTTCTAATCTAATTATAATTTAACATTGAAACTAGAGTTTAACATATCATTTTCTCCATACAATGGAAATAAAATTTAAAACATTTAAGCAATGCAAATGAATTTTTTTGATCTCGAAATTACCTAGTTTTCAAAATCAAAATGATTTGTTCGATTTCAATTTAGGGTTTTAACAATTTTTTTTGGTCCAATTCAATTTAGGGTTTCAATTTCTAAGCAATTAGGGTTTTTAATGCAATTTTTTCATTTCAATTCAAACTAAGGTTTTCAAATTCAAATTTTTTCATTTGATTTGAATTTAGGGTTTCGAAAAGCTTGATTAGCGTTTCTAAATGCAATTTTTTTATTTCATTTCAATTTCTATGGTTTTGAAATACAATTTTTTTTCTTTCATTTCAATTAGGGTTTTCAAATTCAAATTTTTTGGTTTAATCAAACAATTTAGGTTTCAAAAGCTAAATTTTGTTTGTAAAACACAATTCAAGGTTCATTTTTTCATTTCTATTAAAAAATATTTAGGTTTCATTGCATTTTTTGATATATTTCTACAATTAGTCATTTCTACTCTAACAAGAAAAAAAATGCTCAAAATGTGATATAAATTAAAAAAAACATGCTAAATTCACTTATTTTATTCACAATTTCAATAAGAAATGGAAAAATGAAAAAAAAGGGGCGTGGAAGGATACCTGGAGCTATTTGTGGAGGTCATTGTTGCCTGTACTCGGGATCTCATCTACTGCAAAATAAACTCTATTCTTTTTTAAAAAATAAATAGCATTAGAAAACAAGATCCCCATTTCTACAAAACGAGATCTCAATTTTTATAAATTGGGATCTTGTTTAGTAATAATCGGGATCCCGTTCCTTGTCCGTTGGTTCGAGATCCTTTAGTAAATGGGATCCCAACTTTTAAAAAGTGGTATCCCATTTTTTATTTAGGCTCAGGATCCCAAAGATAAACTGGGTCCTGATTTAAAAAAATCAGGATCCCGTTTATTAAAATCAGGATCGCATTTTTGCAATGCCAATTTCAATTTTTTAGCTAAGGAAAAAAATTCCACATTTTGTGGACTCAACTTTGTACACTTACCCAATGGATTGCCAGTTTATTATGATGAACTCCTAGAGGACTGACCTAAGTGTCTCGGGGGATGATCAAAGATCAACCTTGCCTACGTTCAAGGCTTAGAGACCCATAGTTCGACTTCCATGTTTTTGATGTTTTCTGAGTTTTGACCTGGTTTTGGATTTTTGATATCTTTTGAATGTTTTGGGATTTTCTTGTTTTTTTGATGTTTTTTGCTTTTCCAAATTTTTGATGTTTTTGGATTTTATGATTTAGCAACTTCAAGAATATACACGAATCCAATCCAATGAGAACATGCCCCCAGCCTAAGGCAATAGACTTCTCTGATAAAGGCAAGAAAAACTAACCTTGAGAATGGGTCGAGTAGTACTAGGAGGGATCATGACACAGATACAGGACCAAGCTATGATGCAGATTGCAAACCGATGATGGATGGAGATATGGAATGTGATGGATGATGGAAGCTTAATGAAGGGATTATGCAGAACAAGTTGTGAAGATCCTGGTAGATGGACAATGTTTATTTATGCAAGGTGCCTATTTGCCAGTTTTTCACTAATGTACTTGCCTAAAGCGCCATTGAAGTGTTTTTCACTAGAGGACGATTTTTTTCTCTTTGCTATTTTTAATCTTTTTTTCTGATTTTTTTGAATTTTTTGCCATTTTTTTATTTTTTTGTTGTCATGAAGATGCCTATTTGCCAAGTTTTCATCAAGGTGACCATTTTTTCAGGACATTTTCTATTTATTTTTTTTGGTTCTATACGTTGAGAGATTAGGAAGAAAACTTTTTGAGATGGGAGTTGTTCATGGGCTCCTATAGAGGTTCCCCTTCGGATGTTGATAACTGATATGCCCCTGACTTATAGCTCACTATGATAACAAATGGTCCCAACCAGTTGGGTTCAAATTTTCCTTTGCTATTTGGATTTGGGATGTTCTTCTAATTCTCCTTTAGCACTAGTTCTCCGACTTGGAAAGTCCTACTTTTGATCTTCTTGTTATAGCTCCTCTTGAGTCTATTCTAATAGACTTGCAAATGATTTAAAGTATCCATACGCCACTCATCTAGTCGCTCTAGCTCATTTAGTCTTGATACTCAGTCTTCTTCATCCATGATGAGGTTTTGTAGTGATAATCTTAGTGATGGGAGCTCGATCTCAATGGGTAATACTGCCTCTGATTTGTAGACCAGGAAGAAGGGGGTGGCACCTATTGGTGTGCGGATGCTGGTTCAATAGGCCCAAAGGGTGAGGTTTAGCTATAGATGCCAATGACGACATGCATCATTGACTGTATTTTTGAGGATTTTTCAGAATGGTTTTATTGGTGGCTTCTACTTGGCCATTGCCTTGTGGATAATATGGGGTGGAAAAGTGATGTTGGTTTTTGAATTTTTCACATACGTCATGAACATCCTGATTCTTGAAAGGTGCCCCATTATTTGAGATAATAGCTTGGGGAACACCATATTAGAATATAAGGTAGTTCAGGATGAATTTTGATATTTGCTTTCCAGTGATGTATGTCATGGGGATGGCTTCCACCCAGTTGGTGAAGTACTCAGTGGCGGTTATAATGAACTTGTGGCAATTAGATGAGGCGAGGGTTATATTTCCAATGAGATTAAGTCCCCACTCTGAAAAGGGCCATGGTGTAATGATGGGATGGAGTTCTTGAGTTGGAGCATGGATGATGTCCCCATTCTACTAACATTGTAGGCACCTTTTGACGTAGTCATGTGCTTCTCTTTCCATTGTAGCCCAATAATATCCCATCCTTAGCAGTTTATTGGCCAAGGTCATTCCACTCGAGTGTGAACCACAAATACCATTATGCACCTTAGTTAAAGTGGTCAATTCCTCCTCAACGTTTAAGCAACGTAGTAGGGTTCCTTCTATCCTCCTACAATAAAGGGTATTTCCTAAGATGACAAACCAGGATGATTTCTTGAGAAAGGTTATTTTTAGGCTTGAGGGTAAGTCAGCGGGTAAGACACCAATTCATAGGTAGGTATAAATGTCATGATACCAGGGATCACTGGGACCAACGATTTTGCACACAAATTCTGACTCACGTACCTCTAATGCGGGTATGAGACGCTGCTCTACCAAGAATTCATGTTTCAGGACATTGTGGGGGATGTCCATTAGGGATCCAATCATTTCCAAGGCATCTACTACTCTGGGAATATTCTCAAATGTGATATCAATGAATGATTCTTTGAGGCTCTCTACCAAAATTTTGGATGGTGTCAACTTATCATCCTTTTTTTTGGTACTCGTCATTCACTTGATTTATTATAAGTTGGGAGTCTCCATATACTTTAAGGGTCATTATGTGCCACTGCACTACTTTTCTGAGACCTATGGTTAAAGCCTCGTATTCCACAATGTTGTTAGTTCAGGGAAATGCCAATTTGTAGGATGTAGGTATACAATCCCCATGTGGGGTGATTAAGAAAACACTGGCTCCTAATCCATGCTGTGTATAGGATCCATCAAATTAGAGTTTCTAGTGGTTTTCTATGCTAAGATTGAAGATGGATTCATCCATAAACTCTGATATGAGTGGATTCTCTGAATAGATTGGTGCTTTTGCAAGCTAATCTGTGATAACTTGACCTTTGATTGCCTTTCGCTCCACATATTCAATGTCATGCTTTGATAGTATCATGACCCTTTTAGCCATTCTTCCTGTGAGCATTTCCTTTGATAGTAGGTACTTTAGGTGATCGATTTTGGTGATGAGTTTGATTTTGTGTGCCAACATGTAATGTCTAAATTTTTGTGAAGCAAACACTACTACTAGACATGCTTTTTCAATGAATGAGTAGTTTAACTCATGATTGACCATTGTTCTATTGATATAGTAGATGGCCCTTTCTATCCCATTTTCATTGTGCTTAGCTAGGAGAGCTCCAAGGGCTACTGTTGTTGCTAGCACATAGAGGATTAAAGGCTTTCTTGGGATTGGTGGCATGAGGACTGGAGGTGTGAGTAGATATTATTTGATTTTGTTGAAGGATTCCTCACACTTTGCATCCCATTTGTAGACTACCCCCTTGTGGAGTAGGTGAGAATACATGATTTGCTTGTCTGCCAGTTGTGCTATGAATCTGCAGTTAGATTGAAGCCTACCTTGGAGACCTCTCAACTATTTTAATGTTTTGGGAGCCTCTATCTCTAAGTTTTCTTTCACTTTTGCTAGATCTATTTCAATACCCCTCATTGACACTATGTATCCTAGTATATTTCCTAACTGTATGCCAAAGACACACTTCTTTGGATTTAAACAAACATTGTATTCCTCTAGCCTATCGAAAATAGCACTCAAGGTTGCTATGTGATCTCTCCTCTTCCTGGATTTTGCTAGTATGTCATCAAGATAATCTTCTATAGTTTTGTGAATCATTTCACGGAAGGTTAGTGTCATGGCTCTTTGGCAGGTGTCCCCAACATTCTTTAGACCGAATGGCATCGTATTCCAGCAGTAAGTCCCCCATGGACAAGTGAAGGCCATTTTGTGTTGGTATTCTTTGGCAATCATTATTTGGTTGTACCCAAAGAAATCGTCCATCAGAGAAAGCATTTCATGTCTCGTTGTCATGTCTAAAATCATGTCAATGTTAGGCAATGAGAAATCATCTTTCGAACATGCTTTGTTTAGGTCTTTGAAATCTGTGCAAATTCGGATGCCCCCATTTGGTTTTGAAATAGGAACCAAATTGGATACCCACTCGGGGTAGTCAGTTGGTCATATGAATCCTATGTCAAGTAGCTTCTTTAATTCCATTTTTACTAGCAAGGCAATCTGATGATACATTTTTCTTATTTTTTGTCAGATAGGCTTTGCTTTAGGATACACTACTAGATGATGGACCACAATATCTGGATCAAGCCCGGGCATGTCTACATAGATCCATGCAAAGTTAACTTTACGTTATCTTAAGAAGGAAGCTAGGATCTCTTGCTCTTCTAACAATAATGACTTTGCATAGAATGTGATGTGCGAGGTCTTCTTTGTTTCCAAGTTAATCGGATTGCATTTTTCGGCTAGGACCGCTGATTTTTCCTAGTGTAGAGCTCTGAGAGGAAGATTGAATCCCCCATCCTTGGGCACCTCAAAGAGGTTTTTACCATTGGATGTGTCCTTTCTTTTTACTATTTTTGGGTCGGAGAGTGCCACAATGTGCTTTTCACTCAAGGATCTAGAGATTATTCTCAATTTTTTGCTTTTGCGATTGAGGGATTCAATCGTTTCCCCATAATATGTATGTGTGTCTAGTTTAATGACGAATCCTACTTTGTGATCCCCACATGGAATATTATCCTGTAGTCCCATGAATTCTGAGAGCGCCTCATCATTTTTGAATGTGTCAAGAAATGGCGGTCCTCATTGATCATAATCAATGAGTTGTGGGTAGACTAGACGGATTTCATGGTTTTGATGGTCAGTGGACTCAAATGACATAGTACTAATCATAAGAAGGGTGGTGTCCTCAAAGAGCATGGGTATGTTGGTTATGGGATCCTCATCATCACTACTACTACAGACATCAGTTATGTTGAAGGTGAAGTTGTCTATGAATCGACCTGTAGATATGGGAAAAAAAGGTTTGGCTACTAATCACTGAGGAGTATTGATCTTTCTAACTGATGGATTTCGGCCATGTATGGTTATACTCGGAGGGGTGCATCCAAGGAAAATATTTCTCATTCGCATCTCCGAAATGATGGGTATTAGAAGTGCATTGTCATTTTTCCCCAGTTTCTAGTTTCTGTCATAGCCCATTGCGAGCATGATTTGCAAACCTTTGTTGCTATCATCCATTGGTAGATTGGTTACCGGTCTATTGTCTTGGTATAGGAGATGGGATGGGTCCTCATCTATTACTTCTCAGCTGAAATCACCCCAACTTCTAAAGCTGGAATATCATTTAGTGGGTGTTTGGGTTGTGGAGGCTTCATTTGATTGTGGTCGTCCTCGTGATCTAGGAGATTGTGGTAACTCTACTACCACAAAATCATTTTTGGGAATCGTATAGTTTCCCCAGCCATTGTCTTGGATGATGAATTTAATATCAGAGATGGTGGGGATGGTCGGAGTGGCAGGTGTCTCTACCACAGAAGTGGAAGTGAGAGTAGCTAGATCAATGCATGGTGTTGATGGGCCTTCATCATTTTTAGGCACTTGAGGCAATTTGTAGTATTTTGCCTCTAGGTTCTTGCAATAGGCGAATGGTTTATGATCTCCATGGATGGTGACCTCTTTTACTTCATATGTGAATTTGACACATTGATGGAAGGTTGATGCTACTGCTTGCATTGCATAGATCCACAGACATCCTAGGAGAAAGTTATAAGGCAAGTTGAGGTCCAGGACCTAACCGGTAGTTTCCATGATAGCTAGCCCTACTTGAACAGGGATTTGGATTGTGCCTTGAGACAATCTTTCTCAATCATCATACACTTTGATTGTAATACCTTTGCCTTTGTTGATGGAATCCTCTGAGATTTTCAAGTTCTTAATGAGTTTGAGGGAACAAATATTCAAACTTGCACCTCCATCCACCAAGACTCGCTTGACTTTATTTTATGCACTAGGACCTCTAAATGGAGTACACGGTAAATGGAGTACACGGTTGTGAGATGGTTGAGCAGGAAAATATTGATTGGAGAACATAAGGAGATTCGAGGTAATGATGTTTCTAACCATAGCTTGGAATTGTTCTGCATCAAGATCCGTGGGGATAGTGGATGAAGCCAATGCTTCTTCAAGGATTTTATTGTGGGTACATGAAATTTTTAGCAACTCCATGATGGAGATTTGTGTTGAGGTTCTTTTCAGCTGATCAAGGACATTATAGCCATTGGAGATGGATCTTGGGTTGGGATTGTGTGTTCTATTTGGCTGATATGACCTTGTAATGGTAATTTTCCCGCCTCTTGTGGTGACTCCATAATCAGCATGGGCTCCTCTGAAGGTGATAGTGGCACAATATTCATCTAGGGATGTGACAACATGGTCGTACACATGATTCATGCTCTTGAAGATACCCTTCCCCTTATCAGTGTTATTGTTCCCTTTATTATAGTGGTTAGGCATTAGATTTGTGTAGATTTTGAGGTTCTGATTTCCTGCTGGCTGCTCCACATTTATGATTTTTTTATCAATGAGGTCTTGGATTAGGTTTTTCAACCTCATGCAACTATTAGTGGTGTGCCCTTTGATTTTGTGAAAGTTATAGAGCTTATTTTCATTGTACCAAGGTGGTTTTAGATCTGGTTCCTGGTAATTCTCATAGGTGGGAGCCTTGATGAGGTTTTCGTTTATCAATTTCTTCATGATGACCTCGAGTGGTTCCCCAAGGGTAGTCTACTTCTACTTGGGGGACTTTTTGTTTCACTGGGGTGGTCCCCTTTGATCATTGATGTTGTTGATTGTTTGATTGTTGGTTGGTTGGTGTTGTGATACCACATTGGTTTGGGTGTTTTTTCGATCATTGTTTTGTGATTGTTGGTAGGTTTGGGTGTTTTTCCTTGGAGCACTGATGACAAATTTGGCCTCAACGACACCATCACTGGTAATATTTTTGTTCCTTGCTGATGTGTGAGGTTTGTCATTGTAACTTGTGGATGGGCGATTGTTATGCTATTTGGGATATACAGGTGATCCTCTAGGTTGTGTAATAAGGGCTCATTCGATGTTGAGTGCCTTGGAGATCAACTTGTCATACGTGGTGATACCTTGGACTTTGAGATGGAATGCCAAGGCTTAGTTGAGATTGGATATGATAGTGTAGACTTGTTCTTCAGCCATGACCCATTTGCTCTGATTGGCCTTGGATCGCCATCATTGTAGGAATGAATCAAATGATTCATTCTTCACTTGTTTCAAAGTTGATAGTTCCTCTCGACTGACATCCATTTTGATGTTGAATGCGTAAAATTTGATGAATGCGTCTACTATTTCTTGGAACTTATTGATACTAGGATGAAGGTGAGAGAACCATTCCATAATGTGGCCATCCAAACTTCTAGGAAATAGCTGCATTAGATAGGTATCATCATATGCGATTTCCATGCAATGAACATGGAATTTCTTGATGTGATCTTCAAGGTTTCCTGTCCCATAGTATTTGTCAAAATTGGGGATCTCAAATTCCTTCGGGAATGGTTTCATTACAAGGCTCCTGTTGAATGAATAAGGACACAAGTTGCTAGGTCTTTTCGTGGTTCACCCTAATTAAAGGTCAAGCACTTGTTGTGAGAGAAATTTGATTTGTGTTGCAACATCATTTTGCGGATCAGGGGGTGGGATGAAAGTGTTCTAAGGTGCTTCAACTATTGGTGCGATGGGTGGATTGGTTGGTATGTTGATGGATGGTGTTTGCACATTCTGTTGCACCAAATACACTTGTAGTTGTTGTACCAACAACACTTGTTGTTGATCCTATTGCTATTGTGCTATTAGTTCTTGTTGTTGAGCTTGTTGTTGCACTTGTTGTTGCACCAACAAAGCTTGTTGTTGCACCAACAATGCTTGTTGTTGGGCTGCTAATCAAGCTACTTTTTGCTGCTTTTGGTATTGTTTTAGTGCTTGCTGATATGCTTGTTGTTGGGCTGCTTGTTGTTGTGCAAGATATTGTACTTGTGCCTATGCATGCACTTGTGATTGTGCTTGTGCATGTTAGTCAGCTTGTGCAATCTATGTAGCTTGTGTGGCTTGTGCAGCCTATGCTGCTTGAGCGGCTTGGGCTGCTTGTTGTGCTTGTTGCTATAATAAGGCTTGAGCTTGTATAGTCTGTTATGCTTGTTGTGCTTGTTGCACTTGGTGTGTGGCTTGAGTGGCTTGTTGTTGTAATAAGGCTTGGGCTTGTGTAGCCTACTATGCTTGTTGCCCTTGTTGTGTGGCTTGAGTGGCTTGAGCGACCTATGCAGCTTGTCAACTTTGGATTTGCTGAAGTTCCTTTTGATAGGAAGCTTGTTGGGAAGCTTGTATTGCAATGTTATACTAATTTGATGTATTTGAGTTTGGTAGTGGTGGTGGTGGAGGTGGATTTGGAATGGTGCTTGTTGTGGTGATGAGTGGCATCGTCATATTAATGAGTGGGTTTTGAGTGGTGGATGGTGTGATTGATATGCTTGGTCCTTGTGAGACCATGTTTTGAGATATTTGGGGATGGTTGATGATGTGATGATTTCCTGTGTGGTTGCCATTTGTTGTTGTGATATCAATGAAAATATTTGGGGATTTAAGGCTTTGGTTGATGTTCGGGATGTTGGTTTACTTTTGTTTGATTGATGTTTGGTAGAGGGGGAATCCCTAAACCAAGAGGCAGTGTGGAAATTGATGGCAATGGTGGAAATGGTGGAAATTTGAGTGGCATACTCCCTTGGGGGAATGATGAAGATGTAGTGTCAAAGATGCCCCCTAGTCCAAATAAATCACTTTCTCCTTGTGAGGTTATGGGGAGGGAAGTTTGAGGTGTTGCATGAAAGGATGATGATGATGGGTCATTGTGATCATGAAAAGTGAGGGGAACATATGTATTTAATGGATTTTGGGGTACGGTTTTCCCCAAGGTGGTGTTTGCATCCAAATCTTGACTAATGACAAGGGGGTGTATTTGTAAAGCATTGAGAAATGCACTTCTCTTATTAACAATGGGTTGAGTTGGAGCAATGGATGATGTTATTTGCGGGATGTTTTGATGATGTTTTAAATTGGGAGTGTAGATGAAATTGGAGGCATGACCCCAAAAGATGGTTCCACAATGGTACTCATCAAAATCAGAAGGGAGTTTAGCCCCTCGTTCTACTAATTCAAACATGTATAGTGAGGGATTGAGTCTCATCATGATGTTGATAATTCTACGATTCTCAATATTTTGGATTATCTCAGTGATCTCCTCTTATGTCATTCCAAAGGAATTGTTAGTGATATCCTCTACTTTGACACCTTCCTCTTAATGGTCTTGCAAAAATGGAGGAAGGTTAATTGTGAGATTGCCAGACCCAATGGGATTCATTTTGGGAGCGGTCTGACTGAAGTCACTTGAAGTAGATGTTTCTTTGTTGGTCTTCATGTTCCTCTTGTGTTGTGATCTAGTTTGTACCATAAAATAGGGATCAATTTTCAAGAATATGGGAGATGAATCGCTAATTATTTGGATTGATCTAACTTTAGGTACAAAAGAGAAAATTTAGGATGATTTAATGATCAAAGGTATGATGGTGAAATGTGTGAAAGGTGGATGATATGGATGATTAGAACTCTTGACAAATCTTGAAGGAGATGTTAAAATTTAGGACTTGGATTTGATGTTTTATTTTGATTTGGGATTAGATTTGATTTGGATTTGTATTGTGAACTCATAAACTCTAAGAGGTTAGATGTTGTCCTAGCGTAAATTTTCCCCCAAGATGATAATTTGACTAAGTGTGAGAAGAGAAGAATGATTCATCTAAACACACCTAACCAAACGAGATGGTTTTTTGATTGGATTTTGATTTTGGATAATGAAGTCCTAAACCCCAAGATGTTGGATGTTATCAAGGGATAAAATTATTCACACGGTTTGATAATTTTACTAAATATGTGGAGAAGGATGCATCCACACACATCTAATCAAACAAGATTTTTTGATTGGTTTCAAATGATTTTCCCAAAGTTTAACATGAAGGATTTTTTCCAAGATTTTCAAGAGTTGATGGTGAGATAACTTTTGGTTTGATGTTTTGAAAGATGGATAAAAATTTGATTTTGATCCTAGGTTTACCTAAAAAGACACTTGCTTACTAGACCTCGGTTTTGAAGAACATGCTTTTCTCTAAACAAGATTCTCAAACTCCCTAAAAAGATTTGTGTTTTGACAATAAGTGAACGAGTATAAACCATGATTTTTTCTTGAAGCTTTTCTATAAAAGCTAAAAAGTAGTCTTCATCAGAATTCATATAGCATTGATAGATGCTTTGGTGATCTTTCAGACTAAGAGCTTTTACCTTTGGTTTCTTGATCTTGATCTTGTGTGAAATCATTTGGGACACATGTGTAGATTTCAATTGTATTTAGTCTTTGATTAATGACTTCGTTTTACCACAAAAACTTCTTGATTAAGCTTTGAAACTAGATGTCTATTGTTTTAATTTCTTCTCATTCCAAAAAGTGTATTATGTAGAAATCGAGGAAATCAAAGCAAGAGTTACCTAATGTTTACTTTAGTAGTAGAAAATTGAGATAAAATTCAAGTGCCTAGAAACCTCTAAGGATATGAATCCCAAGGGAAAGAAAGGGCAGGAAAATTCGTTCAAGGATATTTTCTTCTCCTAAAGGGTTTAAGATTTGATGCTCATGTTATATGTTTGTTTTCCAATGTTTTGGATCAAGCAATGTGTTATGTAACCAAGAACAAGTACAACCCTATGGCTATGAAAGATTGTATTTGTTGAGTCCCCACTTGGACAAGTCTAGCTATGCTTATTTTTAGTGAATGGTTAGATGCTTGACCCCATTGGCTCCCCTCCATGGCACTCACTTATACAAGGTAGACAAGCATCAGTACCCATGAAACTCCCATGGCATACTTTCCATTTCTACTAAAAATTGTAAAAGTATGGGGCAGCTTCAAAATGAGTGTTCTTGCACCAACAAATAGATAGGGATTTTGGCCTTTCTACAACAAGGGTTTTAATTCATACTTTCTATTCATAGGGATTGATCCATCGAGGCAAGAGACCATTGATGCCCTTCTCATCGGAACCAACCACGTGATACTTGCCTTTGTTCGAGTACCCACTTTTATATCCCGGTTGTAAATACTCTTAGCTTTAGAGTGTTACTGGTTGAGTCATTCCCTTGGGTGAGTACTTTATCCCACAAGGAATTCCTTCTAAAATAAACAAAAAATGAGAACATATTCATAGTTAAATCAATCTTTTTTGAGAAACAAAGAGAGAACACACACAATATGTTCCACTCACACTTGCAAGATGTGTTCAATTTTAATCCCAAAAAGGAAATGTGGAGGCAATTAATTTACCCAACTTAAGATCACCAAAAGGCCTTTTGATTCTCAAGATCACTGTGAGGTGCAAGAGAAGCGCATACGTCCTTTTGATGGTATTACTTTGAGTAAGTAATTACAAGACAAATAAACACTTGTTCATTTTAAGTCCACAAAGCAAAAGTAAATTCTTTTTTCTCGCACTAAATCAAATGTGGAATTTGCCTTGTTCAATTATTAGCCTCAAATGAAATCTAGTGAGTTTGTCCTAAGATTCATTTTAAGTCCTTTGTAGCGAGATTGAAATGTTCTTTTTAGAGCTCCAAAAAAATGTGAGTTGATCTAAAACAAAAAACTAAAGCATAGAATGGAAGCTCTTTAAAGCATTCAGAAACACTTTGTCAACTTCAAAATTTAAGGCTTCAATCCTCTTTAACTCCAAGATTCTTCAAGGATTACTTTCAATGCTTCAATGTTGTGAGTTCTTCGTACAAACAAAAATCCCTCCTCCATTTTCCTTCCTTTCTATAAAAAATACAAAGCCATCCCAAGTAAGATTTTTTTCAATGTAAAAGAGACCACATAAAATAAAATAAAATAAAATAAGCAATAGTATAAATAAGACCAAAAAGAAACTTTATTTTATTTGATTGATTGATTCTCCAAATTATCAAGGAAAGTGTATCTATTTTGTGAGCTTTTCATTTTATCACTTTGATCAAGGGAGTGACCATGCATTGAATAGTTGGTGAATTCTCTAGAAATCAACAACAACATGTAAAGAGATTTTTTTATCATCTAAAATAAAACCGAATAACAAGTTATTAAGAATATTGATAGACAGCTATAATGACAATAATAACGTGCAAATATCAAAGAATATATCTTTTGTTTCTTTCAGCTCAAGTCATAAAAAAAATCCAACTTCCTTTTTTGAATTTGAACTTAGCTGTCACTATCTTGTACACCAATAATGAATGAGACACATTGTATTTTGGAAAATATGTCTACAATAAATAATGAATTAGAAACGCCTTTCCATAAAGATATATGCAAAAAATTATAAATGAAAGACATTTTACAATGCATATGCCTATAGAAAATCATGAATGAATGGTTCAAAAATATAATGAGTTGACTTCAAATGTCAGATTCAATAACCAAAATTTGCTTCTTCATTTGATGTGAGCATACCAACCAACATTGACATCAACTCATAAACTACTAGTTCTCTGTCAACTCATCGAGATTACCAAGAGCGATTCAGTCGACCACAATCAATGTTTTTGCTCCATGAAAACTGTACCATGCCATAGAAAATAAATATTTGAAATTACATTTGGTGAATCAATTTTTTATGTTAATGGATATCATAATTATGCCAAAAAATTATGACTCGACTTATTCCGCATCAAAAATCATGGTGAGACCCTCAAATTTAATAAAACAAAACTATTTAAATACTTTTCGTTCCATTCAATCTGCCATACAAAATCCCTACTATATATGATCTTTGCAAATTGGCCAAAATTGTATAACAGAAAAAAAAAAAGATGTTGAGGGAGAGACAATACTCAGATTTGAAGCATCTAAAACCTGTTAATTATGGTTGGGTCTCCCTCGGATGAGAATCACCTCTACTATTGGATAGGCTAGCCTCTCTCCCAAGTGGTCTATAATTACCTTTCATTACCTCCTTTATTGGTCTAGATGACCACATCCTTGGATAGAGATATAAATGAGCATAAGCTTCACCTCCCCTGCAGCTGGTATTAACAGGGTACAGACATCCAACAAGTCATAACAGGTGGGGAGAGTTTAACAGAGACGGTATTTGCAACTACCCTAATAGACATTGTATGCAAAATGTGGATGCATCGACAAGGCCCATAAACTAATAACATAAGGCCTTAAAGAAATGTGGTCACATGAAATGAAATGATTGTAGGATGTGCACAAAATGGATCCATAGAAAATGCTCTAAAAAATTTCAAGCAACTGTATTTGGCGTATGAAGGATACAACAGGTAACAACTTTCAAGCAAATGCATTTGGCAGGTGTAAAGACAAATTCCTCAGCCTTTTCCGCATCCTCCCTGCCTGTGTGCAAATGGGAGCTTTGGAAATAGATCTAGACATGCATTAAAATATAAAGCAGATGGAAAATTTTGTTAGATGATAAGTTGGAAATGTTGCAACAAACATGTACGCAAAATGGAGAAGCAAGGATAAGGCTGATTTTTAAGGCTTTGGAAACTTTCATGCAAATTCTATTTGATAGGCATAAGAACAAATTCCACAACCTTTAACATGCAGAATATGCGTTATCTAGAATGCAGCTTTTACATGATACACGCCAACTAGATTTGTTGAAAGGATTTTAAAAGGTTTAACCAAATGTATTTAGCCCGTGTATATATAAAAAGAACAATGAATAAATAAACTTTCCAGCTAATGATATTAAAATCATAAACAAAGCACATTAATTTTTTTTTGTTTTTGAAACTTTCTAGCAAATGAAATCGAATGCTAAGGAATTCAATTTGAATTTGAATGCTAAAATTGAAATCTAATAAACTAAGGTCTAATGCTTAAACTGTTAGAGGTTTAGGCCCTCCTTCTAGCGCCATTATGTGGATGTGAAAAAATGTAAATTCGTAAAACTCTAAACAAGACATTAGCATGGTTAGTGTTTTAGAACAAAACAAACATCCAACATCCCTATGAAATAATACATCATGCCTCACAAACAAGAAAACAAAACAAACTAATTGAAAGCATAAAAGAAGCACAGTGTATACCTATTCCATAGTGGAGTGGTGCCACTTTGACATGAAAAGTGGCCCTTTCCCAACCCTTGACAAGCCAATGAAGAAGATGCATTAATATGAAGTGGACAAAATTATCTCTCAATATGAAGAGAGTAACTTTTCATGAAGTTGTGGATGATAAGAATGAAGGATAACCTCTCTATTTATAGAAGAGTTTGATGAGAGAAGAGGTAGAAGAGATGAATGTGGGATAAAAACCCAACCAATAGGAAGGATCCACTTGTCAGCATGTGAATGGGCCAAGGATGTGCATGTTTTGATGAATGTGCCAATAAATGAAATTAGGTGGCTTTTCAAATTTGAAATTTGGCTTGTTGGAGGGAGAGGAAAGGGTCTCAAATGCCAAGTGGGGGACATGTAAGAGGGGAGTGAATGCTATGTTGGAAGGGACAATTCATTTGAGAGGGAGATTTGAAATGGGGGAATATTCCACTTGTATGCCATGTTGATGGAAATTAGACGATTTAATAAATCAATTAAATGATTTATCTATGCAAGTGGGAAAAGCTTGAGGATGTGACATAGATTAAGATTAAGATTAATCATTATTTAGTTAACTTAAGTGAAGATTAGGTGATTTGACCTATTTGATTTAGATTTATGGATAAAAATAAATCAAAAGTAGATGGAAAATGATTTAGACTTAGTTAAATAAATATTTTGATTTAGAGATTGATTAAATAAGATTAGTTTATTTAATTAAAGATGAACTTTAGGATTAAATAAATAAAATGATTTATTTAATCAATAGAGGATAATGATTTAATCAAATAAATAAGATTTATTTGATTAATAGAGGAGTTAAGGTGAGTTAATTAAATGGTTAATAGAGGGGTGATTAAAGAAGAATCAAAGTTAGTTGATCAAGATATTTTTCATGTCTATAGTTGGTTCTCACTAGGGGAAAAATCTTGAACTCATTGGGGCAACCTATTTTGAGCTTAAAACAATAGGAAAGCAATAGTAAGACAACATAGCAAACACAACAATCGCAACAAAAACTCAACATTGAACATCAATCACAATTTTTAGAAAACCAACCATCCAATTTTTTCAAAAACCAACCATCCAAAGCAAAAACAAGATCAGTAAAAAAAATCTTAAATCTCAGTGGATGATGTTCTTCTAAATCATGGTTTAATCACTTTGGAATGAATGTTCAACTGTTTTATTTTGATTTTTGTTATCATTTCTCTAGAGCAACTCAAGGATGTCAGGGACTAGAGAAGCTATGATTGGGGATGATATTTTTCTTTATTTGTTGTCTATGAGTTGATCATTATTACTGTGTAATTATGTCACAGGACGTGCTCTAAAATGTATCATTGATGACATTCCAGATTTCCATAGGAAAAAGGATTAACTCTTTTATGTTTACGCAAGCAATACTCAGGTCATCTTGGTTCAATTATGCCTAGATGCTTGTATTACCTTGCAATATCAAAAAATTAATGGAAGTTGTACTTAGGTCAGCATGGTCTAATTATACAATCGATGTTTGTACTAACTTTCAACATATTAAAAGCTCAATTATGATACCAAGCACAACAAATCAGATGACAAAATCACAAAATTGCATATTTAGATTTGCATGGTAAAGGTAGATTGTATCCATATTAGTTTTGCATCTACATTTTAGATTTTACCAAGGCTGGCTAATTTCAAAATGATTCTATCTCTCTCATTAAAATATTGAGTATATTTGGCATTAACAAAAACAAGATCATTTACATATAGTTGCATAATCATTATTATATCATACATTCTTCCATGCATTAGATCATATATTTGCATTAAAAAAATTCAAAAATAAAATGCATTACATCTTAAGTTGTGTGATCACATCCATCTCATAGTCATAAAGCAGATAGAATCATAATACATGCATTGTCATTTCATCATTGCATACATACATAACCATGGAATAATCATACAAACATGCATAGCATATAGAATGGGAAATTAAATGCATTCACCATAAGAATTCATCATAAAAGCATGTAGACAACATATAGATCAATAGTATCCACGGTATCTCATATAATCTCAAAATGATCAATGTGAAGTGTACAATGATATTAGAATATGGAGAGATACATCAACAAAATGTGGTAAAATATCATAAAGTCTCTCACTAAACAAGTGTATACATCAAATGTCAATACATCAAATTGGAACACAAGGGCTATGTGTTGCTCCCCCTAGACAATGTAGGCCTCACTGAGCCTCGTATTGCACCACCAGATGTACCTTAACCTAGATCCCTACCTAATGGATCTCTGGGAGGTGGCCCAGTCACACCCCTGCTCGTAGTCTGAGAATGAATCCGATTTGATTTGGTACTAACAGACTATGCATAGCTAGGGGCATGTCACTCTATAGGAACTGCCTCATAGTACTGTAGTCTATAGTACTCTGCCTCTCTGGGTGAATGTTGAACCTCTCTGAGCATATCCCATATAGTGGTCCCCTCAAACACTCTCTGTAACCTCTCAGTTGAGGCCTTTGCATGCTCGTATCTCTGCCTCATGGTATCTCTCTCTATTGTTAGAGAGGCAATTTGCACCTATGTCTGAGATAATTGTCCCTGTAATCCCTGCACCTGTGCCTGTAAGGCATCTATCTATTCCTACTACTAACATGAAAGCACACAAATATGAATCTATGATGGCCCTGTTTGCTACTATCTTGAGGCAACCATAAATCTCCTCCTCTGAGGTACTCTAAAGTCTAGTACCTACCTACCACCTGCATCTCCTCGATCTCCATCATCTCCTCCATCTTCGCCATCATCTCCTCCATTTCCACCATCTCCCTCCTCGTCATTTCCATCTCCACCATCTCTCCTCTGACTTGGTGCACATGGTGGTGCTCTCTCATCGTCATCCAATGCCAACACTGGCTCATCTAGACTGGATATCCTCGGGAAAGAATTGAAAAGAAATACTGAGCAAACTCATCTGCCATCCAAGAATCTACAATCTCTAGATAATAATCCCATATCTGTGGATGCAATCCAAAGTACTCCTCACAGGCTACATCATAGGATACTGTCCAAGTCCCCACTCTAGAATATCTTGTCATCTTCACGTATATAATGCCACTCCCTGGGGTATAACCTAAACTCTACCATATTGGCGAATCACTCTCATCAGTAGAAATCTCTCGATAATAAATGACGTCCATCCAATCAAGTATCTAGAAGTGAAAAAATATGCCATCTCAATATCATCCTTGGGGCACTGCTCACAATCCAAGTATTGTCACCATGTGATTGTCTCTAGATCATTGAGAACTTTCTGCTAACACTCTAATTTTCCTAGCTTGTGTTGGACAACTAGATCTATGTACCCAAAGACATATGGCCTGCCAACTAGATGATCTCTATCCACCATAGGCCAAGTAATAGCTATGTGCTCGCATGCCCAAATCTGCAACAGTGTCACCCCAACTGTTCAACTAGTCACTTTAAGATATACCACCTGATGCAAATCATGATATAAGTGTGCTAACATGTAGGAACCCCATGCATATTTGATCCCCTACATGATCATGCTCTCTAGTATCCTCCCCTAGCCAATTGACAGTCCCTTCAACCTATGGTCAAGACATAAGAAGCCTCCAATGAAACCAGCTAGCACACAAGGTAATGGCTGATATGATTCAATCATCTCTTTCCATGGTATCTCATAACCGCTAATCCCGTCATTACCAAATATCCTCCTTAGTGCATTAGTACTTCCTTGCTCGGTATGATCATAGACAACCAACTCTCCAACCACAGGACTCCCTAGTATCTGATACACATCCTTGCGGCTAACTATCATCTCCCCAATGGCCAGATGGAAAGTGTTGTGGTCACTATGCCACCTCTCAGCTAAAGTTTTCAATAGATCCTTGTTAATCCTATATTGGGGCATATCAATAAAGGATGTCAAACCACATCACCCAATCACATCTAAATCCACCTACACCAGATGTGGAATCATATCCCACATCTTTGGGAAGCACTCCCAAGACTGAAGGACTCTAAATTTCTCCTATAATCATAGCATATCACAAATCAACATTTTATCAATCAACCTATCAATCAATTAATCTAATTGGCTCTAATGAGATTTTGATCAAATCTCATGAGTGCCTATCATTGACCCTCACCTATCATGAGGTCAAATATCATCTATCTTGTCATTGACTCTCACCTATCATGAGATCTATCAATATAATCCTCGAACCTCCTTTAGGTGCAAGTGTTAGTATATATACCTCTATATAGAATTGTCTCCCCCTCTATCTCTCTTTCTTTTTTCTAATATATCCAAGATCAATTGAACTATTGGATTTTTTATATATTAATTTAATTTGAGCTATATTAAAAATATATTAGTTATTAATTATAATAATTTAATATGTACTATATAAAATATATATTATAGATTAATTATATATTTTTTTATAAAAATATAATAATTATTAATTATTAATTATAATAATTATTATTATATATTTATTTATTTATTTTATATTTTTATTATATAATAATTTTATTATATAATAATATTATTATATTTATTTTTTAAATTTTGTGTTAACTATTATATTCACCACACTAATCTGAGACCTAAGTAATTTATTGTGTCTATCTATAAACTTCTCTATAAATTTCCCTTCAATTGTTTATGCCTTTGGATTAGACGTCTTGACTAAATAGGTGATTGATGCAACACCAAGAGGATTTAAAGCTCTAAGTAAGGTAGATATTGAACCATATAAACAATTTATATACAATATATTATTATAAATTATTTATGGATTATATAATTTAAATATAAATATAATAATAAATAATAAAATATATATATTAAATAACGATCATCTTGTACAAGTATTATTATATTTAATACTTTATATAAAATTAATATATATTAAAATAACTATAATTATTATTGAGATTTTATTTTATAGTAAATACTATTAATATTATAGCTATTAATATATATAATATATTTATTAACAATATATAACTTTAATATGTAAAAAATATATAGTATTAATAATACTATATAATTTAGATCAAATTATATAAGATGTGAGTTGCACAACATATAATATTATATAGGATATTATATAAGCATATCTCTCCCTCTCCTTTTTCTCTTTCTTTCTATTTCACTCTTTCTAGATCTTTGTATGTTTGTCTCCTTAAGTGTGCAATGGGTACATTGAAGAGGTCTTAAAGGTGAATTATCATATTCTTAATCAAATGGTATGCTACCTTGAGCATAACTCCCCAAGGACACGTGACATCCTTGGATTGTTGACACGAAACAACCAATCAAGATTTATTCTCTTTTCTCTCTCTTTTCCTTTGTAACTCTTATATTTCTATCATGCTCTCTCTCTCTCTCTCTATCTAAATTTATCTTTCTCTAATTCTCTATCTTTTGAGTTTGCCTCTCTCTATTAGTCGATAGGCTACATATAGTGTGAGATTTGTGTATGAAACAAGTGTCATTCCTACAAACCACTATTGAGTCATTGGGAAACAAGTTTTAGCTATCATTTAACAGTAAACAAGCTATAGTTTAATAGTAAAATCCTCTAAAATATTAATTTGCTGACAATTTTATTTTTTCATTTGCATTGGTTTATGTTTTAATCTATAAAATATTTCATAATCAAATAATACTTAATTTCTTCAAAGAAAAAATCTTGATTTGTCTAAATTTATTTCATTCCATTATTTAGCACTTATTATTAATTGTTTAATATAGCCAAATGTAGTGCATCCATGTACAAACACATAATCTCTAAAATATTAACATAGTTTTCTACCAACATAATCCTTGAATCTCCTTTAGGTGCAAGTGTTAGTATATATACCTCTCTATATAGAATTGTCTCCCCCTCTATCTCTTGTTCCTTTTTCTAATCTCTCCAAGATCAATTGAACTATTATATTTTTTATATATTAATTTAATTTTATCTATATAAAAATATATTAGTTAATGCTATGAGATTTCCACAATCCATAGTGCTGAAGCTTTTAATTTTCTGGATTTTGAGAATATATACTATTATATATAACAATAAATAAAATTATATTAAATATAATTTAATATGTATTATATAAAATATATATTATATATTAATTTTTTTTCATAAAAATATAATAATTATTAATTAGTAATTATAATTATTATATATATATATTTAAAGAATATAATATATAATAATAATAATAATAATAATAAGTAGTAGCAGTAGTAGTAGTAGTATAATTATGCTAATATATAACTATGTGAGCTAAAATATGTCATAATGTTAAAACCTAAATGTGCTCATTATTAGGATCTTGGCCATAATTTTCATTTTCATAAGCATACTCTAAAACCCTCATCAAAGCCTTATTTTTCATCTGCAGCTCACCAAATTGGAGAAGTGAAAGGTCAACACTAGCAAGGAAGAGTTGGAGGAGGGGAAACCAATAGTGGTGGGGAAAGCAATAAGAAATGGTAAAAAACAGGGAGAAAAAAGGAAGAAAATAATAAATGATTGAGATTCTTTAACCGTCTTGCATACTCTATTCAAAAATATTCACCATCCATGAAAGAAAGAAATTCTACAACTTCAAATAAGAAAATTCCTTCTACTGAAATATATAAAACTAGCAGTCACATGTAGAGGCATGCAACGATTAGCCGATAGGGGTTCACCACAAATGGCTATTCATTGGCAAGCAAGAAGTAAACTTATTTTTGGAATGCAATGTGAAATATAAATAATCAACATTATTTGCAGTTTGTTTCATTGAGTCGAGGAAGGGAAAGCATGTTAATAATTCAATATCAAATAACGTGATGCTAGTTTATAGTAGAAGGTGAATTATGTAATTTTGGATTTTACCTAGGATAAAATAGCTGGAGTATATCATAATGAAGAGAGATGTTGGAAAATCAATTTATATATTATTATGGATAATTAGATGGATAGAACAATCATATCGATACATATGTATTAAAGTTAAAGCGAATCTATGCGTGCATTAAAAGATATCAATTTGAATCACCTAACTTGAACATATTATAAATCACTTAATTTTGGTGAAGAGATTATTTTATATGTCTTGTTTTAATTATAGAATTGTAAAGAATTTTAAACTCATGTTATAGTCCACTTCTCCTTTCTTATCTCACACACAATGCATGTGAGATTAAAAACCATTTGCATAAAAAAGAAAATTGATATTTGTGTTTCCACTTTAAAATTTATTAGTTGAAAATTAATTATTAAAATATAAAATAAAACAATAAGTCATGTTGAACGAATTTTATTATTTACAATGTATCCATTAATTTTAATTAATAATCTTAGGAATCCATAGTAATTTAATTCTCAACGAGAACATTTTTTTAATAAATTTATTGTTAAAAATTTACAATTGGAAAATGAAATAAAATATAAATTTTTAAATAATAATTATTTTTAATAATAATAATTTCTCTCCAAAATTTAAGGAATGATGTAATTTTATCTCTATTTTAGTTTTATGTTTATTAAACCTAGATGGACATCTATATTTAACATTTTAGTCTAGGGTAATCAATCAATTGATTGATTATTATTTAATTAACTTAAGATACATATGGATAGAAATACATGTAAAACTTGAAGTTGTGGATTGAAGAATATTTATGAAAATTATGGAACGTTAAAGGATTATCCTTTTTAAAGAGTTATTAGTCATGCATTTAATTATTAATATTGAATAAAAAAGTATTCTTTAAATAACTTAGTCCATAAGTTTAGGTATGACATATTTGTTGCAATGCTTATGTGGTACTAGATAATTTATAATTTTGATGTTATTTATTCTGATTATTTTTTTAATCTAGCTATTAGTTATGATGGTCATTACTAAAGATTTTTTCAAAAAGTAAAGATCTTTAATAATCAATACTTTTTATAAGTAGTATTTAGTCCATAATTTTAGAAATAAAAGCATTATTATGCATTTGATTTAAGGGTTAGTAGTAGGAGAATAAATTGGTGACAAGTAGAAAGGAATAAAAAATAGTCAATTACAAGGAAATTGAAAATGAAAATATTGAATTGCTTCTAGTAAAAACATGTTCCTTAATTGGTGTATGAAGAAAATAAAAAGGACTTCGATAAAAATAATAATAAATGGATGACCAAATAGAATAACAACTTGAATTGTTGTTGAAAAAAAAAAAATGTAAATGCATTTATTTAGGGAGAGTGAAAATATTACATTGATAAATTTTATAGCATTTGATGAGCAAAAAAAGAAGAATGTGATGACACGATTTACATATTTTGCATTGTTAGAATAATTGAATTAAAAGGTACATGTTGTTTTGTGGGAATACAATCATACATTTGACTTCAAAAAAGATATTCTAATCTAACCATCAAAACCAAAAAGGAAGCATAAAAAGTAAGTATATGTGCAAAAGCAATATAGACAATGTGAAACTAAAAATAATTAATAATATTTACAATTGGTTCACTAGATCTATTTATTGATATGTGAACATTATATAGCTGGGAGTGATGAACATATTTTTTTCGAGCACCCGTGTTGAAGTAGACATACACATAGCATGCAATTGACATAATCATCATCTAAAAAATCTGAAGCACACACATAAAAATAAATTTACCCTCCAGTGCATGGAGTCAGAAGTGCTATAAAACCCATGGAAAACAACGTGAGTTGTAATTTCTTGGAAAATTCCATGAATTTTAAATTCATGACATATGCCATGAATTTTATAACACTTTTGTTTCTTCATCATCACAATCTTAAATGAAATATATGTTTTGAAAATATTTAACCAATGAAGTACGTATCCCATGATCACAATTATGCAAATTTTTGTCTAAAAAAGAAACATGCTCATCTGGGAAAAGTAGACAATTTACAATACACCAATTTTATTGAATGTCTATTGTATCTGTCCAAAATTATAAAGGAAATAATAAAAATATACAATAAAAGAGGTTATCAGTAAAATCAAACATTTTGAATACATAACATCCTAGTAAATAATTTTTTATAAGTAATCTATTGTAGAAGTTGAACAGAGAGCTATGGAAACAATGATAAATACAATGGATATAATAGAGTATGTTTTTGGTAGACAAGTTGATGTGAGAATCTAGGTGTCCATGTATATAAGCAGTAACAAATATATCACAATGGAAGGAGAGATCACTAAACCCACACTCGTTTTCCACCCTACCATATTGGCATCATGAAGCCTCGTGGGCTCTAGCCAAACCTCCAAGCAACAAAGGTAGGAAAGGTCGATGGAAAATGTAATACCCCTCCTCTTACTGTTTGGATTTATTATTTTTCTATGCGTTTTTTTGCTACTTGTGACTATGATGATACTATTATTGTTTTATTTGGTTGGTTAGATGTTTGATAATGATGTTATTTCATTATGGACATGATTATTTCATATGACATTATGGTTGGTTATATTAGTTGGTTTTCAGAATTATGATATGATGCAGTGATTTAATTAGATATGTTATGAGATGATTGTTAGTTAGAATTGTTGATTTATTGGTTATATTATAATTGTTAGAATAGGTGTGATGAAGGAGAATATGGCATCACTCATTCGCGAGTGCCCTGTTATGTTGTGATTCCTTCTCACAATGCAGTACTTTAATTTAATGCTTCAATTTTATATATATGTATGCACATGTACACAACTTCACTTGTATGTAGGATTTGCAGGTACAAGTCTCGATTCAACCTGCATCGGTAGGACAGGGCAAGCACCAATAGCCCAACGGTTAAATGTTGAAACAGAGGTGACGATGAAGTCATCCCGTCCCATGATGTCAGATCGTCTCGTTTGTTGGTATTGTTCATTTTTGTGTAATTGTCATCTTTTGTGTTTGTGTTTTGTGTTTTGTCGTATTTTACTTGAGGTGGCATTTTATAAGTAATGATTTATTTTATTTAAATGATTGAAATAATTGTTTATTTTAATGTTGATTTATTTGTATGAAAATATTTAAATGTTTTATTTAATTTTTGAAAGTCTTGTGTTTCAATTAAATGATAATTAAATATTAAATGTGTTTTAATCATTTTAATCAATTATCTGGTGGAGGATAATTATTAGAATAAATTATTTAAATTAAATAGATAATGTGATGTGCAAGTAAAGTGGTAAAAATATAAATTAAAACAATAAAACAAAAAAAAAGACTGAAAAGTTGTGAGAGCCAATAAGAATACAGATTTGAGTAAAAAGGTGGCTTTTAAAGAATTGTTTTCTTTTATTGTTGATTTTTAGTTTTTTTGGAAGAGATGGACAATATAGTTTTATTTTGAAGCAGGGAGGGGGTGACACAAAACCCTCTCTGCTGATTTAATTTCAACACAAACACAAGTGTGAAAGAAACTACAATATGAAACTTTCATTAAAATGGAAAATCTGCAATTACAAAATAATAAAGTCTCAATGAGACTATGGGAACCACATATTCCCTTTACAACATCATAAAATTGATTACAAAAATCTGCAAAACTCTGTAGAATTTGTGTGCTTCTCAAGCACTACAACCAACCCACATGCACACTCTGTCACTCCTCAATAATGGCTGCAAATAAATTATTGAAGCCTTCACACTTTGCTGCGATTTCTCCTTAGAGAAAAATCCATCTTCGTTTTGAGTTTCCTGACTTTGAAAACTAACTTCAAATTGTAAAATGAATTATCTTTTATTACAAACTTTCCAAATCTGCCATAATGAAATGAAATTCAATTTCAATTTCATTTCCATTTCAAACTCAAAAATAATCTTTCCCAAAAATCCAAGGAGAGAATTTCTAAATTGAAATTCAAATAAATCAAAAATCAAACTTATCACACACACACTTTGCCGACAGTTTCCAAAATTGAACTCACTCATCAAAGTTGCCAATTTGATCAAATAAGAACCCACTTTGATGGTCCCTATTTTTTAGGGATTTGTGGAAGTTGAGATTTTAAAAATCTCCTTTAACTTGCAAAAATCCAAATTTTGAATTTTTGCACTTCCATTTCCTTTACAACACCTGCTTTTTCGAGCATAATCATTCAACATGAATTTTTAATGTAATTTAATTTAAAATTACATTAATTAAAAATATTTGTGGCAACCATTTATTGAAAACCAAACCAAATTAAAATAAAATAAATTTGGTTGATGCAAGATTGCACGAGCCCATGGATGCTCCTGCATCAGACACCCACGGTAGAAAGAAAATGTTCTGTGAGTGAAGCTCATGAACATTTGAATATGGTATGTTCACGCTGGATCCACTTCTCAACCTCATCATTGTGAACATTTTGTTTTCCCTTTTCCTGTAATATTCTATCTCTACTCTCCTTCATTCTTCCTCTCTTTCTGTCTTTGTTCACAAAATTCAGCTCCCACCATTCTGCACTATGCAATTTTGGAAAACAATAATTAACATCCTTCTCTTCATTAAAATAAATGAAATCATGTGTTACCTCCCATTTTTTTGCTGCTGCAACAATTTTTATTTCAGCCTGTAACATGTTATTGCTGCACCTTACCATCTCTCTTTCCTCACTTCCTTTTGCCATTACACCCTCACAAAAATCAGCTTTGTTAGAAACATTGAAATTTTTGGATAAATCAACAATTACCTCTATTTCTTTCTCCTTTCTTATTGCTGCAAATTTTCCTCCTTCAATGAGGCATGTATCAGCTGCAACCTCTTTAATTTCATCATCTTCTTCTATAATTTCTTGTTGAAATAATTTTTCTATTTTTCTTATCTCCTCTTTCAACAAAAGACTATCTTCTTCTTCATTCCCTTTATCAAATCTAGGACTATCAAAATCTGTTTTTGGAATTTCCATAATTTCATCCATAGCTTCATCTACTTCTTTTGCATGCAAATTTTCACTAACAAAATTAATAGATACCTCTTTTTCTACTGTGATATCCTTCTCCTTTTCACCATTTTCTTTGCCTTTGCTAGTTCCTGCAAACAATGCATCTTCAAATAAAATAAAATCATTAAAATTACCATTAAATTTATGATCTGCAGTGACTATTTTCTCTTCTTTCTTTCTCCATCCTTCCTTTATTTTTCTTTTCTTTTTGCTGTCCTCTTTCAACAAAACATTATTCTTCCCCAATCTCTCTTCTTGAATTCCCACTTTCTCCTTAATCAACTTTTCCAATGCATCTACTTGAGCTTGGAGCTTTTCAAATTCTTCATGGTAATTATTATTTTCCACTTCTTCCCAATAATTTTCCCAAAATAAAATTCTTACAGGCCTCCTCATGATCCATCCCATCCTCTCTTGTATAGACTGCCTCATGTCCGACGATCTGTCTACACACAAATCACACACACCACAAGTCCTGGTGCAAACTGCCTCACATTCGGCGCTCTGCCTGCACACTCAGGAACTCCCGCTCTGATACCACTGAAGCAGGAGGGGGTGACACAAAACCCTCTCTACTGATTTAATTTCAACACAAACACAAGTATGAAAGAAACTACAACATGAAACTTTCATTAAAATGGAAAATCTGCAATTACAAAATAATGTCTCAATGAGACTATGGGAACCACATATTCCCTTTACAACATCATAAAATTGATTACAAAAATCTGCAAACTCTGTAGAATTTGTGTGCTTCTCAAGCACTACAACCAACCCACATGCACACTCTGTCACTCCTCAATAATGGCTGCAAATAAATTATTGAAGCCTTCAAACTTTGCTGCAATTTCTCCTTAGAGAAAAATCCACCTTAATTGTGAGTTTCCTGCCTTTGAAAACTAACTTCAAAATGTAAATGAATTATCTTTTATTACAAACTTTCCAAATCTGCCATAATGAAATGAAATTCAATTTCAATTTCATTTCCATTTCAAACTCAAAAATAATCTTTCCCAAAAATCCAAGGAGAGAATTTCTAAATTGAAATTCAAATAAATCAAAAATCAAACTTCTCACACACACACTTTGCCGACATTTCCAAAATTGAACTCACTCATCAAAGTTTCCAATTTGATCAAATAAGAACCCACTTTGATAGTCCCTATTTTTTAGGGATTTGTGGAAGTTGAGATTTTAAAAATCTCCTTTAACTTGAAAAAATCCAAATTTTGAATTTTTGCACTTCCATTTCCTTTGCAACACCTGCTTTTTCGAGCATAATCATTCAACATGAATTTTTAATGTAATTTAATTTAAAATTACATTAATTACAAATATTTGTGGCAACCATTTATTGAAAACCAAACCAAATTAAAATAAAATAAATTTGGTTGATGCAAGATTGCACGAGCCCATGGATGCTCCTGCATCATATTTAATTAAGAATTTAGGGAGTTTTCATAGAGAGAGAGGATATTAGTTACAAAAGTTGCAGAAGATATTGGCTTGGTATTCTGAAATTTTAGAAAGGATATTGGATTCTTTTATTTTATTTTGAAGAGAGTTCTTGAAAGGGATTGGAAATCTGTTATTGGTACTACTTTGGAGAAGTCTTCTGAAGAAAGGATCAGATTCAGGTTCGAGCATAGAATTTTGTAGAGTAGATTCTGAAGCTGGAACGAGAAGCTTTGCGTAGAGGCCATCAGATTCAGACAGACAACAATAGATTTTAGAGAGCACTGGACTCCAGGTTCAATTTCTCGTTCTTAAACTTTTTGATTCAAATAAAATAAAATAGTAAAATATGATCTAAATAAATCTGTGTTTGCAAAGGAAACATATGTCTGAGATTTAATTAAATATGATATTCTGTGAAAGAAAACAAAAACTCTTGGGAATTAGATTTTAATGAATAGCAAACTGATGGAAGAGTTTCTGAAAATGTTCTGTGTTATACAACCTGATTATGGAAAAGATTTATTCTTGGAACCCTTGAAATTGTCCATTGTATTTATGATTTTTATGAATGGAGAATATTTTCCCTTAAGTTAAATGAATTTAAATACTTTCCTTTACTTTAAAATATATGTGTTTTGTCTTCTTCATAATTTCTCATTCCTGATTGACATATATATATATATATATATATATATATTGAAAATATATATATATATGTATGTATGTATATGAAAAAAATAAAATTATAGTTTTGAAACTGTTATATATATGCGTCGGAGGAGTTTCTTTTTTTCATCAGAGAAACGAATAAAAAAATAAATAAATTTAATTTAATTGAATCCCTTTAAAAAAAAAAACAAAGTATTTTTTTTATATTTATATTGGGTGAAGGGGAAGGATGGCGAAGGCCATACCTTCCCCTCCCCCCGTTCGCCGCAGACGGCTGGCATAGCAGTCCCTTTCGGTAGTCTATATTGCAATTTGATTTTTATTTTTTTTGTGTTTTAAAAATAGATTGTCTTTTTAAAAGCTTTTAAATATATATAGTTAATTATATATATATATATATTTATATATATATATTTTTAGTTGGTTATAAATATATTTTAGTTATATATATATGTAGGTAATTATATAGATATTTTTAGTTGGTTATATATATATATATATATATATATATATTATTTGTGTAGGTATATTCTTTTCTTCTACGAACTGATTGTGAAGGAAATTATTTAACTCTGAAATAATTAATAAATTATATTAAAAGAAATTTATATGAATAAAGATATATTTATTTTGATGACATGGTAAGTTGTTCTTGGTAATGTGTTATTCTTGAATTATTATCTTCATGTTAAAATTTCTTTATCAAGAGATTGGACTTTGGTTATATGATTTAATTGTGTGAGGAATAAACAAATTGTATTATTTAGATTTGTACCGAGATACTTGTCCGTGGGTAAGGATATTATTGTATTGTTAATTGCTTTGTGGAATTTTGATAAAATTGTTTGATTATTTCTTTATTGTTATTTTATGGTTTTAGCGTATTGATGTGGGAGCCTTGTTGTAATTGTGAAACCCTATGGATTGTCGGTTTTTCTTGTGCATTTTGATTATGGTTTTCCTTTTTCTGGTTGCGGTGTGGGAACCTTGTGTATTTGTGATTCAGTTGTTGTTTATTGAGAACCCTAGTTCCATAGTCGTGTTTTTAATCTATGAATGTTATTCTGTGTGGTTGTGCTCTTGGAATTGGAAATTTATTAGAATTACTTTTGGAAGGTGTAATACCCCTCCTCTTACTGGTAGGATTTAGTATTTTTCAATGCGGTTGTTTGCTACTTGTGACGATGATGATATTGTTTGAGTTGGATAGTTAGACATTTGATGATATTGTATTCCATTAGTAGACATGATTATTTTATGACATTGTGGTTGGTAATGTTAGTTGATTTTTAGAATTATGATATGATGCAGTGATTTAATTAGATATGTTAGGAGATGATTGTTAGTTAGAAATATAATTCATTGATTATGTTATAATTGTTAGAATAGGTGTGATGAAGGACAATATAGCATCACTCGTTCGCGAGTGCCCTGCTATGTTGGGATTCCTTCTCACAATGCAGTATTTTGATTTAATGCTTTGATATATATGTATATATGCACATGTACACAACTTCATTTTTATACAGGATTGCAGGTACAAGTCTCGATTCCACCTGCTTCGGCAGGATAGGGCGAGCACCAAATAACCCAACGGATAAATGTTGATACAGAGGTGACGATGAAGTCCTCCCGTCCCATGATGTCAGGTCATCTCATTTGTTTGGTATAGTTGTTTTTGTGTAATTTGTCGTCTTTGTGTGTCGTGTTATGTGTTTTGTCTTAGTTTATTTATGAGGGCATTTATAATTATGATTTATCTTAATGATTGAAATAAATTATTTATTTTTAACATTGAATTAAATGGTATTTAAATATTTAAATAATTTGATTATTTTGAAAATCTTATATTGCAATTAATTAATAATTAAATATTAAATGTGGCTTAATTATTTTAATTAATTAAATTGGTGGTGGATAATTATGAGAATAAATTATTTAAAATAAATTTGTAATGTGAGTTGCAAGAAAAGTTGCAAAAATGGAAATAAAAGCAATAAAACAAATAAAAGAAGAAAAAGACAGAGTGAGCCAATAGGAATTGAGAGTTGGGAAAAAGCTTGTTTTAAAGAATTGATTTTTCTTTTAATCTGGGATTTTGGAGAATTTTGAAGGAGGGGCAATATATTTTATTGAAGAATGAATTTTTGGAGAGGTGCTCACACACACAGAAGAACAGAAAGCTGAAGTGCTCCAGAGATTGTTGAGTTCGTTCTGGACTACGGATTGGGATCAGAATTGAGGGCATCTTCAAATTTGCATTGGACTCCAGGTTCCTCTCGTAGTTTCCTCGTACTTTTCTATTTTCTGTTTGTTTCTAAAAAGAAAAATAGATCTTTTTAAAAATAATTTTTGTGAACATAGAAAACTTCTGTTGAATGGAAAACTAGGGCAAATTATTAGATTGAAAACAAAGAAAACCATAGTTAATATTCTGTGCAAAATCTGTCAAATCTAAAAACCTTTGTCTTCTGAAAGATTCAGTTTATTAATCTGGGGATTTTAAAAAAGTAATTTTTGTAGAGAATAATAAGGTGTGAAGTTTTATTAATATGATCGTTCTATGTTATTCTCTGTATTTTCCTCTGTTCTTCTTAATATTTAAGAAAATCTGTTTCTCTGTACTCTGTCACTGTTATTTTTCTTATGTTTATGAAAATAATATATATATAATATTTAAAAATATAATGTTTATATTATTTTACTACCCTCTGTGTCTGTAACTGAATAAATTATTCCTCTGTAATCTTAAATGTATATATTTTAAGTATATATATATATATACAAATTTCGTATATATATATATACATATTTATGAATTAAATGATTTGTGCATATTAATTTATATATTAGAGATTTTATTTAAATCATTATTTATTTTGTTTTATGTTCTGTGGCCGAATCGGCCGACGGCGTCCCGTACACGGGACGGATTTATGTTTCATATAAAATAAAATCTTTTAAAAATATATATATATATATATTAACATTATACATTCGACTTTGGTTTAAGCGAATTTCAACCTACTAAATTTCTGTGGCCGCCGACGGCGCACCGTACCTGTGAGCGGATTCATGTTCTGATGATATAAATTTAGGTTTTGATTTAATTTTTATATGGAACCGAAGTTTTTATTTATTTTATTATGTTTATGTATGGGGAGTGGGGGCGACGGCTGGCCGTACCCCCGCCCCTGCCTGTGCGGCCAGGCTGTGTACCAGCAGTCCTT
The DNA here is from genome assembly GCA_007258455.2 of Sequoia sempervirens. NCBI lineage: Eukaryota > Viridiplantae > Streptophyta > Pinopsida > Cupressales > Cupressaceae > Sequoia > Sequoia sempervirens. Next base: position 217,375,908 of record VDFB02000017.1, read on the forward strand.
ACGGACTGCTGTGTACAGCGGCCTTTAAGGCCGCTGTGTACAGCAGCCGTAAGGCTGCGTACAGCCTGCGGCCTGCCATAAGGGCCGACGGCCCTATGTGTATTTCGGTCTAAAATTTAATGTATTTCATTTATATTTCGGTGTTTTAAAATTTAATTTAATTTAAAATTTAATTTATTTGTTTTTATTTATATTTTGTGTTTAATATTTATGTGTTTTAAAATTTAATTTAATGTAAAATTTAATTTATTTTTTATTTATATTTTGGCGTTATATATATATATATATAGATATTTCGGTGTGTATTTTGCTTAGTTTATTAAATGTTTATTATGGGAATTTATAATATTATTAAAAAATATAATGATTATAATTTATTTCATTTTAAAATATTATAATTGGAATTTATGATATTATTAAACATAAGGATTATAATTTATTTTATTTAAAATGAAATTATGATTATTATATTTAATATTTTTGGTTAGTTTATAACGTAATTCTTTTTATTGTGTTATATTTTAGGATTAACTTGTATTATATGCAAATAAAGGGTATTACTTTATTTTATGGGATGAGAAAATAGTTTAAAAACTAGTATCTGCTTTGAGTTGTTATTTGGGAAATTTTATTGTACGTGAAATAATGGGGATTATTTTTAAATATAACTAAACCTGGATTACTTTTAGCACTTTGGATGTAATAGGGATGTATTATGAAACTGGGTTAATTTGTAATTTTGATTATGTAATCGAGTGAGTCATTTTTCTTAACTATGAAATCATGCAGTCTTGTTATCGTCTTCTTTTCTTTATGGTTGTGAGTTTCACTCATAATGTGGAAACCTGTTGCCAAAGTGTGAAAACCTTGTTCCAGAGGCTCGTCATTTTGAGTATTATTCTCTTCTTGTTTATGCTCTTGAGCGTTATTGTCTTACGTTAGGAAGGGTTGAACGGTTGGTTAAACTTTTGGTTATGAGTTATTGCGAGAAGGTTAATGCCTCGCGTGTTCATGTTGTGGTAATATGCTTTTATGTTTTGTTCAACCCTTGCCTGTTTTGGAGATATGTTAAGAGGTCATAGGGAGAGTGGCTCTTCGTGGGCGCGGGCACCTCAGGTAAGAGGAAGTGCCAGGGGAACCCACGTAAGAGTAGTTAAACAAGTGATAACCTAAAATAGAATTTAGGGGGATGGGTAGTAAAACATACAAGATAAAGAAAACTGGATTCCTCGTCTATGCATTAGGGCTACCGTAGACTAGTGATAGACTGAGTAGGCCGTGGTCGACAAAGTCGTAGTCTCGTCTTCATGAGAGATTATCGGCTCTGCATTAGCTACCCTATGGTGCCGGCGCCTCAGTAGGAGGAAGGGCCAGGTGATCCATAGATGGGTGCCGGCGCCTCGGTTAGGAGGAAGTGCCTAGGGATCCCATGAGAGCTATGCGATGACACTCTCCACTAGACATCCTTGTTGTGCTTGTTTCTTGTTGCCTCTGGATATTGTATTTTTATGTTGTTCTGATTTTAAGGTTAGGGAATCCATAGGTGGGTGCCGGCGCCTCAGTTGGAGGAAGAGCCAGGGGATCCCATGAGAGTTATGTGATGACCCTCCCTACTTGACACCTGTCTGACTTGTTCTTGTTTCCTATTGGAATGGTGTATTGAATGGTTGATTCAGAGTTATTATGGAATCGTGTTCTTTATATTGGTTTTGATTTATTTGGAAATGTACTTTGGGTGTTGGTTCGGTTCTTCTGGATGTTATCTCTTTTTAATGTTCCTTTGAATTCTTGTGATTTGTGATTCATGATTGTTTAGTGTTAGTACTTCATGTTATCATTATGAGTTCTTGGTTTTACTTGTTATGTGATTTGAGTACGTGGTTGGTTGTTCATTGTATGCTTAAGTTGTACTTGTTCTGTATCTTGTTGTGGAGTCGGTCGATATTCATGGTTGGGTTCACTTCCTAGTCACCTCTGAGCACGGGGGGTGAGTTACTTTGTAATACACATGGTTGGGTGGAACGTGCTCCGCACCCGTTGGGTTCCCCATCCGCGTCTGGTCTTCTCAGTTTTTCGCAGTGCAGATGTTCCAGTGATCAGTTGTACTTCATATTCATTATTCTTGTATCAATCCCCATGTTGGGAAATTCAATGTAATTCATTTGTCAAAGAAAATTGTAATGTAATATTATATCAATGATGTAATAGTTAGGTTCATTTGTAACTCTATTAAGAGATTTATCATGGATGTAATTATGCAATGTTTACTATTCTCACATCATGGTTATTGGATGTATCCTTATCCTTGGTTATCATTATAAATGATATTGTTATAATCTTTATTTTTATTTCTGTTTTGTTATTGCGATGTAACCTCGCATGCCCCAGAGAACTAAGTGTGTTAATGTGATGTAATGTGCTATGTGATTATGGTTTAATGTTATTGCATGTTTAATTTAATTGTTTAAAAAAAAAAAATTTGCATTGTGTGTGTTCTCTGGGGTTTGCACGACAGGCGTTACAACTTGGTATCAGAGCATAGGTTCATACACTGGGCACTATATGTGCTCACTATGTAACCTTGCGTGTTGTCCCTTGAGTCTAGAGTTTCATTTGTTTTGTTGTGTTTGTTGTGAACCCAAGTTTCTTCCGTTAGTCGATCTCAGGGAAATGGTGCAGGAAACTGATGGAAAGGATAGGACCCTCGGTGTAGTGCGCAATGCACTGATATCCTTCCTATCAGGGATGCACTATGAACCCTTGTGTCATTGTGTGTGGTCTGATTTCCATTGTTGTGAGTTATGTGTGTGGTTTTTGGCGTGATCTCTGCGTGATTCTTGTGTGCTTACTCTTATCTATTTAATGGCTTCCTGGAGTAAGCCATATCCTTGGGGGGGAGGATGTAATACCCCCATATTATTAATAATTTTTAATATTATTTGTTACTCTTATGTGTGAGCTTGATTCTATTTTCTATTGGTGATTAGTTCACCGTCTTGGTGCGGGTGGATGCCTCCCATTATAGGGAATCTTATTTCCTTTTGTTTACCGGCTTCCAGGAGTAAGCCGATTTTATGAGGGGGAGGATGTAATACCCCTCCTCTTACTGGTAGGATTTAGTATTTTTCAATGCGGTTGTTTGCTACTTGTGACGATGATGATATTGTTTGAGTTGGATAGTTAGACATTTGATGATATTGTATTCCATTAGTAGACATGATTATTTTATAACATTGTGGTTGGTAATGTTAGCTGATTTTTAGAATTATGATATGATGCAGTGATTTAATTAGATATGTTACGAGAAATATACTTCATTGATTATGTTATAATTGTTAGAATAGGTGTGACGAAGGACAATATAGCATCACTCGTTCACGAGTGCCCTGCTATGTTGGGATTCCTTCTCACAATGCAGTATTTTGATTTAATGCTTTGATATATATGTATATATGCACATGTACACAAATTCGTTTGTATGCAGGATTGCAGGTACAAGTCTTGATTCCACCTACTTCGGCAGGACAGGGCGAGCACCAAATAACCCAACGGATAAATGTTGATACAGAGGTGACGATGAAGTCCTCCCGTCCCATGATGTCAGGTCGTCTCATTTGTTTGGTATAGTTGTTTTTGTGTAATTTGTCGTCTTTGTGTGTCGTGTTATGTGTTTTGTCTTAGTTTATTTATGAGGGCATTTATAATTATGATTTATCTTAATGATTGAAATAAATTATTTATTTTTAACATTGAATTAAATGGTATTTAAATATTTAAATAATTTTATTATTTTGAAAATCTTATATTGCAATTAATTAATAATTAAATATTAAATGTGGCTTAATTATTTTAATTAATTAAATTGGTGGTGGATAATTATGAGAATAAATTATTTAAAATAAATTTGTAATGTGAGTTGCAAGAAAAGTTGCAAAAATGGAAATAAAAGCAATAAAACAAATAAAAGAAGAAAAAGACAGAGTGAGCCAATAGGAATTGAGAGTTGGGAAAAAGCTTGTTTTAAAGAATTGATTTTTCTTTTAATCTGGGATTTTGGAGAATTTTGAAGGAGGGGCAATATATTTTATTGAAGAATGAATTTTTGGAGAGGTGCTCACACACACAGAAGAACAGAAAGCTGAAGTGCTCCAGAGATTGTTGAGTTCGTTCTGGACTACGGATTGGGATCGGATTCGAGGGCATCTTCAAATTTGCATTGGACTCCAGGTTCCTCTCGAAGTTTCCTCGTACTTTTCTATTTTCTGTTTGTTTCTGAAAAGAAAAATAGATCTTTTTAAAAATAATTTTTGTGAATATAGAAAACTTCTGTTGAATGGAAAACTAGGGCAAATTATTAGATTGAAAACAAAGAAAACCATAGTTAATATTCTGTGCAAAATCTGTCAAATCTAAAAACCTTTGTCTTCGGAAAGATTCAATTTATTAATCTGGGGATTTTAAAAAAGTAATTTTTGTAGAGAATAATAAGGTGTGAAGTTTTATTAATATGATCGTTCTATGTTATTCTCTGTATTTTCCTCTGTTCTTCTTAATATTTAAGAAAATCTGTTTCTCTGTACTCTGTCACTGTTATTTTTCTTATGTTTATGAAAATAATATATATATAATATTTAAAAATATAATGTTTATATTATTTTACTACCCTCTGTGTCTGTAACTGAATAAATTATTCCTCTATAATCTTAAATGTATATATTTTAAGTATATATATATATACAAATTTCGTATATATATACATATTTATGAATTAAATGATTTGTGCGTATTAATTTATATATTAGAGATTTTATTTAAATCATTATTTATTTTGTTTTATGTTTTGTGGCCGAATCGGCCGACAGCGTCCCGTACACGGGACGGATTTATGTTTCATATAAAAAAAAATCTTTTAAAAATATATATATATATTAACATTATACATTCAACTTTGGTTTAAGTGAATTTCAACCTACTAAATTTATGTGGCCGCCGACGGCGCACCGTACCTGTGAGCGGATTCATGTTCTGATGATATAAATTTAGGTTTTGATTTAATTTTTATATGGAACCGAAGTTTTTATTTATTTTATTATGTTTATGTATGGGGAGTGGGGGCGATGGTTGGCCGTACCCCCGCCCCTGCCTGTGCGGCCAGGCTATGTACCAGCAGTCCTTACGGACTGCTGTGTACAGCGGCCTTTAAGGCTGCTGTGTACAGCAGCCGTAAGGCTGCGTACAGCCTGCGGCCTGCATAAGGGCCGACGGCCCTATGTGTATTTCGGTCTAAAATTTAATGTATTTCATTTATATTTCGGTGTTTTAAAATTTAATTTAATTTAAAATTTAATTTATTTGTTTTTATTTATATTTTGTGTTTAATATTTATGTGTTTTAAAATTTAATTTAATGTAAAATTTAATTTATTTTTTTGTTTATATTTTGGCATTATATATATATATAGATATTTCGGTGTGTATTTTGCTTAGTTTATTAAATGTTTATTATGGGAATTTATAATATTATTAAAAAATATAATGATTATAATTTATTTCATTTTAAAATATTATAATTGGAATTTATGATATTATTAAACATAAGGATTATAATTTATTTTATTTAAAATGAAATTATGATTATTATATTTAATATTTTTGGTTAGTTTATAACGTAATTATTTTTATTGTGTTATATTTTAGGATTAACTTGTATTATATGCAAATAAAGGGTATTACTTTATTTTATGGGATGAGCAAATAGTTTAAAAACTAGTATCTGCTTTAAGTTGTTATTTGGGAAATTTTATTGTACGTGAAGTAATGGGGATTATTTTTAAATATAACTAAACCTGGATTACTTTTAGCACTTTGGATGTAATAGGGATGTATTATGAAACTGGGTTAATTTGTGATTTTGATTATGTAATCGAGTGAGTCATTTTTCTTAACTATGAAATCATGCAGTCTTGTTATCGTCTTCTTTTCTTTATGGTTGTGAGTTTCACTCATAATGTGGAAACTTGTTGCCAAAGTGTGAAAACCTTGTTCCAAAGGCTCGTCATTTTGAGTATTATTCTCTTCTTGTTTATGCTCTTGAGCGTTATTGTCTTACGTTAGGAAGGGTTGAACGGTTGGTTAAACTTTTGGTTATGAGTTGTTGCGAGAAGGTTAATGCCTCGCATGTTCATGTTGTGGTAATATGCTTTTATGTTTTTTTCAACCCTTTCCTATTTTGGAGATATGTTAAGAGGTCATAGGGAGAGTGGCTCTTCATGGGCGCCGGTGCCTCGGGTAAGAGGAAGTGCCAGGGGAACCCACGTAAGAGTAGTTAAACAAGTGATAACCTAAAATAGAATTTAGGGGGATGGGTAGTAAAACATACAAGATAAAGAAAACTAGATTCCTCGTCTATGCATTAGGGCTACCGTAGACTAGTGATAGACTGAGTAGGCTATGGTCGGCAAAGTCGTAGTCTCGTCTTCATGAGAGATTATCGGCTCCGCATTAGCTACCCTATGGTGCCGGCGCCTCAGTAGGAGGAAGGGCCAGGTGATCCATAGATGGGTGCCGGCGCCTCGGTTAGGAGGAAGTGCCAGGGGATCCCATGAGAGCTATGCGATGACACTCTCCACTAGACATCCTTGTTGTGCTTGTTTCTTGTTGCCTCTGGATATTGTATTTTTATGTTGTTCTGATTTTAGGGTTAGGGAATCCATAGGTGGGTGCCGGCGCCTCAGTTGGAGGAAGAGCCAGGGGATCCCATGAGAGTTATGTGATGACCCTCCCTACTTGACACCGTCTGATTTGTTCTTGTTTCCTATTGGAATGGTGTATTGAATTGTTGATTCTGAGTTATTATGGAATCGTGTTCTTTATATTGGTTCTGATTTATTTGGATATGTACTTTGGGTGTTGGTTCAGTTCTTCTGGATGTTATCTCTTTTTAATGTTCCTTTGAATTCATGTGATTTGTGATTCATGATTGTTTAGTGTTAGTACTTCATGTTATCGTGATGAGTTCTTGGTTTTACTTGTTATGTGATTTGAGTACGTGGTTGGTTGTTCATTGTATGCTTAAGTTGTACTTGTTCTATATCTTGTTGTGGAGTCGGTCGATATTCATGGTCGGGTTCACTTCCTCGTCACCTCTGAGCACGGGGGGTGAGTTACTTTGTAATTCACATGGTTGGGTGGAACGTGCTCTGCACCTGTTGGGTTCCCCATCCGTGTCTGGTCTTCTCAGTTTTCCGCAGTGCAGATGTTCCAGTGATCAGTTGTACTTCATATTCATTATTCTTGTATCAATCCCCATGTTGGGAAATTCAATGTAATTCATTTGTCAAAGAAAATTGTAATGTAATATTATATCAATGATGTAATAGTTAGGTTCATTTGTAAATCTATTAAGAGATTTATCATGGATGTAATTATGCGATGTTTACTATTCTCGCATCATGGTTATTGGATGTATCCTTATCCTTGGTTATCATTATAAATGATATTGTTATAATCTTTATTTTTATTTCTGTTTTGTTGTTGCGATGTAACCTCGCATGCCCCAGAGCTCTAAGTGTGTTAATGTGATGTAATGTGCTATGTGATTATGGTTTAATGTTATTGCATGTTTAATTTAATTGTTTAAAAAAAAAAATTATTTGCATTGTGTGTGTTCTCTGGGGTTTGCTCGACGGGCGTTACAGAAGGGTTGTACGTGGGTTTTGGCAATTTGATTATGAGCTATTGCGAGATGGATTTGCCTTGCTTGTTTATGTTTTGAGTTATATGTGTTATTCGTGATAGTACAACCCTTGCCTAGTTTTGATTTATGTTAGGGGTCATAGGGAGAGTGGCTCTTCATGGGCGCCGGTGCCTCAGGTAAGAGGAAGTGCTTAGGGGAACCCACATAAGAGTAGTTAAATAAGTGATAACCTAAACAATAGAATATAGGGGGATGGGTAGTAAAACACAGAAGATAATTAAAATTGGATTCCTCGTCTATGCATTAGGGCTACCGTAGACTAGTGATAGACTGAATAGGCCATGGTCGGCAAAGTCGTAGTCTCATCTTCATGAGAGATTATCGGCTCCACATTAGCTACCGTATGGTGCTGGCACCTCAGGTAGGAGGAAGGGCTAGGAGATCCATAGATGGGTGCCGGTGCCTCAGTTGGAGGAAGTGCTAGGGAATCCCATGAAAGCTATGCGATGACACTCTCCACTAGACACCCTTGTTCTTGTTTCTTGTGTTTTGTTTTGTAGTTGCCTCTAGATATTGTATCTTTATGTTGTTTTCGAGGGCTAGGGAATCCATAGATGGGTGCTGGAACCTCAGTTGGAGGAAGTGCCAGGGGATCCCATGAGAGCTATGCGATGACCCTCTCCACTTGACACCCGTTTGCCTTGTTTCTGATTGCGTCTGGAATTTGTGTACTGAATTGTTGTTTTAGATTTATATGGGGTCATGTTCTATTTATTGTTTTAGATTTATTTGGAAATGTATTTTGGATGTTGTTTCGGTTCTTCTGGATATTGTAATCTTTATGTATGTTTATGATCCTTGTGAATTTTTGTTTATTATTGCTATTCAGTTACTTGTATAATTGGTGATACTTTGTTTAATTGTGATGAGTTTCTTAGTTTTAATTTGTTATGTGATTTGTGAATGTTGATGGTTGTTTAATGTATGCCTTGAGTTGTACTTGTTTTGTATTATGTTGTTGTTGAGTCGGTTTGACATTCATGGTCGGGTTCTCTTCCTCATCACCTCTAAGCATGGGGGGTGAGTTACTTGTAATTCACATGGTTGGGTGGAACGTGCTCCGCACCCGTTGGGTTCCCCATCCGCGTCTGGTCTTCTCAGTTTTCCGCAGTGTAGATGTTCTAGTGATCAGTTGTACTTCATATTCATTATTCTTGTATCAATCCCCATGTTGGGAAATTCAATGTAATTCATTTGTCAAAGAAAATTGTAATGTAATATTATATCAATGATGTAATAGTTAGGCTCATTTGTAACTCTATTAAGAGATTTATCATGGATGTAATTATGCAATGTTTACTGTTCTCACATCATGGTTATTGGATGTATCCTTATCCTTGGTTATCATTATAAATGATATTGTTATAATCTTTATTTTTATTTCTGTTTTGTTGTTGCGATGTAACCTCGCATGCCCCAGAGAACTAAGTGTGTTAATGTGATGTAATGTGCTATGTGATTATGGTTTAATGTTATTGCATGTTTAATTTAATTGTTTAAAAAAAAAAATATTTGCATTGTGTGTGTTCTCTGGGGTTTGCACGACGGGCATTACAACTTGGTATCAGAGCATAGGTTCATACACTGGGCACTATATGTGCTCACTATGTAACCTTGTGTGTTGTCCCTTGAGTCTAGAGTTTCATTTGTTTTGTTGTGTTTGTTGTGAACCCAAGTTTCTTCCGTTAGTCGATCTCAGGGCAATAGTGCAGGAAACTGATGGAAAGGATAGGACCCTCGGTGTAGTGCGCAATGCACCGATATCCTTCCTATCAGGGATGCACTATGAACCCTTGTGTCATTGTGTGTGGTGTGATTTCCATTGTTGTGAGTTATGTGTGTGGTTTTTGGCGTGATCTCTGCGTGATTCTTGTGTGCTTACTCTTATCTATTTAATGGCTTCCTGGAGTAAGCCATATCCTTGGGGGGGAGGATGTAATACCCCCATATTATTAATAATTTTTAATATTATTTGTTACTCTTATGTGTGAGCTTGATTCTATTTTCTATTGGTGATTAGTTCACCGTCTTGGTGCGGGTGGATGCCTCCCGTATTAGGAAATCTTATTTCCTTTTGTTTACCGGCTTCCAGGAGTAAGCCGATTTTATGAGGGGGAGGATGTAATACCCCTCCTCTTACTGGTAGGATTTAGTATTTTTCAATGCGGTTGTTTGCTACTTGTGACGATGATGATATTGTTTGAGTTGGATAGTTAGACATTTGATGATATTGTATTCCATTAGTAGACATGATTATTTTATAACATTGTGGTTGGTAATGTTAGTTAATTTTTAGAATTATGATATGATGCAGTGATTTAATTAGATATGTTAGGAGATGATTGTTAGTTAGAAATATAATTCATTGATTATGTTATAATTGTTAGAATAGGTGTGACGAAGGACAATATAGCATCACTCATTCGCGAGTGCCCTGCTATGTTGGGATTCCTTCTCACAATGCAGTATTTTGATTTAATGCTTTGATATATATGTATATATGCACATGTACACAACTTCGTTTGTATGCAGGATTGCAGGTACAAGTCTTGATTCCACCTGCTTCGGCAGGACAGGGCGAGCACCAAATAACCCAACGGATAAATGTTGATACAGAGGTGACGATGAAGTCCTCCCGTCCCATGATGTCAGGTCGTCTCATTTGTTTGGTATAGTTGTTTTTGTGTAATTTGTCGTCTTTGTGTGTCGTGTTATGTGTTTTGTCTTAGTTTATTTATGAGGGCATTTATAATTATGATTTATCTTAATGATTGAAATAAATTATTTATTTTTAACATTGAATTAAATGGTATTTAAATATTTAAATAATTTGATTATTTTGAAAATCTTATATTGCAATTAATTAATAATTAAATATTAAATGTGGCTTAATTATTTTAATTAATTAAATTGGTGGTGGATAATTATGAGAATAAATTATTTAAAATAAATTTGTAATGTGAGTTGCAAGAAAAGTTGCAAAAATGGAAATAAAAGCAATAAAACAAATAAAAGAAGAAAAAGACAGAGTGAGCCAATAGGAATTGAGAGTTGGGAAAAAGCTTGTTTTAAAGAATTGATTTTTCTTTTAATCTGGGATTTTGGAGAATTTTGAAGGAGGGGCAATATATTTTATTGAAGAATGAATTTTTGGAGAGGTGCTCACACACACAGAAGAACAGAAAGCTGAAGTGCTCCAGAGATTGTTGAGTTCGTTCTGGACTACGGATTGGGATCGGATTCGAGGGCATCTTCAAATTTGCATTGGACTCCAGGTTCCTCTCGTAGTTTCCTCGTACTTTTCTATTTTCTGTTTGTTTCTGAAAAGAAAAATAGATCTTTTTAAAAATAATTTTTGTGAACATAGAAAACTTCTGTTGAATGGAAAACTAGGGCAAATTATTAGATTGAAAACAAAGAAAACCATAGTTAATATTCTGTGCAAAATCTGTCAAATCTAAAAACCTTTGTCTTCTGAAAGATTCAGTTTATTAATCTGGGGATTTTAAAAAAGTAATTTTTGTAGAGAATAATAAGGTGTGAAGTTTTATTAATATGATCGTTCTATGTTATTCTCTGTATTTTCCTCTGTTCTTCTTAATATTTAAGAAAATTTGTTTCTCTGTACTCTGTCACTATTATTTTTCTTATGTTTATGAAAATAATATATATATAATATTTAAAAATATAATGTTTATATTATTTTACTACCCTCTGTGTCTGTAACTGAATAAATTATTCCTCTATAATCTTAAATGTATATATTTTAAGTATATATATATATACAAATTTCGTATATATATATATACATATTTATGAATTAAATGATTTGTGCGTATTAATTTATATATTAGAGATTTTATTTAAATCATTATTTATTTTGTTTTATGTTCTGTGGCCGAATCGGCCGACGGCGTCCATTACACGGGACGGATTTATGTTTCATATAAAAAAAATCTTTTAAAAAAAATATATATATATATATATATATATATATATATATATATATATATATATATATATATATATATATATATATATATATACTATATATATATATATATATATATATATATATATATATATATATATATATATATATATATATATATATATATATTAACATTATACATTCAACTTTGGTTTAAGCGAATTTCAACCTACTAAATTTCTGTGGCCGCCGACGGCGCACCGTACCTGTGAGCGGATTCATGTTCTGATGATATAAATTTAGGTTTTGATTTAATTTTTATATGGAACCGAAGTTTTTATTTATTTTATTATGTTTATGTATGGGGAGTGGGGGCGACGGCTGGCCGTACCCCCGCCCCTGCCTGTGCGGCCAGGCTGTGTACCAGCAGTCCTTACGGACTGCTGTGTACAGCGGCCTTTAAGGCCGCTGTGTACAGCAGCCGTAAGGCTGCGTACAGCCTGCGGCCTGCCATAAGGGCCGACGGCCCTATGTGTATTTCGGTCTAAAATTTAATGTATTTCATTTATATTTCGGTGTTTTAAAATTTAATTTAATTTAAAATTTAATTTATTTGTTTTTATTTATATTTTGTGTTTAATATTTATGTGTTTTAAAATTTAATTTAATGTAAAATTTAATTTAGTTTTTTGTTTATATTTTGGCATTATATATATATATAGATATTTCGGTGTGTATTTTGCTTAGTTTATTAAATGTTTATTATGGGAATTTATAATATTATTAAAAAATATAATGATTATAATTTATTTCTTTTTAAAATATTATAATTGGAATTTATGATATTATTAAACATAAGGATTATAATTTATTTTATTTAAAATGAAATTATGATTATTATATTTAATATTTTTGGTTAGTTTATAACGTAATTCTTTTTATTGTGTTATATTTTAGGATTAACTTGTATTATATGCAAATAAAGGGTATTACTTTATTTTATGGGATGAGCAAATAGTTTAAAAACTAGTATCTGCTTTAAGTTGTTATTTGGGAAATTTTATTGTACGTGAAGTAATGGGGATTATTTTTAAATATAACTAAACCTGGATTACTTTTAGCACTTTGGATGTAATAGGGATGTATTATGAAACTGGGTTAATTTGTGATTTTGATTATGTAATCGAGTGAGTCATTTTTCTTAACTATGAAATCATGCAGTCTTGTTATCGTCTTCTTTTCTTTATGGTTGTGAGTTTCACTCATAATGTGGAAACCTGTTGCCAAAGTGTGAAAACCTTGTTCCAGAGGCTCGTCATTTTGAGTATTATTCTCTTCTTGTTTATGCTCTTGAGCGTTATTGTCTTACGTTAGGAAGGGTTGAACGGTTGGTTAAACTTTTGGTTATGAGTTGTTGCGAGAAGGTTAATGCCTCGCGTGTTCATGTTGTGGTAATATGCTTTTATGTTTTGTTCAACCCTTGCCTGTTTTGGAGATATGTTAAGAGGTCATAGGGAGAGTGGCTCTTCGTGGGCGCCGGCGCCTCGGGTAAGAGGAAGTGCCAGGGGAACCCACGTAAGAGTAGTTAAACAAGTGATAACCTAAAATAGAATTTAGGGGGATGGGTAGTAAAACATACAAGATAAAGAAAACTAGATTCCTCGTCTATGCATTAGGGCTACCGTAGACTAGTGATAGACTGAGTAGGCCGTGGTCGGCAAAGTCGTAGTCTCGTCTTCATGAGAGATTATCGGCTCCGCATTAGCTACCCTATGGTGCCGGCGCCTCAGTAGGAGGAAGGGCCAGGTGATCCATAGATGGGTGCCGGCGCCTCGGTTAGGAGGAAGTGCCAGGGGATCCCATGAGAGCTATGCGATGACACTCTCCACTAGACATCCTTGTTGTGCTTGTTTCTTGTTGCCTCTGGATATTGTATTTTTATGTTGTTCTGATTTTAGGGTTAGGGAATCCATAGGTGGGTGCCGGCGCCTCAGTTGGAGGAAGAGCCAGGGGATCCCATGAGAGTTATGTGATGACCCTCCCTACTTGACACCTGTCTGATTTGTTCTTGTTTCCTATTGGAATGGTGTATTGAATTGTTGATTCTGAGTTATTATGGAATCGTGTTCTTTATATTGGTTCTGATTTATTTGGATATGTACTTTGGGTGTTGGTTCAGTTCTTCTGGATGTTATCTCTTTTTAATGTTCCTTTGAATTCATGTGATTTGTGATTCATGATTGTTTAGTGTTAGTACTTCATGTTATCGTGATGAGTTCTTGGTTTTACTTGTTATGTGATTTGAGTACGTGGTTGGTTGTTCATTGTATGCTTAAGTTGTACTTGTTCTATATCTTGTTGTGGAGTCGGTCGATATTCATGGTCGGGTTCACTTCCTCGTCACCTCTGAGCACGGGGGGTGAGTTACTTTGTAATTCACATGGTTGGGTGGAACGTGCTCTGCACCTGTTGGGTTCCCCATCCGTGTCTGGTCTTCTCAGTTTTCCGCAGTGCAGATGTTCCAGTGATCAGTTGTACTTCATATTCATTATTCTTGTATCAATCCCCATGTTGGGAAATTCAATGTAATTCATTTGTCAAAGAAAATTGTAATGTAATATTATATCAATGATGTAATAGTTAGGTTCATTTGTAAATCTATTAAGAGATTTATCATGGATGTAATTATGCGATGTTTACTATTCTCGCATCATGGTTATTGGATGTATCCTTATCCTTGGTTATCATTATAAATGATATTGTTATAATCTTTATTTTTATTTCTGTTTTGTTGTTGCGATGTAACCTCGCATGCCCCAGAGCTCTAAGTGTGTTAATGTGATGTAATGTGCTATGTGATTATGGTTTAATGTTATTGCATGTTTAATTTAATTGTTTAAAAAAAAAAATTATTTGCATTGTGTGTGTTCTCTGGGGTTTGCTCGACGGGCGTTACAGAAGGGTTGTACGTGGGTTTTGGCAATTTGATTATGAGCTATTGCGAGATGGATTTGCCTTGCTTGTTTATGTTTTGAGTTATATGTGTTATTCGTGATAGTACAACCCTTGCCTAGTTTTGATTTATGTTAGGGGTCATAGGGAGAGTGGCTCTTCATGGGCGCCGGTGCCTCAGGTAAGAGGAAGTGCTTAGGGGAACCCACATAAGAGTAGTTAAATAAGTGATAACCTAAACAATAGAATTTAGGGGGATGGGTAGTAAAACACAGAAGATAATTAAAAATTGGATTCCTCGTCTATGCATTAGGGCTACCGTAGACTAGTGATAGACTGAATAGGCCATGGTCGGCAAAGTCGTAGTCTCATCTTCATGAGAGATTATCGGCTCCACATTAGCTACCGTATGGTGCTGGCACCTCAGGTAGGAGGAAGGGCTAGGAGATCCATAGATGGGTGTCGGTGCCTCAGTTGGAGGAAGTGCTAGGGAATCCCATGAAAGCTATGCGATGACACTCTCCACTAGACACCCTTGTTCTTGTTTCTTGTGTTTTGTTTTGTAGTTGCCTCTAGATATTGTATCTTTATGTTGTTTTCGAGGGCTAGGGAATCCATAGATGGGTGCTGGCACCTCAGTTGGAGGAAGTGCCAGGGGATCCCATGAGAGCTATGCGATGACCCTCTCCACTTGACACCCATTTGCCTTGTTTCTGATTGCCTCTGGAATTTGTGTACTGAATTGTTGTTTTAGATTTATATGGGATCATGTTCTATTTATTGTTTTAGATTTATTTGGAAATGTATTTTGGATGTTGTTTCGGTTCTTCTGGATATTGTAATCTTTATGTATGTTTATGATCCTTGTGAATTTTTGTTTATGATTGCTATTCAGTTACTTGTATAATTGGTGATACTTTGTTTAATTGTGATGAGTTTCTTAGTTTTAATTTGTTATGTGATTTGTGAATGTTGATGGTTGTTTAATGTATGCCTTGAGTTGTACTTGTTTTGTATTATGTTGTTGTTGAGTCGGTTTGACATTCATGGTCGGGTTCTCTTCCTCGTCACCTCTAAGCATGGGGGGTGAGTTACTTGTAATTCACATGGTTGGGTGGAACGTGCTCCGCACCCGTTGGGTTCCCCATCCGCGTCTGGTCTTCTCAGTTTTCCGCAGTGCAGATGTTCCAGTGATCAGTTGTACTTCATATTCATTATTCTTGTATCAATCCCCATGTTGGGAAATTCAATGTAATTCATTTGTCAAAGAAAATTGTAATGTAATATTATATCAATGATGTAATAGTTAGGCTCATTTGTAACTCTATTAAGAGATTTATCATGGATGTAATTATGCAATGTTTACTGTTCTCACATCATGGTTATTGGATGTATCCTTATCCTTGGTTATCATTATAAATGATATTGTTATAATCTTTATTTTTATTTCTGTTTTGTTGTTGCGATGTAACCTCGCATGCCCCAGAGAACTAAGTGTGTTAATGTGATGTAATGTGCTATGTGATTATGGTTTAATGTTATTGCATGTTTAATTTAATTGTTTAAAAAAAAAAATATTTGCATTGTGTGTGTTCTCTGGGGTTTGCACGACGGGCATTACAACTTGGTATCAGAGCATAGGTTCATACACTGGGCACTATATGTGCTCACTATGTAACCTTGTGTGTTGTCCCTTGAGTCTAGAGTTTCATTTGTTTTGTTGTGTTTGTTGTGAACCCAAGTTTCTTCCGTTAGTCGATCTCAGGGCAATAGTGCAGGAAACTGATGGAAAGGATAGGACCCTCGGTGTAGTGCGCAATGCACCGATATCCTTCCTATCAGGGATGCACTATGAACCCTTGTGTCATTGTGTGTGGTGTGATTTCCATTGTTGTGAGTTATGTGTGTGGTTTTTGGCGTGATCTCTGCGTGATTCTTGTGTGCTTACTCTTATCTATTTAATGGCTTCCTGGAGTAAGCCATATCCTTGGGGGGGAGGATGTAATACCCCCATATTATTAATAATTTTTAATATTATTTGTTACTCTTATGTGTGAGCTTGATTCTATTTTCTATTGGTGATTAGTTCACCGTCTTGGTGCGGGTGGATGCCTCCCGTATTAGGAAATCTTATTTCCTTTTGTTTACCGGCTTCCAGGAGTAAGCCGATTTTATGAGGGGGAGGATGTAATACCCCTCCTCTTACTGGTAGGATTTAGTATTTTTCAATGCGGTTGTTTGCTACTTGTGACGATGATGATATTGTTTGAGTTGGATAGTTAGACATTTGATGATATTGTATTCCATTAGTAGACATGATTATTTTATATGACATTGTGGTTGGTAATGTTAGTTGATTTTTAGAATTATGATATGATGCAGTGATTTAATTAGATATGTTAGGAGATGATTGTTAGTTAGAAATATAATTCATTGATTATGTTATAATTGTTAGAATAGGTGTGACGAAGGACAATATAGCATCACTCGTTCGCGAGTGCCCTGCTATGTTGGGATTCCTTCTCACAATGCAGTATTTTGATTTAATGCTTTGATATATATGTATATATGCACATGTACACAACTTCGTTTGTATGCAGGATTGCAGGTACAAGTCTTCGATTCCACCTGCTTCGGCAGGACAGGGCGAGCACCAAATAACCCAACGGATAAATGTTGATACAGAGGTGACGATGAAGTCCTCCCGTCCCATGATGTCAGGTCGTCTCATTTGTTTGGTATAGTTGTTTTTGTGTAATTTGTCGTCTTTGTGTGTCGTGTTATGTGTTTTGTCTTAGTTTATTTATGAGGGCATTTAGAATTATGATTTATCTTAATGATTGAAATAAATTATTTATTTTTAACATTGAATTAAATGGTATTTAAATATTTAAATAATTTGATTATTTTGAAAATCTTATATTGCAATTAATTAATAATTAAATATTAAATGTGGCTTAATTATTTTAATTAATTAAATTGGTGGTGGATAATTATGAGAATAAATTATTTAAAATAAATTTGTAATGTGAGTTGCAAGAAAAGTTGCAAAAATGGAAATAAAAGCAATAAAACAAATAAAAGAAGAAAAAGACAGAGTGAGCCAATAGGAATTGAGAGTTGGGAAAAAGCTTGTTTTAAAGAATTGATTTTTCTTTTAATCTGGGATTTTGGAGAATTTTGAAGGAGGGGCAATATATTTTATTGAAGAATGAATTTTTGGAGAGGTGCTCACACACACAGAAGAACAGAAAGCTGAAGTGCTCCAGAGATTGTTGAGTTCGTTCTGGACTACGGATTGGGATCGGATTCGAGGGCATCTTCAAATTTGCATTGGACTCCAGGTTCCTCTCGAAGTTTCCTCGTACTTTTCTATTTTCTGTTTGTTTCTGAAAAGAAAAATAGATCTTTTTAAAAATAATTTTTGTGAACATAGAAAACTTCTGTTGAATGGAAAACTAGGGCAAATTATTAGATTGAAAACAAAGAAAACCATAGTAAATATTCTGTGCAAAATCTGTCAAATCTAAAAACCTTTGTCTTCGGAAAGATTCAGTTTATTAATCTGGGGATTTTAAAAAAGTAATTTTTGTAGAGAATAATAAGGTGTGAAGTTTTATTAATATGATCGTTCTATGTTATTCTCTGTATTTTCCTCTGTTCTTCTTAATATTTAAGAAAATATGTTTCTCTGTACTCTGTCACTATTATTTTTCTTATGTTTATGAAAATAATATATATATAATATTTAAAAATATAATGTTTATATTATTTTACTACCCTCTGTGTCTGTAACTAAATAAATTATTCCTCTATAATCTTAAATGTATATATTTTAAGTATATATATATATATACAAATTTCGTATATATATATATACATATTTATGAATTAAATGATTTGTGCGTATTAATTTATATATTAGAGATTTTATTTAAATCATTATTTATTTATTTTTATGTTCTGTGGCCGAATCGGCCGACGGCGTCCCGTACACGGGACGGATTTATGTTTCATATAAAATAAAATCTTTTAAAAATATATATATATATATATATATTAACATTATACATTCGACTTTGGTTTAAGTGAATTTCAACCTACTAAATTTCTGTGGCCGCCGACGGCGCACCGTACCTGTGAGCGGATTCATGTTCTGATGATATAAATTTAGGTTTTGATTTAATTTTTATATGGAACCGAAGTTTTTATTTATTTTATTATGTTTATGTATGGGGAGTGGGGGCGACGGCTGGCCGTACCCCCGCCCCTGCCTGTGCGGCCAGGCTGTGTACCTTACGTCCTTACGGACTGCGGCCTTTAAGGCCGCTGTGTACAGCAGCCGTAAGGCTGCGTACAGCCTGCGGCCTGCCATAAGGGCCGACGGCCCTATGTGTATTTCGGTCTAAAATTTAATGTATTTCATTTATATTTCGGTGTTTTAAAATTTAATTTAATTTAAAATTTAATTTATTTGTTTTTATTTATATTTTGTGTTTAATATTTATGTGTTTTAAAATTTAATTTAATGTAAAATTTAATTTATTTTTTGTTTATATTTTGGCATATATATATATATATATATAGATATTTCGGTGTGTATTTTGCTTAGTTTATTAAATGTTTATTATGGGAATTTATAATATTATTAAAAAATATAATGATTATAATTTATTTCATTTTAAAATATTATAATTGGAATTTATGATATTATTAAACATAAGGATTATAATTTATTTTATTTAAAATGAAATTATGATTATTATATTTAATATTTTTGGTTAGTTTATAACGTAATTCTTTTTATTGTGTTATATTTTAGGATTAACTTGTATTATATGCAAATAAAGGGTATTACTTTATTTTATGGGATGAGCAAATAGTTTAAAAACTAGTATCTGCTTTAAGTTGTTATTTGGGAAATTTTATTGTACGTGAAGTAATGGGGATTATTTTTAAATATAACTAAACCTGGATTACTTTTAGCACTTTGGATGTAATAGGGATGTATTATGAAACTGGGTTAATTTGTGATTTTGATTATGTAATCGAGTGAGTCATTTTTCTTAACTATGAAATCATGCAGTCTTGTTATCGTCTTCTTTTCTTTATGGTTGTGAGTTTCACTCATAATGTGGAAACTTGTTGCCAAAGTGTGAAAACCTTGTTCCAGAGGCTCGTCATTTTGAGTATTATTCTCTTCTTGTTTATGCTCTTGAGCGTTATTGTCTTACATTAGGAAGGGTTGAACGGTTGGTTAAACTTTTGGTTATGAGTTGTTGCGAGAAGGTTAATGCCTCGCATGTTCATGTTGTGGTAATATGCTTTTATGTTTTGTTCAACCCTTGCCTATTTTGGAGATATGTTAAGAGGTCATAGGGAGAGTGGCTCTTCATGGGTGCCGGCGCCTCGGGTAAGAGGAAGTGCCAGGGGAACCCACGTAAGAGTAGTTAAACAAGTGATAACCTAAAATAGAATTTAGGGGGATGGGTAGTAAAACATACAAGATAAAGAAAACTAGATTCCTCGTCTATGCATTAGGGCTACCGTAGACTAGTGATAGACTGAGTAGGTCGTGGTCGGCAAAGTCGTAGTCTCGTCTTCATGAGAGATTATCGGCTCCGCATTAGCTACCCTATGGTGCCGGCACCTCAGTAGGAGGAAGGGCCAGGTGATCCATAGATGGGTGCCGGCGCCTCGGTTAGGAGGAAGTGCCAGGGGATCCCATGAGAGCTATGCGATGACACTCTCCACTAGACATCCTTGTTGTGCTTGTTTCTTGTTGCCTTTGGATATTGTATTTTTATGTTGTTCTGATTTAGGGTTAGGGAATCCATAGGTGGGTGCCGGCGCCTCAGTTGGAGGAAGAGCCAGGGGATCCCATGAGAGTTATGTGATGACCCTCCCTACTTGACACCCGTCTGACTTGTTCTTGTTTCCTATTGGAATGGTGTATTGAATGGTTGATTCAGAGTTATTATGGAATCGTGTTCTTTATATTGGTTCTGATTTATTTGGATATGTACTTTGGGTGTTGGTTCAGTTCTTCTGGATGTTATCTCTTTTTAATGTTCCTTTGAATTCTTGTGATTTGTGATTCATGATTGTTTAGTGTTAGTACTTCATGTTATTGTGATGAGTTCTTGGTTTTACTTGTTATGTGATTTGAGTACGTGGTTGGTTGTTCATTGTATGCTTAAGTTGTACTTGTTCTGTATCTTGTTGTGGAGTCGGTCGATATTCATGGTCGGGTTCACTTCCTCGTCACCTCTGAGCACGGGGGGTGAGTTACTTTGTAATTCACATGGTTGGGTGGAACGTGCTCTGCACCTATTGGGTTCCCCATCCACGTCTGGTCTTCTCAGTTTTCCGCAGTGCAGAGATTCCAGTGATCAGTTGTACTTCATATTCATTATTCTTGTATCAATCCCCATGTTGGGAAATTCAATGTAATTCATTTGTCAAAGAAAATTGTAATGTAATATTATATCAATGATGTAATAGTTAGGTTCATTTGTAACTCTATTAAGAGATTTATCATGGATGTAATTATGCGATGTTTACTATTCTCGCATCATGGTTATTGGATGTATCCTTATCCTTGGTTATCATTATAAATGATATTGTTATAATCTTTATTTTTATTTATGTTTTGTTGTTGCGATGTAACCTCGCATGCCCCAGAGAACTAAGTGTGTTAATGTGATGTAATGTGCTATGTGATTATGGTTTAATGTTATTGCATGTTTAATTTAATTGTTTAAAAAAAAAAATTATTTGCATTGTGTGTGTTCTCTGGGGTTTGCACGACGGGCGTTACAGAAGGGTTGTACGTGGGTTTTGGCAATTTGATTATGAGCTATTGCGAGATGGATTTTCCTTGCTTGTTTATGTTTTGAGTTATATGTGTTATTCGTGATAGTACAACCCTTGCCTAGTTTTGATTTATGTTAGGGGTCATAGGGAGAGTGGCTCTTCATGGGCGCCGGTGCCTCAGGTAAGAGGAAGTGCTTAGGGGAACCCACATAAGAGTAGTTAAATAAGTGATAACCTAAACAATAGAATATAGGGGGATGGGTAGTAAAACACAGAAGATAATTAAAATTGGATTCCTCGTCTATGCATTAGGGCTACCGTTGACTAGTGATAGACTGAATAGGCCATGGTCGGCAAAGTCGTAGTCTCATCTTCATGAGAGATTATCGGCTCCACATTAGCTACCGTATGGTGCTGGCACCTCAAGTAGGAGGAAGGGCTAGGAGATCCATAGATGGGTTCCGGTGCCTCAGTTGGAGGAAGTGCCAGGGAATCCCATGAAAGCTATGCGATGACACTCTCCACTAGACACCCTTGTTCTTGTTTCTTGTGTTTTGTTTTGTAGTTGCCTCTAGATATTGTATCTTTATGTTGTTTTCGAGGGCTAGGGAATCCATAGATGGGTGCTGGCACCTCAGTTGGAGGAAGTGCCAGGGGATCCCATGAGAGCTATGCGATGACCCTCTCCACTTGACACCTGTTTGCCTTGTTTCTGATTGCCTCTGGAATTTGTGTACTGAATTGTTGTTTTAGATTTATATGGGATCATGTTCTATTTATTGTTTTAGATTTATTTGGAAATGTATTTTGGATGTTGTTTCGGTTCTTCTGGATATCGTAATCTTTATGTATGTTTATGATCCTTGTGAATTTTTGTTTATGATTGCTATTCAGTTACTTGTATAATTGGTGATACTTTGTTTAATTGTGATGAGTTTCTTAGTTTTAATTTGTTATGTGATTTGTGAACGTTGATGGTTGTTTAATGTATGCCTTGAGTTGTACTTGTTTTGTATTATGTTGTTGTTGAGTCGGTTTGACATTCATGGTCGGGTTCTCTTCCTCGTCACCTCTAAGCATGGGGGGTGAGTTACTTGTAATTCACATGGTTGGGTGGAACGTGCTCCGCACCCGTTGGGTTCCCCATCCGCATCTTGTCTTCTTAGCATTTCACAGTGGAGTTGTACCAGTAATCACTTGTATTTCATATTTCATTATTCTTGTATCAATTCCCATGTTGGGAGACTCTATGTAATTCATTTATCAAGAGATTGCAATGTAACATTAAAAATGATGATGTAATAGTTAGGATCATTTGTATCTTTATTAAGAGATGTATCATGGATATATTATGTGATGTCTATTATTCTTGCA
Source organism: Sequoia sempervirens (assembly GCA_007258455.2). Lineage (NCBI taxonomy): Eukaryota > Viridiplantae > Streptophyta > Pinopsida > Cupressales > Cupressaceae > Sequoia > Sequoia sempervirens. Next base: position 217,398,736 of record VDFB02000017.1, read on the forward strand.
TCATGGTTTTGGATGTATCCTTATTCATGGTTATTTTAATATAAATAATATTGTTGTAATCTTTATCTTTGTTTCCGTTTAGTTGTTATGATGTAACCTCGCGTGCCCCAGAGAACTAATTGTGTTAATGCTATGCAATATGCTATGTGGTTATGGTTTAATGTTATTGCATGTTTAATGTAATTTCTTTAAAAAAAAATTATTCAAATTGTGTGTGTTCTCTGGGGTTTGCATGATAGGCATTATAGAAAATCTCGTGGACTCTTACCATATATCACACAATAACAAAGTTGGAGAAAAATGGGTGTTGTCAATTAAGATCTATAATATTGTAGTATTTTTTTTGTTGTGCCAACTTGACGAAAATAGGTGTCTTGAAAAAGAATTGGCATCATGAAGCCTTGAGGCTGTAGCCAAACCCCCCAACAACAAAGGTAGGAAAGGTCTATGGAGAATCTCATGGACTATTACCATATATGACACAATAACAAAGTTGGGGAAAAAGGGGTGTTTTAAAAAAATATCTATAATATTGTAGTCTTTTTTTGCTATGACAACTTTATGATAATAGGTATACCAATAAAGAATTGGCATTATGGGATATGAAGATGGTTGGAGAGACATGGTTAGATGGAATATATAAAAGACTAAAATAGACTAACCATGACATTATAACTAGTTTAGTTGAATCAAGCAACATACACCATTATCATGTGCTTCTAGGGATAAAAAATGTGATGCAATCAAAAAATTGTTTGTCCTCTCAGAAGCACATGAGAACAGTGTGTTGTTTCCTTTCACAATCACATAAACCATAATCTACAATGACTGTAAAATGGGAAATCTTCAGTGGCATTTTTTTTTCTAGAAAAAAATCATACATTTGACTTTAAAAATGATATTATACTCTACCCATTGAAATAAAAAAAGGAAGCATAAAAAGTGAGCAACTATATGTGCAAAATAAATATAGACAATGTGAAACTAAAAATAATTAATAATATTTACAATTGGTTCACCGAATCTATTTATTGAGAATGGAAAAGTTTTGTACTTACATGTACTATTGATGGTGTTTAACAAGGGCAAGCAACATTGGATCAAGTTGTTGGACCATGAAAGAATTTCAAATAGACAATTTACAATACACTATTTTTTTTGAATGTCTATTGTATCTATGTAGCACTATAAAGGAAATAATATAGATATAAAATAAAAGAGGTTAGCATTATCTAGTGTAAATAGAAAGAGATAAAAATGCAACATTTTGAATACATGTCATCTTGGTAAAGAGTTGTGTATAAGCAATCTATCAGGGAGGTTGAAAAGAGAGCTATGGAAACAATGGAAAATGTAATGGATAGAATAGAGTATGTTTTTGGTACAAAAGTGCATGTGATAATTTGTCTCCATGTACATAATCAACAATAAATATATGATGACGGAACAAAAAAGCAATAAACCCACGCTCGCTCTCCTCCCTGCCATATTGGCATCATGAAGACTCATGGGATCCAGCCAAGCCCCTGAGCAAGAAAGGTAATTAGGGTCCATGGAAAATCTCATGGATTCGTATCATATATCACACAATAACAAAGTTGGGGGAAAACGGGTGTTCTCAAACAAGATCTCTAATATTGTACTTTTTTTTGCTATGAGAACTTGACGAAAATAGGTTTCCCAATAAAGTATTGGAATCATAGGATTTGAGGATGGTTGGAGGGACATCGACAAATGGAATATACAAATAAGTGTATAATAACTAAAAAGGTGCATTTGACTGCACAAACATGTATATCGATATAGATTTTTCTTTGCAAGTGCTTATATTTACATTGTATGGCTAAGATTTATATGTAAAAATGTGTTTATGAACCATGGGAACATATAACAACCAATAACCAGAAAGGAAAAAAATGTAGTCATGTACAAAATGAAAACCAACCCAACCATGACTTTGTAAATGGTTTAGTTGAATGAAGCAACACACAACATTGTCATATGCTTCTAGGGATAAACAATGCAATACAATCAACAAATTGTTTGTCCTCTTAGAAGCACATGGCAGTGGTGTGTGGTTGCCTTCCACAATCACATAAACCACAATCTACAATGACAGTAAAAAGGAAAATCTTGAATGGTTTTTTTTTTTGGGAAAGAAATTATACGTTTGACTTAAGAAAAGATATTCTACTCTACCCATTACATTTTTGCATATCTACATAGTTATCTTTTCAACTTGTCTAAAATATTATTTACATACATTTTTTTATCAAGATGGCATTTTTTTGTAAAGTTATAATGACATTTATATTATGCGATTCAAAATGTATTTATACTAGTAGTTGCATGTAGTGACATACAATGATGAGCCGATAGGTAGAGGGGAGTAAAAATGGCTAGAATGCAATCCAAGAGAGAGCAAAGGGTGTGTGGATATCTGCATGTAGCAAATGGTCATATATATTGTAAGTTTTAGTTGGAAGATTGATTTTTTGTTGTTATATCTTGTAGACACCTAAAAATGTCCATGTCTTGCAAAACCTAGACATCTTATAGTATGCTTTTCCCTAGGTACCTATGTCATCATCCAATTAGTTAAATAAATCTTATTTATTTGACTAATTTCATTTATTCCCTTCCTATGCATAATTCATCAATTCTTCTAATGTTAATTAAAGAATTTATATTATTTATTTAATTAAATCATTTTCATCCATTCCTCTAATGTTAATTAAATAATTTATATTATTTAATTAATTAAATCATTTCTATTAATTCTTATAATGTTAATTAAATAATTTATATTATTTAATTGATGAAATCATAAATTTAACACTAATTAAATAAATAAAATATTTATTTAATTAATAAAATCTTAAAAGGATATTCTCGCTTTCTTTCCAAAATCTGAACTCATGTGTATCTAATTAGTTTATTTAATTAGATAATTGATCAATTATCCTTCTCATCTTTTTCAGGATTTATTTCCTTTAAAAGAGAATCAAAATATTTCTATCTTTTCACATCTTATCTTATCTTGTTTTATTTCCTTTAAAACAATAAATCATAATCCTTCTATCTTTTTGAAATCTTATCTCATCTCATTGTATTTCCTCTTTTGTCAAAAATCAAATCCTTATCGAATCTTATCAAATATTATCTCTGTCCACATCAAAACTCTATAAATCTAACCTTTCACATGCCATTTGTATTGAATTCTTCAGACATCCTTATGCTGTCAAAATCATTCTTCTATCTTCCATCCATCGCCATCTATCATCTTCATCAGGTCATTATGCTGCAGAATTGAGCAACAGACATTCCTTCAACAATCAACCTTTGAAATCTTGCATTCTTGTGTAGGTGGAGAATAGCCACGAAGGTCAATCAAGTCTAGTTTGAAAATGGGTTTGCATGTACTTTTTTTATTTTTATTTTCATTCTAGTTTGAGCTTCATAGTGCTTGATAGGTTTAAATTAGTTTATTGTTTTCAACACATTAAACCATGCTGATTTTTCTCTATCTACATTTTTGCGTCCACTATGGGGCCTAGCCCCATTTTTAACATTAATCTACAAGTTTTTTGAAAGGATTTCGCATTCTGGAATTCAGATTTTCAGAAAAAAATTTCGTTTTGGCGCATACGAGGATTTATGTAGCGCATCTAAGGGTTTTTGTAGCACATCCATGGATTTTAATGACACTTTTTGTAGGTCTTTCAGCACATTCAGAGTTGTTTTGGCGCATATAGGGAACAAAACGACACTTATGAGGAACAAAATGGCGCATATACTTAGTCCATTTCATTAGAAATTTTGTAAAAAAATATATATTTTTTTTAGCACATTTAGGACTTCTTTTAGCACATTTAAGGTTTTTTGTAGCACATCTGGGACTTTTTTTAGTGCATCTAGCACTGTTTTAGCACATATGAGGTATGTTTTAGCGCATATGGTCTCTATTTCAATGCTTTTAGGGTAAATCTTAAAATGGCCATATATTGGTCGTATTTTGGTCTTTTTCATAGCTTGCTTTTTTGAAATGGGCTAGAATTTCATAAGATATCCAATGGTGTAGGTTTTTATCAACTTTGACAGAGTTAAAGTTCTCAAATTCTCACATATTCTTTAGCGCATATGACTTTTGTTCTAGCACATTTGTAATTTGTTTCTTTTTGTCTTGGTGACTTGTTGGTGAATCATACGGAGCTATAAAAGCATTGGGATCAATCACAACAACAATTTGGAAATAAAAAATAACCAGGTGCACTTGTTTCAACCTTCATCTTATTAATCTTGTTTGTTATACACTTCAATTTGGGGCATAAAATCAAATCTTGTTTGATCACATCATTGAAATTGGCTTAAAATTTTATTTTTCTTCAATCACACTTCAAAAATTGGGTCTAAAATTAATCATTTTCTTCCATCACATCTTGATTTGGGGTTAAAAAAAACAAGTGCTTGAATCATTTTATAAACATTTCAATTTTCTAAAGGGTTAATTAACAACTGTGAGTATGAATCAAGTGTTTTTGTGATCACAAACACCTCACTTGGTTTGCTCTTTTCAAACCCTTCATAGGAGGCTTGCTAGGGGATTTCATCACCCTTGGGGATGACCTCAATCAAAGTGTGAATTGAAAGACACACTTTTTTTGGGAGTTATAATATTTTCACTCTTGGGTAAGCCCCAAAGAACTTTATACCTTTGGGAAGTGAAGGTGAAGGGTGGGTTACCCCTTTCTTCTAGCTGTGTGGCAAGATTTTTCTTTCAAATCATTTCTTAGTCAACCTTATGTAGACTAGCTTGAGACCTAATTGGCCATACCTACTTGACTATTTCTAGGACTTGTTGATGTGTCTTCTTCAAGTGTGTGCTTGTTTAATAATCATCATTACATTCTTCAAATCTCAAAATTCAAAATTTCTTATGTGTCTTGCATGAGTGATTTATATGTGTACATGAATGATCATTCATTTAAACATTTCCAAATCAAGCTAAACACCAAACACGTAAAGACAAGTCACTACACCTTCTTCCAACACATTCATATCCAATCACTTTCATCCTAATCACCCTTCTTAGCCACATCCTATCCATTTCATCCTAATCAATCAAGTCATCCAATCTTGTCATTTCTTTAATCCAATCAACATCATTTTACACCATGAAAACATTGGAAGACATAGCACAAGAGTTTGTTCACATGCTTCACGTGGCTAAAACAAGTCAAGCACCCCTTCCCCAAGAACTCATTCACAGATTCCATGACATGATCCAAGAACATAAAACCATCCAATCACCTCAAATGCAACATATCATAGCCACTTGTCAAAGCCAACAACCACAACATCATCCCCTATCCATTCATTATCAACCAATGCCACCTAAACCTAATGTGTCATCCCCTTCCACCTCATACAAATATAATCCATTCACTTCTTTGTATGTCAATGCCGTATCAACCTATCAAGCCACACCATGACAAACATATGTGAATTTAAGTCCACCTGGGCAACAAAATCAAGAGCCTTTAAGTTCTAATGCAACCATTCACAAGGGGAACACTAATCTAGGTTGTGTACTCTCTAATTATATCATACCATCATCCAATCAAAATCAAAATCCTAAGCCAACACCTTCCACCCATCCACCTATAAAGGATGTGACCCAAGGGCTACAAGCAAGGAATCAACTGTCGCCATGTCATTCAACACATATACTTGAACATACAAAAGAGTCCTCAAATGTCATGCCAAGTCCTTCAAGTCAACCATGTCATCCACAACCCCTTGAGCCAATTCAAGATTCTCCCGTCATAAGTTCAAGTCACCCTCTTTCATGCTCCTATGTTGTTGACCATCAGGAACATGTCAAGTCTCTCCATGAGAAATCCCCTTCCACTTCCATTCAAGCAACCCAAGAGTTATATCAAGAGTCTACTCCAAAGCATGTGTAAACATCAAGCCCTAGTCCTAATCGAGATCAAATCATTTTCATCCAACCTATTCATAATCTATATCTTTTTTATGATCAAGATGATATCCATAATGATGAAGAGCCTATCCATGAGCAACTTGATCCTATACCCATCCATGAGAAAGATATTCCAAATTCACCTTCTCCTAGTCTTATCCATGATCTATGAACATCCACTTCCCTTGATGAGACACATGCCTCTGAAACCCACATAGAAGATCAAACAAATTCCTTGGATCTAAGTGAACACAGTGTTAATCAAGATCCTAATGATCCTCCATTAGCCACTATCAACCCCATTGCAAGTCCATCATATCCACTCCAAGGTCTTTCCACCCTCATTCATGAATTTTCCTCCTTAGAACAACAACAACCATTATCTTCCCTTGTGTCATTTTCTCCATCCAACAAGGAACTCATGTCTAGTGTTCCACCTACACCTAGTTCCATTGTCCATTGCACACTCCAAAACATGAACCACCAAGGTAGAGGTCTAGACCCTCATGAACAAGGTATTTTGGAGCCCATCCATGTCAAATTCCCTCCATGCTCTTATGGTCTTGGACATACACCCCAAGGACAACAAAGTAAATATGTTGGTACTTCCTCCATGCATCCAAAGTCCACCTCTATCCATCATAAAGCCTATTGTATTCCTAAAACATATGTTGCTATCCCTCCTCCATCATCCTACAAATGTCAAAAGCATGTGACCATACACCTTCCACCATCAAATTTTCCACCATTACTTCCAACTCCTAATATCCATCCATCCACTTTACCACCATTACTCCCAACACCTAATATTTCTACCATTCAATCCTCTTATCCATTTATCCATAAATCTTCTAAAAATCCTAATCGTGACCAATCAATGCACACATTGTCTAAACATGAAGCTTCCACTCATTCCACCATACCCATGGGATTCAAAAGAAAAATAAATAAATGCCTCTACACATAAAGTCAAAAATTCTAAAGGTCCTCATGCCTTAGCACATCAATAGAAAAATTCAAAGCAAAATACATCACAAAAGTTATATAAGCCCATACCTCCAAAAGAAAAGTCTAAGAAAAAAATGGTTTGGGTACCTAAGAAAAAATAAAGCAAGTCAAATGAGGCATCCACATCACAAAAATCCCAACCATCCCCTCCCATCCAAAATTCACATTCCATTCAAAAATCTCAAATTCCTAAAACCCACAAGAAAAATAAAAATCATAAAAACACTAAGTCTATGTGGGTACCAAAAGCACTACATCCTCCACCTCCTAAGCAAGCATCTCCATTGTTTCCTACAACCCATCCACATTAAAAGCTTTAACATTTATCACAGTGTGTGCAACCATTGCTCATGGTTCCCTTCCATTTCACAACAATCCCACATACCTCCATCTCCCCATCCTTCAACAACTATCCTACATATCTCCCCCACCATCTTCCTATGGTCCATGCTTTTGGCTAAGCCTCCCCATTCATATTTTGCATAAATCCCATATAAACCCTATCATCTTCCCTACATAATCTGTATCATAATCCATTATCTACCTAATCCATCTCTCTTTCATGTCATCCCTTACCAACATCTATGAGCATAATGACATTTGACATGGTCCATGCAATGGCATCTATCTCTAGTGGGACTACCACCTTTCATGGAACTAGACACTTGAGTCCCTCCTATCCATATTCCCCTTCTCCTATCCAAAAAGACAAAAAAAAAGTAAAGAGAAATCCCTTCGTCTAATGCTGAAAACCTGGAAAATAGGTGCCTTGGATAAGTACCATGATGAAAACCTAGCAAACAGGCATCATGTGTAGGTTGATCTTCTATGTCACTCACACTTGGGGGCACAATGTCTTATCTATCTAACCTATCATTTCCATCCTTCCTGCCATCTTTAGCCATCATACATACCTATCATATTGAGTCCACTTATCCACCATTCTCCTTTTGATCTTGATGAAGATATAGGGGAAAAAAGTTGAAACATGCTTTGGATATCTCTTGATATACCTCATCCTTCCAAACAAGCCTATCATTATCCTATTGTCATAAGCTTTGTCATGAAAAATCATAAGTATTGTACCTAGAATGGGGCATGTTATTCCTAGGTGACATAGTCTTTGGAGATCACATCCTTGCTCTCTTATGACACATACATCCATTCCATTCACTATGACCTATCGTTTCCATCCATCCATATATCATGAGCCTTTTATCCCTTATCCCATCACCCACCCTTCCATACATCAATTTCATCTTTCTCCTTGCACCTAGCCTTGGTTTTCCCTTGTTATTGGTATCTAGCACAAAGGCTACTCAAATTTCCATCCTTTGACACATCAAAACATTTCAGAAATCCAAAAAAAAAAATCAAAACATTTCAAAATCCAAAAAAAAAAAGCCAACAAAAATACAAGCAATAAAATCAATCCATCTAATTAATTCTTCCAATTTCATCTACTTAATCCATCACCTCAATCTGTTCATCCAACTAGTCAACCAAATCAATCATCTTCATCAAATCCATTCATCCATACATCAAATCAACTTCAATCATTCCAAGCAAATATCCAAATGCACATCAATCCTTAATCCATACCAATCAAGTCAATCAATCTTGTCAAATTATCCAATCACATCCTTTGACCAGTCTTGATCCTAATCTTGTCATAAACCAAATCAACCAATCAATCAATCAATTATCATCATCCTTGTGTTGCTCTAGGGATATGTCACTCCCCACAATGACAACACTATCATCATCATCAATCAATCAATCAATCAATAGTTTACAGCTTGACAATGGAAATACTTTGTTTGTTTTTGAATCATTTGTGCATGCTTCCTTGCTTGCTTGTGTGTGTTATCATTTTATCTTGCATTTGTATCAAATCCATATCATTCCAGATAATATTCATATCTTGTGTATGCTGGAGTAGCTTTTTGCACTATCCTTTGCATCTCAAGTCACATCATACCTTTTGTGCATTAGGACTTTAATGCTCTAAGTCTACTTCCTCATACATCTAGACAAGGTTGTATTATGCTGGGGCATGAGACAAATTGTCACCTTGGTCCTTATACGTTGGTGCATAATGTCTAGTGCTAAATCAAACATCATGGTTGCTCACTTTCATTGCAGCATAATGCATCCTTCACTTCTTCTATCATTCATCTCCTTCATCCACTTCCTATCTTGCATCATTCATCTTGTCTATCCTTATCATTTCATTTTGAGAGCCTACCCGTGTTTTTTCAACCCGCCTATCCTCTCGAGGGGGCATCATCATTCCATCATCCTATATTTCTATCATTATCCATTTTCCTCTATCCACACCTTAACTTCTTCGAAATGATGTTTCTTGACACAAATCTCATCATGTCAAACATCATCTCAAAGAGGGGAAAAATGTAGACACCTAAAAATGTCCATGTCTTGCAACACCTAGACATCTTGTAGTATGCTTTTCCCTAGGTACCCATGTCATCATCTAATTAGTTAAATAGATCTTATTTATTTGACTAATTTCATTTATTCCCTTCCTATGCATAATTCAACAATTCTTCTAATATTAATTAAATAATTTATACTATTTCATTAATTAAATCATTTTCATCCATTCCTCTAATGTTAATTAAATAATTTATATTATTTAATTAATTAAATCATTTCTATTAATTCTTCTAATGTTAATTAAATAATTTATATTATTTAATTGATGAAATAATAAATTTAACATTAATTAAATAAGTCAAATACTTATTTCATTAATAAAATCTTAAAAGGATATTCTCGCTTTCTTTCCAAAATCTGAACTCATGTGTATCTAATTAATTTATTTAATTAGATAATTCATCAATTATCCTTCTCGTCTTTTTCATGATTTATTTCCTTTAAAAGAGAATCAAAATATTTTTATCTTTTCACATCTTATCTTATCTTGTTTTATTTCTTTTAAAACAATAAATCAGAATCCTTCTATCTTTTTGAAATCTTATCTCATCTCGTTGTATTTCCTTTTTTGTCAAAAATCAAATCCTTATCGAATCTTATCAAATCTTATCTCTGTCCACATCAAAACTCTATAAATCTAACCTTTCACAAGCCATTTGTATCAAATTCTTCAGAAATCCTTATGCTGTCAAAATCAGTCTTCAATCTTCCATCCATCATCATCTATCATCTTCATCAGGTCGTTATGCTATAGAATTGAGGAACCAACATTCCTTCAACAATCAACCTTCAAAATATTGCATTCTTGTGCAAGTGGAGAAGAGCCATGCAGGTCAATCAAGTCTAGTTTGAAAATGGGTTTGCATGTACTTTCTTTATTTTTATTTTCATTCTAGTTTGTGCTTCATGGTGCTTGATAAGTTTTAATTAGTTTATTGTTTTCAACACATTAAACCATGCTGATTTTTCCCTATCTACATATCTTATTACCCCTATGTATAGATTTGTATGTATGCCAATGTCAAGCATAATAGAATTACCTGAAAGGTGATAATATTATTGATTTGAAGTAGGAGTTATAATTTTCAAATAAGTATTTTTTCATAAATCATTGACAACCATAATAATAAACAGATAATAGCATCCATACAATTTTGTTGATGTTAATTTTGAACTAATTTTTTTCATTTTGTTTGTTAATTTGACTTTACATGCGATCATAATATATCTCAAAAGATTGCATGCAAAATTTTTGGATGCAAGATTTAAAAATAGAGATTGTTGTCTCAATGTAATCAATGTTCAAGTAAATCTTTAATATTACACTCAATATACAACCTATGAAACATATGAATTTTGTCTGAATCTATGTCAGAAACAGAGAGATCTATACATAGGAAATATAAAATGAAACACAACAAAATGAGACCTTCTCTCCACCCTACCATATTGGGTCATGGAGCTGCATGGGCTCTCACCAAACCCCCAAGCAAGAATATACATCACCCACCACTCTGATCAATGGTGAAATGAATATTCCTTATTACATTCAATATAGTGTCTATGACGATCTAATTGTTTATTTGACCATTGTGACTAATTTTGTAGTCACTATGATTGTTATGAAAGGTCGTTTATAACACATTATTTCATGAAAATGCCCATTATGGCTGGAGTATGCTCTGCAAGAATAACAACAAAATATGAAGTTTAGTGTAGTGATCATATGTAATTGATAGACAATATGTAAATCAAGAGATATAAAGAGTTCTATAATTTATAATACATAATATGTAATGCACCTGTAATGGAAGGGATGGAATAAATAAAATATAGCCATACCTCGTGCACATGGAAGAATGTAGTATGAAGACAAGAAAATAAGGAATGATCTCCACCCTACCATATTGGGTCATGGAGCGCCATGTGCTCTCACCAAACCCCTGAGCAAAGAAATAAATTTTCCACCATTGTGATTAATGGTGAAAGCAATGTTTCGGCCCCTGATGACTTTATACAAGATCATTAAAATCTGCAATATGGTTGGAGTATGCTCTGCAAGAATAACAAAAAAAATGTGAATTTTAGTACAGTGATCACCTATAATTGATAAAAAATATGTAAATCAGCAGATATCAAGAGTTCTATATTTTATAATACATAATATGCAATGCACTTGTAATGGAAGGAATGAATTAAATAAAATTTAGGCATACCTCATGCACATGGAAGAATGTAGTATGAAGACAAGAAAAGAAGGCTTGATCTCCACCCTACCATATTTGGTTATGGAGCATCATGCGCTCTCAACAAACCCCCAAGCAAAGGAATAAATTGTCCACCACTGTGATCAATAGTGAAAGAAATATTTCGGCCCCTAATGACTTTATACAAGATCTAATAGAGTGAAAAGATCCACGAAGGAGGATTGTTTGGTTTGAGTATGGCTGCAAACATGAAAGGATAATGTAAAGTTTAGTGCAATAAACACATGACATTGGTAGACAATAAATAAATCACAAAATATAAAGACTTGTGAAATTCATAACAAATAGTATGCAACACAGTTGAAGTAGAATAAAGAAATTACATAAAATCTAGGCATACCTTGTGCACACAATGGCTTGCAGTATAAACACAAAAAATAAGGCCTACTCTCCACCCTACAATATTCAGTAATGGAGCCTTATGGGTTCTCACCAAACCCCCAAGAAGAAACATTAATTGTGCACCACTTTGATCAATGGTGAAAGCAATGCTTTGGCACCTGAGAAAATTTGTTGAGTTGAAATCAATGCTATACATTTTTTAATAAATTGACATGGAGTTGTGAAATAAGAAATGAAACAAAAGATATATAGCCTTACGTTGTATATAGATGGAATGTAGGTGAAGGCCATACACCATACAAACATGCACTCGTAAAGCTATTTAGCATTTTGGAGATTTGTACACCTTGTATATAAATAGAATGTAGTTGCAATCTACAATGGTTTGACTGGGATATAGCTACACAGAAGGGAAATGTGAACTTTGGTGAGGTGAACATGTTTTATTGGAAAGAAATATGTAAATTATGAAATTTAAACAATTCTATAATTTACAAGGGAAATATATGTAATACCATGATTACATCTCACACATAAAAAATGATAACAAAGCGAATATAGAAACGTTGGAGATTCTAGGGTATGTGTAGGATCATCATGGAAAAAACATTCCCTTAAGTGGCAAAAAATTTAGAAAAATCAGAGTTAGGAAACTTAAAGTAAAAATTTGAATAAGTTATCTATATTATTTCAAAAATATGTAAGAAGAGAATCTGTAGCAAATTGAATGTAGTTTCCAAACTACTAGGTTTCTTTAAAAAACAAAATCTATTTGGTGAAAATTTGAAATTTCAATGCAGTGGTACTTAAATTTTTGGGAAAAAATAAGTAGGTGTTTGTCTAACCACCCTAACCACAATAAAATGATAATATTTTTTAATAATATTTTAGATATAAACTTAGAGGACTCATGCCCCGATGTGATGCATATATTTTTTTTAATTTTTTTCCAAGTAAATAATTAATTATGAATTTTTTATTACAAATTTTTAAAAAATATAAAAACTCGTATGTCTGACCACCTTCACTTGGTCAAAAGTTCATGAAATTTATTTTTTCATTTTTTAATCCTATAGTATGTGAAGCATAGAATTTGACACATGTTTTGGATTCAAAAAATGTGATATTGTTTGAAAGCTATAGATGTTTTTCAATCAGCCTATCAATCAACACTTTAGTCATAATTTGAATAGAAAATGAATAATAATTAGTTATTAAATTCAAAGTAAATAATAATTTATATCGGTCAAATGCTGAGAATCTCCTTTAAAAACCCTTTTCGTTTCATCAATTTTGGGTAAAAAAATATTCGTCAGCCACATACCCATCATATTGCCACTTTTTGGCCCATCATGATCCTGCACATACCCGCTATATGCATGGAAATGAAAAGGGAAAGAGAAGAAATACACTTACCATAAAAAATAACAACATTTCATGATGATGGCAATGAACACTATTGTTGGAGAGGATCGACTTGTTTGATTTATAGTGCACTATAATTGTTGGTATGTATCCTACAATATCTAGCAAAATAGAAAGGAAGATCTACACATAATCCTAAAAAATCCAGTTCAAGTGAGGAATTCAGTTGTGGACATAGAAAATATAAAATGGAACACAAAAAAATGAGGCGCAACCATTGACCATAGTGATGAACAATGCAATGTGCATGTTTAGATGTATGTCATAGCATATGCAAAGAAGATTGATACATGTTGGCAGATTTTTGGAATGATAAACTATATTTTGAGTGTTCTACGAAATATTGATGCCATGATTGTTCGCAGTGGTGGACAATGTATTTCCCTATGTATAGATATGTATATATTTTATAGCAGATGCAAACACCATTGATACATATTGATCCCTATGTTTACTTTATGGGACATTCTTGGAATGATAAACTGTATTTTCAAGTGTTATATACAAGATTCATGCTTGGAAGAAATGGGCAAAGAATTACCACAACTTAAACTTTTGTAGAGATTTTGCAACCATTTCCCCATGGAAAGAGCACAAAATAACATCCAACAACCTTCACATAAATTCCACAACAACTAACTATGCTTGGGGCCTAACAAAAGCCTGCCCTTCTCACAAACGGGCCTAATGTTTTTTGAGGCTTGAACATGGCAGTCGTTGCTTACAACTGGCTGGATGTTTTGGATTTTTTTATCAAATTAGAAGTGTTTGGTGCGTCAATAAATAGGGAAAGTAGAATGGCTTCAATAGTAATTGTTGTATTCTTTTTGTGTAGTTGTCATCGTTGTAAGTAATAGTTTCCTTTCAAAGCCTTGGAAAACATAGCGAATGCCTATGCAAACCCCAAATGAAACAATATTGCAAGGGGTTTTTTCGATAAAGACCCCTTGTCACTTGCTTAAAACACACATCTCCCCGCTAGCTTACATGCAAAATAGGTGGCAAAAAATTATCACAGATGACACATTTCTTTTTCTTTTGCAAGGATCACCCCATGCAAAAAACACAAAATAACCTCCAACCACCTTCAAAGAAGTTGAAAAAAATTTGATTGAACTTGTACACTCATAGAACCTTAGCCTCTTTGCTCATGGATTGGATAGCAGGTACAGCAACAGAATGAGACCCAATAATGCCCTATTGGAAATTTCACAGACATTCGCTATGTTTCCCAAGGTTTTAAACATATGTGAGCAGATGTAATTTGACACATGTTGTGTATTATGCTCCCCATTTTTTTTAGAAAAAAAATTGAAAATCCTAAGCTTGAGCCAATTACTTCACAGAAAAATAGGTACCACATGTTTCAGTTGACAAAAGAAATTTCAAAAAATGCATGATGTGGGTCTCGAACAACAAAACTACAACTGTCAATTGAAACATAGGTACCCATTCTTTTTTGAGATGTCATGGAAAATCTCAACGAATAGAGACAAGGCTACGTGATAGGAAGTAGCAATGAATTTATGTGAAGTTCCACTGCTTTGTGTGAATGCTTACAGAATAGTTAATATCATGTGTTTTATGTGGGTTTTTTTATCTGGCTTACTATTGAAACTAGGATTGCTTCATTTATGGTTCACATTTTGTGGTGGAGGTTGTAAATCAATTTTTTAGTGCTATCTAAAGTCTATAAGTACACAACATAATTTTTTACTACTTTTTCAACCATTGCCCCATGCAAAAAGTAAAAAAGAACCTCCAACCACCTTCACATAAATTCCACAGCCAATCATTGCACTTGCACCTTCACAAAAGCTTGCCCTGCTTAGTCACAACTATCTTGAACAACAAGGGAAACCCAGACAATGACACCCAACAATGCATTATTGAAAATTGTGTAAACATTCACTATGCTTTCAGAGGATTTTAGAGGCAGGTGTTACTTACAACCATCACTACTAGTGTGTTGCAAACCATCACCACAAAATTGAGGCCATAAATAAAAACACATTGGTTGCAATAGTGGCCAAGATAGAAAAACCCACAAAACAAAATCACAGTAACATATAGCAACAGAACGAGACCCAACAATACCTTATTGAAAATTTCACAAATATTTGTTATGTTTCTTGAGGTTTTAAAGGACAGGTGTTATAATAACCACTAAAAAAAGGGAGAAGTATATGTTTCTTACAACTAATTTGACATGCATACATATCTGTACACACCAAAAGTAAAATGATACACAACAAAAGAAGCACATACTTTTTTGTGAAAATATATTTCAAAGCAATAGATTCCTATCTATGCATCAAACACATGAAATTGATAAAGATGTAGGTGGAAAAAAAAATGTACACCAATATATATGCATTGTTGATTGTTTCCTAGCAGCTTTAAAACTGGTAAGGCTAACGAATATTCCATTGAAAGTTCACACATATAGCCTACCGGCTAAAATTTTCCACGTAGAGGAAATCGTTGCAAAGTAATAAATATTATTTCATTTATCATTTCCATATAGAGGTGATGGTTGCAAAGTAATAAAACAGACCAATAACAACATTGTTTCATATATGTTATCCATACACTGTCAATGGCCACAATAATATTTAGAGTTCTAAAGTTACCAAAGAAATTGAACAGTTTATGTTACTTTCCATAAGGAATTGTTGACTTTTGTTCTGTGGATTTAGTTGCTTTGAATATTTTGAGCCACCACAATGATGACTATTTTTGCAAATGACATACATACATATGCACACCCAAATTTTTCAACACATGTGAAAGAAATATAGATAAGTTTAAATGCACATATATGTGTATGTTGCCCGGGCAGAGGAAATAAACATCACTTGGTACAAATTGTCATGGAAACATTGTTTCATGTATGGGATCCATATATTGGCGATGGTTACAATAATACCTTGCATTTAAAATTTACCAAAGTAATCGAGTAGTTTATGTTATTTTCAATAAGGCATTGTTCAGTGTTGGGTTATAGATTGAGTTGCACAACATACGCAACAAATATTATAGCCAAGAACCATATGATATCCATATCCAACATGACATTATTGTTGGATTATGGCTTCCAATTTTTTCAATGATGTCAAAGGGGGAGAGAGTGCAGCGAAAAATTCCTTGACATTCTTAGGGGAGTAGTATTCTAAATTTTGGTAGTGTACTTACCAATTTCGACACTTAGTCATTTTTCTCTAAGTGTTGCCATCAATGCCAAAGGGGGAGATCATTGGAATATTTCTTCCAATGTTTTCATTGATAGAAAATGAAGTCATCTTCATGGTCTATAGATCTGTATCTAGTCATACCAGAAAATAAAGTGCAATACTGTGTGTTACCGACAAAATATATGAAGAATACGGTATTCGGCAAGTCAGTAAATTTGTCTACTTCACTAGATCATCTTTTTGTGTTGTGGAACCATAAGATTTCTTGGTGAGCATGTATATTATCTTATTACTGAATTTTGTGGTGTTGCATTAGTGGCAGTACGAGCTTGGAGGTCCGGTAGGATGTTTTATGTCTATTTGTTTGTTGTAGCCGACTCAGTGAATGTGGGACATTGTGGATGTGTAAAGTGGAACTATGTAAAATGTATTTATGTTCAAAAATTTAATTATGGGTCTCAACTATAGTCTAGCCGATGGTGTTAGATCCACATTGAAAATCTAATTGTAATTTTGGACTGACAATTAATAATATTTCCAAGTTTTACTAAGGCTAACCTATAGCAATTGTATTTCTAGTTGTGGATATATAAAAGATTTGATATATCATTTAATGTGTGTGAGAAAGTAGTGTGCTGGTGTGTTGGGATTATCAGGAAGATCCAATAAGCGATTATGCATAGTTTCACTTGTGCATTAGTAGTTCTTCAGTGTGAATTGTGCAGATAATAGTAGAATTGTTGAATATGTCTGAAGGATAGCAGATTGTCATCAGAGCTTAAATGGAACTATAATAAGGCATTGTGATGCTATTTCATTAGTTAACTCTTTTGGATTTATTCTAAATATTTGTAGGGCAGTGAGCCCATCCATTTTG
Source organism: Sequoia sempervirens (assembly GCA_007258455.2). NCBI lineage: Eukaryota > Viridiplantae > Streptophyta > Pinopsida > Cupressales > Cupressaceae > Sequoia > Sequoia sempervirens. The sequence continues at coordinate 217,416,289 of VDFB02000017.1, forward strand.
AGTAGTGAGCCTGAATGCAAGTGCATTCCCATTTTCTACTTCTTATTTTGGGTATACTCATATTATATTGTGGATTGGTCATCCACCGTGTTTTTTCCCCTAACAGGGTTTCCATGTAAAAAATCTGGTGTTATGGTGTTGAGATTATTTTCTTTCTGTTGATGCATATTTCTTTTATTGAATGGTTAAGTAAGTTAAATCATAGAACAATAAATTTGAATTTTTTCTCAACACTAATTCACCCCGCTCTCAGTGTTGCTTGTTTCCAACAATTATGATTAGACATGTAAAAGTAGTAGGGAGAACATTTAAGGAGCATTAGATGCATATGAAGACATACACACTCACATATACAAATACATCATAGACACATATATCTAGGGTATGTGCAGGATCATCATGGAAAAAACAGGCCCTTAAGTGGCAAAAAATTTAGAAATACCAGTGTTAGGCAACTTGACGTAAAAATTTGAATAAGTTATCTACATTATTTCAAAAATATGTAAGAATAGAATTTGTAGAAAATTGAATGTAGTTTATAAACTACTAGGTTTATTTAAAAATAAATAAAATCTATTTGGTGAAAATTTGAAATTTCAATACAGTAGTACTTAAATTTCAGGGAAAAAATAAGAAGTAGGTGTCTGTCTGACCACCCTAGAACCATAATAAAATGATAATATTTTTTTAAAATATTTTATATATAAGTAGAGGACTCATGTACCAATGTGATGTATATTTTTTTGTATTTTTTTTCCAAGTAAATAATTAGTTATGAATTTTTTTATTACAAATTTTAAAAAATATAAAAACTCATATGTCTGACCACCTTAACTTGGTCAAAACTTCATGAAATTTATTTTTTATTTTTTTAATCCTATAGTATGTGAAGCATAGAATGTGACACATGTTTTAAATTAAAAAAAAAGGTGATACTGTTTGAAAGTTATAAACATTTTTGAATCAGCCTATCAATCAGGACTTTATTCATAATTCTAATAGAAAATGAATAATAATTATTTATTAAATTCAAATTAAAGCATAATTTATATTGTTGGAAATCTGGGAATCTCCTCTAAAAACCCTTTTCGTTTCATCAATTTTGGGTTAAAAAAAAGTCATTAGCCACATACCCTACAAATACCCATAATATTGCCACTTTTTGGCCCATCATGATCCTGCACATACCCTCTACACATAAGTCTGTCAAGATATTGTATGCACTGAGAACATTGAAAACAAGATTAGAAAAAAAAATTATTAAAAAAACTCACAAAAACCTCTAAATGTTGAGTTGTGTATGCATACATGAATACATATCCATTACAGACACATATATCTACACACATCTATATCAGAAAGTTGTATGCACTGAGAAATTTGAATTATATGCATGTATTTATGTATATGTATACATAAATGTATACATGTATACATAAATGTATACATGTATACAACCATGTCCACAAGTATATATAAGAACAGCTGTAAATACTGATACATCTATTAAAGAGGAAAACATAACTATATAACCAAAGAACATAAAATAAAACTAGGAACATACACTTAAAGCAACATAAAGAATATAAAAGAAAACAAATGTATCTCTTTTTGTTAAACATTATAATTTATACTTCATCATTTTAATATATAACTAGTTAAAAGAACAACAAAGCAATAAGTAGAAAGGAAAGGTCTTCTGATGTGAAAAGCACTGCAAAGAAAGAAAAGGAAAGAAATGTCTAGTCAACAGAAACTATAACAAATATCCAAAGTCACAATTAGGCATGATTGTTTTGGAATTCAAGGCATTACGACAACTATCTTTGGAGACTTACACGATAGGGGAAATAGCAGACAAATCTGACAACAACAACTTGCACTAAGCTTCAAAGTTAATTCTTGCAACTTTGACTATTGTTGTTTTAAGCCTTGTTTCTAAATTATAGGTCTGATTTTTAATAAAAACAATGAAAAAAAATGAGGTGTAGGTGACAACATTGATAATAGAATCAGTGGTCGAGTATGTTCAGGATCATGATGGGCCAAAAAGTGGGAATATGATGGGTATGTGGCTGACGACTTTTTTTTTACCCAAAATTGATGAAACAAAAAGGTTTTCTAAAGAAGCTTCTCACCTTTCCACCAATATAAATTATGATTTACTTTGAATTTAATAAGTAATTATTATTCATTTTCTATTCAAATTACGACTAAAGTCCTGATTGATAGACTGATTAAAAAACATCTATATCTTTCAAATGGTATCACATTTTTTGAATCCAAAACATGTGTCACATTTTATGCTCCATATACTATAGGTTTAAAAAAAGAAAGGTTGAATTTCATGAAGTTTTGACCAAGGTAAGTTGGTCAGACATACGAGTTTTTAATAGTTATTTATTGTGGTTAGGGTGGTCAGACAGAAACCTACTTATTTTTTCCCTGAAATTTAATTACTATTGCATTGAAATTTAAAATTTTCACGAAATAGATTTCTTTTTTTTTAAACAAACCTAGTACTTTAGAAACTACATTCAATTTGCTATAGATTCTCTTGTTACATATTTTTGAAATAATATAGATAACTTATTAAAATATTTACATCAAGTTTCCTAACTCTGATTTTTCTAATTTTTTTGCCACTTAAGGGCCTGCTTTTTCCATGATGATCCTGCACATACCTGGTCATTGTAGTAGAAGACTTGTATTGCAACATGTAAAGCTCTTTTGTTGATATCTGCAATAAGCTTGTTGCAACCTCATCAAAAGAAGTAGCCGAAATCTCGCCTATGTGGTCTTCCATCTATAGCTACAATAAATATCAAAAGTCACAATCAACTATTATTGTCTAGAATTTAGGGCAGAACCATGTATTTTTCCTAGACTCTTCACATTTTTTCTTGCATTGTCTTCCATTGGCCTACAACGAACATGCAGCATAATAGAATGCATCAATTTTAATATAGTTTACTATTGCCTTGAGAGTAGCTTGCAAAGTTTCTAGCAAGCCAAGGGAGTGATCCAAGATATATATGCAATAGTGACTCTCCCATTTTCCAAAGCAACCTTTTGAGGCACTGTCTAGGAGGGCTCAACGTTAGGGGGATCAATATGTCCTCTTTGGATCAAGGGTTTTGCTTATGGTATGTCAGGATTTACATATAGAATAGTTCATGTGGTTGTGTTCAAAACTGGTCCATTGAGATACCCAACATGTGCATTTTTAATAGCAAGGATGAGAGCTGAACGAGGGGTGTACAACCTTTCCATCTCATCACCCTTTCTTTCCCAATTTGATCCCTACAAATTAACATCAATTGAAAAGGATGACAAATCATTAAGTTTAACAGTCCTCTGAATTGTTTGGGACTGATCCTTTCTTTGTATAGTTGATACCATTCCCACATGCACCACAGTGCCAATAATATCAATCAAACTATTATTGCTGCAATTTGCAAATTCATTTATTGAAATGAATTTAAATAATTTCTTTGGCACAAAGGCCTCATCTTCATAGTATTTTAACATTTATTTTTGATCCAAAATGATTTCCATCTAGATATTTAACTTATTAAATTTCCTATATGCCTATCTGACCAACCCCTTTGACACATAATAAGTACGACCCACCTCAACCATATCATAATGCAATTCTGCTATGTCATTAAAGCAAGTAATTTGTATTTATGTTCCCTCATTGTCAAAAATATCAAAGCTAAATACTCAGCCCTTGCACCCCTGTTTGTTGTAATGGTGCATATCCCTTTTTGTTGTTACTCAGCCTTTTATTATCCATTTGGTTTGGTAAACATTCAGCCCTTTAACATGGCTGATATTTGTAGGAGAATCACGTTGTCTTGGGGATGTATTAATCCCAAATTTTGAGGCTCGTTTGGATGGGGAGGGTGACTCGCAACCAACTATTTGTTCTTCTTGATCTCTAAACAAATGTCTAGGTTTTCCAATTAGCCATCAATCTGACATTTTGACATCTAAGGACAATATGACAATCTCCCTGGAACCAAACGAACATCAAATACTTTAAAATGTAGTCCCCACAAACAAGAAAGCATAAAACTACAAGTACAAGTAGTGCAGAACAATATCTAACCTTGATTCCCGCAACTTTCTACATAGATAGTTTGTCAAGCATAAGATGGAACCTATTTTCAATGCCCCTGTAAACAAAAGGTCGTTGTATTTTGCAGGAAAAGTTCCTATTTGGATGTGGGTCCCATCAGAAAAGGATGACTTTGTATCAGTCAACCAAGCTTTGATCACCTCCTATTTTTTGGAAAGACATTAGCTAGAGAACTAGAGATGGGACAACATCTCCAACATCAATGGATCCTATCGCATGTGTTGTTAAGGCTAGATTTACATTTGTATCCTACAAGGCAGTTAAAATCAGTGAAGTGGCATGAATGAGATGTTCATGGTTGTGACTCAAGTCTAGAAGCAAACAACAATATTGACACATTTGAAAATTGTAACGTTTTCCCCTCTAATACATAGGTTACTCCCAAATGGCCAAAAAATTGAAAGGAAAAGTAAAGAAAAATAGTTTAAATATAAATTAGTTAGAACATATATCATAACAACTATTAATTCAAATGAAGCATATTATTGGTTCGCTTTCTGCACTTGGAAAAGTGTCAATTTAATTGTCAGCAGCAAAAAAAAAACAAGAAACAAAATTATAGGACTGGTGCTTGAGGATTATTTGTCAGCTTGGGTAAACCTAGAGGCCACCGACATTGTTGGGGCTGCTCTTTTAAAAGTTGAGAGCTACAACACTGACGACTGACTAGAAGGTATAAGAATTCAAAACACATGAGCTCTCAATTTTTTTGCACAGGCATTAAGAATATGATAGCAAAGTATTAGTGAAAATAAAGGCTTCAATGATTCATATAACACTTAATATACAATTTGTTATTCCAATTTTTTTGTTTCATTTTTTTAATCTCTCAATATTTTTCTTGGAGACATCAACAATACAAAGGAAAAGAAAATAATTAGGAAAAAGGCTTCAATGTTCTATATAATAGTTAATATAAAGTATAGCACTCGAAGAATTCCCTATCAAGGTTTAAACAAATAACAAATATTTTCACAAAATAATAAAAATTGGGAAGAGTGAGTATGTATATTATTTACATCTACTTTGGCATACATACATATCTACACACAGGAAAATTTAATATTGTTTTTTATATGGCTTCCATTTTGTGCCAATGGTTGTAACATAATAAAATAGTCTATGTTGTTTTCCATAACACAATCTTAATTGTTGTTCTCTAGCTTTGGCTATATTGTTTCATTTTCAATGCATAATAAGATAGTTAATGTTATAGATTTTATGTTATCCAAAAGGCATTCTTGATTATCATTGCCACTGATTTTTTTTCCACTATGTATAGAAATCTACACATGTGATATTAGATGCAAAAAACATTATTATAAAACACTAAAAATACATCTTATGATTCCAAGGATGTCCCAGCAAAATAAAGATAGGGATCACTATGTATCAATGTTATTTGCATCCACTATGACATACATACATTCCTGCACATATGGGAAACACATTGTCCATCAGTACAATCAAATGTGTGTACAATTTTTGACTAGGCATTGTTAACTATCGTTATGTGGCTTTACCAGCGATTAGAAGTGTAAGAAAGGAGAGCAATCTTCTATGAAGGTGCATCTTCGATCATGGAATGTGAAGCTACTGCCGAGGTAGCAACAAGTTTTTTGGTGTTTTCCTGCATGGGGCGATAGTTGGAAAAGCAAAAAAAAAGTGTTGGCTCTGATAATTTATTGTGCATTTGTTGGAGACGCTGAAGAAAGCAAGGAGCAGAGAGGTACACTTGAACCAAGGAGGAAGAAATGGAATTTGAAAAAACCCTTTATATTTCTAGCTATTCTTATACATACTTATGGGCATGGTTGTATGCATGTATACATATATAGAAACATCTATGCATGTGATTCAATGTTCTTAGTGCATACAACATCTTCATACAATTGTGTGTTGGAAAATGTGTTTGTAATGCATTTGTATGTGTGTAGAAAAACACAAAAGTATGTGTTTCTTTTGTTGCCTTTCATTGTTCTTTTCTTGTGTGCACATATGTGTGTGTGCAAAATAAGAATTAGACAATAGTATACGGAAAATTCACCACCAGCAATTCACTGCCAATAATTCATTGTGGGAAAATTTTCTATGGTGGTGAATTGCTAGTGATGGTGAATTTTCCCATGGTGAATTGTTGACGGTGAATTTTCCATCGGTGAATTGCTAGCAGTGAATTTTCCTAGAGTTGTAGACAAGATTCATATAAACTTGTCCCCCTATCTATTTCTTTGCTAGGATAGTTCTTATTTGTTTTGTACTCAAGGGGAATTTTTGCAATAATAGGATTCATATTAAGCATAATAAGAAAGATTGTTTGGCACATCCAATGTGCTGAAAAGCTCTATGAAGTTAGGAAAATAGTATAAACTATTTTATGGCTTCAGCTCTCACAATATTCTTTCATATTTGATTCGCAATCCAATAGTAAATGTTATAGAATTTATGATGTTGTCCATAAGGAATTATCGGTTGTTGGTCTATAGATGTGGCTATATTGTTTCGTTTATGATAAGATGCTATTGAAAAATAGAATTTACTAGGTTGTTGTTGAAACTAATATTTTTTTATTTAAGGCGTGAGTGTCTATGTTTGTATATGGAGTTTCTACTATTGATACTAACTAAAAAATTGTTGGAATAATAAACCATATTTTGAGTGTTATATCAAACATTGATTCCACATTCTCTATAGAACTTCTTCCTTGAATAACTTCTAATAGCTTTTCAACACATTGTATGTAGAAAAATTGTTTCTTATTATGCTTACTATAAACCTGACTATATATGAATGTTGTCTACATCTATTTTTACTAATAAACATATGTGCACACAAGAAAAGTAAAATGAAACACTATAGCAGATGGAAACACCTATAGAGCACAAAAATTCACAATAACAAATGCATGCAAAATCAATGTTGGATTGTTCTTTATTTTTAAATAAAAAAATTTGGCGTGCCAATAGAGAAGGCTAGCAAAATTGCATCAACATTAATTGTTGTATGGTTTCTATGTAGTTGCAATGGTTGTAAGTAACACCTTCCCTTAAAACCCTCAAAAAACATAGCGAATGTCTGCAATTTTTGATAAGGAATTGTTGGCAAATCAAACACTATAGCCTACCACAAACATACATATATTTACAAACTATATTATTATATTTATGGCTTCCGTTTTGTCTCAATGGTTGTAAAATAGTTAATCTCGTGTGTTTTTTGCAATTTTTTCCATCCAGGTTGTTTTTGAAACCAATATTGATTCATTTATGGTTCGTGTTTTGTGGTGAAGGTTTTGAATCGGTCTATTACTGCGAGGATTTTTTGTTTTGCAATATTTTTATGGTGATGGTTGCAACACAATGAAATAGTTAATGTTATACATGTTGCATTATTTTCTGTAAGGAAGTGTTGATTGTTTTTCTCTGGGTTAGGGTATATTTTTTTCCTTTTTGATAATGTTCTATTGAAAAAAGACTATATAGTTTGTTCAAACCAATATTGTCTCATTTATTGTTCAGATTTTGTGGTGATGGTTTGGCATGTGTTTGTTACTATGATTTTTAGTGTTTTACGGGTCTCTCCATCTGGGTGACTGTTGATAACAATATTGGTTTATTTATGGCTTTCATTTGGTGGTGATGGTTGCAATGCAATAAAATAGTTAATGTTATGTAGTCCATGTTGTTTTGCATATAAGGAATTGTTGTTTGTTTTTGTCTACCTTAGGCTATACTATTTCATTTATGCTTCTGTTTAGTGTGGTCGAGAAAAAGGTGGCGGATTGTTTTTTACTTTTTAAATAAAAAATGTTTACCGCACCGATAGAGAAGGCCAGTGAAATGGCATCAACATTAATTGTTGTATGGTTTATGTATAGTGGAAATGGTTGTAAGTAATAGCTTCCCTTTAAAGCTTTGGAAAACATAGCAAATTCCTACGCAATTTTTGATAGGGCATTTCCCTATGGCTATATTGCTTTTTTCCTGACAAGGTCCTGTTAAAAGAAAGGCTATATTATTTCAATTTTTAGAAAGGAATTGTTGGGTGTCATTCTCTGGGTTTAGCTTGTTGTTCAAGATAGCTATGAGTGAGGAGGGCAAGCTTCTCTGAAGGTGCAAGTGTGATCATCAACTATGGAATTTTTGACAAGGTGGTTGGAGGTTATTTTGTGTTTTTTTGGATGAGGCGATGGTTGTAAAGCAACACAAAAGTTTCGGTTGTGATAATTCTTTTCTCATTTTTTTACAGGCAATGGGGGAAAAGCAAGCGGAGAGAAAGAAAGTGGAAATAGGTTCATTTGGAGCAATTGGGAAGAGGTGCAGGAATAGGTGCATACTGAAAAACCATTACTTGAGCCATTCGAAAATAGTTTATGTTATTTTCCAAAGGGAATTGTTGATTATTCTTCTATAGCTTAGTCTATATTGTTTCATTCATGGTTTCTGTGTAGTTGCGATAGGTTGAAGGCAATATTGTTTTTTTTGCGTTGGTTTGTTATTGTCAATTCGTGTGTTTTTTGTGGGTTTTTCTGTGTTTTTTCTCTTCTTTTGCAGAGTACAATCAACAATACGTAAATGTGTGCATCTAACTTGAGATTTATATATCAGTGTAACTTTTAGTTTGCAGCTACATATATATGTATTGCATGTGTCAAATATACCTTTTTAGATAGCCGTGAGTGGGGAGACCAAGCTTCTTTGAAGGTCCAAGCGCGATCTCCAGCTATGGAATTTTTGTGAAAGTGGTTGGAGGTTATTTTGTGTTTTTTTGCATGGGGCTATGGTTTCCAAGTAGTACAAAAGTGTTGGTTGTGATAATTCTTTCCCATTTTTGTGTAGGTTGTGGAGAAAGAAGTGAGTGGAGAGAAAGCAACTAGGAATAGGTGCATTTGGAGCAAGCGGGAGGAGCTGCGAGAAGAGGTGCATAAATTGAAAAGACCATTACTTGAGTCTTTCAAAAATACTTTATGTTATTTTTCAAAGGGAATTTTTGATTCTTCTTCTATAGCTTAGTCTATATTGTTTCATTTATGGTTTCTATGTAATTGTGATGGGTGGAAGGCAATATTGTTTTTTTTTGCATTGGGTTGTTACTATGAATTTTTTTGTTTCTTATGGGTTTTTTTGTGTTTTTCTCATGTGTGTTTTGTAGAGTACAATCAACAATGCGTAAATATGTGCACCTAACTTGATATATATATATATATATATATATATATATATATATATATATATATATATATATATTGATGTAGCTTTTGTTTTGCAGCTCCATATATATTTATTGCATGTGTTAAATACACCTTCTTAGTTATTATTTCTTTCAGCCTCAGAAAAGGAGTTGTTAGAATGATAAACTATATAGTAAGTGTAACAAGGAAGATTGATTTGACCATTGATCAGAGTGGTGAACAATGTATATTCTTGCTCAAGGGTTTGGTGATAGCCCATCCAACTTAATGACCCAATATGATAGGGTCAAGCGCAGGCCCCATTTTTTTATGTTTGATTTTATATTTCGTATCTCTAGGTCTGTGTGTTTCTAACATTAGACGTAGACAACATTCTTTTGTTTGAATACCACCTATGGATATATCTGTATAACAACCACTTCTATGTAGGTGGTTAGAGGTTATTTTGTGTTTTTTTACATGGGGTGATGGTTGCAAAAGCAAAAGAAAAGTGTCCCTGTGATATTTTTTTGCGAATTTTTTGCAGGAAAGCTAGCGGGGAGAGGTGTATTTGAAGCAAGCGGGAAGAGTGTATATTTTCTACATCTAATCCCATGTACATACATTTGTACATGACTTTTTTACTATGTATATTTCTAAACAATAATTTCCTAGATATGCATCCAATCCATGATGTTGGATTTATTTCTATGTATCTATGTGAAATTAGATGCAGACAATATTTATATGCACATCAACTTCTACATTAAGTGTAATAAAAAGCATTGATATCACCATTGATTATAGTGGTGGGAAATTTATTTTTGGTCTACCACTATAATCAATAGCAAGACCAATGTTTCATCTCACACTTAATATATATACATCCACTCAAAAAAATCCTTATTAAGGCCTAAAAAATTAAGAACAATCCTTAAACACACACAAAAATAGCTAAGAATTCCTTATGAAGAAGAACATGAACTAATTTATTACTTTGCAACTATCGCCACCACATAGAATCCATAAATCAAATAATTTATTCAAGGCCACAAAAGAACAATCAACAATTCCCTATGGAAAATAACATAAATTGTTTTAAAATCTTGTAGTTCTCAAATTGATGCAAATTTCATCTTATTAGCATAAGTTTACTTAGGCATATTTAATTCCTAAGTTATAGGTTTTATCCTTGTCTTGTTGAGCTATCTTGTTACTCAAGATAAGATTAGGTTTATGCATCTTTGCTTTTATAAAGCAAATTATCTCTTGTAATTATTTTTTACTTTGAATATATCAATTTGCACATCTTTTGCAAATCTCTTCTTTTTTGTTTTTCTCTTCTGTGGAAGGTGATTTTTCTAGTTTGCAATTAGATCTTTGTTTCTAACATGGTATCAGAGCCTTGATTTGTAGCCCCTTCTCATCTTTTTTAGAGGAATTCATTACAGAGCTCGTTCGAGGTCCCTCGAGGGTTTCATTCCTTGAGCATCTTTATGCAGCATCTTGGATCAGATCAAGGTTTTTCATTGGATTCAGAGTGCTAGAAAAAGTCAGAAATGGTTTTTATTTCATTCATTTTGGTCACCGTTTGCTAGATCTGCGAGGGTCTCAAGCTCGATGATTTTTTTGATAGATCTAGGGGTCGCCTAATTTTTGGAGCACTTTGGGCCCAAACAGACCTGGCCGTTGGATTCACAACACCCAAAAACCCCTATTTTGATATAAAATTTGTTCGATTTGGGAAAATTTGTCTGAAGAGGCAAAAAAAAATTGACCAAGGGTCGTATGGCTCCCAGGCACAGTTTTCGAGTCTCAAATTTTGAAAAAAATTTAAAAAATTCAAAAAAAATCAAAAATTAGTTTTGATTTTTGAACGGCCTGTTCAGAATAGACTGTGCCACCCCCGCGCCACCCCCGCGCTACTCCCACTGGCCATGCCGCTCCATTCTCTACTAGTCCACCGCTCTAGTTTCCAGCCCCCGAGGGCTTATATTTGTAGTGAATGGTCTTGTTGGGGACCGACCCCCTCACCTTAGTCCCTATCGGCTTCTTCCACCGAGCCAGTGGTCACATCGGTGTCCAAGCACCTGCGCTTTGCCTACCATTCTTCTTAGCCCTAGGCCTGGTCATATCGGCGATTGGGGGTTATGTTGAAGGAGCCAGCCACCAACCCCTGGTCTTACATGCGACTAGGGGCTGAATATTTTTAGCCCCTGAGGGCTACAAGGAACCTTATTGGGCGAAATCAGACTTTTTTGGAGCACTTTCACATAAATGGGCATAACTATCACATACGACATTATTTTTTGGAAAACGAGATATCGTCGGAAAGCTATTTCTGAGCTCTACACAATGGTGTGGGTAAAAAGATATATATTTTAAGCCTTGGAAGTCATATGTTTCCGTTTTCACTCTGGGAAGCATATCTTTTGACTCACTTATCCATTTTTCATTATTTTCGCGGTATCAAAAAGCTAGTTTCAGCCTCTATGCAGATCTGAGGTCATTTACAGAATATGTGTACCTTATTTAATAAATGCATTCATTTTTGTTTCATGCACTATATTTTCATTTTTGCTTATCTTTCTATAGTTTTGCATTCTCTCCTTCTGCAATCATTGGGTATTGTAATAACAAACTGATATAAAGTTCCATTAAGGGGGGTTCTTGCATTCATCTTTCATATTGGTGACAACTCGCATGAATTTTTCTAGTTTCTTGTTGTTTCCTTTAGCTTCTTTCTTGCTTCACTGGACACATTTTTGGTTTGCATCGGTTCACACTTCACATTGGGATTTTATGGTTCTTGATCCACATTGGTTCAATTCTTTCTCAGTTTGAAGGCCATGTTTTTATGGTTAATGTTCTAGAATCTTGATGGTACTTGTCCTATGGGAAGTTTTAGTTTTAGTTTGGCATTGGCTTTGAGAGACACAACTTCTAGGTTTGTCATCATTATGGGTCCTTTCATCCTTTCATCTACTATTTTTCACAGATTCCAGGGTTGATCTAGTATGCGAGTTTCCAGTGTTCCTTGGCAGTGTGTCTGTTGTTGCATTTATGATTCTGATATGGTATTTTGTAAATAGAAGTATCCTTCCTTTCTTGTCGGATTTGGGGTTCCAGTGTTGCTTCTTTAGAGTTCTTCCAGTGATTCTTCACAGCAGTTCATCTCACTAAGGGGGGGTTTTTCCCACTGCATTTTCTCTCTCTTTGTATTTGTACATGAGTACCTAATCGGGCCTTGTTTTGGGACTCATATTTGCATAATAATCAACTTCTCCCTAAGTTGCACTTATGGGGGGGTGTTGGTGTAATTAATATCTAATTCCTAAGTTACTTGTTTTATCCTTATCTTGTTGAGCTATCTTGTTGCTCAAGATAAGATTAATTTTATGCATCTTTTCTTTTATAAAGAAAATTATCTCTTGTAATTATTTTGTACTTCGAATATATCAATTTGCACATCTTTTGCAAATCTTTGCTTTTTCATTTTTCTCTTCTGTGGAAGGTGATTTTTCTGGTTTGCAATCAGATCTTGGTTTCTAACAATTACAACCATTGCCAACACACACAAACCATAGAACAATTAATCTTGATACCATCTAGCGTTCAAGAGAGAAAACATCCACAGTACATTTTCCCTCAATTGACTAGCTGGGAAGGCTATGAATTCAAACCTTTTGTTGGCTATAATAATGCCTTGCTTCAGATTAGGCAATATATTATAGGCAACAAAATATTTGAATTTTTAGACTTCTCACTAAGTCAAATCATGGAAAATTTAGTCTAGATATTTGCGCTCTTCATAAATTTGAAGAGGATTTGTTGCATAGCAAGGAAAAAATATGGTATAGACATCTATTTAGATATAGTAGCTTGTGTATAAATAGATATATATATATGTGTACATATATATATCTGGCTATATGTGTGTGCTCTTGATTGACCCTTAAGGTGTTTATTCTGAGTTTTGATGGCTAAATATTTGAATCTGAACACCATTAAATTATGCTAATTAAGTACCATATGAACCATGTTTGGAACTCATTTTAATAAGAATTATATATTAAACAAAACATTCATATATATATATTTTTAATTTATTAGATAAGTGCTACCAAGAAATGGGGGTAGCTCCCAAGTACATACTAACAAAGGTGCTCAGAGCCCATAGGAATCATGAAGAAAGCCTGTAGGAATATAAGAAAGATGCAGCATAAGTACATAAGCAAACAAAAATAACATAGAAAAAACCACCCCCGCAAAATTTATTGTTCCAGAGCTTGGAAAATCATCGCCAGACAACCACCCATGTTTGTAAGCCTTTGGAGGCTCCCATCGCCGAGCCAAGACTGATCAGAGGCCATGAACCAAGAGAAGGCCACAAGATTTGTGTTCTTCATCCCATTCTAGAAGACCTCCCATGCATCCGACATAAAATTCCTTAGAGCCTCCTTACACAGGTTTGACATTTCAACATTTGTTCCTTCACCAGAATCATCCTCCTCCATCACCATTTCTAGATCAAAGAACATGCGTAAGAAGCTAAGACAACCTTCAATCCTCATCTCCAAGGTTGCATTAGCTAGCGCATGAACATTCTGATCAGACACAATTTGCACCAGGCTAACAAACACTCTTTCTCTAGATTCACATATGTCCACGAGTGCTCCAATCACCATCTCATATACGATGTCATCACACCAATGCTTCTTATCATTTAAAACCCATGATACAATCTCTGTGATTGCTCTCAACACAATCACATCTTGGATAGCGAAGAGTCTTTGACATTGTGCAGGTAAAGACTCCTTTTTGCATGGGAAAGCCAATCCGAACTAGAATACCATCTTTGATAGTCACTTTTTTTGGTAAACTGGATATTCCCACCTACCCTAAATAGCTACACCAACCCAACATTTCCCAAAGGTGTATGCAATGACCCACCAATGCACAAGTATTAATGTCAGACCACGTGGAACCACTTGACTCATGGGTTGTTGGAAGGAGTAGAAGTGCCTACACATGTACTGATAATGTCATCAGATAAGATCCCCTATAGACCAAGCCAAAGATCTAGTGCATAACCCATCACCAACTTGACATCTTGTACCACCCCTCGATTTGCAAGTAGGTTTGCCACCCTGTTTGCCTCCCTATAAACATGTGTCAAAGAGCAATCCGCCAGTTTATTTAGCAACTCTCTGATTGGGTCTATCCAACTATCAATCTACCAGTTCTGAGAATTACCAAAGGTTATTGCTTAGACACAGAGTAATGAGTCTTCCTCAATCTCAACAGAGTTTATGCCATGTTGAATGCAGAGATGCAAACCAAGCCATAGAGCCTCCATCTCTACAATATTATTTGAGAATACCCCAAGCTTCTTTGATGCCACCCACAAGAAACCTCCACTTGCATCTCTAATAATACAGCTAGCCCCAGCTTCTCTAGGATTGCCCTTTGCAGCTCCGTCAAATTTTAGTTTCCATTTCAACCAAATCGAGAAAATCCAATGAATCTCCTTCCTGTTGATTTTAGTTCTACTATTAGCTGATGTCTTTGGAATTATGAGTTTAGGCCACAATCTACGAAGTTCTTCATCCCATCTTGAGCATGAAATTTTGGAAGTTATATTGATTCTATTGTTGGCAGTTTCAATGATAGCATTCTAAATTTTAGCAATGAGTTGCTCTCGATTTAAGGATTTCTCCTTGAAAATGAGCCTATTTCATTCCTTCCACAAATTCCACATGAGCAAGGATGGGGCTAAGGTCCACATTCCTTTCCAATAACCACCATTATTCATTCTCAACCAATTAGAAAGAAAGTGCCATAACTTATTTTTCCTTGGTCATGATAAGTTAAAGGATGCTTGTAACCAATCCCAGACATGAGCCCGCAACTGGGCAGGATAGGAGCAGATGGTCCACATCTTCTTACGCACGCTTGCAAAGGATGCATCTAGCTGGTCCAAGAGTGCCGATTATTTTCAATCATTTCGCTGTTAAGCAACACCCGTGGAGAGCCACCCAAAGGAATGCCCTAGCCTTAGGTAGAAACTCCTTCCATAAAAGTTTTTCCATCCAGGATTTATCCTTAGCTTGTGTTGATTGGATTAGGTTACCCATTTTGACCGAATAGTTCCCGGATGCCACACCACACCAAATTATTGTGTCCTCCCTATTGCTCCATTTGAAAAATGTACTCTCAACTTCCCCACTAACAGCAATTTCCAACTCATATGGAATTGAAAGTGAGGTAGAGTTAATCCATTTAAAGGTATCGTCCACCTGTACGCTCTCCCTCTGAATATAATCTGCCAAAGTGGCACCATAGGACTATTGCAAGCAGCCAATAAATTGGTCTAAATCAAAGATCTCCACCAAGATTTTGTAGCCATTCCATGAATCTAACTAAAACAGAGCCTTCTACCCATTCCCTACCTACCAAGATACGTGACTTGTAATTAGGGAGCGAAAATTTGAGATGTACCACCATGGCGCCGAGCCAGCAACAAGATTGGAAACCATTAAAATTCTAGTGGGATCAAGGTTGTCCAAGTATTTCCTCTGCATGATTTGACACCATAATTTGTTGGGGTTCTTATACATTTTCCAAATTAGTTTGGCCCCTAATGCATTGTTTTGATATCACAGCTTGCGGATGCCAGCCCCTCCATTAAATTTCGCTTTACAAACTTCGTCCCATCCTAGGAGATGAATCTTCTTCACCTCTTTTGACCCTTCTAATAAGAAATTCCTTAGTATTTTCTCCAAATAATTAATTGTCTTCCCAAGTAATTCTAGACAGGACATAGCATAAATTGGAATTGCCGAAAAGATGGCCTTAGTCGTGGTTATCCTCCCTACCAATGAGAGCCAGTTGTTCTTCCACGCCATAGCTTTGTTTCGACAGTTTTTGACCACGTCACCCCAATGCTTAGCTCTACAAAATCCTTCAAAGATATGTGCTCCAAGATATTTAAATGACAGATTCCCTTTCTTAACTCCAAGAATAGCCGATATAGCTTGTTGCTTTTGTGGTCTAGTATTAAAGAAGAAGACGCTCAATTTTTCCTTATTCATCTGCTGACCTGATTGAAGTTCATATTCCTTGAGCACGTGATTGATGCATCTTGATTCTCTCAAACTTGCTTCGCCCATAAGAGTAGTGCCATCTGCAAATTGTGTATGGGTGACTGGGTCCATATCTGGTGCAACTTGTACACCTCTCCAATCCCCACATTGGTGGCTATTATTAATCGCATAGCCAAGGGCTTCAACCGTAATAACAAAAATGAAAGGTGAGATGGGGTCACCTTGCCTAAGCCCATTAGTAGCCTGGAAGAAACTGTATAATGAGTTGTTTACAACAATAGAATACCAAATAGAGGAGATGCACTGATACACTAATTTGCACCAATGACTACAAAATCCCATTATTTTTATCACCTCCATAAGGAATGGCCACCATACCATATCATAAGCCTTGGTTATATCGATTTTTAAAATTATTCTTGCTTGCTTGTTTGTGCTAAGGGTGTGAACAACTTCCAATACTAGTAAAATGCTATCTGTTATTTCTCTTACAAGCACAAAACCATTTTGTTCAATCGAAATGATCTTCCCCAGCAATGATTTAAGCCTTTTGGCCAGTACTTTCGCAATGATTTTATAGATGGTATTGCATAGTGATATAGGCCTATAATCACTGAAAGAGGAACACTTGGCTTTTTTTCGGGATCAGTGCAATAATTGTATTGTTCAGGTCTTTAACAAGTCTCCTAGTTTTCCTAAAATCTTTGACAAGTTTCCAAAGATCCTCCCATAGAAAATCCCAACATTTTTGAAATAAACTAACCGTAAAGCCATCAGGGTCAGGCATCTTGTGAGGATGCATTTGGAAGAGTGCAGCACAAACTTCATCCTTTGTAATCTTTTCACACAACCTCATATTGTCAGCTTCATTGACTCTAGAGTTGATCAAATCAAGATAGTCCACTTGTCCCCCATGAGACGGTTGTTCCCCCAAAAGGTTCAAAAAGAACTCAACTATAGCCTTTCCTACCTCAGCTGAACCCCTAGTAGTCTGACCATTGCTTGTATTGATTTCCTCTATCTTATTACTTTCTCTCTTTGCAAGGACTGAGGCATGGAAAAATTTAGAGTTAGCATTGCCTTCACTTACCGAAACCTCCCTTGATTTATCCTTTTAGTATAGCTCTTCTCTTTTTAGACTCTCATCTAGTTTCTTTTTTAATTCAGTTTCTTTAATAAAATCTTCATTTCACATGCCAAACGCTATCACCTTTTCATTCAGTAACTCCAGCTCAGTTTCCACATTAGCCTTTTCAACGAAGATATTCTAGAATTTCTCTTTATTCCAAGTTTTGAGTTTCCACTTTAATGCCTTCAATTTTTTTGTCAGTATGAAGCTTATGGAGCCGCCCACCTTTATTTCCTTCCACCACATCTCCAAAAACTCTAGGAAGCTAGGGTCTCTCTACCACATGCTCTGGAATTAAAAGCTTGCTTTCACTCCATCACTACCATTAGCTATTGTCAAATCCATAGGAAAGTGATTAGAGATTGAGTTGGGATAAATGTAAGCATTCATGCACCAACTGAAATTGAACCATGATGGCAACACTAGGAACTGATCAAGTTTCTCAGCTATGGCAGTAAAAATTTCCCAACGGTTGGTCCAAGTAAAGTTGCCATTGTTAGTGGGGCAATCCATCAACCCCGCTTCTGCCACAAAAGCTCTAAAGTCTCTTATTGTTTTTGAAATGCTTAGACTCTGCTACTTTTTTCAGACAAATCAAGTATAGCATTAAAGTCTCCACCAACGATTATTCTTTCCTTGGGAAACATGCGCAAAAGCTCCAAGATCAAACTTGAAACCAAATATTTTTCCTCAATTTTTATGGGGCCATATACATTAATAAGTATGAAGCTATAGTTTAGGCCTAGGTCAAAGACATTAGCTACCATACATCTTGCAGAGGATACAATAATATCTACCAAAAAATTTGTTGTTTTCCAAAGCATACCCAGGCCCCCCACAGAACCAAAAGAGCTCTCAAAGTAACCATCCCAAGATCGACAATATCTTAGGAATTATGAACATTCATCCCCTGACAGTTTAGTTTCTTGTAGCAGAATTATATTACTTGTGCATTTTTTTATTTGATGCCTAACTAGGCATCATTTGTCAGGGGCCTTTAGGCCCCTGACATTCCAAGTAGTTATCTTCATTGTTTCCCAAGGGAGGATTTTCCTCCCTTGGTACTCAATAACTTGGTTATACTTGTAAATTTCTTGGCAGCCGCTTCTTCCTCCCAAAGTTGTTTGGAAGACTTCCAACCTCGAGTATTGCCTAAATTGTTGATCTTTCCAAGACCCATGTGTTTAGATGTAGACTGTGAAATACACCTATCATCAATTACATCCAATTCATCCTCAATGTCTGGGTTTGAGTCCAAGTCAATACTTGCCCTGGCAGCGTTCTCATCTCCATTATCATCCTCTACCTCATCACTTTCCTTCACTTGATTTGAATCTTTCCCACCCTTACTAATGGGTATAGGCGTTGTGCATCTAGCTAATCCCTTTGAGGCCTTGTTTAGGAACTCATTCCCTTATGCATGTGATGCCCTGTTGTTGGAACTACTTTGTTGAATCACAGTGGCAACAGGAGGTGTAACGCTCAAGGGTAGCATCTTACTTCTCTTTGCTAAACTTATGGTGCAATCTGTGGAGCCATGACTATGAGAACCACAGACAAGACATAAATACCTTGTTTCTTCAATTTCAATACCTTGCCTCCACCATTCCCCATTGGCAAATAACATGATGTTACTGGGGATAAAATCAATCACCACAATCTTCAGTTGGGCATATTTGTACATGTCTCCCTCTAGAATGTTTGTGTTGATTTCCATAAGAATTCCCAACAAGCGTCTGATTTTCTCAAGGCATTCACTTTCCTAGTATTCTATTGGAAGATTATATAGTTTAACCCAAACTATATGATCATAAGGCCGAGCTTTGACTGGGTCAAAATTAGGGTTCCATGGCTACATGTACAAAGGTAGTTCCTCCATGAACCAAATCTCTTCTTCCATCACCCTCGCTTTGGTTTTCTCATTGGAAAAAATGATTAGGAAAAAAACTTTTGGTAGAAATCTTAATAAGACTTTCATCTTCCAATTTTCCTTAATCCAAAGCCTAATTGAAGCTCTGTCCAGTGCACCTCCGATGAATCTGCAAATGAAGGTAAATTCTTTTAGAATCTCCATATCTGGCTTTATTTCCTCTGAGACCTCGATCTTAATAGTAGCCTTTGAACTCAGTGTGATGGGATTGCCCTTTTCCTTATCTTTTCGCTGCATCCTGATTCTTTGACTAGGTTGCTCATGTATGATTCTTCTTCTATCCATAGGGTTCCTCCAAGCTAGGTTATCCTTTCTTCCTCGTGCTTTTTTCCCTTCAAATCTAGTATGGCACTACCACGGGACCCAATTTTCCATAGGAGTGTTTGGAGTGTCATGATGCAATTTGGTTGGCCTTTCCTCCATTTTTCTTGATTCACGCTACCAATGATAAGCCATGTGACATTTGTCTCTCCATCTTCCTCCTTCAAAAACCCACCATGGTGTATGATCCAATATCTGCTCCTCTTCACATGCCCTCGCCACTTCATCTCCCCAGCATAATTTTGCTTGCCCTGTTCTAGCCTGTGTCAAATCTCTCTACTTTACCTCCTCACCATTATTTGACCTTGCTCTGCAAATTTTTTCTTTTTATAAAAAATTATTAAATATACTTAAAACTTTTGGGGTAAGCAATCTCAATTGTTGACATAGTAGAGAGTGATCCCATGTGGTTGAACATTGGTTGTTGGCACTGCAGGAAAGAAGCCCCACCATTTCACCATAGGGTCTCCCCCAATCTCAATTTTTGACATGGTAGAGATTGACCCCGTGAGGTTTGAACCTTGGTTGTTGGTACTATAGGCAAGAAGCCCCACCATTTCACCAAAGGGTCGCCCCCAAAATTTTTTTGGGTAAGCAATCTCAATTGTTGACATGGTAGAGAGAGATCCCATGTGGTTCAACCTGGTTGTTGGCACTATAGGCAAGAATCCCCACCATTTCACCATAGGGTCTCCCCCAATCTTAATTTTTGACACAGTAGAGATTCACCCCGTGAGGTTTGAATGTTGGTTGTTGTTACTACAGGCAAGAAGCCCCACCATTTCACCAAAGGGTCGCCCCTAACAAAACATTCATATTTATTTTCTTGAGAAGATAGTTATTTATTTGGAAACAAAGTTGTTATTTGTTTCATTCTCAAAAAAGAATTCTTACAACAATATACTTTATATTAAACATAATAAGGAATACTGGTTGCCACATACAATGTGATCAAAACCTTTTTGAAGTTATTCAAGGGAGAATTCAAATACTTTTCGCAAGAGTTCAAAATAAAAAATGAAACAATATAGCCAAAGCTAGACAAGAACGCTTCACAATTCCTTATGGAAAACAACATAAGCTACACAGGATTAAATATTTGGCTATGTTACAACCATGGCCACTAAATGGAAGCCAAAAATGAATAAATTGTAGGTGCTATTAAAACCATTGCCAGTACACAAAAATCATACAATAATTAATGTTGGTGCAAACCAACGCTTAATTTCAATGGCCTTCTCTATCCACGTGATGGGAAATGTACCATCCTACCCCCAATGCATGCCAACCACCTTTGTCACCTTTTCCACCCTTGCTAGAAGGCTTAAAAAATGGGAAGGTAGATGAATAACTAGGAGGCTGGAAAAATTTCTAATTAGAAATAAAAAAAACATCCACCACCCTTTTCACGGCCATCAAAAAGATCAAAAACCAGGAAGGCTAATGGGAATTTTGACCAAAGTACACGAAAATAACCTGTCAGCTAAGAATCTAGGGAATTACAATCAACATAGACTATATAACATTAACTTGAAACAATATAGCCTTTTCAACAATACCCTATCGAAAATGAAACAAGGTAGGCTAAGGAAAACAACAAGTAGAAATTCCCTATCGAAATCAACATAAATTGTATAACATAAACAACAATCAATAGGGCCTTATGGAAATTAACATAAATTGTATAAGGTTAACAATTTTATTGCGTTACAACCATATATATATATACATATAATATACATATATACATACATATATATATATACATGTATACATACATATCTATATATATATATATATACATACATATATATGTATACATACATATTTATATATATATATATATACATACATATATATACATATATACATATATACATATATATATATATATATACATATATATATATATACATAAACTATATATGGTTCAGCTTGTGCGGCGATGGTTTTGCATGGGTTTGTAACTATGATTTTTAGTGCTTTGTGGCGATGGAGCTGTATATGGTCCATATTTTGCGGCGATGGTTTTGCATGGGTTTGTAACTATGATTCTTAGTGATTTGTGGGGATGGTTGCAATGGAATAAAATAGTTAGTGTTATGCAGTTCATGTTGTTTTGCATTAGGCATTGTTACATGTTGTCTACGTTAGGCTATATTGTTTCATTTATGGCTTCCGTTTAGCATGAATGGTTGCAAAGACTTTTCTTTTTCTTTTGCAACCATTGCCCCATGCAAAAAACACAAAATAACCTCCAACTACCTTCACAAAAGTTGCATAAGGCTTGATCGAACTTGCACCCTCACAAAATATTGCCCACCTCACTCACTGCTCTAATAGCAAGTATAGTAATAGAACAACACCCAACAATACCTTATTGAAATATAGCCTTTTCAACTGCCCTTTTGTGAAAATGAAACAATGTAGCCTGAACTAGGGAACAATAATCAACAATGCTTAATGGAGTCAAACATAAAACCCATGCCGAACAATAGCCACAAAATGCTAACCATAAATGAAACAATATTCATATATATATATATATATATACATACATATACATACATATATATACACATATATGTATATATATATATATATATGAAATTAAATGCACATACATACGCTTTGTTGATTGCACAAAGCACAAAAAAATACATAGTAACAAACTGATGCAAAAATATAACCCAAGGTAGCCAACATTAATTGACAAAAACTGCATCACGTTAACAATTTTATTCGGTTGCAAACATTGTCAGAAAATGGAAGCCATAAAATGAAGCCTAAAAAAAATCACAGTAACAAACCCATGCAAAAAATATACTCTTTTCTGAACACAACCTTATCAAAAATTGAAAAAATCTATCCTTTTCAACAACACCCTATCAAAAACTGAAATAATATAGCCTCTTTAGCAACACCTTATCGAAAATAAAACAATATAGCCTAAGCTAGAGAACAATAATCATCAATGTGCAATGCAATCAAACATAAACTGTATAACAGTGACCTAGATAGAGAAACGCACAAAACCATAGCCACAAAACCCATGCAAAATGATAGCCAAAAAATGCCAACCATAAACAAAATAATATTTCTCTTAACAAACAATATAGTCTTTTCTCAATAGTGCCTTAACAAAAATTGAAACACTTCTCGACAACACCTTATCGAGAATGAGACAATATAGCCCAAGTTAGACAATATAGCCCAAGTTAGACAACAATAATAAAAAAAACTACATAACATTAACAATTTTATTTTGTTCCAAACATAGCCACAAAATGGAAGCCATAAAGAGAAACCCACAAAAATTCACAGTAACAAACCGATGCAAAATATACTCATTTCTCAACAAAACCTTATCAAAAATTGAAACAATATAGCCTTCTCAACAACACCTTTTCAAAAATTAACAATGAAAAACTCATCCAAAAATATACTCCTTTCTCAACAAAACCTTATAAAAAATTGAAACAATATAGCCTTTTCAACAACACCTTGTCAAAAATGAAACATTATAGCATAAGCCAGAGAAGAATAATCAACAATACGTAATGTAATCAAACATAAAGTGCACAACATTAACTACTTTATTTTGTTGCAACCATAACCACTAAACGAAAGCCATAAATCAAACAATATTGGTTTCAACAGCGACCCAAATGGAGAAACCCAGAAAACCATAGCCACAAAACCCATGCAAAATGATAGCCACATAACACCAACAATAAAAGAAAAAATATTTCTTTTAACAAACAATATAGTCTTTTCTCAACAACACCTTATCGGAAATTCAAACAATATAGCCTTTTCAACAAAGCCTTATCAAAAATGAGACAATATAGCCCAAGCTAGACAACAACAATCGACAAAAACTGCATAACGTCAACAATTTAATTCCATTGAAAACATAGCCAAAAATAAGAAGCCATAAAGAGAAACCCACAAAAAATTGAGAGTAACAAACCCATACAAAAATATACTCTTTTCTTAATAGAACCTTATCAAAAGTTGAAACAATATAGCCTTTTCAACAACACCTTTTCAAAAATGAAACAATATAGCCTAAGCTAGATAACAATAACCGACAATGCCCATTGGAATCTAACATAAACTATATAACATAAACTATTTTATTTCGTTGCAACCATAACCACAAAACATAAGCCATAAATCAAACAATATTGGTTTGAACAACGACCCAGATGGAGAAACCCACAAAACACAAAAAATCACAGTTACAAACCCATGCAAAACAATAGCCACAAAACGTGAACCTTAAACCAAACAATATTCATTTTCACAAACAATATAGTCTTTTCTCAACAACACCTTATCAAAATTTGAAACAATCAACAATACCTTATCACAATAAAACAATATAGCCTGCCACAAACTGCGAACCACAAATAAAACAATATCACAGAGGGTTTTTTCGATATGCACCTCTCCCCGCTTGCTTCAAACAAACCTCTTTCCGCTAGCTTTCTCCAAGCTGCCTTGTTTCTCGAAGCCTACAAAAAAATGCATAACCTAAACAATTTTATTATGTTGCAAACATAGCCATAAAACCGAAGCCATAAAGAGAAACCCACAAAAATTCACAGTAACAAACCCATGCAAAACCATAGACACAAAATTCAAACCATAAATGAAAGAATATTTGTTTTTACAAACTATATAGTGTTTTCTCAACATCAGCTTATCAAAATTTGAAACAATCAATAGTACCTTATCAAAAATCAAACAATATAGCCTTCCACAAACTACGAACCAAAATGAAATAATATCGCATAGGGTTTTCTCGATATGCACCTCTTCCCACTTGCTTCAAACACCTCTCTTCCCGCTAGCTTTCCTGCACAAAAAAGGCAAAAAATTATTGCAGGAAACACTTTTCTTTTGCTTTTGTAACCATCGCCCCATGCAAAAAACACAAAATAACCTCCAACCACCTTCACAGAAGCTACACAAGGATTGATCAAACTTGCACCCTCATAGAAGCTTACCCTCCTCGCTCATGGATTTGATAGCAGGTATAGCAACAAAATGACACCCAACAATGCCTTATCGAAAATTTTGCAGACATTCGCTATGTTCTTTGAGGTGTTAAACACAAGGTGTTATTACAACCATTGCCAGTACATGGAAAGAATACAACAATTAATGTTGATTCAAACAAGCATTTAATTTCAGCGGCCTTCTCTATCCACACGGTGAGAAATACACCACCCTATTCCTAAGGCAGCCAACAACCACTTCCACCACCTTTTTCACAGATGGAAGAAGGATTAAAAAATGGGAGGGTTGACAAATAACTGGGAGGCTGAGGAAAAATCTGACCAAATTTTTTAAAATTAAAAAACCATCCACCACCTTTTTCACGACCACCGGAAGACTGTAAAATCGGGGAGGTTGATGAAAATTCTGACCAAAGTTCACACAAATATCCTATCGGCTAATTAAAAATAGAATTGAAATCTAAGGAAGCATATATTAAAAATGTTCATCAAATTGACAAGCCAACTGTTACACAATGAATAGTTTGCTTTGTGGAATTGGGAAAAAGAATATCATAAAACATATTTTTACAAGACAAGAAATCTATGTAACAGTTAGCTTGTTAATTAAAAATTCAAGCTAAATTATATGGCACTAAATATTAGAGACAAATTAGAGAAATTGTAAAAGAACTATTAGAAAAAACACTTAAGTATCTTCATAGAAGACAAGCACTCTATGTAAGAGTTGGCTTGCCAATTCAAAATTTGAGCTACAGTGTTTGGCAGTAAACCCACATTAAATAGAACTCATAAATCCAATGGGTAGCAATAATCTTTGCAAAATGAATATAACATCATAGAATTAATTGAAAATTTTATCTACAGTACTTGGTACTAAATATTATAGACAAATAGAGAAGTTGTAAAAGAGCTATTACAATAACACTTAACAACCACTAAACTAATTTTATCTTGAATATCTTCATTTTTCATACTAACCATCTACAAATATATATATGCTATTACTCTTATGTTAATATACAATTTCTCCTATGTTAATAGGTATAATAGTAAAGATGCACAAAGATGACCGCAAACAATGATTGAAGTGTGGGGAAAATTACTAACCCTAACCATTTTTTTTTAACGAAAGGAAGAAGATTTAATTACAATTTCTGCATTGGTACATTCTCTCGCACATTTTGGAGTATACTTCCCCACACTACAACATTGAATATTACATTTACTTCCTGTTATGCCAACATACAACAACGACATGATGCATTAACCCTCATGGGAGCAAACACTTACCATTCTGCTTCTGTGTATTGATCCAACCAAATCAACCACCGCCAACCCACATAATTAGAAAACTCCATGTCGCCATAAACAACCCTGGGGAACTTGTCGTTGACTATTGGCGATCATTGATTTTTGGTGTGGATAGTTTGTATCCATGGCTCGGTCGACGGAAAACCCGACGGAGATTTCAAAACAATAGCCTATAGGTTAATGCCAACTATTACATAGATTGCTTGTCTTGTATCAATATGTTTCATGATATTATTTTTTTCTGATTTTTTTGAAAGTGTATCTAACAACCTGTTCATTGTCCTAATTTATCTCTTGTCTTCTTCATACCTTAACCTAGGTAAAAAAAATTGTGCATTTAATTAAGGATTGTGCCCTAATGTATTTTTTCTTGGCATGACACTTTAGGAGTTTCTTATTCTATTGTCCTTGCAAGAAGAATTATTTTTAACTTTCAAATTTTTTAAATGTTGTAGATTGGTACAAACTACAAACATAACATCGACCTGTACCTTTGCACTGCTTTCAATTTTTTTTTGGCTTGTGTATGTTTTTCGGCCTCTGGTTACTATTCCTTGTTAAATTTGTGCATGTTTGGTGCTACACGCATTTTGTACAGGAGAAGCTCTATATAAGGAAACTATTCATATCTGTAGTTCACACCTTCTATTTTCCATATGTTAAAGTTTTATGTAAAATGGGTTTTTGATCATATTTCATTTGACAAATTGCAAAAGAGCTACTAGAAAAACACTTGAGAATCACAGGTAAATGATAGATGATTGAAAACCCATATTAAATAGAACTTTAAGAGAGGTAGAAAAACATACACAGCAAAAAAATTGAATGCAACCCAAAGGCTTCAGTTCATCTATCATTTACGTGTGATAATTGTAAAAGAGGTGTTAGGAAAACACTTAAGAATAATAGGTAAATGAGAGATGATAGAAAAACATACACAGGCCAAATGCTTCCATTCATCTGTCATTTACGTGTGATAATTGTAAAAGAACTATTAGAAAAACACTTAAGAATCACAGGTAAATGATAGATGATAGAAAAAATACACAAACCAAAAACATTGAAAGAAAGCCAAAGTTTTTTGCGCATCTGTCATTTATGTGTGATTTTTAAATTTTATTCTAATACCCCTTAAAACTATTACATTGACTACCTGCATTGTACCAGTATATTTCATGATATTATATTTCCCTCATCTGTTTGAAGCTCCTTATAACAAACTGTTATTTTCCATGGTTATTTATTTTAGATAGAACATGTTATATGTCTTGTATAATTATGTTTCATGATATTTTTTTTCTCATCTGTTTGAAGTTTGTGATAACAAACTATTTTTCATGATATATTTTTTTTCAGTTCCCCATAATAAACTGTTCCTTATCATAGTTTTCCTCTTCTATACTCCATATTTTAAACTTATATTTAATGTGATTTTTGTCAATAATATTTAGTAGGAAATAAGTGTTATTCTAATATCTCTTATACAATATCTCTATTTTTCTTCAATATTTGTTACCAAAGGACGTAGCTTGAATCTTGTATCAATATGTTTCAAATTTTGCTATCTGTGTATAAGTTTAAAGAAATGGGGAAGGTTTTATTTACATAAAAAAATTTAGGATTGCATCACATAATTGTTGTCATAACCTAAAGAAAAAAGGTATCATCATAAAGAAGCGGGTTTATAGTTCATTTTCCAAGCTCAAAAGATAGTTGTATAAGCATGCAAAAATGCAGTGGGTAGAATATAGTATGTAGTGTATTTGTAGCAGTCAATATATGATGGTGCAAGGAAAAACCACAAAACCCATGCTCATTCTCCTCCCTACCATATTGGAATCATGAAGCATCATGGGCTCTAGCCAAACCCCTGAGAAAGAAAAGTATAGAAGACCCATCATAAATTTAATGGAGTCATATCATATATCACACAATGGTGAAGTAGGGAAAATTTTGGTGTTTTCATATATGATTTCTTATATTGTAGTATTATTTTTGGTGTGAAAAATTTAAAAACATGGGTATATTGATAAAGAGTTGCCTATAAATATTTTTTTCCATAAGCTGGAAAGATAACTATAGAGACATGGAAAAATGTAATGTGTACAATAGACTATGTTTATTGTAGTCTAGTGCATGTAAAAATTTGTGCATGCATGTATATATATAGCAACAAATATATGACAGTGAAAGTAAAAAGAAAAAAACCCACGCTCATTCTCCTCCTTAAAGGTTTTGCTTCAAAGCATAAAATGCACACAAATAAATTTATAAACATACCTGATTTTGATATGTACTGGAGCCTATCTAGCCATTTAGGAAGAAAAGGGTTGAATGTATAACTATCTAAAATATTATTTTATAAAATAAACCTTGTTTATGCTTACAACTATGGTCATCTTTTAGGTACCAATTGTCCCATAGATGCGCTTCATATCTCCTTTTCCATCTTTGCTTGCATTGATCCCAACATGATATTACTGCAAGGCAACATTTTATTTGAATCTATCAAAATATATGTCGTTGGTTAGGTGTATATGGAATGGAAAAAAGACATTGCAAAACAAATTATAGTAACAACAAGAGGCCAAACACTGTAGACTGCAAAGCACAACACTTGTAAAACCCTCTAATCTGTTATCTAACAGAACAATATACATCCTCACACTGCAATATTGAATATTGCATTTACTTCCTCATGTCCCATCATAGAAGAACGTCAGGATGTGTGGGAAACTGCGCAAATTGGATGGAGTCTTATCATATATTATACAAAAATACAATGTAGACAAGAGTATATATTTTTGAACATAATATACAAGAAGAGCGAAGCAATGAAATGCTCAAAAGACAATTCTATAGATCAACATTTGCTAGCTATTTGAATCGAATAAAACCAATTGAAAAGCTGGCAAGAACACATAAGAATATGGGAAAGCAAAGCATGGAGGAAAAATGAAAAAACTTAGGGTATATAGGCATATAATTTAATATACTGCAATGTTCAAAACATGTTACTGAATTATACAACTTTTAGCCTCTACTTACTGCTGGTTGGTGTCTATGTCCATCTTTGACACTTAATGTTGTTTTTATGTGCATATGTATCAATTTGTAACAACTGCAACTGTATCTTTAGAATACGGCATTGCAAAATCAGTTGAAAGACAATTGTATGCAATGTGAACTCTATGCAAAAATCATGAAGACCCATGGGCTTAAGCAAAACCCCCAAGAAAGAAAAGTAGAAAAGACCAGTGGTGAAGTTGATGGAGTGATGTATATATGATACAATGTTAAAATTACAAAAAAATTATGATTTTAATATATCATTCCTTAGATTACAGTGGTATATTTTATACAAATAAATTTATAATAATATAATGCAAATGTTGTAATAATTTTGGGGGCAATTGGTATGCTAGTAAACAACTCTGTATAAATAATGGATCGCATAAGATGAAAAGATAGCTATACACACATGGATAAATCCAATGGGTAGAGTAGAGTATGTTTCTAGAAGCAAAGTGTATGGAACAATTTTTGTACTGATCTATCTATGTAGTAACAAATATTTGACGTAAAATGGAAAAGCACAAAACCCACAATCATTGCCCTCCCCACCATATTTCCATCATGAAGCCTTATGGGCTGTATTCAAACCCCTGAGCAAGAAGAGTATGAAATGACCATAATTCAACATGCAAATATGCACAAAAGAATCTTAATCTACATAACTGCCTTTCGAATATTTGGCTAGTTTGTTGGTTGTGTATATGAGATTCAAACACATGTAGTATTCTAAGTATACAGTTGCAGCTGCTAGAAATTGATGAATATGCAGATATATATATACATATATACACACATACATACATATATATACACACACACAAACACACACACATAGGCATAACAATATGCATATATATGTCCATCAATGTGTATATAAATCTTTATGCATGGATGCCTATGAGAACAATAACATGTTTTGAAAATTATAGTTGCACATTTCTTGTATCCAATAATTATAGTAATATAATATTCGATGCATTTAATTAGTTCAAAGTTGTGTAGATATCTTCTATTTTTCATTTTTTGTACCTATATACCCTAAGCTTTTTTTTTCTATTAAATTGAGTATCCTTATTTAAAAATTTGACCCTTTTGAATGTCATTCAACACACACATACAATTTCCCCCACATATGATATTTTCTTAAAAACCACATATATAGTGTTGGAAATTGTGCCTCAACTTGCTGCCTTGTATTTTAGTTCAAGTCTTCATTGTTGGCCGATCGTTGGAGTTCATATGTTAAGAACCTTGTCATGGAGTTTGGAAGTTTCATAACTTATTGACTGACCAAATTCCTTCATTGTCGCGGTATTTGGGAACTTCCTAACGTACTGTGGAAGTTGTAAGTTTGTGATCTCTGATTGAGTGACAAGCTGACAGATGTGGGAACCACTTGGAATTCTAGGGGAATTATTGAGAATATTGAAGATTCCCAACTTGATTCTTCAGAAATGCACAAGCAACGAATGTGTGTCATGGGGGAGACCAAAAGGAATGACTGACAGTTTGGTGCGATGGTCAAATGTGGTGTACGAGTAAGTTGGTAATAAAAGGACTAACTCATGGATACCTAAAGTCTTTGGGCTTTTATTGATAAACTAATGACTACTAATATTCTGCATCAATGTGGGATATTGTAGATGGTTGAGCTTCTTGGAAGTCCTAGCGATAGCAATGGTCTTGTCGATAGTTCTATAATTGACATCGGTGAAAAGTCTTGCCGATAGAGTTGGTCTAGCCGATGGTTTTGCATTTGGTATGATCTCTTTCTGATGGATAGTTGGTTTTCTTGTGATATCGGGGAAACTTTTTTTGTTATCGGTCTAACTTCTTAGGGTGTTTCTGATACCTTTGGTCTTTTCGATAGCTATGTGTTCAGGTATTTTGGCATCGGGGAGGCATGGTCTAGTGTCTCACCAACATGCGATATAGTTGAACATTTTTGACCGAACGTCTATGCTACGTGGTGTGTACTAAGCCAATGAGAGAAGTGGAATGTGAACTATTGGAAGTTGAACATTTGTGACTATTCTATTGTGGAAAACAAATAGGCCGTGAGTAGAATGGATTACACTCTGCAATGGTTGATGAAGAGAGTAGAGTGAGGTAACGAAAGGTTTGCTCGACTAAACACAGATTAATCTGAGTGGGTTCATTGTATGCATCTGAGAGCATTGTGAGATTAATGTTCTGTACAAGATTGATCAGTGAATGTTGCTACTTTAAATTGACATTAGAAAGTTAAGTTTGATCTCTGTATGTAATTTTATTTACTGTAATACAAAGAGACTTTTCTTGGTGTGGTGGGTTTTTCTCCTGTAAGGGTTTTCCCACATAAATCTGGTGTCCAATTGTGTATGTGTCCATTTCTCTTTTCTGTTATTTTTTTTCAAGTGTATCTTATTGAATTGTAATTACAAAATTTAAAGTAATATTTGCATTCTTCCCTGATGTTTTGGCGTTAGGAGAGTTTGTTCTGCACCTAAGCTTTCCTTACAAGTGGTATAAGAGCCTAGCCAATTGTATTATCCTTGTGGGTATGTTGGATTTTTTGAGTCAATTCTGTTCAGTGGGAGTCTTGTAGAAGTTTGGTAATTCGAATTACAGATTAAGATGGCAAGCACGTTAGGAAAGATTAAAATTGAGAAATTCAATGGCAACAATTTTGAGTTGTGGAAAATTAAAATGGAAGATCTCTTAGTTGACCATGATCTTTAGCTTGTTGTGTCTAGAACGAAACCTACAGGCATGAAGCAAGAGGATTGGGACCTCACAGATCAAAAATCAAAGGGGCTGATAAGGCTCTGTTTAGCAAATTTTGTTCTTCTAAATTATCATGAAGAAAAGACTGCATCTTCTTTGTGGAAAAGGCTGGGAGTTATTTATCAGGGAAAGTCCTTGGTGAATAAGTTTTTTTTGAGAAATAAGTTGTACTCTTTGAAAATGTAGGAAGGAGCCTCTGTTGCTGATCATTTGAATGCTTTCAACATGTTGATTATTTAGTTAGCATCTGTGGGTGTGAATATTGATGAAAAATATCATTGTATGCTATTGTTATGTTCTTTTCTAGATTTTTGGGATCACTTGGTGATGGCTACTGAGAGTATGACATCCACTTTTAAGATGGAAGATGTTGCTTCTTTGTTATTAGAAGAGATGAGAAGAAAATATTTTGAGATGGTCAAGGAGGCTCTTGTTGTTAGAGGAAGATCGAAAGAAAAAGGCAAGAAGAAGGACAAGAAGTCCAAATCAAAATCAGAATGGAGATCAAAGTCTCTTAGAAAGAAGTCCAAGGTGAAGTGCTGGAATTGTGGGCAACCTATTCATGTCCGAAAGGATTGTAAAAAGGATTGTATTCTTCTAACAATGATTCTTCTTAGAGTGATGCAGATGCTTTCATTGTAGCCTTGGATACTCAGGCATCGGATGATGTCTGGCTGATTGATTCTAGAGCATCTTTCCATATGAAATATCATAGAGACCAGTTCACT
Source organism: Sequoia sempervirens (assembly GCA_007258455.2). Lineage (NCBI taxonomy): Eukaryota > Viridiplantae > Streptophyta > Pinopsida > Cupressales > Cupressaceae > Sequoia > Sequoia sempervirens. The sequence goes on from VDFB02000017.1 coordinate 217,448,999, forward strand.
AAGTATGAAAAATGTGATGGTGGAAGGGTGTATTTCACAAGTGATTCATCTCTGAAAATAGTTGGCTTTGGAAGAGTGAAGAGAATCAATGATGTAATGCATATACTAGGTCTAGCTCAAAATTTACTTTCTGTTAGTAAACTGAACGATGTTGGAGCACAAGTCACATTCTCTGGAAATTGCTTCAAGATGACTAGAGGCTCATTGGTTCTAGCTAGGGGTGCTCATATTGGTACATTGTATAAGATAGATGCACATGTTATTCAGTGCAATAGTGTCTCTATAAAGTCATAGAAGGCTACTCATGGAGAAAAGGAGGAAAATTTTCCTGATAGTGTAAAATCTGTGGAAATTAAACTTCCAGCAGAAAAGACTATGCTCTGGCATCATAGGCTAGGCCACATTGGAGAAAAAGGTTTAAAAACCTTGAAAAATTAAAAACTGGTTGAATGGCTTGATGATTGTAACCTCAAATTTGAATTTTGTGAACATTGTATATATGGTAAACAACACCCTGTTTCATTTTTCTCCAATCCTCACAAATCTTCTGGTTACTTGATTACATACATTATGATGTTTTTGGTCTAGTAAATGTTCCTTCTTTGTCTAAATCAAGATATTATGTATCATTCATTAATGATTATTCAAGAAGGGTATTTGTTTATTTTTTGAAAAGTAAATCAAAAGTGTTCAGTCATTTTAAGGAATTAAAAAACCTTATGGAAAATCAGACTAGAAGTAAAATAAAAATTTTAAGGACTGACAATGGCGGTGATTTTTGTTCTAATGAGTTTGAAAGGTACTGTAAAGATCATGGGATTAAAAAACATAAAAATACACCCTACACTCCGCAACAAAATTGAGTTGGTGAAAGGTTCAACACGACAGTGATGGAAAGAGCTCAAAGTATGCTAAGCAGTGTTGGCTTGGAGGAGAAGTTCAGGGCTGAGGTAGCAGCAACATGTTATTTAATAAATCATTCTTTGAATTATGCTCTTGTTGAGAAAACACCTTTGGAAGCATGGTTTGGAAAGAAACCCTCTCTGAGACACATTTGTGTCTTTGGATGTGAGGCATATACATTTGTGTTGAATGAAAAAAGGTCTAAATTGAAAAACAAGGTTGTTAAATGTATTTTTATTGGTTATAGTATTGGCATAAAAGGATACAAGCTTTGGAATTCTGATACGGAGAAGGTTATGTACAACAGAAGTGTTATTTTTTGTGAGTTGAAGCCTTCTACTTTGGATGTGCAGTCAGAGACAAAATTAGAAAATAAAAATGATGTAGTCAAAATTCCTTTGACACCAGATAAAGAGGAATTCAAAATTCAAAATGTACCTGAAACTGAGGAGAGCTCAAGTAGTTCTGAGAGTTCTGAAGAAGAAGATCAACCTTAGCCTCAACCTATGAGGAGGTCAACAAGTGAAAGAAAGCAACCTAATAGGTATGGGTTTTCTTTGTTAGATTCTAGTTGTGCCCGTGCTTTAATTTCTAGCACTGATGAGCCTAGGACCATAAAAGAGGCATTTAGAATGTCTGATTCAAACTCTTGGTTGGAAGCCATGAATGAAGAAATGGCATCATTAGAAAATAATGATACTTGGAGTTTGGTGCCCTTGCTTGAAGGAAGGAAATTTGTTGGTTGCAAATGGGTATTTAAAAAAATAAAAGGTCTAGATGGCAGTGTGGAAAATTATAAGGCGAGGTTGGTTGCAAAGGGATATTCCCATGTAGAGGGAATTGATTATGGAGAAATATTTTCTCCTGTAGCTAAGTTGGTGTCTATCAGATTTCTTTTGTCACTTGCAGCAGCGTATGACTTAGATGTTGAATAGATGGATGTGAAGACAACATTTCTTCATGGTGACCTTGAAGAAGACATTTATATGTCCCAGCTTGGGCACTTTGTGGAAAAGGGTAAATAAAATCCAGTTTGCAAGTTTAAAAAATCTCTATATGGATTAAAACAATGTCCTAGAATGTGGTAGCAGAAGTTTGACATGTTTTTTTTGTCATTGGGAATTTTAAGATCAAAATATAATCATTGTGTGTACTACAAAGCTGAAAAGGATCATGTTCTTATTATTTCTCTTTATGTTGATAATATGTTGTTCATATATGCAATAGTAAGTTAATGACTTTTAATATAAAATCTTAGTTGTCTGCAAAGTTCAAAATGAAAGATCTTGGTGCAGCCAGGTATATTCTGGGAATGGAAATAACCAAGGACAGGAAGAGTAGAAAACTTTGGGTTAGTCAAAGTAAGTATATTAATACTATTCTGGAGAGATTTCGTATGACTGAGTGCAAGCAGCTAGTTGTTCCAGTTTTGCAGGGAATGAATCTATCTGTTGAAGACTATCCAAAATATCCTACTAAGATGGACGACATGTCCAGAGTGCCTTATGCTAGTGTAGTTGGCAGTTTAGTGTAAGCAATGGTTTGTACAAAGCTAGACATTGCCCAAGCAGTGGGAGTACTTAGTCATTTTATGGAAAATCTTGGAAGGACACATTGAGATGCTATGAAAAGAGTGTTTAGATATCTGAAGGGAACTTTAGAATATGCTTTGTGTTACCATAGAAATTTGGTTGAATCAAAGAGGACTCTCAACATTCGAGGCTATGTGGATTCTGATTGGGCAGGGGAAATTGACAACAAAAGATTCACTAGTGGATATATTTTCATGGTGAATGGTGGTGTAGTTAGTTGGATGAGTAAGTGGAAGGCTGTAGTCACTTTCTCCACTACATAGGTAATATAAATGGAATAAACACATGTCTGTAAAAAAGCAATCTAGTTAAAACATATGTGTTCTAACATTGGGTTTGATGTAGGAAAAATTGCAATTTACTATGACAATCAGAGTGCTATTTGTTTGGAAAAAAATCCTACTTTTCATGCCAGGATAAAACATATTGATGTGCAGTATCATTTTGTTCGAGATATGGTGGAGGATGGAAAGGTCTCTTTAGAAAAAGTGGATACTCTAGAAAACGTTGCAGATGCATTGACAAAACTAGTGAGCATAGACAAGTATAGGTGGTGTGCCAGTTCAATGGGCCTTGGAGCCAATGACCTTCATTAACTTCGAGTTTGAAGGAAGCCAGTAAGTATTCGTCAAGTGGGAGATTGTCAGAAATTATGCCTCAACTTGATGGCTTGTATTTTTGTTCAAGTCTTCATTGTCAGTCGTTTGCTAGAGTTCCTAAGTTAAGAACCTTGTTGCAGAGTTTAGAAGTTTCATAACTTCCCGACTAACCGACTTCCTTCATTGTCACGACATTTGGGAACTTCCTAACCTACTGTGGAAGATATAATTTTGTGTTTTCTCTGATTGAGCGACAAGTCTACGGATGTGGGGACCACTTGGAATTCCAAGAGACTTGTTGAGAATATTGAAGATTCCTAGCTTGATTCTCTAGAAATGCACAAGCAGTGAATATGTGTCATGTAGACCACAAGGAATGACCAATAGTTTAGTGCAATGGTCAAATGTGGTGTACAAGTAAGTTGGTAATAAAAGGACTAACTCGTGGATACCTAAAGTCTTTGGGCTTTTACTTATAAACTAATGACTACTAATATTTCATGTCAATGTGGGATATTGTCAATTGTTGAGCTTCTTGGAAGTCCTAGCACCAGAGATGGTCTTGTTGATAGTTTTGTAATGGACATTGGTGAGAATTCTTGCCGATAGAGTTGGTCTGGCCGATAGTTTTTTATTCAGTATGATCTCTTGCTGATGGATAGTTGGTTTTCTTGTGATATCATGGAAACTTTTTTTGTTATCGGTCTGACCTATTAGGACCGTGTTGTCGATACCTTTGGTCTTGCTGATAGCTATGTGTTTGGGTATTTTGGAATTGGGGAGACATGGTCTAGTGTCTCATCAACATGCGATACAGTTGAATTTTTTTGACCAAACGTATGTCCTATGTGGTGTGTACTGAGCCAACGAGAGAAGAGAAATGTGAAACGTTGGAAGTTGAACAGTTGCGACTATTCTATTGTGGAAAACAAACAGGCTGTGAGTAGAATGGATTACACTCTGCAATGGTTTATGAGGAGAGTAGAGTGAGATAACGAAAGGGTTGCTCGACTGAACATAGATTAATCTAAGTGGGTTCATTGTATGCGTCTGAGAGCATTGCGAGATTAATTTTCTATACAAGATTGATCATTGAATGTTGTTGTTGTAAATTGACATCAGAAAGTTAAGTCTGATCTCTGTATGTAATTTTCTTTACTATAATACAAAGAGGCTTTTCTTGGTGTGGTGGGTTTTTCTCCCATAAGGGTTTTCCCAGATAAATCTGGTGTCCAATTATGTATGTGTCCATTTCTCTTTTCTAATAATTTTTTTTTCATGTGTATCTTATTGAACTGTAATTGCAAAATTTAAAGTCATATCTGCATTCTTCCTTGAGGTTTTGGCATTAGGAGAGTTTGTTCCACACGTAAGCTTTCCTTACATATAGAGGACTAATTGCATGTATACGTATGTGTAAAGGGCCATAATACATCTGACCATTTTAATTCTTATGGTACACAAACATTTACATATGATTGCACCAACATATCCTTCTTTAAAACTACAACAATATATGAGTAATTGCATATATATGTATTTGCAAAGGGTGAGTATAAAATTGTAAAGATATTTAATGTTTATATGCCTAAAATTTTCATCTCTATTACTATCTTAATGGAAATTGCATGATATTTTTAGTGATCACTTGTTATATTTGTACATATTTGGCATTATGTTGATGACATGGGAAAATACAAGAGACTAACAAAAATAGCATCTAGAACTACTATTTGTGTTACCAGGATATGGGTACAAATCAACCACAGTATTGAACAACATTCCCTTTAGATCTTGTTAATAACAAAGCATTTAATCTCTTTGAAGTCTCCAAAATGGGTATAATGCCAAAGATGCAAACATATAACAAGGAATAATAAGCAGAGAGAGAAAGACATGAATAATAAATTAATCATCTATGCAAAATACCCATGTAAAATGACTTACAGATTCTGAAGCAGAATAGTTTGAAAACTCTCATATACTAAGAAACATTGGTTGCCACATACAATGTGTTTGAAAAGCTTTTTGAAGTTATTTAAGGAAGAAGTTCTAGAGAGTATAATGGCTAGTTTTGAATTAACTCTTTCGCATAAATTCCATATCTTTGATCTGCTACTTCGAGTTTGATGACATTCGTCAAGAATGTGTAGACATGCATTCTCTAAAAGTAGTTTTCTTTAGAGTATCCGATCAAAGAACTGCAATTCATGCAAAAGGATTGACTAAAAATTGCACATTATACTTTGAGGAGCTCTTTTCCACAATAACCTCAAAGATATTTTCAATGCATTCTACCTGTTGAGGCCTAATATTGTCAATTGTTTCCTGCATTGAAAAACGAAGCTTAGGAAAAAGAAAAAAACTAAAGAGGGTGGTAAAGCAAGAAGGCTAACAAAAAATTTGGCCAAAGTGCACACAATAAGGGAAAAAAAACAAAGGTTCATTCAGAAATGCAACCAAAAATATATACTTTCCCACAATGCAACATTGAATATTGCATTTATTTCCTCTACTGCATTGTACAACAATGCTAGGATAAATTAACCCTCACATGAGCAAACACATACCATCTTGCTTATGTGTATCAAGGTAACCAACTCCACCACCACAAATCCACATAATTAAAAAAATCCATGCCGTCATTTAAAACTCCAAGAAACTTGTTGCCAGCCAAGAGTAATTCTATTCATAGTTGGGATGACAAAAATCCTGATGGGAATTCCAAACAAATAGCCTATCGGCTAATCACTTTTGCAACTGTATGTTTAGAATACTGCATTGAAAAATCACTTGAAAGAGAATTGTATGCAATGTGAGCCCTATGTGAAAATAATGAAGAGTCATGAGCTTAAGCAAAATCCCCAAGCAAGAAAAGTAGAAAAGGCTGGTGGGGAATTTGACTAAGTGTTGTATATATGATACAATGTTAAAATTGTGAGAAATTGATAATTTTACTATATTATTCCTTAGATTGCAATGGTATATTTTATACAAATACATTTAGAATAACATAATTCAAATGTTGTAATAATTTTGGGGGAAATTGGTATCCTGGTAAACAACGTTGTATAAATAATGGATTGCATAAGATGAAAGGATAGATGTACACACATGGAGAAATCCAATGGCCAAAGGAGACTTATGTTTCTAGAACCCAAGTGTATGGAACAATTTGTGTACATATCCATCTATCTAGCAACAAATATTTGACGTAAAAGGTAAAAGCACAAAACCCACGCTTGTTGTCCTCCCTGCCATATTGACATCATGAAGCCTTATGGGCTCTATACCAACCCCCGAGCAAGAAAAGTATGAAACACCCATAATTCAACATAGAAATATGCACAAAACAATGTTAATCTAGAAAAATTCCTTTTGAACATTTGAGTGGTTTTTTGGTTGTGTATATGACATCCAAACACATGCAGTATTCTAAATATATAGTTGTAGCTACTAGAAATTGATGCATATGCAAACATATATATATATGTATATATATATATATATTTGTGTGTGTATGTATGTATGTATACACACACACACACACACACATGGGCATAGCTATATACATATATATGTGCATCGATGTGCATATAAATCTATATGCATGGATTCCTATGAGAAAAATAACATGTTTTGAACATTACAGTTGCATGCTTCCTGTATCTGATAATCACGAGAATAACATATTCGATGCATTTAATTAGTTCAAAGTTGTCTAGCTATCTTCAATTTTGCATTTTTTGTGCTTATATACTCTAAGCTTTTTTTTTCTATTAAATTGAGTTTCTTTATTTAAAGCTTTTGACCCTTTTGAATGTCATGTTGCACACACATACACATATAATTGCTGCCACGTATGATATTTTCTTAAAAACTACAGATATAGAGGACCAATTGCATATATACATATGTGTAAAGGGTGATAATACATTTGACCATTTTGATTCTCATGGTACACAAACATTTACATATACGATTGAGCCCAAATATCCTTCTTTAAAACTACAACAATATAGGAGCAATCACATATATATGTATGTGAAAAGGGTGAGTATAAAACTGTAAAGATATTCAATGTTTAAATGCCTACATTTTTTGTCTCTATTATTGTATCAATGGAAATTGCATGGTATTTCTAGTCATCACTTGTTATATGTGTACATCTTTGGCATTATGTCGATCAAATGAGAAAATACTAGAGACTGATAGAAATATAATCTAGAACTAATGTTTGGGTTACGAGGATATGGGTACAATTCAACCATAGTATTCAACAACATTCCATTTAGATCTTGTTAATAACAAAGCATTTAATAGTGCAGCATGTGGAACATGTTCATAGGAAAGTTGTAAAATGGTTTAAAAAGAACTATTATGGAAACACTTAAGAACCATAGGAAAATGACATATGATTGGAAACCAACATTAAATAGAACTTTTAAATATGGACAAATATTCAACTAAAGAGACAAAAAAGAGGTTTAAAAAATATTATAGAAAAACAGGGAAATTGTAAAAACAACTATTAGGAAAACACTTAAGAACCATAAGAAAATGATAGATGATTGGAAACCAACATTAAATAGAACTTTTAAATATGGACAAATATTCAACTCGAGAGATAGAAAAGAGGTTTAAATTATGACAAGATCATAGTATGGAAGTATCAAGAGGATGTATTTTGACCATTTCATAGGATAGAAAATACTCAGAAAATCCTTTCTTGTTGCTCACATTTCTTTTCTTGAACCCAATTCAAATGAAGAACCTAGTTCAAGTCAATAAAATTTTTGTTACACCTTGTCTAGATACTGATAGAATTTTAGGTAAGCACAGATACGTTACAAACTCAAATTTGTATAGAAATTTCTTCACTTGAACCAAGTTCTTCACTTTGAATGTTGTTTGTAAGTAATTTCACATACATACATGTCCACATATAAACTTTTTTGGTGAAAGATTAAAAATTAGAGAAAAACACTTAAGAATCACGTGAAAATTGAAAATGATCGAAAACCTCAAAATCTCATAATTAAAAAAATTTAAAAAAATCCTTCTTACAAGAACAATAAAATAATTTGTTACACAGAGCTTCAAATAGATTATGGGAAAAGAATATCATGAAACATATTGGTACAAGACAAGAAATGTATGTAACAATTGGCTTGTCAATTCTAAATTCGAGCTACATTATTTGGCACTCAATATTATAGACAAATAGGGAAATTGTAAAAGAATTATTAGAAGAATATACATATATATATATATATAGATATTTGTGTGTATATAAATATATATATATACATACATTTATATACATACAATGTGAACTGTATGTGAAAATCAATGCTTTGAAACATAGATATTTACATATACGCATATGTATATTGAAAATAAATAGAGTAAATTGTATAAGAGGTATTAGAATAGCACTTATTCACCACTAAATATTATAGACAAAAAGGGAAATTGGAATATAGCTATTAGAAAAACACTTAACAATCAAAGGAAAATGATAGATGTTTGAAAACCCATATTAAATAGAACTTTACAATATGGAAAATAGAAGAGGCAAACTAGGATAATGAATAGTTTGTTACTGGGAACTGGAAAAAAGAATATCATGAAGTACACTATTTGTTATCGGGAACTTCAAACAGTTATGGAGAATAAATTAATCATTTATGCGAAATACCCATGTGTGAAAATCAATGCTTTGAAACATAGACAGATACACATACATATATATATATATTGAAGACAAATAGATCTATGGAATTCTTTCTATAAAATTATCTCTAAAGTGTTGATTTCTAGGCTTCTGATTATTTTTCCTTCCCTGATATCTCCTCAGAAGAATGGCTTTGTTCCAAGAAGGCGGATTCTTGATTGAATCATTACTATTCATGAAATTTGTCATTCTCTCATGGAGTCAAAGACTGAAGGTTTCCTATTTAAATTGGATATTTCAAAATCCTATGATTGTGTTGATTGGGCTTTCTTACTCAAAATCATGAAGGTGTTTGGTTTTAGTAATAGTGTCCTCTAGTTGGTTGGTCAACTCATTTCTACTGCATCTATAGTTGTTATAGTAAATGGATCTCCTTCACACTTCTTTAAGAATTCTAGAGGCTTAAGGTAGGGAAATCCTATTTCCCCTATTTTATTTCTTATAATGGCAGAATGCCTTGGGAGGAACCTGAAAAGAATGGTTGATTAGGGATCCTTAGTGGGTTTGAGGCCCTCATCCAGTAACTTAGTCTACTCTCACCAACAGTTTGTGGATGACACCATTTTGATGGGGAGATCTATTGTGGCCGAAGCAAGGAATCTTAAAAAGATCCTAGATGATTAGGAGATGGCATCTAGTTAGATGGTTAACAGACAAAAAAAAACCATATTCTTCTTCAACACTCTAGAGCCTAGACAAAATAAGATTACCAAAATATTGGGATGCAAAATTGAATCTTTACCCTCTATTTATATTGGATTTCCTTTGGACCTTAAGCCTCTTGATTCCTTGGTTCAACAAAACACTTGCTAGATGGAAATGAGCTCTTCTCAGTCAAGCTGCTAAGATTTAACTTCTCAAAGCTACTCTTCAAAACCTTCTAGTTTATGCTTTAAGTCTTTTTAAAATACCTCCCAAATATGCAAATTCTATTGAAAAAATCTAGAAACACTTTCTTTGGTCAGGTGTTGAAGAAAGGAAAAGAATGCCTCTTATTGGTTGGGAATCTATGTGTAGACCCAAAAATCTGGGTGGTCTGGGTATTAGAAGGATCAAAATGATGAATAGGGCTCTTCTTGCTAAGTAAATTTGGAGAGCCTTCTCATCTAAAGGATAGTGGAATGACATTTTAAAGAGAAAATACATGGCTAATATTGTATCTCTCAAAACTCTGCTTGACTCTCCAAATCTACCCCATGGTTCAGCTTTCTGGAATGATATGATCAGAGGGAGATACATTATTGACAAGGGAGTTGGATGGAGCCTAAGAAATCTGAAATAGGATAGGTTCTAAGAAGATATATGGCTAATGAAGGAACCAATAATCTCTTCCCAAAGCTTGAATGGGTGGATTGAGATATGCAAGGCCAATTTTGGATCTCATGTTAACTAAGCACTATTGGAGAAATTAGAGTTGGGTGAATTTGTGCTAGATCAACATGGACCTTGCTTTGATTCAATCTTCTCTGTTGGTTATCAGAATGGGGTCGAGCTAGTAGGATGATCTTTTAGTTTGGATGGCTGAACCCTCGGGAAGTTACTCGGTTTCTTCGGTTGTCTCTTAGTTGTGCTTGTCTCCAGCCCCCCATCCATTTTGGGTTAAAGCTTGGATTAAATACCTGACCCCTAAGGTTAACATTTTCTTTTGGATTCTTCTTTAGAGTAAAGTGCTCACGGTTGACAACCTCTGCAAGCATGGCATCCATATCTTGAACCAATGCTACCTGTGTAAGGAAGAAGCAGAATCTACTAACCATTTTTTCCTCCATTTTCAGTACATGACTACTATTTGGGGCAGATTTCTCTCTCTGGAATCTCATGGGTGTTTCTTAGCACTATTGAAGACCTTTGTAGTCAGTGGAATGCCCCCTCCTAGAATTCAGCTATCCATAGACTTTGGGATGTTTTCTTTCCTTATCTTGGCTGGGGTGTATGGAAGGATTGCAATAATAGGGTCTTTAAGGACGAGGAGGCTTCGAAGAACATTGTTTATGAGAAAACTTATAGAATAATTGTGGAGAACTTTAATAGCATCACAAATCAAGAGTCTAAGAAGGAAGTTGTGGTTTGCTCAGAATATGACCTCAAGATGGCTAAAGATTGGAATATTAAAAGTTATATATCTAAGGCCTCAAGACCTATGAAAAAGAACCATGAAGGGATCAGCTGGAGTCACCCACCTAGGGAATGGATAAAGGCTAATTTTGATGGGGTGGCGACTGGGAGTGGAGGTGTGATAAGAGATTATAATGGTAACTTTGTGGCAGTTGTGGATATCTCCTTGGGCATGCAATATAATCATTTAGCTGAAGCTATTGGAGCTTTCCAGGTTATTGACCTTGCTAAAAGATTAAACTTTAGAAATATATGGATCGAGGGAGACTCCAAAAATATTATTGATTATCTCCTAGGTAAGTCCCCACCCTCATGGACCATTAAAAGTTGGATAGAGGAAGCTAAAGAGATTTTATCCAAAATTGATAATGTCAAAATTTCCTATGTCTATAGGGAGTATAATAGCGTCGTAGACTATTTTGTGAATGTGGGGGTTAAACAAAATGGGCATCATACATGGCAAGACTACAATGAACTGGGAGCTGACGTAAGAGCCTTAATAGACTATGATATCATACATGGGAAATTTGTCTTTTTTTATAAATGATTATGAAGAATAAGGCCAGGTACTGTGATATTATTAGACAAGATAGTGGCATCGTAATTAATCCCACAGGCTGAAAGGGCTGGCATGTTTTGTGAGTGCTTTGGTTCTACTGTTGCATCTTTGTTCAATTCATTTTCCCTACAAACATTAGAAGCAATATTACTGCAACAATGGGGGGAAGCAGAAAAAGGGTGATGCCTACGAGTGGTGAGAGGCACAAGAAGAACTCAAAGGTATGGAGGCATATTTAGAAGGGAGGGTTGCAACCCTTCATTATTAAGCTCCACGGCCCTAACCCTAAAGTCACTAGGTATTTTTCTAAACATTGGAAGAAAGGTGAAATTATTCTTTTAGGAAGGAGGGTTAACGTGGATGAAGAGCTTATAGGGGAAATCACTGGTCTCTCAACTGAGGGAGTGAAGTTTTACCATGACAAGAAGTTTTTGGATGATGCAGTTCTTTCATTCCCCAAAACCGATAAGGAGAGGAAGGCTTTGGCTAACATTTCTTCTAGTTATTTTGAAGCTCGAACGATTAAGAAGGTGTGGAGGGAGGTGCTCAAAATTCTCATGGAATACATCACCCTGGATGATAGATTTACCAGAGTTTATGGGTACATTCTTTGCATAAGGTAAGGGTTTCCTTCCCCCACTATCTGCTCTCTTCCTTGAATAATAGTATAGAGGAACATAGGAAGAGTCCTAGGAAGAATCTAGTCCTAATACTGGTCTCATTAAGCTTATTCATGAGCATTTTAAAAACATGTTGGCCTTGTCTATCCCATTATCGGCCTTGGCCTCAGATGGTGAGGATACTAAGACTAGCATGTCTGAGGTGAAAGAAGATTCTGATACTGAGTGGGAAGAGGAATACTCTCCTTCCCCCAGTAAGAAAAGTAAGAAAACTCCTTAGAAGAAACCCTCAAAAAAAATGTGTGCTCTACGAAAACCCCTAAGGGCACGAGTCAGGAGGAAAAAAGTAATAAGAAGGACCCTCCCATGAATAATCTGGTTTCCTATTTAGAGGATTCTCTAGAAGATAATTATAACGATCATAATGCTACTATGGACTCTTATACCTCCTACCCTACCACTGCTAGAGACAATAGACCTAGATTCCCCAAAGATCTTAATCTTGATGACTACTATTTCAAGCAAGATTGGGAATTTCTTGATGATATTATGGCTATAGCCTGGAATGAGACTATTGACTACTTCATGATCATAAAATGGGTATTTCATTAGATTAAGGATCTCAATTTAAAAGATAGGGCTCTCACTGGCAATATGGATGATTTGGAAGTGAAAGGTATATCACAGAATTTTGCTAGTGTTTTGTGGACTACGGATGAGAAGATGGCCTTCTTCTAACATCTTCAAATAAATTTTGAGTTAGTGGACAAGATAAATAAAGATAACGAAAACAAGGTCAAACAGCTAGAAGGGGAAATTGGAAAAATCAGGGATACTATGAAAACTATTATGGAATGCAGCCATAGAGTTGTAAAACAAAATGCTACTATCTTGAGTACCATGGTGGAGAAGATGGATAATATTCAATAGGGATTGTTGTTTATGGACTTGAAAGCTAGGAAGGATAAAGGTAAGAAGGAGGATTCAAGCCCCTCGAAAAGGACTAGAGCAAACCTAAAAATAAAAGCGGGTTCTTTGCCTCAGGAGATCTCGAACCTAAAGAAGGTAACACAAGAGATGTGCAACTTTGAAGCTGAGGTTGCTAAAACTTTGAAGTCCTTAGGTTAGTTTAGGTTGTGTTGTGTGGTGGCTTCTAGCTGGCTTTTTGACTGCTCTTGGTTCATGGCTACTATCCTTTATGTTTTCTTTGTCACAGTTGTCTTTTTGTTGGGTACTCTGATGATTTATCTTTCTTTGGTTTGTAAACTCTGTGGTTTTGGGTCCCTGTAAAACCCATTTTTTCCTTTATAAAAAACATTTATTCTCTACTAAATATTATAGACAAAAAGGAAAATTAGAAGAGCTATTAGAAAAATAGTTAACAATCACAGGAAAATGGCATATGTTCGAAAATCCACATTAAATAGAACTTTAAAATATGGAGAATAGAAGAGGAAAACTACGATAATGAACAACTTGTTATGGGGAACTTAAAAAAATATATCATGAAGAACAGTTGGGTATGTGTAGGATCATCATGGAAAAAATAGGCCCTTAAATGGCAAAAAAATCAGAAAAATCAAAGTTAGGAAACTTGACATAAAAATTTGAATAAGTTATCTATATTATTTCAAAAATATGTAAGAATATAATTTGTAGCAAATTGAATGTAGTTTCTAAACTACTAGGTTTTAAAAAAAAAACAAAAATCTATGTGGTGAAAATTTGAAATTTCAATGCAGTAGTACTTAAATTTCAAGGAAAAATAGAAGCAGGTGTCTGTCTGACCACCCTAACCAAAATAAAATTATAATATTTTTTTATAAGATTTTAGATATAAGTGGAGGAGTCATGTCCCGATGTGATGCATATTTTTTTGTAATTTTTTTCCAAGAAAATAATTAATTATGAATATTTTATTACAAATTTTAGTCATATAATATGTGAAGAATAGAATGTGACGCATGTTTTGGATTCAAAAAATGTGATACCATTTGAAGGCTATAGATGTTTTTCAATCAGCCTATCAATCAGGACTTTAGTCATAATTTGAATAGAAAATGAATAAGAATTACTTATTAAATTCAAAGTAAAGCATAATTTGTATTGGTGTAAATGTAAGAATAACCTTTAAAAACCCTTTTTGTTTCATCAATTTTTGGTAAAAAAAATGTCATCAGCCACATACCCATCATATTGCCACTTTTTGGCCCATCATGATCATGCACATACCCAGTTTGTTATGTGGAACTTCAAACAATTGAGGAAAAAAGAATATCATGAAACATATTCATACAAGACACATAACATGTTCCACCTAGACAAAATAGCCATGATAATTAACAGTTTGTTATAAGGAGCTTCAAATAGATGAAACAATTAACAATCACGAGAAAATGATAGATATTCAAAAACCCACATTAAATAGAACTTTAAAATATTGAGAATAGAAGAGGAAAACTATGATAATGAACAGTTTGTTATGGGGAACTGGAAAAAATAATATCATGAAGAATAGTTTGTTATGGTGAACTTCAAATAGTTGAGGAAAAAAGAATATCATGAAATATATTCATACAAGACACATAACATGTTCCATCCAAACAAAATAATCACGTTAATTAACAATTTTTTATAAGGAGCTTCAAACATATGAGGGAAAAATAATATCATGAAACATATTATATATATACATGCAATCACTCCTATGTTAATCTACAATTGCTCCTATGTTAATGGGTGTAATGCTAAAGATGCACAAAGATAGCTACAAAGAATAAATGAAGGGAAAAAAAATTACTAACCCTAACCATATTTTTTGATGAAAGAAAGAAGATTTAACTGCAATTTCTCCTATGGTAATGGGTATAATGCGAAAGATGCCTTCAAACAGATGAGGGAAAAAGAATATCATGAAACATATTGGTACACGACAAACAGTTTATGTAACAGTTGTAAGAGGTGTTAGAATAACACTTCAGAATCACATGTAAATGACAGATGAACAGAAACCCACATTAAGACGAACTTGTTAAACCAATGGGTACTAATAATCTATGCAAAATGGGTATAACATCATAGACTTAATTGAAAATTTGAGCTACATTACCCGACACTAAATATTATAGACAAATACAGAAATTATAAAAGAGTTAATCTACAATTGCTCCTATGTTAATGGGTATAATGCCAAAGATGCATACATATAACTATAAACAATAAAAAAAGGCCAAAAAAATTACTAACCCTAACCATATTTTTTGATGAAAGAAATAATATTTAACTGCAATTGCTCCTATGGTAATGGGTATAACACCAAAGATGCAAAGAGATATCTACAAACAATAAATGAAGGTGAAAAAAATTACTAACCCTAGCCATATTTTTTGACGAAAGAAAGAAGATTTAACTACGATTTATCCATCCATACAAAGTGATAATCTCTTTGAAGTCTCCAAAATGGGTATAATTCCAAAGATACAAACATATAACAAGGACCAATAAGCAGAGAGCAAAAGACATGAGCAATAAATTAATCATTTATGCAAAATACCCATATAAAATGACTTACACATTCTGGAATACAACCGTTTTAAAACCCTCCAATCTGTTATAAAACGGAGCTGAAGGTGACAATTTTTACAATAGTTTAGTATCAAACCAACACCACAATGGCTCTTTCAACAATGCAACTTATTGAATATATTTTGTCACACATTTTGAAGCACACCAGTGTTAAAACACTCCAACCTACTATCAAACAGAGATGAAGGTGATGATTTTTTCATTACTTTGTTATCAAACGAACACCATAGTGGCTCGTTCCACAATGCAACCAAAAACAATATACTTTCCCACACTGCAACATTCAATATTGCATTTACTTCCTTCATTGCCATTGTACAACAACACTAGGATGCATTAACCCTCACACGAGCAAACACTTACCATTCTACTTCTACGTATCGAGGCAAGAAACTCCACCACCGCCAACCCATATAATTAGAAAACTACATGTCATCATAAAAAACCTTGGGAAACTTGCCGCTAGCTAGGAGATTCTCAGTGCTAAGAAATTCTATTCATGGCTATGTTGACAAAAATCTCAGTGGAAATTTCAAACAAAAAGCCTATTAGCTAATAAAGACACTAATTAATGACCTAATATTAACTATTGCTTTCTTAAATTTAATAATGGTTACAAAAGAAATGATCTATTTGTGTTATTTTGGCTTCAACATAGAGGGATATAAAAAAGGGTACAATGAATGTAGTATTCTATTAAAATACATCTGACAAATTTCTAAAATATTTTAGAAAATTGAAACATAATTATAGAAAAAGGTTTGGAGGATTGTAAGAAATCCTTCAACATACTGTAACTCAACATTACAGTGAACAATAAATTATTTCCAACTAGAGGATCTGCATACAACTTGAAGCAGGCCAGTTCAATCAATCTCCATCAGTGATAATTAAAAAGAGAGATTATTGTTTATATTGATAGTTTACATGCCTTACAAAGCGGCATCGATATTAGCAATTATAAGAGACAAAGTACCCTACACTATTCCATAGCTTTACGGGCATTCTGATCCTTCCTGTGCACAGTATTAACTAATCATGGTGATCAAAACAAGGTTCTACAAAGAAAAAAAGCATTATTTAAATATGATATGTAATTAACGTTATTACACATGGCAGAAGCATTGATGTTTTATAAATTCATTTATTAAAGAAGACAAGGGAATGGGACTAAAATTAGAGGTTGTATCCTATTTCCCCCTGGATTATATGTCTTAACTTGATAATTGATGTAAGAAGTTTTATTTAATGAGTTACATGTTATATTTTTTGGTCATGTTCTTACATCATTTTTTTTTCATTATGATAAATGATTAGGTCGTGTATGTGGTATTGAGTTCCATGTTTATTATGGTGGTCAGTTGTACTATCATTCAATTATTTGAGCTTTGAGAGAATATTGTTAACATGTCTTTTTAATGAAATGTGGAGCTTTGATAATATATGTTATGTGTTTGTCAACCAAGGATAAATTTCAATATTTATTCATGGAGGGGATGGATTCATTCCATGTCATGTAGATATCGCCATTGGAAATAGGTTTCTTTATTTACATGTGTCAAGGTCACTATATCATCTCTGATCCATTAGATCTATTTTTGATTAGATAACTCATGCATATCTAGTGTGGTGTCAGAGTATTTGTATCCTCAATAAGCACCCTTTTTTTATCATGGATGTATTATCCTTTATGAGACCTATTCTCCTATTTACTCGCATAGTAGGTTATGATGTAGTAATGTGTTATGGGGCATATCTCCAAATATCTATAGTATGTTAATGGATGTTATTAGTCGGTAGGCTATTTTTTTTGAAGTTTCCGTTGGGAATTTCGTCAGCCCAGCCATGAATTGGATTTGTCAGTGCCGGAGATGTCCCGACCGATGGCGACTAGACCGGGTTTTTTTATGGTGAAATGGAGATTGGGAATTATGTGGGTAGGAGGTGGTGGAGTTGGTGTCCTCGATACATGAAAGATGAACCATAAGTGTTTGCTTGCGGGAATGTTTATTCATTTTGTAGTTTCATTTTGTCCTTGTTGTAGGATGGGGCGGATGGAGTAAATGTGGGTGGACAAAGTAAATGCAATATTGAGTGTTGCAGTGGGAAAGTATACTTTGTTTAAGTTGTATTGTCCAAACAACCATTGCGGTGTTGGTTTCATATCAGACTCTTTGCATGGTTGGTTTGATAACAGATTGGAGGGTTTTAAAGTTGTTGTTCTCTGCAATCTGTAAGTCATTTTACATGGGTGTTTTGCATAAATTATTTATTGATTTTTTATGTTAAAAATGCTATTCTCCAAAATCTATAAGTCATTTTACATGGGTGTTGTAGTGTGGGAAAGTAAATTTTTAAATGTGTGAGAAAATATATTGATTAAGTTGCATTGTCGAAAGATCCATTGTGGTGTTGGTTTGATAGCAGAATATTCTAAAAAACATCGGATTTAGTTTTGTGGTTCATTTGATAGGAGACTATTGTAAAATCAATGGCTTCGGAAGGATCAGAATTCCTGTAAAGGATAGGAGACTATTTAATGAGTCACATTATATTTTCTAGTCATGTTCTTACATCATTTTTTTTTGTTATGAAAAATGATTAGGTCTTGTATGTGGTCTTGAGTTCCATGTTTATTATGGTTGTGAGTCGTATTATCATTCAATTATTTTAGCTTTGAGAGAATATTGTTAACATGTTTTTTAATGAAATGTGGAGCTTTGATAATATATGTTATGTGCTCGTCAACCAAGGATAAATTTCAATATTTATTCATGGTTAGGATGGATTCATTCCATGTCATGTAGATATTTCCATTACAAATAGGTTTCTTTATTTACATGTGTCAAGGTCACTATAGCATCTCTGATCCATTAGATCCATTTTTAATTAGATAACTCATGCATATCTAGTGTGGTGTTAGTCTTCGTATCCTTAATAAGTACCCTTTTTTATCATGGATGTATTATCCTTTATGAGACATATTCTCCTATTTACTCGCATAGTAGGTTATGATGTAGTGATGTGGTATGGTGTATATCTCCAAATATTTATATTATGTTAATCAATGTTATTAGCTAATATGCTATTTTGTTTGAAGTTTCTGTCAGGAATTTTGTCAGCCCATCTGTGAATTGGATTTTTCGGTGCCACAGATGTCCTAGCCAACAGTGACTAGATCGGGTTTTTTTGTGGTGACATGGAGCTTGGGAATTACGTGGGTTGGCGGTGGTGGACCTGGTCTCCTCAATACATGAAAGATGAATAGTAAGTGTTTTCTCGTGGGAATGATTATTCATTTTGTCATTTCATTTTGTCGTTGTTGTACGATGGGGTGGATGGAGTAAATGTGGGAAAATGAAGTAAATGCAATATTGAGTGTTGTAGTGTGGGAAAGTATACTTGGTTTAAGTTATATTTTTGAAAGAACCATTGCGGTGTTGGTTTCATAGTAGACTATTTCTGTGGTCGGTTTGATAATAGATTGGAGGGTTTTAAAGTTGTTGTTCTTCGCAATCTATAAGCCATTTTACATGGGTGTTTTGCATAAATGATTTATTGATTGTTTATGTTAAAACTGTTGTTCTGCAAAATCTGTAAGTCATTTTACATGGGTGTCGTAGTGTGGGAAAGTAAAGTTTGAAATGTGCGAGAAAATATATTGATTAAATTGCATTGTTAAAAGATCCATTGTGGTGTTGGTTTGATTTGGTTTTGTGGTTTGTTTGATAGGAGACTATTGTAAAAATCGAAATTACAATAACACTGAAAAGCCACAAACTAAATTTTTTTCCACATTTATACAAATATCTTTTCAACTTGCCAAATAAATTATTTAAACCCAGTTCTTTATCACCATATCTATTTTCTCTAGGCCATGACAACAATTATATGATGTAAAAATCTCTGAAAAAATGCGTATAACACCAGAGACTTAATTGTAAATTTTAGCTACATTGCTTTCCATTAAATAGTATAGAGAAATCATTTATGCAACATACCCATGTAAAATGACTTGTAGCAAATAATTGTCATTCTAACACCTCTTATACAATTTCTCTATTTCTCTTCAATATTTATTAACAAAGAACATAGATCGAATTTTGTATCAATATGTTTCATGATATTCTTTTTTTCCTGATCTGCTTGAAGGTCCCCAAAAAAACTACACAAGTCTATTTATGTAACAGGTGGAGCTTGGTAATTATGTGGGCAGGCAATGTCTTATATGCTAATTGGTAAGTATATTACATAATTAATATAGGATTATTTGTTTCCTTTGTAAATTTTTTTCTCTACTGAACTCTGCATTAAATTCTAGGTGTGCATAATGGTTGGTGTATTTTTTAGGCCAAAGGACAATACTTCATTTTTAAAGTTCATAATTTAGGAAATGGATAATTCATACAAGCCTCATTGAGTATCTTGAAGCCTCCATTTTTAATGATTTTCTTGCATTTCAAGGTTTGCTATATGTAAAAAATATTTAGCAGAAGAATTTCCTTTGTACTAATGAGTAAGTACATTCTTCAATTGACATGAGATTTACTCTTTATTGTCTTTTCCTATTTTAATTCCTATAACAAATTGTTGGTTAATTAACTTTTCTGTTATTGCTGATGTAATTGATTTTATGTCTTCTCCATTTGATGCAAGCTACAAATTTTGTGATTATTTTTTAATTATTCAATAAACATGAAAATTATTGCTTTTTTTTTGTTTAGTTTTGCATCAAATTCTTGTTTTATATGGGTTTATACTTAACTAATGTAGATAGTTTTGTATTCAATCCTTGATTTAAATTCTGTGTTTTGAGATTTTTTTAGATTTTACAGTTTAGCCACAAAGTATGTTTAAATATCGAGATATTAGACCTCACATGTCTACAAGGGAAGTCACAACTACATATGTGAAGATCTCTCTATCGTTCATGCTTTCATGGATGTCAATACCCTGTTCCAAAGCTCCCATTTTTGCACAGGCAGGGAGGATGCTAGAAAAGGTTTTGGAATATGGCTTTACACCAGCCAATTGCATTTGCTTGAAATTTTCTAAAGCCTATTCAAAAAATTCATTTTGTGCATATATCCTACAATCATTGTAGTTCATGGGAGCACATCGCTTTGAAGCATTCTATCAAATAGTTCATGTGCCTTGTATATTTCCACATTTTGCATACATGTGTACTAGGATAGTCGCAATTACAATATCTAATAAAATTTCTCCATCCTTTATCTTTTGATGTATCTCCATACCTTGATCCAAAGCTCGTGTTTTCACACAGGAAAGGAGGATGCAAGAAAAGGTTGTTGAATCGGGTTTTACACCTACCAATTGCATTTACTTGAAAGTTTCTAAAGCCTTTTCAACAACTAAATTGTTGATTTTCCAAATTCATGAAAACACACAAGCATGTGGATGTTGGATGTGTAGTTATCTCCAATACCCTCCCTACAATCAAACATCCAAATGAGCACACCACTATACCTTTTGAATTCAAGCACCTCTTCTCATCCAACTCCACAAATGGAGGCATGCTAAGGAACTTATATGTCCTCTACAATTTTTTCAAATTGTAATTTAATGATTACAACACAATATTTATTAGGATGATTTTTTAATTTCTTCTTTATACTTTGCATGTGTATCCAGAATAATTTTCGTGGAGTATAATCCTAATGCCAATCCCAAACAGATGTACAAGTTTATTGAAAGGAAGAGATAGATTGACATGAAAACAAGGGTTTCTATATTGACATCTTTATGTCCAGAAGAACACATTTTTGGTAAGGAAATTTCTTGTTTTCTTTGTTGGGAAAATTTGGTGGATCACTTTGGGTCATATTTAGGTCATCTTACAATAGAAGAAGTGTGTTGTATAGGGAAGACGATCACTAAAAAATCAAATTGAGGGAGTTGTTGAGTACATTAAGCATCTGCAGGAACATGTAAATGAGCTTGGCAAGAGACAAGAAGACATGGGAAATTTTTCCATATCTAATTGTGAAGAGAAAAATTGTAATGTTTTTCCATTTATTGGTGGATTACAGTCTTTTCCTTATGTGAAAATAATGGCTATTAGTTCAAGTATTGAAGTCACAACAAGCTTGTTAAAATGTCAAGTTGTCTTGTATGATATTCTCCTTGCACTGAAAAATGAGGGGCTTGATGTAGTCAGTGCCAAATTTCTACATCACAAAGGGAAAATTATTTCATACCTTACACACCAAGGTATATTTTTTGTGTTTTTCAATGTTGTTTGCTCAAATTATCTAAACTTAGGTTAATCTTTATCTGATTTCCTTAGAGAGTTTATTCGTGCAACTTATAATTGTGGCTTATTTCAGACATTGATCAATTAGAACATTTTCCTGACTATTAGGAAATCTTTAAAATATGCAACATTTTAGCTGCATTGCTGGCTTTAGATCTTGAACGTTTTGACAAGTCTTCATCAGAAGGTTTTCCATCTGCTCAAGAAAATATAATTGATGCATAAATCAGGATGTTAAAGTATAATTGTTATCTTTTTGTTAGCCTCCTTTTTTATCTGATAAGGAGAAAATGGCATTATTATCCTATTAAATATAGAGGCTAATGATCAATCTGCATGATAAAAGTTAGTTAAATATGACTTTGTAAACTTGGATAAGAAAAAGCTCAAATTGAAATTGAACTAAGATATTTATTTATCTTCCCTAATAGGCCAGTAGTGCTAGAGCTTTGACTATCAAAAAATAAAAGTGTAAGGAATAGATTAGTATTAGTTCGTGTTGATCAAGTAACTGTATGATGGAAAGAGGCTTTGTTTATTAGTATCCTTACTAATATGTAGTAAATCTATTTTTCATACAAATAAACTTCTATGCTTATTTAATTTGTGATGTTACTAGCAAGTATTACAGACTTGATGTAAATATGACTGATGAGGGAAAATATGTAGGTTGGGATGGGTAATGAAAATATTAAACTTGAAATATCTACTTGTTATTGTACATGAAGACTATAACCTCCAAAGCTATTTCTAAAAGTTATTAAGGATGGGTGTGGCACTAAAACCATCCTCGATACTTATGAAAGGGCTTGGAACTAAACAATGTTGGTAGTTACAACACAAAAATGTTGGTAGTTACAATTTTATTTTTCTTTTACCTCCTATGGAATAGAATGCATCCTAGAAATTTGTTAGCGATATTTTGAATGTTATATTTAAGTCCTCTAATTCTATTATTTCATCTCATATTAAATTTGATGTACTCTATTGGTAATAGATGAATGGAACATGATAAAAGAGGTCTATAAGAGAATTCAGATGAAAGTAATGCAATTTCAGTGGATGTCTAGAGTGCTCATCTCCTTTTTGTTTCCAAATTATAGCTGATAACCACCTTATTGTGATCAAACTACTTAACTACCTATGAGAATCTTGAACATATTGCATTAGCTTTAGTATATACTTTAAGAGTTTGGAATACAATAATTTGCAAACATACTGGTATATCATAATTAATTAGAAAAATACAACATGACAAATAACAATATCTCCTATCTCTCACATTGTACGTAGATTATAAGTACAACCATGTATGAGTTAATGAGAAAGGGTGTAAGTTGGCTTATGCGATTAGGAAATCTCCTTCTTGATGAACCAACCTCCCTATTAGATATTTTTCTTCATTAATCTAGCTTCCACCTAAAAGTTAGGACTAAAACAACTTGATTCTCTATTTACTTTTTCCTCATTTCTTCTTTTATTGTTATTCAACTGAAATGATGGTATGTTAGTTTCTTATTTTCATTTCTAATTTTCTTGTTACTCTTCAACTTTCTTGTATTCAAAATTTTTTATTATTATTTCTTCTTTTCTTGCTATAAACTATCTTGAACATTGAGTTGCAAGTGGGTTTTTATATCTTGTAGTTTATTTTTAGCTATTCCTAGAGATAGTATGTCAGTTGAAGAAGAAACTAACGTCTTGATGCCTCTGGTAGAGAGGAAAAAAATGTATTCCCTTTTTATTCTTCAACTTTATGTATTCAAAAAACTTTATTTTCATTTCTTCTTTTCTTGCTATAAACAATCTTGAACGTTGAGTTGCAAGTGGGTTTTTATATCTTGCAGCTTGTTTCTAGTCAATGGTTTATAGACTATTTTTTTGCTTTGAGAGCCTTGTCAAGGGTTGGATCTGATCATTTTCCCATTTGTGTTTTAGCGGACTCATGGCTTTCTCATCCTTGAATATATGAGGAAATTTGCAGCTGGTGGAATATAGATATTTCTGGCACATCAATGTTTAGGATTGCTAAAAAATTAAAGGAAGTAAAAACTAATGTGCGAAGGTGGAAAAAGGATGCTTTTGGGAATATTTTTGGCACTAAAATGGAAATTCAGGGCAAAATTCAGGAGATTCAAGTTAAAATCTAGAAATGGGGATACATTAAAAATTACAAAGAAAAGGAAAATGAACTCCTCATTCATTTGCATGACATCATTGCTAAAGAGGAAGTGTTTTGGTGACAAAGATCTAGGGTGTCTTGGTTGACTGAGGGAGATAGGAATTCCATATTCTTTCATCTGTCTGCCTCGAAACATAGGGCTTCTAACAGAATCACTCATATTGTTTCTAATGGGACTAGATTTGAGGAGGAAGGTGATATCAGGGAACAAGCTATCCTTTTCTTTAGCAACCTTTTTTCCTGTAATGGAGAGATTGTTTCTGAAGCTCAAGATTCTTTGATTGATGCTATACTTCAAGTGATTGGTCATAATGAAAATTCCTTAATCACTGCTATTCCATCCAAAGATGAAATAAGGAAAGCTGTCTTCTCTTTTGATGGCAACAAAGCTCCTGGACCTGATGGTTTTCCTTTATTCTTCTTCCAAGTGTTTTGGGAAATTGTTGAGCTGGATGTGGTGAACGCTGTCAAGGAATTCTTTGGATCAAGACGTCTGTTGAAAGAATTGAATGCTACTTTTGTGGTCCTTATTCCTAAAAAACCTGGGGCTTTGGAGTTTCAAGCTTTTCGGCCAATCAGCCTGTGTAATTCTATTTACAAAATTATTTCGAAGGTGTTAACTTCAAGAATGATCTCTGTGCTTCCCCAAATTATTGCTCCGCAGTAGAATGGTTTTGTGCCAGGTAGGTACATTATGGACTCTGTTGTTACTGTTCATGAGAATTTACATTCGCTAATGGTTTCAAAAACTGAAGGGTTTATTTTTAAACTCGACATTTCCAAAGCCTATGATTGGGTTCATTGGGATTTCTTGTTTAAAATTCTGGACAAGTTTGGTTTTAATAACAGAGTCATTCAGTTGGTGAACCAGCTTGTTTCGACTGTTACTTCTGTTGTCATTGTAAATGGATCACCATCAAGGTTTTTCCAAACATCCACAGGCCTCAGACAAGGAGACCCTATTTCTCCTATTCTGTTTACTATCTTGGCTGAGTGTTTAGGAAGAAATATTAAAAAGCTTAATGATCAAAGATCCCTTGTCGGCTTAAGATATTCTTCTTCTCTTCTTACCTGTTCTCACCAGCAATTTGTTGATGACACCATTCTTATGGGAAGATCTACTGTGACTGAAGCTAAGACTTTAAAAAAAATTATGAATCTTTATGAATCTGCTTCTAGGAAAGTTGTCAATGGGGCTAAGAGTTCAATTTTTTTCATCAATACTCTGGAATATAGACAAGTCAAACTTGCTCGAATTCTTGGATGTTGTATTGAGTCTCTTCCATCAACCTATCTTGGCTTACCTCTTTGTTCTAAACCTCTGGACTCGTTCTGGATATCTTTGGTTGAAAAATTCAATAAGAAGCTATCGGGGTGGAAAGGAGCTCTTAGTCAAGCTAGAAAAATCCAGCTCCTTAAGGCTTCTCTGCAAAATCCTCCTACTTATGCTCTTAGTATATTTAAAATTCCTGCTAAATATGCTGAAGCCATTGAAAAAATTCAAAAAAGGTTTCTATGGTCCAGAGTGGAGGACAAGAAGAGATTGCCACTTGTAGGTTGGGATCTGATCTATAGACCCAAATCTAGGGGGGCCTGGGTTTAAGGAAAATTAAAGTTTTGAATATGTCCCTTCTTGTTAAACAACTTTGGAGAACTCTTACTTTAAATGGAGAATGGCGTGATACCTTAAAAGCTAAATATTTTAATAACTATGAGTCTTTAAATGAAATTTTAAACTCTTCTTCTTTACCTCATGGATCTGTCTGTTGGAATGATATGGGTAGAGGAAGAAAGTTAATGGAAATGGGAATTTGAGGGCTGATTGGAAATGGAAATTATGTTAGGTTCTAGGAAGACAGGTGGATTTTTAAAGATCCTTTAATCAGAATAGAAAAATTTAGTAAATGGATGAATGATTGTAAAAAAGAATTTGGAGTCTTGGTTAAAGATTATTGGAGGAATGGAGATTGGGTTGATTTGAAGACTATCAGTCAGGATCTTGGCCCTGTTCAGTCGGCTTTCAGAGCCCTTAGACTAGCTCAACACCAGGTGGAAGGATCTTGTTGTCTGGTTAGACAACCTGTCTGGTATTTTTTCAGTTGCCTCTGCCACTTCTATGTTGGTTAGTCCAATGGAGCCTCCTCCCTTCTAGGCTAAGGATTGGATTAATCACCTGACTTCGAAAATCAATATTTTCTACTGGATAATGCTATAGAATAAGATTCTCACTTTGAACAATCTTGGTGAAAGAGGAATTCAATTACCAAATAGATGTTATATGTGCAAGAATGAAGCCGAGACTATTAATCATCTTTTTCTTCATTACCCTTTTGTGTCGAATATTTGGGATAAATTTCTGGGGATTCTTGATGTGGTGTGGATTTTCCCTACTTCTGTCGAAGATTTCTTCATTCAATGGAAAGCTCCCTCAAAAAATCCTTTTGTGAGAAAGCTATGGTCTTTTATTTTACCTTTTGTGTCTTGGAATATTTGGAAGGAAAGGAACAATAGAGTGTTTAGGGATAAAGAGATATCAGAAGGGAACTTGTATGCTAAAATTGTAAGGGCTATAAAGGAAAACTTATCTTTAATTCCTGGAAAATGTTTGAGAAATCTTTTTGGTCTCCTTTTGATATTGCTATGGCCGAAAAGTGGAATTCAAAATTAATTGGATCAAATGTCCTCAAACATGGTGTTTGTGGGAGAGAGAATGCTAATTGGTCTATGCCGCCTTTGGGTTGGTTGAAAGCCAATTTTGATGGTGTGGCAAAAGGTAACCCAGGGAAAGCTGGTAGTGGGTGTGTTTTAAGGGACAACTCGGGGGCTTTTATTGTGGCTTTTGCTGTGGACATTGGAAATCAAACTAATCATGTTGCGGAAGCTATTGGGGCTTTTCATGCGGTTAGCCTAGCCCTCAAGATCAACATGAAATATCTTTGGTTGGAGGGCGATTCATTGAATATAATAAATTGTATTCTTCGGCTTACCCCCCTCGTGGACCATCAAAAAAAGGATCGAAGACATGAAATCATTATTAAGTAAATTTGATAAAGTGAAAGTATCCCACGCCTATAGAGAAGCCAATAAGGTGGCAGATTTCTTTGCCAATGAAGGGGTAAAGAAGGGTGGGGAAAACACATGGAGGAAGAATGACAACCTCCATCCTGAAGTGAAAGTGCTAATTTATTATGATTCGGTGCATGGAAGAGAAGGAAATCTTAGTCATGATGAAACAGATAAAGATCAAGTACATTGATTTCATTAGATTTGATGGGACCGACATCATTTTCTTTTTTAAGAAGAGTTTGCGACACGCTTTTTGGGTGTTCGACAGAAAATACCTAAACGGGACCTAGAGCAATTGTTTAGTTTTGTTTTACAGTGAGCTAAATATGGGCGGTGAAAGAAAACGTGTGGAGCCAAGCAATTACTAGGAGCACAGAAAGAATGCTAAAGCGTGGGAAATAATTGAAAAGGGAGGTTTAATCCCATATATGGAAAAGCTCCATGGGACGGACGAGGGGATGCTGGACTATTTTGTTAAAAACTAGAAAAACGGTGAGATTGTGTTGTTTGGCAGGAATGTGAAGCTGAGTGAGGATTTAATTAGGGAGATAACAGTTCTTTCAACTGAGGGTGTTAAATTCTACCATGACCGATGATTCTCTGATGAAGCGGTCATTAAATTTCCCAAAAAAGATAAGGAGAAGGCGAAGATGGTTAAGGTTGCTAAAAGCTACTTTGATGTGGAGTCCATCAAATCTATTTGGAGGAAAGTTTTAAGAGTTATCATGGAATATATCACAGTTGACGGGTGCTTTACCAGAGTTTATGGTTACCACTTTTCCATTTTGAACCATTTCCATCACAAGGTTCGTATATCTATGCCTTTTTATTTATTTTCTTCTTTAAAGAATTGTCTCAATGATGTGGAAAGGAACCCTAGGAGGAATGTTATTATTCACCCTAGTCTTGTTAGGCTCATTTTTGAGCATTTTCAAAATTTACCTGTTCTGCCTAAAACTGTTGAAATTGAAGAGTTGGATGATGAGGAGACAAAAAGTAGTAGGGAGATCGAACCTCAGGCCCCTCCTGCTTGTGCTTTTGTTGGTCATGATACCACTGCTCCCCAGTCCTTGTCTTCTCAGATAACCCTTAAGGATTCTGCCCCGCTGTCTTGTCCTAAACTATAGCCTCTATATGAATGCCCTAGTCTGGGTTTTTCTTCTCTGCCCTGTCTTAATCCCCAGTGGTCTCCTGGTTGCCCTACTCTAGGTTTGTCCCCTGGTTTTAAAGGTAAACCTGTTACGAAACTTGTTTCGTATTCTGGGAATTCTATGGAAATCCTCTCTGATAAGCCCATGGTCAGTAAGGAATCGGCCCCTAGTGCCCCTGCTTCTGGTAAATTTGGGAATGATCATTCTGAGCCCCTTATTTAGGATGAAATTAATTCGGCCTTGAATAAGCTTAAGCCTAAGGATTTGGTTAGTATCGCAGAAAAAAGTACAGATGGCCTGTTCACCATTTTCAAGTGGACCTAGAAAGAAGTTTGTGATCTAAAAGGCCATGTTACTGATCTCAACAACAAGGTCACGGATCTGGATCAGAAGATCAGTTGGAATTGTAGAGATAATGATGAATAGGAAACTCCATTACCGAGGAAAAGACAGCAATTAAAGGAGGATAGATTGGCTAGTATCGAGTGCAACATGTCCAAGATTCGACAAAACATTAGGGCCACTGTTGCAAACAATCACAAAATTTCTAGGCATAATACCATCATCATTAATGCGATGGTTGAAAAGCTTGAAGAAAACCAAAAGGGCTCGCTAGTCGTGGATTTGGATGCGAATAGGGGAGGTAGCAGATCAGCTGGTGAAGGGATTTTGACTGTTACCAGGGCTAACATTAAGAGGAATACCCCGAATTTGTCACATACGGCTCAAATTATTAAGTAGGGGTTATAGGACATGAAGGATGTTGAAAAGGAAGCTGAGGAGTTACTGAACACCTTGGAGTAATGTGGTGTTTTTGGTTGCTAGTTTTTCTTGGGTGGTCCTTTTTTTGGGCGCTACTGTCTCTTGGTGTTGTCGTTTATTTTTTGGGACAGTTGTCTGGTTGTTTGTACTTTTTCTTCTTATCTTTTGGTGTTTAAACTCTATGGTTTCAGGTCCCTGTAAAACCAGTTTTTTCCTTTTCAAAAACTATTCCTAGAGATGGTATGTAAGTTGAAGAAGAAACTAATGTATTGATTCCTCTGGTGGAGAGGCAACAGATGTATTTCAATGGCTAGGAAAGGCCTTCTTTATAATGTTTGAAAAGAAATATGTCTCTCCCTTAGCTTTATAAAGATTGGTAAAATAACATGTAGTCATGATTTGCAGATCCAGATAGTACTTGTCTTCATTTTGGATTGTGTTGCTTTATGATTGGCTAATTGAATAGCAGAAAGATATGAAAACCTAGTCTCTCATATAATCATTTTTTGGTACTGCACATGGTCTTGCCATATTGTAGTATTTTCATTGTACAAGATTTTACTATCAGTATAGAATTTTGTAGCTTTCATTCAACATTTATGTCAGATTATACCATTTTTCTTTCATCATGTGAAGCTTAGATTTTACCAATTTTTCTTTTATTGGGGGATTATGAATTATATGTTGATGCCAAAATCTATGCCAAAATTGTTGTATAGTTATCGTATAGGAGCAATGATTGTATTAACACCTGTCATTTAAAACTTGAGAAAATATAGTGAAGCAATTAAATAGTCTACACAATTTTCAATAGGGAATTATTGGGTGTTGTTATGTGGATTTACCTACTATGAGATTTGTGAGCCAAGACTGTGACTAGGGTTTTCATTGGTGAGCTTATGTGACTCTCTAATTCCTTCTATGCATGTTAGCATACATACATATCTGGATATAAGGGAGATACATTGTAACTATGTTGTCTGCATCTACTACGAAATATACCCAGCTCTACACATGCCTTTCATAGTTATTGTGCCCACTCGTGGCATTGAAATTATATTCTTCTTCCACCCTCAGTGTTTGCGTGTCACTTACCCTTCATGTTCATCTATTCCTATCGGCTCATTGTTGCGTGTTACTACACAAAATTTCTAGTTACTAAGTAGGTATGATAATTAATGAATCACCATTAAACTATTTAATATTAGCACTAATGGATGATGTAGTGGTTGGTGGGGATCTTGGCTTTATGTTTCATGAGATGAAAAACACACATGCCCCTAATTTCATTTATATTTGTGATTTTCTAAGGGATTTTAATCCTTTGGATACTTGTTACAATCTCCAAGAGACACATGTTTCCTCGTTCCATGTTGGAAGGAAAGTATTGTAGCAAAAATTGGTCTCCTTTTGCACTCCAAGAAGTTAATCCAAGGGTTGGTGGAATTTGGAATGAACTATCATCTTTGAGTACAATGTTTGGTGCATTAGATGCCTTGACAAGTCTATAAATTTGGCCTTATGGATGTAGAAAAGATGAGAAACAATTGAATGAAGAGTTTCATTGTAGGATAAAGATGTAGAAAAGATGAGGAACATCTAACTCACTATGTCTATAGAATATCACTTCCTTACTAAATCCTATATGCTTTTCTCACAAACTAATGTGCTCATTTAAGCATTTAATCAATTCATTGCACTGAAGCATACAAAAAATTCATACATTATGTGCAAATGACAAAAGAAAAATGAAGTTGTCATTAGAAATCTTCATTCATAACTTGGAAGAAAATACATAGGAGAGCAATATTCAGAATCTAAAATGCTTCTTCATTTCTGGTATTTCATTGTAAAACATATTTATGATTCATACACAATATAACTTTCATCTTAGATTTGCTTCTGATATATCTACTAGAGTATCTATTTACACTCTATTATGCTATTAGAGCTTAGTATCTATTGTGACCGTGTCTAGACTCAAAATTTTGAACTCTCTCTCTTTCATCCATGAAATACCCTTTATATAAACAGGGGAGCAACAAGCACCAGACTAAATTACAATTTCATTTTCATTTGAGTTCATTTCAAAAACCTAATTCTAACTAACTCCTCGAAAGGACTCCCCAGGTGGTTTCATACGTAATCATTTTAGAACAAGGGAGGAAAAAAACATGTGCAATATATTAGTCATCATTGTAATAGAATTTGTTGTTTGGAACAAAAGGGATTCGATTCATATTATCCTAAGGACCATCCACATTAGCATGAGAAGAAAAAGACAAACCACAGACATATGAGAACAGTTACTTCTTATTCAATGACCATGGTATTACCACAAACTAAAATAGGTGGTGACCCTATTAAGAATCATCAGCATGTGAAAATTCTCGACCGCTCCTTGTCCTCGACGCAATTGGAGGTATTACACGCACATCATCATGAGAACTCCCATATGGCACCCAGGAACATAGGTACTGTCCATAGTCTGAATTGTCATCTGCTTCAACATCTGAAGGAGAGTCTAAAAGCACGATAGGAGAGTTGTGCTTACCTAATAAGGCCCTATGACTCTTCACCTTCTATTTGGCCTTCTTCACTAGCAGTGCCAGCTCCTTGCCTTTGCATTCGAAAACTTCACCTGGAAGGGTCCTATCCCTCAAGCAGTATGTACTCTACACAATTGACTTCTTTTTATGGACCCTAGCCCTCCTTTTTCATTTTGAAATCTTAGGAGAAGCCATGGCTTCTGGCTCAGCTATTTCTTCATGGCATTCAAACATACATAGTCGGATAGACCTCCTAATAGGTGGAAATGATGCACCAACTTTTCCCATTTTCTCTACAGTTAACAAAGAGATAATTAAAAAGGCTCTAGACTTAAAACCAACAAAAGAAGCAACCCAATCCCAATAATTGTAGATAATTCTAGTAATAGAAATCCCAAATATATCAAAGAACCTAATCTCATACCAATTCTCTCAAGATGAAAACACTAAAACTCTGCTTAGGAAACCTCAATCACCTCTACTACACACACCTTACTTCTTCTGTAGTCTGAAAAGATAGTGTAAATGAAACAACAATCAACCTACATGAAATAGAAAATTTGAGCATGCAAAATTAATGATTTAGAATTCTTTACACGAGTGAATTGGTAACTATTTAGTTTGGCTCTACATTTGGACCATTCATCTTAGAGCAATTAAAACTTCATCTCAAGTGGCCATGAGCATTGTTTTTCGACCATTATCAACTTGCCCCTTGAAAATAGTGAGGCTATTTCAAATGCTGCCACATTCCCATTTAACTTTGATTAATCATAGTTGATCTAACAATTAGCATGTATCGCCAACCTAATTCATGATTTTCATTAATATCGGTGAAGTACATATGACTATTTTCTTGGAGAGAAAATTTCTTTATACACTTCATCGCTAATTCTCCCTAAGATTTAGGTTACAATTTAGCGATGAGGCTATTCATGTGATGTTTTTCAATCCATTAGATCATCTTATTTTTAGACTTTATCAATGACTCTCCAGTTCTCTCACCACTTTTCTCTCTAATTTATGTGAAATCCTTAGGATCATGACACATTTCCTTTTTCATTTATGGTCATCACTTGTCGTTGATCTACTTTATCTTCGCCCAACTCCATCAGTGATGTAAACATCTTGGCGATGATCTCTAGCCCCTTGTTCTATGACTTGACCCCTTGGTCACATTTATCCCTCTGTCATACATATCTAATTCAAACCTTGCCCTGAGGACTCTATCTATGGCAGGAGATGTGTCAAGACTAGATTTAAACACATAAAACCTGCATAAAACAAACATTACAAAAATATCGCTCATATGATCATATCACAACGATGGGAGATAAAAACCCTTTAAAGGTCTACAATCGCTTATCGCTATTTTAGAACTCAAGTTTTAAAACAAATCAATGATGAGCGATGAAGTTCTTACATAAGGCCTTTATTCATCACTAATTCTCCTCATATATTTTGAAAGCAATTAGCGATGAAAATATTTTACAACTTTTGCAACGTCCATCACGTATCGCTATTTTAGACCTTATATTCAAAACATATGCGCAATCAAGTGATACACAGGAAATTTCATCACATCGCTCATCGTTGTTCCAAGTTTATCTTTTCATGGCCATCTGCAATGAGCGATAAGAACATAAAGGCAGAATCATCGCTCATTTCTATTACAATTTTGAAGGCTCAAAATCCATTAGTGATGAGAGATATCAAAGGGAAAACATCAATCCATCACTCATCACTAATTCAAAGTATGAATCAATGAATAAATCAGCGATGAGCAATACAACTATGAAGGCCATCGGGACATAAGTGGGAACTTTCTAAGAATTTGCTCACCAGTCATTTTAAGAAAGGGGACTTTCCCTAGGAAAACATGAGAATAGTAGGCTGAAGACTTATGAATCATGCAATACAATGGATGTAGAATTTTAGGTGATTCAAACCTAGACACGAGAAAGGCCAATCATATGATAATATTTTATGTGTGTGAGAAGATTCTTTATGACCGACAATAGAAAATACTAGTAAATGATAGAATAGAACACTAAGAAATGAAAACAAACAAAACCCTAAACCTCATATAAGAACCCTACAACAAATGTAGCAAAAATTTCTTAAGATTTTGACATAAGCATGCTAGAATTTTGCAAAATTCAAAAGTGCTATTAGTGGCTCTTTCTGTGGACATTTGTTCCTTAGTGAACAAAGGGAGAATTCAGAATCCTCTGGGAGAGAAGACCAAGTGCCTACTCCATTGGGCAATCGAGTCAAAAAGTCATCTCTACCCCCAATTGCTTTGGTTTGACAAGTGAAACCATATCTAATGGCCCAAGGCCACCAAAAAAATGTAGTCCTTCTCTTACCTCTGTCATCAAAAAAAATTTCATCACACTTTACTGAATCCTATCTGAAAACATCACTGGAACATGCCTGATTCAATCTGCTCGCATCTCTCAATAACTTAGCAAGTACAACATTATAAATAGTTTCATAATTACCCTGTATCTGAAAATCAAGCATACCCTTAAAATATTGATTAGAATGTGGCAATGACTCATAAGTTTTTTCATTCAAATTGTTGTAATGTTGAAAACAACTTCTCTTGATGTTTTTCTCATTACCACACTGTAAAAAAAATTCATCCAGCTAAAAAAACTGGCACTCACACTTTTCCATATGGCTAGGATCCTCAAGATCAATCTGATTAATAGTTTGCATGTCAAAAGTGAAATGATTACAAGAACCAATCAAAAGATTATACATATTATGCAAACTATCTCCAAGTGTATTCAAAGTAATACACTCATATATAATTGGAAAACCTTGTTTTTGTGCCTCAACATGTTGGTGTAGAGAATCATCAAGAATCTCTATCCTATTCTTATTCTAACTTACTCTGACATCTTCTAAACACATCATATTAACATCTTCAGAATCCAAAGCTTGTTCAAAAGTGAGTAATTTTGGTTCCAAAAGATAATCTGATTTCTCTTTAATGCTATTATCCATATCCACATGAAAAGACTCATAATTCTAGGTGCATCTAAATCAAGAAACAAATACTTATCCAAATCTGCATTAAAATTTTCAAAAGCTTGTCTACTAGATATACAAGCTTCATGATTATCTATTGTTCTAAACTCATCAACACAAGTTTTTGAATTCGCATCAGCCTGCATACGTTCATGCTCATCATACAATGCATCATTAAAATAAAATAGTTTTTTTTCATTTCTCACATCATCACCATGCTAACTAGCTTGTTCATAATTGGAAGGAATATTAGATACCCATTTTTCATATCTTTTATAATAAAGATTATTATCACTGTCAAAATCAATATGAGCATTATACAATAATTGAGAGTTACTCATATGTGCATATTTATGATATTCAATTGCTAAAAACTTGAAATTTGTTCACTATTCAATAGACCACAATTCTGGCCGATTCTTTCAACCATTTTTTACTCTTGTCCTCTAGTAGAAAAACATGCTTTACCAAGTAGTAAGTCAGAAAAAACCAAGATATTACTACTATCAAAATTTAGAAACTTCATAGATTGGGTTTCATCATTGATTTGACCATTTATATCTTCTTGAAAATAAAGAGAAATATTTTTACTATTAGGAGCATCAGTGGTTAACATGGTAACACTCTTAATCTCTTCCTTTTCAAGGATGCACTTGTCTATATTTAAAACTGAAAACATTTGATCATTTGCATCTATACAGATGTTGGTTTCATCAACATGTTTACCCACAACTGAAAATAGTAAACTTTGCATATATTCATTCCTTATTTTTTCCATATTGTCTAAGCATGTGTAGGCCATTTGCATACTCAAAATTTCAAAGTCTTTAATCAGTGCACTAGATTCCTCCTCGAAAGCTTCAAAATACATATGAATGCAATGTAGTGTACTAGGTCTGAAACCTTTAGGGATTAGTGCAAGAGAAACAACAAACCTATGACTGAAAGCAATACTCGATTCTTCACCTTGTTTCTTAATATTTTTTTAACTTTGTGACAAGATCAGAAGGTTCTGTTGCAAATTCTTCTTTATAAGCATCCACTAGTTTATCCCAGTAGGAAAAGGATTTCTTAGGAAAACTTAAGTATCGGTCCCTAACTCTAGCTTCAAGAGATCTCACAAAAATCTCATCCACTTATCCTGATCTCTAAATGAATTTTTAACCATGAAATTATAGAACCTTTGAACATGTGTATCCCCTTCACACACATTGCATCCATTAAACCTAGGAATCTACTTATAGACTCGAGATGGCATACTTTTAACTTTATAATCAATCCATGACAAGTCTCATTGGTCATACAATGAGTGAAAAGAATTGACAAAAGGTGCAGCAACTTGACTAGTAGATCTAGTTTGATTATCTCTTAATTGGGCTTGTATAGCAATTAGATGCCTTTTGTTTAACTCCTTAACTCCCGTTTTGAATACACATTTCCATTCCAGCCTAATCCTAGGCTTCTTCACACTTAGTTTCATGTAATTTTGGGTTTCAACTGTCTGAGGATTTTCAAACTTATGAAGCCTTTTGACAATATGCATCCAAGTCTCTAGTGGCATGCTTATTTCTCTTTTATAATCCATGGATACATGCAAATTTTATTTTAACTAATGGTGCACAATCATAACCATGAAAAATTGAAGAATCACTAAGATAGTTGCTAATATGATGGTACTTGGGCCTTTAACATGTGATAATGCAAATGGATAGTAATTCTTAAGATATACAACTTCATTCTAACCATCCATATTAGCCAGTTTGTGAATTCTTAGACAAAGAATTTGAATAGCACTATAATAGCATTCAATGTAATAGGTTCAGTAAACAAAAGTAGGCAAAGAACCATGTACCTTCACACCTCCAATTGCTACAAATTTGAATAGAGCATTTTCTGGTTACAATAAAAAATAGCAGCCCTTGATATGCACAAATTATAGAGCAAAGTGGCCACCTCTTCAATAAGAGGAAAACATTTGAAGCAAGGATATCTTTCTCTGAGTTCTTCTAGTAGAGTCACTTCACAATATTTAGAATTTGGGGCTGCTACGAATCAATATGCAAATCTAGAACTTCTTCAACTTTTGAACCAATCATTTATTCCTTTTGAATTTTTTTAAATGGTCTTCAACACATTTGTATAAAGGATACAAAGGTTTCCCCAGTAGATTCACCATTTTTGTTGGTTATTTTTTTAGAACCAAACTTAAGCTTAGTCCTAACTTATGAGCTTCCCATGACCCCATGATCAACTAGGTTGAGGATTGGCCAACACTTAAGTAGAGTAATCACTACTTTACTTCTTTTCTTCGAGCTCTATGAGACCCAGTGAGGGTAATCCCATATATACTCATAATATTTCACACTTGGTCAAGAGTATTTCTTCACATAGATGCACAATTCCATGAAAATCACCTTATCCAAAGCTCTACAAACCTTAGATAGAAGTGTTATTTATTTTCAAGGAGTGCTCCTTGATACTTAGAGTTCAGACATTGTAATTTGAAGTATTTTGAATCATTCTTCATCTTAATTCCTAGTCCCAAGTCAATACTGGCTCAACTGAACATAAGATAAACTAATAAGATAATCATTGCTTTATCTAAGGTAGAAAATCAATTACAATTGGTGATCAATTGGTAATACAATTTTGATTGAAGCTCATAAATTAGGGGACCATTAAATTGTCACTTTGTAACATCTAACTCATTTTGTCTACAAAATATCACTTCCTTACTAAATCCTATATGCTTTTCTCACAAACCAATGAGCTCGTTTCAAAATTTAATCAATTCATTGAACTAAAGCATAAAACAAATTCATACATTCTATGTAAATGAAAAAAGAAAAATGAAGTTGTCATTAACAATCTTCATTCATAGCTTGGAAGAAAATACATAAGAGAGCAATATTTAGAAACTAAAATTCTTCTTCATTTTTGGTATTTCATTGTAAAACATATTTAAGATTCATACATAGTACAACTTTCATCTTAGACTTGCTTTTGATATATCTACTAGAGTATCTATTTACATTCTATTATGTTATTAGAGCTTAGTATCTATTGCGATCATGTCTAGACTCAAAATTTTGAACTCTCTCTTTCAACCATGAAATCCCCTTTATATAAACATGGGAGCAAAAAGCACCCAACTGAATTATAATTTCATTTTCAGTTGAGTTCATTTCAAAAACCTAATTCTAACTAACTCCTCGAAGGACTCCCCAGGTGGTTTCATACATGATCATTTTAGAACAGGGGGAGGAAAAAAACATGTGTAGGCTATTAGTTGTCATTGTTATAACATTTGTTGTTTGGAACAAAAAGGATTTCGTTTCATATTACCATGAGGACCATCCACATCAGCATGAGAAAATAAAAGAAAAACCATAGACATGTGAGAACAGTTACTTCTTATGAAATGACCATGGTATTACCAAAAAATAAAATAGGTGGTGACCTTATTTAGAATCGTCGGCATCCGAAAATGCCTGACCGATCCTTGTCCTTGATGCAATTGGAGGTATTAACAACATGTCATCATCAGAACTTCCATATGGCACTAGGGAATGCAAGTACTAGCCATAGTCTGAATCATCATCAACTTCACCATCTGAAGGAAAGTTCGAAAGCACGATAGGAGATTTGTGATTACCTAGGCAAGCCCTATGACTCTTCTCTATCTTTCTGGCCTTCTTCACTAGCAGTGCCAACTCCTTTCCTTTGTATTCGACAACTTCACTTGGAAGCTTCCAATTGCTCAAGTGGTATGTACTCTGCACAATTGACTTGTTTTTATGGCCCCTTGCCCTCCTTTTCCCTTTTGAAATCTTAAGAGCAGCCATGGATTCTTTCTCAACCATGTTTTCATGGTATTCAAACATACTTAGTTGTCTAGACCTCCTAATAGGTGGAAATGATGCACCAACTTTTCCCATTTTCTCTATAGTTAGCAAAGAGATAATTAAAAAGGCTCTAGACTTAAGACCCACAAAAGAAGCAACCCAATCCCAATAATTGTAGATAATTCTAGCAATAGAAATCCCAAATATACCAAAGAACCTAATCTCATACCAATTCTCTCAAGATGAAAACACTAAAACTCTACTTAGGAAACCTCAATCACCTCTACTACACACACCTTACTTCTTCTATAATCTAAAAAGATAGTGTAAATAGAACAATGATCAACTTGCATTAAATAGAAAATTTGGGCATGCAGAATTAATGATTCAGAATTCCTTATGAGAGCGAATTGGTAGCTATTTAGTTTGGCTCTACATATGAACCATTCATCTTAGAGAAATTAAAACTTCATCTAAGGTGGCTATGATCATTTTTTTTCAACCTTTATCAACTTGCCCCTTGAAAACAACGAGGCTATTTCAAATGTTGCCATGTTCCCCTCTAACTTTGATTAATCATAGTTGCTCTGACAATTAGCATGTATCGCCAACCTAATTCATGCCTTTCATTAATATCGGCAAGGTAGATAAGACTAGTTTCTTGGAGAGAAAATTTCTTTATACACTTCATCGCTGATTCTCCCCAAGATTTAGGGTACAATTTAGTGATGAGGCTATTCATGTGATCATTTTTAGTCCATCAGATAATCTTATTTTTAGACTTTATCAACGACTCTCTAGTTTTCTTGCCACTTTCCTCTCTGTTTATGAGAAATCCCCAGCATCATGCCACATAGCCTTTTTCATTTATGGTCATCACTTGTTGTCAATCTACTTTATCTTCGCCCAACTCCATCGGCAATGTAAACATCCTAGCGATGATCTCTAGCCCCCGATTCGGTGGCTTGACCCCTTGGTCACATTTATCCCTCTGTCCCACATCGCTAATTCAAAATTTTCCCTTAAGACTCTATCTGTGATAGGATATGTTGTGTCAGCACTAGATTTGAACATGTACAACCTACATAGAATAAACATTACAAAAATATTGCTAGTATGATCATATCACATTAGGGGGAGATAAAAACCCTTTAAAGGTCCTCCATCAGTTATCGCTATTTGAGAACTCAAGTTCTAAAACAAATCAATGATGATCGATGAAGTTATTACATAAGGCCTTTGTTCATCGCTAATTCTCCTCATAAATTTTGCAAGCAATTAGTGATGAAAATATTTTACAACTTTTGCAACATCCATTGCGTATCGCTATTTTAGACCTTGTTTTCAAATAATATCCGTGATCAAGCGATATATAGGAAATTTCATCACATCACTCATCGTTGTTCCAAGTTTATCTTTTCATGGCCATCCCTGATGAGTGATAAGAAAATAAAGTCAGAAGCATCACTCATTTGTATTACAATGTTGAAGGCTCAAAAGCCATTAGCAATGAGTGATATCAAACGGAAAACATCAATCCATCACTCATCACTAATTCAATGTATGAATCAATTAATAAATCAGCGATGAGTGGTAAGACTATGAAAGCGATCAGGACATAAGTGGGAACTTTCTAAGAATGTTCTTATCAGTTTTTTGATGAAAGGGGACTTTCCTAAGACAACATGAGAATAGTAGGTCAAAGATTTATGAATCATGCAATACAATGGATGTAGAATTTTAGGTGATTCAAACTTGGAGATGTGAAAGGTCATTCACATGATTATCTTTTACATGTTTGAGAAGATTCTTTGTTATTGACAACAGACAATACTAGTAAACGACAAAATAGAACACCAACCAATGAAAATGAACAAAACCCTAAACCTCATATAAGAACCCTACAACAAATGTAACAAAAAATTCTTAGGGTTTTGACATGAGCACGCTAGAATTTTGCAAAATTCAAAAGCGCCGTTAGGTTTCTCCACATAAATCATGTTTTATGTGATGCTCTTGTGTTGCTTATTTATTTCTCATTGCTAGTATATTATTGTAATGTAATTCTTTATATATTGTTGTTATCAGTTCACATAAGGTAGTGTTTATAAGCATGTTATGTTGGTTGTTTTTTTTGTATCATAAAGAAGATAGATTTAAACATGGCAATTCCATATTAAGGCAACTTAATTTTTCAAATTTGCATATAAGTTTCATATTTTCATGTTGTTGTAGTGCAAGCCTTGTATCTCATTCATTAAAGTAATATTTGGATAGAGATTGAATTTTCCAATAACTATTATTAAAGATTGCTAATTTATCATCATTTAGTATCAGAGCTAAAGGTTAACTAGGTTCAAGATTGTTTCAAGATTTTCATTCTAAGCTATTATTATAGTGTATAGTGAGCCATGGATATTGTAGTGTTTAGTGAGCCATGGATAACCTTTGATTAGAAGATGTATGGTCTTTCACAATATTTATTGGTGTCATAACAAGTTCTCAAATTCTTCTTTTAGATATCAGTGAGAGTTTAATGGAATCTTTGGTTATATTGATAAAGGATTTGTGCCTATTGTATCATCTTGGTTTGGAGACTATGGTTGTATTTTACGTTTTGGAAACTCATGGTGTTGATTTATTTGATTGAATTGGGGCCATGGAGGATTCTCAGTTAGGAGATAGTTATCATGATTCATAGAGAGATTGGTAAAATAATTCAACGAGAGCTTTGCCAGTAATGTGGATTTATCATTTCATGACAGATGGTTATCTTTTATGTGATGTTCTAGGAGGTGATGTTAGATCATGGTTTCATGATATGTTCTTGATTCTATAGATAAAAATTTGACAATGGCCTTGTTTATTTTCTTTGGTTTTGAGTATTAATCATTTTCTTTTAACTTCATGATTTTGCAAGTGAATCGTAGATTTTTGGCACCAATGCACTTAAGAAATATATATGATTGATTAAGAATGCAAAACTAAGATTTAGGCTATGTTGGAAAACACACTATGATATGCAAACAATGAACTAAAAGATGAACAAATGCAAAACATAAAAAGAAAGGTTGAATCAGAGTGCACCTGGGCAAGATTTGAGGAATTTGGAAAGGTTTGAATGCTGTCTGAGATTACTAAAAATCAATAGTCGGACTCATTCACCCAAGGTGACGAATTAGTCCTGCTACTTGTGAAAAACTGTTGGGAACTAGTTTCTAACTATTTGGATCCAAAATTTGAAAAAATATAGATTTTCAGTCTTAAGGTGGGACTCATTTTCCACTAGTGGTGAATCAATCCTCTCCCAAAATTTTGAGAAATTAGGAGACAAGTCTGCAACACTAGATCTAGAAATGTCTGCTTGTCAAGTTGTCAAAGTCAATTTTACAAGAAATAGACATAAAACCTTCTCCAAGCTTGAAATATGATTGATTTAACTTGAAGCACCTAGTTGACTTGTTGACCACTCTTCAACAACTAAATGCTTGATAAATATGCACACAAAACTCTACAAACACACATGCAAGACGGGAAAAATGGTTGAGGGTTAGCAAATAGGGGTTTGCCTTGGTCAAGCTCCACTTTGGTAATCAAACCCTTAATAAAATAATGAAATGCAAGAGAATGATAAAAAAATAACATGAAAATGCTATAAACTTACCAAATCCTTGTTGATACAAATATGAAGATATGTAAATGGTTTCCTTTGATTACTTGATTGATGCTTGATTTGACATTTTAGAATGCTTAATAGCTTGAGTGTGATGTGAGATTGAATGCTTGAATGAATGGGGGCTAGAATGGATGTAAGAACAACTATTTATACAATCTTGTGCCTTAGTAACCAACATCAAGTTATTTTTGAATAAAAAGTTGAAAGGAAATTTTAAAAAAATTGAATTTGAAGCCAAGGGGGGCTCATTAGCCACCCATGGCGAATGGGTCCCACCTAGGACCTAAAAATGGGTGTCAAGATTTAAGTTGCATTTAATGTTATTTGTCGGCTTTACATTCAAAAATACACTTAATTAAAGCTTATAAGGCCATAAAAGGGTAAAATAAACCATGGGAAATGGAGAAATAGTGAAGTTGTGCCTAGAAAAGCGTGAAAACTTGTTACAAGACTTTACAACAATTCAAAATAGGACTTGTTTAGTGATGAAAAGGTAATTTTTAGGTGAATTTTAATGAATAGATTCTAGAAGAGTGTAGAAATGTTTTACAACACTTCACAACACCTTCACAAGACATCATTATTTGAATTTTAGTACCTAAATGTGCATGTTCAAGCCATGTTACATCATAAAATCAAATCAAAATAGACCAAACATCAAGAAGCAAGGCCTAAAAGACCATGAAAATGACAAGCAACCATTTTTATATGGCACAACAGGCTTGCATTTGAAGTTGGCATGGATTGATTGGAAGATTCTCATTGAGACTAGATAGACTTGGGTGATGATAATGGGTCTCTTATTTATGGGATCATATGTCGTGATGGTTACTCTCTGATGAGCATTTCAAAAAAATACTGAGGAGGCTACACTAGTTATAGATGTGAAACATTATGGACCTAAAGAGAAGATTGTCATTGCTTGGTGTTATGTGCACAAGATAATCTTGTATCCCACCCTTAGTTTACTTGATATGTGAATGATTCGAGAGGTATTTATCACCTGATCATCAAAGACATTCTTTATTTTGCATCTTGTCTTATCATATGAGTTAGTTTTGAATATAAACATTCTTAATACTTGCTATGGAAAAGATGCATGGTTTATGGATTTCAATTGTTCTTAATTTTGTCATGAGCTATGGATGTAGTTCTGATGACTTATTCAGAGAGGTACATGAAATGGTTTGTGTCTTTGGGCATATTCCTTTTTGTGAGAATGATTGATTGGTTTTATCTACCTTTGGTATGAGAGGTTTACATCTATTTCTATCATATTTTCATTTGATTTGAATGTTATATGTTGATATCCTTTTAGTTTGGGAATGGTGAAGAATGGTTTACATTGCACAACTTGGTACATTTTATTATTCAATAAGGATATGGTTTGATTTGGAGGTTCTCTCTTTAGACTTGGTATTCTTCCTATGTGTTTGCTTTCACATGGATGAGTGTGAAGAACTAGGGAGAGCTATAAACACTAGTGGTGAGAAAGTTGTAGTGACAGAAAAAGTATCCATTTTTCCTTTGTATGGGAAAAACTAAAGTGAGCTTAATGTTGCCTTGATTTAGTGTTGTAATTTGTTTTACAAATTCACATTATGTTTAGGGACCTTTTTAACCAAATGGACTTAAATGTGCCTTGATTTTGATTTTGTAAAGTGTACCTTTACACTTTCACACTAATCTAGGGTTCTATTAATTAATTGAGGTTAATTGGCCCCTTTAATTTAACTCCAAGCCTAATTAATTGTAGATTTTAAGGGATAAAATATGACAGCCATAAATTTCATTACACAACACTTAATTTTTGAAGGTGTGTGTCCTAAGTTAGTGACCTAGGACCCATTCACCACATGGTGAATGGGTCCTCACTAGGTTGCAAGACCCTATTTTCACATAACATTTCACAATCCTCGAAGTGTGTCCTAGCTAAGTGAGTTAGGAAACTTGGTGAATCGGTCCTCACTTAGACCTAGCACCCGCCTTAGGATATGCCTTTGGCGGTATTTTAATGATTTCAAATCCTAGATTTGATGTCAGCTTGTGTTATTTGAATTTATGGATTTAATGATAAGTTATGTATAAATACAAGGTTATTTCACTGTGTTTCATAACTAAAAGCTACTAATTTTGATTCAATAATCCTATGATTTTACAAGAGCATTATAGAGAATTCAAGATCAATTTCTAAGGTATTTAAGGATAGATTATTGAAGGAATAATGCAACTAAAAGCTACTAATTTTACACTATGTTTCATAACTAAAAGCTACTAATTTTGATTCAATAATCCTATGATTTTACAAGAGCATTATAAAGAATTCAAGATCAATTTCTAAGGCATTTAAGGATAGATTATTGAAGGAATACTGCAACCACCAAGATTCATTTCATCATGTCAAAGGCATAAAGCATCATGCATGTTGTTGAGATAATGTTTTGATGTAGCATTGAAGATCTAATACAAGCTTTGTTTCACATCAAGGTTCATGATCAATATCTACATTCCTTAAGGCCACTTCATGCAAGATTCTCAATTTGATATCCAAAGTTTCAACTAAGGTTCGGTGAGTTGTTACACATTGTTTGTTCATTCATCATTCCTTTCATGCATT
This sequence comes from Sequoia sempervirens, assembly GCA_007258455.2. Lineage (NCBI taxonomy): Eukaryota > Viridiplantae > Streptophyta > Pinopsida > Cupressales > Cupressaceae > Sequoia > Sequoia sempervirens. Next base: position 217,493,870 of record VDFB02000017.1, read on the forward strand.
GTTTCATCTCAAGGTTTAATTACCAAAATGGGGTTTGACCATGGAAAACCCCTATTCCCTAACAAACAACATTTTTCTTCTCTTTGATGTGTGATTGTAGGTTTTAGGTTGAAGATTGTTTGGTGAGAAAAATTGTAAAAGTTGTCAAAGTTGTCAATGTTGCTAAGAAAGTTGCAAAATGACAAAAATTGAGCTACGGGATTTATTATCAAGTTTCTGATAGTCTTCAACTAGGATCTAGAAGTGTAGACATTGAAGAACAAAACCCTGAAATTAATTTTCCAGAACCCTAGCCATGAACCATTTGCCATAGGCCGAACACAAATATAACAAATGGCATGTCCAATGAGACTGTTGATATGCCTTAAGCTGCCATCAAGTCACTTTCCAATTACAATGAAATAAAAGATAAATGAACTAATAGTGAATTGGAATTAGAGTTGAAATGATTGATAGATATATTTTTAACATTAATTTAAAAAAAAATCAACATAAATTTCTAAAAAAATATTAAGTTTGATATTAACGTTAAGTACGACGATGAATACTATGCTTGAAAGTTCTGTAAAAAAATGAGATTGTGAGTTGCTTCTACTTTAATTAAAAAAGTAATATTTGCAGAACACATTAGAATTGGAAGCTTTATTAATCCCATGAAAATAAGTACGTGCAGCATAACTACTGCACATAAATATCTGCTAAGAAGTTAAAAGAACATCATTACCACAATCACAACTTGGACTACATTAAACATTGAGAATGGCAGTGTTAGATCAAGGCCACCAAATATTGTTGATTTCGTAGCCATGAGCGTTCCATGTCGATCCAATATGACCAAAGAATTTGAGCAACTCACCTTGAATGCAGAAAGCCATTCTCCCTTGTGCGTCAAATGCAATCATCTTATAGCCGTACATGTATACCAGAATCCACCCACAACTGTTAGCCACCACTTCTGTTCTCGAGAAATTCCGGCCGTCAGAATCACCATTTAGACGCCTCGTGTATTCTTCATCTAAACTCGGAAATAACTTTAATTCTGACCAGCTGTATCTTTCTTCCTGGTCGTGCTCTTTATTCAACTTCCATAAGGAAAGATCTTTTTTATACGCCACAAGGACATTCCCATCATACCCAGTTAAATTCCAATAAGAACGGCTGTCAGAACTGTCAGGTCGGCTTGGTAGCTGTATAATACTACAATTCCTCTATGCAATATTAAATGCTACAAGATGAAATGAAAACAGAGCACTGCCCTGATGAGAGGTACGATTAATCCAATAAAATCTCCCTTCTGAATAAATCCCTTCCCTCGATGAAAAAATTGGATTGGATAGATTCATCCTGATTAGGGTCCATTCATTAGTGTGTGAATCATAGATCTGCATCTCCATTTTGTTCTCCTCTCCATTGATGGGCTTGTTCGATCCTATGACCAAGGTGCAGGTCCTTGTGGCAGGATCGAACGCCAATCCATAGAATCCTAGTTCTGGTACCATTCTGAGATGAGAACGGTTAATAACAGAATTGCAATAGGGACGTGTTGTAGGGAGAAGGGGAACCGTTATCCCTATAACTTGAACGACAACAGAGGATGCTCTTGCAGGATGTCAAAACACTGAGGGGCTTAGGTCCCATGAAATCTAACGATAATGGATAGACACCCAGTGGTTGTGAGTGAAGAAGATATAAACGATGTGGTTTAGAATTAGTGAAGGCGGCACCAAAGACGAAAGCAGGAGAGGAGGAAGGCACAAGCGTCGATGATATCTGTCGAAAGATGGGTGACGGTGAAAGAAAATCCTGCCATCGTTTAAAGACGACCCTAAAATTCCTACTAAATAGAGTGGGCAGACTAGACAAAACCAACATTAATAGTTCCTCCGGTAGCTCACTCCAAATCTTGTTGTCCATCTCTATCTCCTCTTCGTTCATTGCAATTTTTCGGTTCAGATTCATCTCTGATTCCGATTTCAATGCGGATAGAAGATCTAAAAGCAGGCCATTGTCAGGCTCATACGGTTCCCTAATTTGCATGATGAGAAAAATGGGTACAGACAATCTAAGGTAAAGAGATTCAATCCAATTCGCCAAAATACTTTCTAAATAAATTATCATTGTCTGCCCTGCCTGGCTTTTATACTTTGAAATTTTATAATATTCCGTATACAAGCGGTGCCAACGAGGAGTAATCTTCTTTTACTTTGATCTTTGTCGGCCCTACACGGCTTATTGTCTATATGCTAGCAGTAGCATCGATAAGTAATCTTAGTTTGATTTTTCACGTTGGCAACTGTTTTAATTTATTTTTATTCATTTACCTATTCCACGTACAAGATTATCTGGCAGTGTCAACAAGAGTATTCATAGAGAAATTTATTTTCAAAGTTAATGGTTTTTGTTATATTTATCTATTTAATTTGAGAAATTGATGTTAGTCATTGCTCTTTATTAATAGTCATTCTAATCGTATTCTATAAGTTAGAATCTGATCAAATTGATCACACACATACACATATATGAATTCAATTAGATATATCTATAATACAATTATGTTAACTAAACTTACAAACAAATTATAATATCCGTATAAAGATATCACAAATTTATCTTTTCATGTCTTAATCACTTGTTGTGAGAACTAAACAAAAGATTCAATTATGTTATTTCACCTGACCGTCTCACAATGAGAATTTCATTATATAAGAATATTGAATGATGCATATATTACATGCTGGTCAAACCGCTCTTGCTTTAAAGAAAAACTTCATAAAATATTTATTTACTTCTTTTCAAAAATATAAATATAAATGTATGAACAATAAGATACTAATCAATTACCCAGTATTTGCTTTCTTAAATTTAAAAATAGTTACAAAAAGATAATCTATGTAAATTCTTTTGGCTTCACTGTATACACATAACCAAGGCTTCAACGTATAGGAATCTTAAAAAGGCTACTCATGAGCTTGATCGAATGTAGTAATATATTAAAATACATCTCACAGATTTCTTCAATATTTTAGAAAATCCAAGCACAATTATAGGGAAAGGTTTTTCGGATTGTAATCAATCCTTCAAGACAGTGGTAATTAATAACTGTGACCAATGAAGTTGATAATAGAACCCACAGTAAATTATTTCCAAATAAAATATCTACTTGCTTATGACGTAGAAAAGGAAAACTATTTCATGTCCTTTTAAAATCAGACCAGTACACTCAATCTCCATCGATGATAATTAAATAGAGAGATCATTGTTTACGTGCCTTACAAAGAGGTAGCGATATTAGCAATTATAAGAGACGAAGTAACCGACACTATTCCACAGCTTTACGGGTATTCCGATCCAGCGTGTGCACAATATAAACGCATCGTGGTGGATCAAAACAAAGTTCTACAAAGAAAATAATACTCATTATTTAAATATGATATGTAATCAACGTCATTACACATAGTAGAAGCATATATGTTTTATATATTCATCTATTAAAGAAGACAAGCGAATGAGACTACCATTAGACGATGTATCCTATTTCCCCTTTGATTTCTATGTCTATACTTGATAATCGATGTAATAAGTTTTATATAATGAATTACATTGTATCTCTTGGTGGTGCATTTATGTCTTCTTTCTTTTGTCTCTATGATAAATCATTAGGTCTTTTATGTGGCCTTGAGTTTCATGTTTATTTTGGTGATGAGCTAAGTTATCATCTAATTATTTGAGCTTTGATGGAATATTGTTATTATATCTTTTGAGTGGAATATAGAGCTTTGATCATATATGTCGTGTTGGAAAGCAAAAGATAAGTTCAATATTTATTCATGGTGGGGATGAATTTATTCTATGATAAATATATATAGGATCATTGGAAAAAGGTTTCTTAATTTACGTGTGATGGGATTACTATCTTATATCATCTTTCATCTATTCAATCAATTTCTAATTAGATAGCTCATGCATTTCCAATGTGGTGTCAGAGTCTTCATATCTTCAATAGCATGACCTTTATTTATCATGGGTCACATTATCAGCTATGGGATATGTTCTACTATTTACTCACCTAGTGAGTTATGATGTAGTTATGCATTATGTGACATATCTCCAAATATTTATATTAAGTCAATGGGTGGTATAATTTTGTGTTGCACCATTGGTTCATGCATGTGATGTCATAAGGTGTTCCCTTTGCCTAGATTGTTGTTCTAGATTTAAGAGTTAGGTGTGTAATGGTGGGATTAGTAAGATACCCAAAAAAAATTTGTATTCTTGATTAATTATGAGTATTAAATGCATATCCTATTGCACTACTAGCTCCTTAGATCCATATCAGTTCATAGTGGCCCATTGAATTTTATGCATAATCAAGATTTAATGAGGTTTTGGAACCATGAGATTTAAGGCTGAGTTAGATGCACTTTTGATGTCAATAGTATTTGATCATCCTAAGAACTCAATATGTAGTTGAGATTTCAACTAGTTGCAATATGGTATATCCACACAGACTTTTGGGGTATATAATTTTCAAGCTCTAGTGCTTGTGTCGACCATTAGATCAATTTTAATTATCTTGTTTGTGCATCCTCCTATGAAATTTATTCAAATACAATAGAAATTCATCATGCTTTTGGTTACATGGGTTTTAAGTTATCATTCATATTGTAAATACATTCAATCTTCTAGCAAGTTGTGTGATATAATGGACAACATGATCGCTATAATTATTTTATTGTGTTGCCACTGGCACAAGCTATGTAGTGCTAAATTATTAGTAGTAGGGCCATTTATTTCTAATTTAATTTAATTTATTTTTGCTTACATCTACTTGGATCTCATTAGTGAGAAGCAATGTAATAGTCCCCCAAAAGCTTTACTATGTAAGTATAATATCATAAACGACCATACAATAATTTAATATTAGTGTGACATGGATGATGTGATGGTTGGTGGGGCTCTTGGTTTTACATTTTGGTATGGAAAACACATGTTCCCCAGATTTCATTTATATTTATGATTATTCAAAGGTTTTCAAACCTATAAATTTTTGTTATGATCATCAACTATAGCATGTTATTATGGATATTGTACGAGTATAAATTTATCTCAGAACACCCCAAGATCACATGCAAAAAAAAAGATAACCTTCCACAAGAGAGTATCAAAAGATAATATATTCCTTGATATGATATGCTACAAATAAACAAGATCCTTGCTTAAGTATAAAAGGTGAGGGATAGGATTATACATTATCATGGCATGTGTGATAACCCTATAATGTGATACAAATAACTTGGTTAATATTAAATGGCCTAGGAATCAAGAATTAAATTCCAAAAGATAAGATAAAATCTAAATGAAAACTAAGAATTCTAGAAAGATTCCTAGGAACTAAATAAATTTTACATGTGAATAGGATGTATTGGTGGACTAGATAGGTAAAATACCATATTCACACAAACACCCCCCTTAAATGCAACTTAAAGAAGAAAAAACCAATGTTAATGATCCAAGAATGCAAGGATGGGTCCCAACTACTAGACAATTTTAGGTACTCATTTACAAATGATTTCTCATAAAAGAAGAAAAGAATAAAAGAAACATAGGAATAAACCTCACTCCAAAAGAGATAATACAAGAAAAAATATCATGCATATGTGACAAAAAAAGTGATGAATGAATGACTAGTCAAAATCCCCCAAGAACTACATCCATCATAAAGATACAATTGGTAGCACCACATAAGAGGTAAAGAGCGAGGCTATGTAGCCTCCACACAATGTATAATATCTTATACAAATGGTAGGTAACTAAAGACGAAACATGATCCAATCTTGAAAAAAACTTGTCCCCCTTTTAGAAGAAACAAAATCAAGTACAAATGCAAGAATGATACCCATTTTATATAGGAATTGATAGGAAGAAGCATGAAGATGTATCAGGATGTCTCTTAAATCTTTGCATGTGTGTCCTTGTCCATGGTAGATGAAGATACCAAAGTTGAATTAGGTACATTTCAAATCAAATAAGAAGGTGACAAACAAGGAACAAATGGAAAATAATGATGAACAAGATCCAACAAAATTTATGGTTTGAGAACAATAATTTAATGGTTGTCATCTAAGAGGATAGATAACCCCTAAAATGTGTCCTCCAGATATGAAATATGAGACTCCAAAAATAATCTTGTCATACATATCAAGAAATTATCCTAGAAATAAATAAATGAAAGATAATGATTTACCTACTATAAAGAATCACTAGAAAATATCAAATGAGAAACTTTGAAATTTGATGTAAGAATAGAAGATGTATAGTCTTGTTGAATAGGAATTATGGGAGCCTCAATCAATTACATTTCAATAGGAATCAATGAAGGTGAAGGTACACAAATTTCCTTTCATGGAGAAGGAACATCAAAATAACCTCATCCTCATCTTTTTAAGATTCAAAGTACTCTAAAGAATCAAAATCCTTAATATTATCATCATCATAGGGTATCCTATCTGAAATATGAAGAGGAACAAGGAAATCTAAAAATGGATAATCTAGGAATGATTGAGTATAAGGATCTATATATATCTTCCAAATTTTACTCCAAAGATCATGAGAACTCTCAAAATGAATAATAGAATTATAGAGGTCAAAACCAACATGCATAGCAATAACTCTTAGTACATGATCCCTTTTGTAATTCCAAGAAAATTTCCTATTAATACTTGGAGAGGGAACAAGACCATAAAAATATAGCAACAAATGAAGCCAACAAAGATATTTTATGATGCCATCTCGCCATTGTTTATAGTTTACCCTTTTCAATATGATCAAAGAAGGATGAAATGAAAAATCCTTAAGAACTATGAAAAGTCTCTAAATTTGGGAATATAGAAACATTTAAGAGCAACTAGGAACTCCCAAACATGATGTATACTACAAATAAATCCCTCATAGAAAGATAAAAATTCTCGAGTGTCAAGATTTACATGTAATTAGCCAATGTGTGAAATTTAAAAATACTAAATAAAATATATGTGGGGATAAATTTAGATAAATCAAATGGATAAAACTAGAGCTCCTCAATACCTTTCTAATGTCACTAGAATAAAAATAATGGAGGTCCACACAAAAAGTTATGAGCTCAAAGGTTCAAATGGGGGAACTAAATTCAAAGAGAAATAAATATATTCTAGTAGTAAAATAATAGCAATTTGTACCATTACAAAGTTCTTAGAACCATCTTTATGAATGTAACTTTTTTACCAAAATCTGATACATGAGTGAAAGGTTTTGGAAATTTTAAAAAATTACCCAATTAATAATTGAGGGGCCGAAATTAAGGCCCCTAGGGGCTAGTGAGTTGTTGCTCAAAGCAACCAAAAGCTAGCGTAATGGATTGAGGACTAATATTATGACCATTTAACAATCAAATTTAACATAGTATTCCATGATGATCATTTGGATGTCAGATTTAAGATAGTCAATTATAGTATTTTATTTAAATCATCAAAAAAATATTCCTCAATATATGAAGTATTTTATATGAAAATAGGTAGTTGTAGACCCTCTCAACTCAATGGAATGGTTTTTTTAGACTCAAATTTCTTCAAAATGAACCTAAAATATCGTTCCACAAAAAGGAAAACCCAAAATCTAGTATTCCTATCAAGGTGTTTTGATTCTCGGGACACTAAAATTTTCAAGATCCACCAATATTTTAAATCTAGCAATAACTGATGCACAAAAGTACTCTCAAATTTGAAGAGTTTGTGGATCTAAAGCTTTGATACCATATAAGACTTGAAAATTAGATCACAACACCTTATGATCACTACGGAAACAAAAGATAAAATCCACATGAGTTTATGACAATATAATAGCTTGATTGATATAATATGGTATAAATGCACTATTAGAAACCTAACTTGGTGGAGATATTTTTTGAAGTTTGTGTGATGGAAACATAAGTTGAATGGAGATATTAATGGAGATTGATGAGCATATGATTTCATATGGTTTTTTCATTGATGGAAACCCATTGTTGATGGAAACTCATGGTAAATATGTACATGTGTTGGTCTGATAAAGATCAAATGATTGAATAATTGCCTATGTCTAAAATGCATTTCTAATAATCAGAGAACCAATCTTTTGGTCCATATTGCTCTGCCATGAAGTATTTAGTTATGTAGTTTTGAGGTAATGATGGTGTACATTGGAAGACTCTAAATCCAAAGTTTCATGATCTGATGTCTTTCGTAATTGAAGATAATAGTGACAGATTATCAAATAGATATACCAATGTAATTGTGACAAAGTGTCTGATTAGGATACTCCACATTCCACTACAAATAAAAAATTTAGTATGTAGTTTTGTAGAAGTGTTTGAGGTTTCCTGAAGTATGTCTTCTCTAAGTGGCAAGTGTTTTTGTTGTTCACGTGTCAAGTTGTGAGTGAACAGATGGTTAATTCTATTGTTACTTCACTAGTGGTGTCAACCTAAGTTGAGTAGAGGTTAGAGTGGAATTATGGGAATAATTATAGGTTATGCTGAACTATATTAATGTCTTATATGATTTTGTTTCCTTTGTAAGGCATGTATGATTAAGTTTTGAGCCGACATGATGAAGTATTGCATGATATGTATGTTTTGAGTAGACCTAATTGATGTTTTGGTTAGTTATGATATATACAAGATTAATTCCTTTTGTGATCATGTAATTTTGAGATACAAAATAATTATGTTTTTGTGTGAGATTTAGAGAAGAGGTATCTGAATTGTTGGCCCGGTTAAGAATGAAAATTTATGTTAAGTCAAAAATTTTGAGCTTTAGTGGAACTATATTTTTAACATAGGTTAGATGCATTGTTAGTAATTCATATTTTGTAGTGAGCCACCCTTTCTTCTATCTCCTTCTATTCTAGCTAGTGAGCCCTTTTGCAATGAACCTCCAATAGTGAGCCTTTCTTCTTTTGGATAGTGACTCCACCAATTGTATGAAACTTTCTATCCTGTTATAATATCTATATTGTGAGCTAATCCTCACTATGGTTTTTCCCTTTGTAGGTTTTCCATGTAAATAAAGTTTTCTTGTGTTCCTTGATGTGATACATTCTTTCTATGTTCCTTTCCATTACTGCAAGTTTGATGTGATGCATTGAATGAATGTTTAAGTTATTAAGAATACTAATTCACCCCCCTTTCAATATTCTGAGTGTTCAAACATTGGTATTAGATCTTGGTTCCTTCAATTGGCTTGACTTTTGAAGTAGATCATGGATTTGAACACATGGCTACAAGGAGGTATCCTATTCCTTCAAAAGATATTATCCTTGAAGGATTTATTGAAGAAGATTGCATAGTGGACATGGAAGGAGAACTCAAATCAACTCTTGATGATTTGGATAAATAAAAAGATAAGAATAGAGATCTAAAAAAGGATCTTGGTGATGTAGATGATTATATTAAGAATTTGAGAGAGAAAATCAAGAAAGCTATAGAAAGAGTCAAAGAAATAAATGAGAAGCTCAAGAAATTGAGTGAGACTATCACCAATCTAAAAGTGCAAGTTGAAGAAGGTAAAGAAGTTGAAGGCTACCTGAATGTCAAATTGAAAGAAAAATCTTAAGAATGTTCAAATATTGAACAAGAGAATGTTACTTTCATATTAGATTTGGAGAAAAAAAGGATTCAATAAAAGCTCCATAGTACTTGATGAGATGATTGCTAGACAAAAGTCTTCTAAGGACAAAGAAGGATTAGTGTTTGAGAAAGGTGAAAATTCAAAAGTTGATCAGACTCCTACCAATGTTGAAAAGAGAGATGGCAAGAAGGGAAATGCTAGATAGATTTGAAACCAGAAGAAAGAAATCAAGAGACCACATATCAAACAACCAAATGCATAAAGGTAACAATCTTTTAATGTTTTTTTTATTACTGCAATAAGTTTGGACATAAATCTATATAATGTAGAAGAAAAATGAATCAAAATATTTCTTGATTAGTGCTATACAAGAAATAGATTTGGTCATAGAGATAGTGAATGCAAAAAATAGATAATGAATGGCTATAATGGCATGATGTCTCAATCTTTCAATGGCTAGTGTTATACATACAATGGATTTGAGCATAAGGCTAATAAATATAAATATAGAATGGGTGGAAGTAAGATTCTTAAAAAAGGTGTCATATGTCACAAATGCAATAAACTAGGATACATAACAAAGTTTTCCAAAAGAAAAAATGTGAAAGCCTTTGTATCACAAAAGAAGGATGATCCAGAAAAGAATATGGATTTGGTGGAGATGAAGAAGGAAATGAACATGATCTAGAAAAATAAAGAATAAAGTGAAGTCAAGGATGAGTCCCTAGTGTAGATGTTTCCACTAGAAACTAATTGAATAGCTTTGGCTCAAGGGGAGTTTTGGTAGTAGATCCTTAATCCCCTTCCAATGTTGTGGTAATATTGCTCTTAGAACACTTTCAAATGTGTAGATCAACATGGAATATTTGTTGATCACATTTTTGGTATGAAAATTCTTGTTGTATAGATTTATGAAGTGATTGAAGGTGATTGTGACTGCATACTTAGGGTTTATCAACTTTTCAACCTACCATTAAGCACTGCAATTAATTCACATTAGGTTTTTGGAAAAGAGATTTATACGTGTTTTCACATATGAAAAGTTCATTTGTAATCGATAATTTTAAGAGTGAAGAGAAATACATAGGTGATTTGAGCAGATTTGAAGTTGTTGTGTAAAACCCTACTGATAGAAGAATCCAAAGGTATTTTTCATCTCCTACTAAAACCACAGTTTCAAAAGTGGTTCATAATGTTTATCCCTTAAGTAATTGATTTCTTGGAATGACCAACTCCTAAGTTCAAGAAACACCACTTCAAATCCATGGAAATAGATCTAAAAGGAAAGTTTCAAGGGTTTTGTATGGTTTCATGCACACTGAGGATGTGTGAATGTAAATTCATGTAAAAATGGAAGAATCTGTTCACTTAAAGTTTTGAAAATTTTGGGATAATAAGCTCATCAAAGATGTTTTTGAGTTAAAACAAAAATTTGACATCCTAAAAAAGAAGAAGCTGGATGTATGTAATAATTTTCTGAAACTTCTATTATGAGAATGCATGGGTTAAGTATGCATTGAGCCACATCTATGATAATTTTATGTTGTTGGATATTCTGCACTTAATCAATAAGCAAGGTATCAAGCTAGTTACTAGTTTTTGTTCTAAAGGACCCATTCCAGTAATGAAGGTTGTGAAGAGTGAGATATTCATGAACCTCACTAGAGTGAAGTTCAACAAGAATGGCCTAATAGTGAAAGATATAGATGATCTAATAGTTAAATATGCATCTATGAGGATAGGACATTGTAGACATGGAAAATATACCAATTGACATTGTGCATTTGATTTTGATTACTAACACTATTTCATCCTAAATTATCCCTCAGTCTAACCATTTAATCAAATTCCCCTATCTGATTAAATTCATCAATATTCCTCTCTTAATTAAATAAACAAGTTATCTAATTAAGTCACCATTTCTCGATAATTAAATTAATCATCTTGATCTAATTAACCTATTTAATTAAATAATCAATTTTATTTGATTAAATCTCTTAAGTCTGTCTATTAAATTAAATAAATTAAAACCATATTTAATTTAATCTAACATCATCTCTTTTAATTAAATAAATCAAAATCTTTATTTAATTAATCCCTTGTCACATTCTTCTCCTATTTGATTTAAATAAATAGATAAATTTAAGTCAAATAGGTCACATCATTTAACCCCCTTCATTAAATTAATTAAATTTGATTAATTTAATCTCCTATTATGTCCCATCCTCAAGCTTTTACCACTTGCACATGAAAATAGATTTAATTGATTTATTAAATCTTTATTCTCCTCAACAAGGCATCTTTTAGGAATATTCTTCAAGTTTGAATTCAAAATCCAAGTTGACATGTACATCCAATAAGGCATTTCCTCCATCTCATATGTCCTTTTCCTTGATCCAAGTGGCATTCAATGCATTCTTTCTTCCCTCTTGCATGTCATTTCAACAATTCAAAATTCAAAAATATGCATTTATTGGCACAATCCTCAAAACTTGCACATCCTCCATCCACTCATAGGTTGACAAGTGGCATCTTGCCATTGGTTGAATGTTAGTCCCACATTGCTCTATTTTGGACATTCATCCATCTTGGCATTCTATAAATAAGAGGCTAATCTCTTCATTCTATCATCCACAATTTGAGTAAAGTTACCATGCTCAAACCATAAGCAATCCTCATCCATTATCATTGAATCTTAGCTAGGTTATGCAAATTTTTCTATTGGAGCACTCATCAAGCATCAACAAAGTGGATCATTAATCACTCTTCATCAAAGTGGGTCAATCTTCATCAATCTTCAGCATTGCATCACAGGAGTTGGGAAAGGGCCAACTTTCACATCAAATTGGCACCAATTCCCACATGGGATCAAGAGTTTGGTTTTTTTAATAGGATTTATTCTATTTCATTGTGTTCTTCATTCTTTTTTCCTATTTTAAGCATTGCAAATGGATTTCATGGGGAACTTAGATTCTAACTTGCATTTCAACTTTATAATGTGTTTATCTCTTATGTTTCATAGGTTTTAGATGGATCTTGGTTCACATATTGGCGCTAGAAGGAGGGCTTTGAAATTGAATATTTTTAAATTTTAATAGTCTTATATTTTAAAATAATTCTGGGTTTTTCTCAGAAGGACTCAATTCTCTTACTGTCCAAATTTCAAGCAAAACGGAGCTGATTTGTGAAAGATATGATGTTTTTTATTTCGTAGCTAGAGCATAATGTTAGAATAGATGCATTTAAACTCTATATGCAATTTTTTTTTTTTTTTAAAAGCTAGAAACTTAGATGTCATAGGTTTCCCAAGTTTTATAGCCTATGTCACGGCTTTCTCAAGTTTCATAACCTATGTTGTGGCTTTCTCAAGTTTCATAACCTATGTCATGACTTTCTCAAGTTTCATAACCTTGTCGCAAGTTTCTCAAGTTTCATAACCTTGTCATAAAATCTCCATGTTTCATAACCTAAGTCGTGGGTTTCCCAAGTTTTATAACCTATGTCGTGGGTTTCCCAAGTTTCATAACCTTTTCATGGAATTCTCAAGTTTCATAACCTTGTCATGAAATTTCCAAGTTTCATAACCTATGTCACAGGTTTCCCAAGTTTTTATAACCTATGTCGCTGGTTTCCCAAGTTTCATAAGCTTGTTGCAGGTTTCTCAAGTTTTATAACCTATGTTGCGGCTTTTCCAAGTTTCATAATCTTGTCACGAGTTTCTCAAGTTTCATAACATTGTCGCGGGTTTCTCAAGTTTCATAACCTTGTCATGGGTTTCTCAAGTTTCATAACCTATGTCGCAGCTTTCCCAAGTTTCATAACCTTATCGCGTAATTTTGAAGCTTCATAACCTCCTCATTTAATAATTGTAACAAGTGTTTTTAAACACTTTGGGAGCAATTATAATCCCATTCTTAAGGCTTTGCTATCTTCAAGCTTTTAGGAATAATTAAATTTCATTTGGGCTCTAAAAAGAACATTTCAATTTCTTGCTACAAAAGGCTAAAATGAACTTTAGGACAAACTTACTAGATTTGGTTTGAGGATTAACAATTGAACAAGGAAAATCTTCACACTTCATTTGGTGCTTTAAAAAGAACTCACAATTTCTTTGTGGCCTTAAAATGAACAAGTGCAACTTTGTCTTCATGATAGCTTACTTAAACTAACTTCATTGGAAAAGGACGTATGCACTTCTCTCGTGCTTTATAGCGATCTTGAGAATCAAAAGGCCTTTTTTGTGATTTTAGGTTGAGATAAAGCAATCACCTCCACACTTCATTTTTTGGGTTTAAAATTGAACAAAATATTGTGCGAGTGTTAATGAACTTATTACATGTGTTCTCCCTTTGTTTTTAAACAAGGGTTTATCGAACTATGAAAATGTTTATTCACTTTTGTTTATCTTAGAGGGCCTGCCTTGGGGAAAAAGTACTCACCCAAGGGAATGACTCAACCGGTAACACTCTAAAGCCAAGAGTATTTCCAATCGGGATATAAATGTGGGTATTGGAGTAAACGCCAATATCACGCAGTTGGCTCTGACGAGATGGATCTGAAAAGGGAATCTCATCGTATGGGTCAATCTCCATGAACAGAAAGTCCTAATTAAAACCCATGTTTTGGAATTACTAAAATCCTTGATCTATTTGTTGATGCAAGAACGGTCATTTTGAAGTTGCCCCACATTTTTATGATCTTTTAGTAGAAATGGAAAGCATTCCATGGGAGTTTCATGGGTGTTGATGCTTGGTTGCCCCATATAAGTGAGTGTCGTGGAGGGGAGCTAGTGGGGTCAAACATCTAACCATTTACTAAAGATAAGTGTAGCTGGACTTGTCCAAGTGGGGACTCAACAAATACAGTCTTTCATATCCATAGGTTTGTGCATGTTCTTTGTATCAAAACACTTTCTTGTTTGAAAACATTGGAAACACACATTCAATAGGAAAATCAAAATTTCAAACCCCTTAGTTAGAGAAAATACCTTTGACAAAACCAAAGAACTATTGCTTACCCTAGGGATTATGGTCTTAGAGGTTTCTAAGTAATTGGTTTGACATCTTAATTTGCTTCTACCAAGGTCAACATTAGGTAGCCATTTCCTTGATTTCCTTGAATTCCACATAGCACTTTATGGGATGAAAAGAAGTTAAGACATTGGATGTTGAGTTTGAAAATATAATCAAGAAAGTGTTGTGGTAAAAGAAATTCACTAATCAAGATGAAATCAATTGAACCCCACACATGTGCTTGTATATATTTAGTCCTATGGTCTTTTGAGAAAATATTGATCTCTTGGTTTGAAGTACTCTTAGGGAAAAACATGTTCTTCAAAACCTTGGCCTTGTAAACAAGTCCTTCTTAGGTTCATTTAGGATCAAAATAACCAATCATTTCATCCACCTCAAACATCAATCAAATCCCATTTCACAAACAACTTTTGAACCATTGGAAAAATCATTCATACTAGACTTTTGGAAAAATTCTCTTGAAATCAAAACAAAATGATCTTGTTTTACTAGGTGTGTGTAGATGAATCCTTCTTCATACACTTAGTTAAATTATCACCTTGTGGACAAATTCATTCCAAGAAAACATTTAACCTCTTGGAGTTTATGAGTTCATTATCAAATCCAAATGAAATCCAAATCCAATCCAAATTGAAGAACCCAAAGAGTCCTAAAGTCTAGTATTCCTCCAAGGTTCCTAAAAAATCAACACCCATATAATTCACCCCTTTCATCCTTCATCTCATCATTGGTCCTAAACACCTTAGAGGTGACTTTTGCAACAAGGTCAAAACACAAGAGGAACATGGAATATAAACTTGATCCATACATCATGAGTAATCCAAGTCAACCAAACTATCAAAGCCTTACAATGCCAATTGAATTTCAAAACTCACACTTATGCAATCTATACATGGGATCATTATCTCCTACAAACCTCAATGGTACAACGAATGTGAGTATACCCAATCTAAATCTTGGAACACCTTTTCCAATGGTAGATTTAAATCCAAGTCCAAATTTACAAATCTATCAACCAAATAGTCAATGCATGAGTCTTCAACAAAACAACATTATCCCACCAAATCCATACATGCCAAATGAGAATATACCAAGTACAAGTATACCAAACATGAACATTTCAAATCCACACTTGGTAAAATTTTGGATAGATATGTTTACAAATCACATGAATGTTGTTCAAAATCCATCACACCCATATGCTTGCCTCACCTTTCATAATGACCCATCATCATCATCATCATCATTTAATGCAACATCAAAAACCTCTCTCCCCATGACCTCACAAGGAGAAGGTGACCTATTTGGACCAGGGGGAATTTTTGATCAAACATCATCATTTCCCCAAGGGAGCATGCCATTCACTTTCCCACCACTCCTGCCCTTTCCATTAACATTTGTATCACCTCTTCGTTTGGGGCTACCTTCGCTACCACCACTCATCCAAAATATCCCCCCAACCATCAATCAAGGCATCATACCAAATCATCCCCCCTTACCATTGATATCATAACAACAGATGGCAACCATCCCCATAGCACAAGCAACCAACACATTTTCTATCATCCCTCAAAACATGGTCTCTCAAGGACTAACCATATCGATCACACCATCCACCAACGAAATCCCAATCATCAATATGATGATACCATTTATCACCACAACAAGCACTATTCCAAAACCACCTCTGCCACCACCACCACCCAAACCAAACACATCAAACCAATACAAAATTGTGTTGCAAGTAGCTCAACAGGCTGCTTATCAGAAGGCACTCCAACAAAACCAAAATTGACAAGCTGCACAACTAGCTGCTCTGCAAGCTGCATAAGTTGCTCAAGTTGCCCAACCCACACTACAAGCCAAAAAAGCACAAACCCAGAATCAAGTGTAAGCACAAGCTCAAGCCCAATACCAAGCCCTACAAGAAAATGTTGTTCAAAACCCCAAAAAAATGTTAATGAATCCATATATCGATCCAAGTTAACAATCACATGATCAAGACCTATCCATCAACAAACACATGGAAGATGTTTTTACCTCATTTGAAGATCAAATCAACATACATCAAGAGTCACTTTTTGATCATGATAAGAATCCCTCAACAATATCCAACAATGATCTATTTGAAGGAGTGTGGTCGATTCCAAAAAAGGATATAAAAGTCATGGAAAATTCTAACCGAGGAATTGGACATTCCAGTAGGTGATTAACATATTCTTATGGTCGTTCATTTACATTGTCAAACTAGGGAATGCATACTTGAAATGGAGTGGCATTGTATGTGCATTACAAACCAGTTTTAATCACAATTTACCAGAAATAAATGCTTGGATGGAATTCTAATTATGCTGTAGGAATGTAATGTAAAGTATTCTTAACTTAAACATAACTTAATCAAAGCAGAAATCATGACAACTATTACTAAGAAACAAACTATGAACTGGCCTTATGCTGTAGGAACAAACGTAGGGATGGATTCCCGATGCTGCAGGAACAATATAAGACTGAGTTTGTGTTGAAACCTTAAAGAATGAAATCTAACTTATAATCAATAGGAGATAAATAACTAACTATAGATACTCACTAAGTGGGCCCCCTTAGCAAGCATCAACCAGTTTATGCAAGAATTGAACTCAAAACTTCATCAGCTTTTATTCATAAACTTCGAATCATATACATTCATTGTTCTTGTAAGAAAACTAACACAAAACACTGTTTCTCATTATAATACTAACTTTAACACACTCTGTTGCTCACTCACACAGGAGGAACACTTATTTATATTAGAAAAGCAACTAACTACCTAACTCTAATAGAGAAAGACATGGACATAAATGCATCTTGAAACCGAGGAACAAACTTCTCATAAATGAAGGCATATCTGTTTAACATGATTCAGAGAGAATTTAGTATTCCACTCTTCCTAGATTAATGATCATTTACATTTCCTCCCAACGACCCAGTCAGAGAGTCTTTGCTGGAAATACTTCCTCGATATCGTGTTGGAAATGGACTTTACTGCAGGGCTAAGATCTGTTGCACTTTGACTTGTTCATGCTTCCTTCAACAACTTGCGATGTACATGGCGACAAAAGAAAAAGAAAGCACGCTTGAAAAATAACACAATACAAATTCATTAATCACATATTAAATCTATTTCATTATCCAAAAACCACGTGCATTATATCAGTCATTCGAGAGGTCAAATAGGGCAATTAATACAGACACATAGAGATGTTAAGCTGCAAGAATATAGGAATGTGTTGCTACAAGATACTACCCGATTTTAGATAAAAATTCTTTAATCAAAGAGTTAAAACAACCATCATCAATAAGAGTAAGGGTATTAAAAATACAACATAATATTCAAATTATGAGCATATTTCAAGCTCATCATTTGCCCCTACTTATCCTAATGATGGTCCTCTAGCATTAAGCTTTCTAGTTGTTTCTCTGAATTCAGTAGGAGTAGTATGGCCCTGTAATGAAGTTTTGAAATTATAGTAGAAACCTCTAAAACTTTTCCATCTCTCATACATGCGGGTTTTTTCATCCTCATTAACATCTATAGCCCAATAAGGGTAAAGTGGCCACATCAAAACTAGAGGTTGAAATGTTAATGGTAACCATAACTCAAACCTTCTCTGGAGACAAAGCTGCATATACTTCTCTATCCTTTTGATAGCTACCTTAAAGTTCAGAGGGCTATGAGGCTCATATTTCCTTAGACCAACAATCAGTTTTTCCCATCTTGTTTCAATTCTAGAATATGAAAGCTTCCAAGAATAGATATGTTTGGTCTTTGAACTCATCATACACCTGCTTCCTGATATCAAATATTTTCATTATTTCTATCTGATCATTGAATCCATACACAATAGTAAGCCAATTCTTAGAATTGTGTGGGGAGTTGAGCTTCAGGTCACAGTGGAATAGGTTCATTCCTTTTAGCCTCTTCATAAGCCTCTAATTTTCTTCCATAGTTAGTTTCATTGGCCGCCCAAGACATGAGTGACCTCAGATGAATGTCACCAATGTAGATAAGTGGATTCCACTCTGTTTCAGAGGGAATTAGCAAACCATGCAAATAAAACTCACATAAAGAATTTTTCAGCCAACTGGGTGCTACTTGATATGCATCATAAAATTCCTTAGCTGTGTGAATGACATGGTCTAAATTTCTTGTAATTATCATCAATTGGAACCAAAGAAATTGCTCTTTAAGGCACATAGCATATACACTAGGTGGTGGCCTACAAATCCATAATTTTACCAGTTATCTTCACCATTTCATCCATTTTCTCTTTCATTTCTTAAATTTCCTATTTTTGTGTTTCAATTTCCCTTTTCAATTTCTTCTTTTCTTCTTCCCAAAAACTTTGTTGAATTTCAGTTCAAGCTAAATGGCAGAAACTCAAAGTTTGAAATGTAATAGGCCTCCATGTAGTCCTAAGATTTCTGCCCTGCTATCACTTTTCTTTACTTTTCCAAGAATGACACAAAGGATAATTGCATGAAATGATTGTTAAAAACTACTCAAATCAAGCAATTAATTGTTATTTAGGATGAAAGCACACAGTCATACTTGGTAAGTACAAGAAAATAAAAATGTTTTAACAGTTGCGATAGTGGCATAAGAAAAAGTTGAAATGGATTATCCGCACCCCCTATTAAAAATTTGGCATGTGTCCACACATGTGCGAAAGGATAGGCGAAGAACAGGAAATGATGATTGATATGTACATAGCAATTAATGAATAAATGAAATAAATAAATGATGTGACAATAAAAGATATCGCGTACCTTGTAATAAGTGCTCATACATGCTAGGAAAGATCACAACTCAGCATGAAATGATAGCTAGAATTGAAACCATAAATGAGGGCGGTACAACTGGATTGATGAAATGGATCGGTGACGTGGAAGAAGAGGAAATGAATCATGGTGATGGATGAAAAATAGAGAAAGTGGCTTCTTTAAAAAGGAAACCTTTATTATGGGCATGCAACATAGAATTTTAAAGAGATGCTGCAAGAGAAAGGTCAAAGCCTTTTGCTAAAGGAAGATCAGTGGCCGCATCTGAAACAAACTGCTTCATAAATTCTTCTTTGGACACTGACTTATGATACAACCTAAGACGGTGTCCATTAACTAGTAGCTTGAATCGGAAAGGATCTATTGTAGCTAACTAAATTGAACCATTATCAAACACATTTTCTATTTCATAAGGACCAAGCCATCTTGTGGTGAGTTTACCTTGATTTTCCTTTTATCCAGAGTCATAGAGCAGTGCCCAATCACCGACAGAGAATTGCTTAGTTCTGATATGGTGGTCATGACATTTTTTCCTTTGCTACTAGATAGCTTCAGTATGTTGTAGGGCAGCTTTCCTTATCTCATCCAATGCATTCAGCTATAGGAGGCATTCCTTTTGGGCTTCTGAAATATCAATGTTAAGCTAGAGAGTAGTCATTAAGGTTTTATGCTCAAAATCTATTGGCAACATGGCAGTTTTTCCATAGAGTAACTCAAAAGGAGTGAACCCTATAGTTGTTTTCCATGTTGTCATATAGGCCTAGACTACTTCAGGAAGGCGACTGCTCCAATCCTTCTTGTGTAATTGTACTTTCTTAGTAAGGATTGCCTCAATTTCTCTATTGGTAACCTCTGCCTGACCATTGGCTTGAGGGTGATAGTGCTAGAATTTTTGTGCCTGATCTTGTAATCATTCATCAATGCAGTGATTAAGTTTGATGTAAACTAAGCTCCTTGATCAGTAACAAGTTTCCTTGGGACTCTAAACCAAGTAAAAATCTACTCATACAGGAACTCAAAAACATTATTGTCACGGGCATGTGTCATTGTTTTCACTTCCACCCACTTGGTTACATAATCAGTGCAAACCAAAATGTATGATTTCCCATTGGGTGGAGGATCAATAGGCCCAACAAAATCCATGCCCCACTTGTCAGAGGGACTGACTACCACTTGAGGATACAATGGCATTTCATTAGACCTTGTTGGTCTCCCCATGCATTGACATCTGTCATATTTTCTAGTGTAGGCTGCAACATCTTTGTGTAGTGTGGGCCAATAGTATCCTGCAACAAACACTTTCATAGATGTTCTATTGGCTGCAAAGTGCCCACCACATGGCTCATCATGACAAGCATGCAAAATGTCATAGGTCTCATCTTCCCTAACACACCTTCTCATGACTTGGTCAGGTCCTGTGTAAAATAAACAGTCTGCAATCCATGAAAAGTTAAAACTTTTCTCTACCAACAATTGTCTTTCCTTTGGTGAGAAGTGGGTTGGGATCTTGTTGGCTACTAAATAATTTGCAATATCTACATACCATGGAGTTTGAGCAGCAATAGAAAATAGATGTTCACCAGGAAAGCTATCATCAATTACCTCAGGCGTGGCAGGTGTAGTTGTTTGAAGTCTTGACAAGAAATCAACCACCACATTAGCCCGACCTGGCTTATCAATAACTGTGATATCAAATTCCTACAATAATAGGAGCCATCTTGTTAATCTGCCAGATATGGAAGGCTTATTCATAAGGTACCTTATTGCTGCATGATCTGTATGGAAAAATATTTGGTAATGAGTGACATAATGTCAAAACTTGTTCAGGGCATACACAACTACTAGCAATTCTTTCTTTGTGATAGTATAGTTTAATTCGGGGCCTTGAAGGTTTTTGCTAATGAAATATATGGCATGCTCTATGGAATTCTCTTTCTGTCCTAAAACTGCCCCTATGGCATAATCAGAAGCATCTATGTGTATATGAAAGGGCAGACTCCACTTCGTTCCTTGAAGAATAGGTGCCTGATTAAGTAAGTTCTTAAGCTACAGGAAAGATTTGTCATAGGCCTCAATCCAGTTAAATTCAAAATCCTTAGTCAATAAGGCATATAATGGATTGGCTATTTTACTGAAATATTTGATAAATCTTCTATAATATCCAGCATTTCTTAGGAATCTTCTAACATCCTTTTGTTTCATAGGTGTTTGTAAAGTTAGAATGACTTCTATTTTTGTAGGATCAACTTGAATTCTTGCTTGAGAGATATGATGGCCTAAAACAATTCCAACTTGCATCATCATAAAGAACTTCTCACTATTCAAAGACAAATTTTGCTCCTTACATCTTTTCAACACTTTCTCCAAATTTGCTAATGCTTCTTCATAAGTAACTCCATAAGTGGTGAATTCATCCATATAGATCTCCATAGAATCATGAGAAATGTCAGCAAAAATATTGATCACTGCCATTTGAAATGTTGCAGGTGTATTATATAGGCTAAAAGGTAAGATAGAGTAGGCAAAAGTACCCCATAGATTGGTAAAAGTTGTTTTGTCTTGATCCTCAGGGGCAATTCTAATTTCAATATACCCACTATATCCATCCAAAAAGGAGAAACACTTTTACCAAACAATGAGTCTAGCACTTGGTCAACAAATGGCAGTGGAAAGGGATCCTTTTTAGTTGTTGTTTTCAGCTCCCTGTAGTCTACACAAACTCTTCATTTTCCACTTTTTTTAGGAATAATCACCAATGGAGATACCCATTGACTGTCTGAAATGGGGTAGATAAAACCAGCATCAAGCAATTTTTGGAGCTCTTTTTTAACTATTTCCCTGAGTGTTGGGTTTATCCTTCTTTGAGGCTTCCTAATAGATGAAGAGTCTTCCTTAATGTAGATCCTATGAATACAGAGTTGAGTATCTATTCCCTTCATATCCCCATAGTCGCATGCAAAAGCTCTGTGTTGATCTTGCAGCATTATGACTAGGGCAGTTTGTTAAGATTGAGGCAACTTATTATTGATGTTCAGACAGTGGCCTGGAGACACTTCTACTTGCTTGGTAAGATCATTCATGGAGGCTACTGATAACTTAGGTGGTGTCTATATTTCATGTGGAAGCAAATTGTGATAAACTGCAAGAAATTTAGGTGGTAGGATCTCAAGATTCAGTTGCTACAGGAAACACTGTTAAAGATAGCTATCTAGAACAGATGGGCTACTCAGATAAGAGTTGGACTACAAAATATGTAAAAAAGGCCATCATCACTCTGAAGCTGGGAAAATAGATTAGTTTGCAGCATCATTAGCTGAGCCAATGAATTGACTTCTTCAGTTTCCTCTCTTAAATCTGGCCAAATTAGTTGAGATAAGTCTGACTGAGGCTAGGTAGGTGGGTATAAAGTCAATTTCTATCTTGACTGACCATCAAAAATTGTCATGTATCCTGAATGACATCTTATAAAAGCATCAACTATTGCTAACCATGGTCTACCTAGGATGATAGGATATCCTCCCAAAGTTTCCTTAGTGGACAATATGGTGAAATCTGCTAGGTATTCCCAAGACTCAAGGATGATAATGGCATCTTCTACCACTCCATCAGGTGTTACTATGGAACTATCAACAAGCTACAAGATGGTAGGTGTAGATTGAATGGTTAGGATAATCAAATACTCCATAGTATGTTTGGTCATTACATTGATGGCTGCACTAAGGTCAATCAAAACATTATTTACTATCTGGCCATTAATATTTATTTTTACCACAAGACTCCCAAGGTCAGTATATTTTGGAATGACTACCTTCCCTAACATAATATCAGCCAACTATCCTAGAACATGGATAGTTTGGGGATCTTTTGTCTTTCTTCCTAGTTTCTTTAAACATACTTCCTTAATGGCTTTTCCATAAATTGGGACATCTTTAATGGCTTGAAAAAGAGGAATTTGAATGTGTACATTCTTTAGCTGATCCAAAATATCAAAGGTAGGCTCTTCCATAGACTTGGATGTATTAATTTGCAATATATGAGGAAAAGGCGATTTGGCCTGATGCTGCCGGACATGGTCCTTAGAGACAGTATCTAATACAGGTATATGTTCTGCAGGATCAGTAGGTTGTTCAGAGACAGAGTCTGGAATCTCTGTAATTATAGGCAGATGTGGAGTAGCGAGAGTGGTTCCAGACCTGAGACGGATATCACTAATATTCATGGCATAAGCTAGATACTGATTGGATTATGCAAAATACATAGGTTGTTGTTGTTGCTACTGCTTATTATTAGGATTTGGCAATGGTTGAGCAGGAATAGGTGTTTGTTTTGGAGGGCCAGTATTTGTTGTAGGTGTTGCAAGAGGTGGCATGAGGACTAGAGGTTGTGGCTGCTGAAGCTGTAGGGATCTAGGGGATTGGTTCTACCATTGCTGAGAACCTCTCCATTAAGGATTCTGCTGCCAATTACCTTGGGTTGGAGTCCATTATCCTTATGGCTGCTTCCAACCTCCTTGAGGAGATTTCCATTGAGGACTCTGATAGTTAGGCCAGTGTGGTTGAGAAGTATTTCAAGGTGGTGATGGGCCATATGTAGGTTGCCATTGGTTATTGTAATTAGAATAAGGATTACCAAAATTCAAAGTTTCTTGAAGCATACCTTGTCTTTGAGCCCATGGTCGCCTTTGTGCAATAAAAAATACTTAGTCATCATCACCCTCTACTATCTTAAAATTAGTAGGTAATTGCTTAGCCTCCAGGTTAGCCACCATCTTACATCTATAGTTACGTTTCTTCTATCTACAATGTGGAAAAAACTCAGCCAAGATTGCTTTAGCTTCCTCATGTTTCTTTCGAGCTTGCATAGTATCCAACTGTGTAGCCATGTTGTTTATGATATCCTGCTTGAAATCAGAGAACAAATGTGTGATCTCCATCTGTGAAAATTCATTAGTAGAAGACTTTCCCACTATGGCTTGATGACCTCTACCCTTCTTAACAATTTCTCGAGAGTAGTTGTAACATATGTTCTTGATATCATCCCAAGCCACTTGGGTTATATCTCCTCCTCCCATCAGATCTAGGGAATCTATACAGTTGTCACTAATTCCCCCTAGAAAAAGTAGTTTTTGAGATTCTTCATTGAGAGTATGGTCTAAATTCCTTTTTAGGGAAAATAAGAATCTTGAGATATAGTCTTCCAGGCTTTCATCCTCCTTTTGTTGAATTCTGAATATATCATCACGCTTACTACCACTCACAATATTCCTTGTATTTCTCAATAAATTTTGTTTGCATAGTTGCCCAACTATCTACAGCATCCCTTCCCAAACTCATAAACCATCTAAGAGCTCCCTCCTTCAAAGTAGCAGGAAACAACTTCATCCTGTGAGCATCTGAAGTTTAATCATAACTGCGATAGAGGATGTCAAACTCAAACAAGAAAGTGTTTGGGTCCTCTGTAACTAGTCCATAGAACTTGGGAAGTAATGAAGAAGGAATATTTTTAAGGTTATCATTATCTTGCTAAGCAATGATGGGGAATTCAAAAGAAGGAGGTTGATTAGGTGGATTACATGCCATATTTGCTTGATGGAGTATCAAAGCAAATGGATTTTCTTGAGGTTCTTCGTCAGTTGGGGCAAATGGCAATTCAACAAGCAGGTTTTCAGCAAATGGTTTGATATCTTGGTCTCCTCCTTCCTCAAATAGATTATAAGGTGGTTCAGAATTGTTATCAATGAATGGAAGGTTAGGGAGGAATCTTCCCAGAGTGTCTCTTCTTCTATGCATGCAATAGAATTAACCGTAAATTGAAGGAATTTGAAAATGCTTGAATAAACACACTAAACTACTACTAACAATGACTATGATAGGTTCTTAGCTTGACACCATCCTCGACAACAGTGCTAAAAATGGTCAATTCCACAAAAGGATATAAAAGTCATGGAAAATCCTAACCTGGGAATTAGACATTCTAGTAGGTGACTAACATATTCTTATGGTCATTCATTTACATTGTCAAACTAGGGAACATATACTTGAAATGGAGCGGCACTATATGTGCACTAAGAACCAGTTTCAGTCACAATTTACCAGAAATAAATGCTTGGAAGGAATTCTACTTATGCTACAGGAATGTAATGTAAATTCTTCTTAACTTAACCATAACTTAATCAAAGAAGAAATCATGACAGCTATTACTAAGAAATAAACTATGAAATGGCCTTATGCTGCAGGAACAAACATAAGGATGGATTCCTGATGTTACAGGAACAATATAAGACTGAGTTTGCGTTGAAACCTTCAAGAATGAAATCTAATTTATAATCAACAAGAGATAAATAACTAACTATAAATACTCACTAAGTGGGCCCCCTTGGCAAGCATCAACTAGTTTTTGCAAGAATTGAACTCAAAACTTCATCAGCTTTTATTTATAAACTTGGAATCATATACATTGATTGTTCTTCTTGTAGGAAAACTAACACAAAACATTATTTCTCATTATAATACTAACTTTAACACACTCTGTTGCTCACTCACATAGGAGGAACACTTATTTATATTAGAAAAGAAACTAACTAACTAACTCTAACATAGAAAGACGTTGACGTAAATGCATCATGAAACCGAGGAACACACTTCTCATAAATGAAGGCATATCTGTTTAACACAATTCAGATAGAATTTAGTATTCCATTCTTTCTAGATTAATGATCATTTAGATTTTCTCCCAATGACCCGGTTAGAGAGTCTTTGCTGGAAAAACTTTCTCGATGTCATGCTAGAAATGGACTTTACTGCAAGGCTGAGATCTACTGCATTTTGACTTGTTCATGCCTCCTTCAACAACCTGCGATGCACATGGTGACATAAGTGAAAGAAAGCACGTGTGGAAAATAACACGATACACATTCATTAATCACATAATAAATCTATTTCATTATCAATAAACCACATGCATTATATCAGTCATTCGGGAGGTCAAATAGGGCAATTAATACAGACACATAGAGATGTTAAGCTACAGGAACATAGGAATGTGTTGCTATAGGATACTACCCGATTTTAGATAAAAAGCCTTTAATCAAAGAGTTAAAACAACCATTAGCAATAAGAGTAAGGGTATTAAAAATACATCATAATATTCAAATTATGAGCATATTTCGAGCTCATCAGAGTGTTAACATTATTTGATCATGTTGAAAATTAATGTACATCATCTAATGATTTATAGGACATATCTCAAAAATTTATTCTAAAGCATGATCAACATCTCTCACCAAAGTCTAGCAATGGTCCTTTCCAAGACATATTGACATCCTTTGACCTCATTTTACTTATATTGAAGGAATCTTCAACTCAACACTTGAACCAAATTCACTCAAAGATCAAGAGGATATTGGGCCACTTCCTATGCCTAATGAAGATATCCGAGAACCCTTTGTAAGCAATCCATCCTTTGAAATTGACCCATGTCAAGAACTTGATCCAAAGCATGTCAAAAGCAATTTTGAAATCATTCAAGATCAAGAATTTGTATCTCCAAGATACTATAATGATCAAATGGACACTCTCCTATCTATACAAAATAATCATATCCACATATCACATACTCCTCCATCTACCCATGAGATGCTTTCTATGGATGGACAGGTAGATGATCTTCATTCAAAACAAGCTTCCTTTACTTCTGACATTATTACACAAAAAGAGTAGGTTAGTGATTCCTATAGTCAAACTGAGTTGTCAACTACAGTATCAGATATATCCCAAATTCAAACAAAGGACATCATGAATAAAGATATCTAACATTATCCACTCAAAGAAAAAAGTTAGATAGAACAAGATATTTCCAAGTCAGCAGAGCAACAAATTCCAATAACATCATCTGTGATGATCATTTATCAAAGAATTCATTCTAAACAAGAGCTCTTAGAATAGGAAGAATCAAATCATGAAGGTAATACTTCCACCATACTAGGGGAAACTATGTCTTAAGAAAATGTCAACATAGGGAGCACGAAGAATCCTTATGATGAAACAAGTGCCACTACTAAAACTAGCCACGTCATGAATCTTCATCCACCCATCACAACATCCACAAATTGGGACCAACATCAAAAGAAAGATTTAAATCAAAGCACAAATAACATTATCAAAGAAAAAGAAGCAAAGAAGAATAATGGAAAAATCAAATACACATGGATACCAAAGAATACAAAGAGAGATTATCCCTATCAAACTCCATTAGCCAAAGAAACTATGGAAAAAAATAAAAAAGGGAAAAGTATCCATCAAAGATGTCCACAAAAGAAAAATAATGTTTTTCAAGCGACGTACAAAGTGTATCAAGCAGTTGGTCCTAATTCCACACACACTTTCGTATCCACCCATCATTGCTCATTTTCCCAAGTTTTAAGAGTCAAAGGTTCCAAACTATCAACCAATCCATCTCTTATCCCTAAACACACTCCATCCACGCCTCCACACATGATATCCAATTTCCAAATTGACCATGTATTGGCAACGAACCTTTATCATAAGGATTCTAAAGGCATTCTATCACGATGTGTGCATAGAGACATAGTTAACCCTGGTATCCATAAAGCATATCAAGAATCTCAAAAATTACATTCAAGTGCACGTATCTTAGAAAAAAAACTTCTTCAGGTAGGATATCGATGGCAGATTATGACAGGGGCATCTACATCAACACCACCAGGTGGTTCAACATGAACTTAAAATATTTTAGAAAAAATACAAAAATCAAAAAATATGAAAATCCAAAAAATCAGAAAAAGGATTGAAAACAGTAAAGAAAAAAATCATCCTCTAGTGAAAACCGCATGGGTGGCACTTTGGGAAAGTACCATGATGAAAACCTAGGAAACAAGTGTCATGTGTAGAATCAAGCATCTACGTGTGCCACTTCAGGAGAAAGCATCTCGTCCCATCCATAATAAAGCCAACATTCCATCCATCTCAGCCATAATAAATCTATTCATCAATAAGCCATTTATCCAATCCATTTTCATCCATCTGCATCCATCATCAAAGTTATCTTGATCTTGATGAAAGTTTGGTGCACAATTTATGCTTGCTTACGGTAAAAATCTTGACATGGGTCATTTTCATTGATCTTCTCCTACCTAGCATTACCTGAGCCATGAAACATTATCCAAATGAGTGTTCTTTATCTGAACACCATATCTTATCACAAGATAATCCTTGGCATCCTTTACATGCTTACCATACCCATCCATCCATACGCCTATCCAAGCATCCACCCATTGCATTCCATACATTTCTAGACACTGGGGGCAAATATGTACATCTTGCTTTGGGAATAAATCTTGATCTATATCCTCCAACTTATGTGGTGATCTGAAAATTGGAAAATGTGAAACAAAATTGGTCCACCACTTGTGAGCAAAAATCCAAATCAATAACCCATGGCACATTTTGATGAAAACATGTTCCTTATCAAGATTCATCTTTCAATTGAACAGCAATCCAAACAATCACTATCAGTCACATCTAATTTGCACATCAAACCTCACATCAAATCATTCAAACAACTTTGGTTCCAAATCAAGCTTCATCAATCATGATCAATCAAATCCAATCAAAAAATCATCATCTCGAGATATCCTTGTGTTGCTTAACACTATCCTTGCATTGTTGTGTATCCTCAACAATTTTATCATCATCAATCCATCATCATCTTGGGATATTCATCCTAATCCTTATGTTGCTTAACACTATCCTTCCATTGTTGTGTATCCTCAACAATGTTATCATCATCAATCCATTGATCTGATCGATTAACCTTAGCTTGATTTTCAACAAAATCCCAAAATAGAGCAATGATGTCATCGTACATATCCATATCTAAACCATCAAAATCATGCAAAAAATCAAAAAACACTCAAAATTTAGAAAATGGCAAAAACATGCTATCTGAACTACGTTGTCTCTAAGGTTAAATGTAGGCAAGGCTCATCTTTGATCAGCCCCCGAGATACAAAATCCAAAAACATTAAAAAAAAATAAAACAAAACAAAAAAAAACACAAAATCCAAGAACATTCATAAAATCTAAGAAAACCCCAAAACATTCAAAAAATCAAAAATCAAAACATGTGTAAAATATCAAAAATACCAAAAACAACCTCAAAACATTTTCAAAATACCAAAAACATTGAAATATTCTAGAAAATACAAAACCATCCATCCCATCTCGCTTTCACCCATGATAATCAATCATCCATAATAAATCAATCATCACCTTCATCCTTTCGGAAAAACAAACAGAAACAAGCACAACAATCAGAAAAAGCAAGCTTCAAATGTAAAATCAAAAGCAAACTTCAAACTTTTAAATGCAAAATCAAAATCCTGATCATTTTCAAACATGTTAGTCAACCTTATACCAATATCTTATCAAGAAAATCATCAATCCATCATCATCCTATACAATGCATGTCCTAGGATATATCGTTCCAACAATGGGCATCATTTTGGATATCCCTTTGGATACTTATCGTAAACAAAACACATCCCCTTGGCTAGCGGTATGAACATTGACTTGTTTATGTACTTGATATTTTCT
The DNA here is from genome assembly GCA_007258455.2 of Sequoia sempervirens. NCBI lineage: Eukaryota > Viridiplantae > Streptophyta > Pinopsida > Cupressales > Cupressaceae > Sequoia > Sequoia sempervirens. The sequence continues at coordinate 217,523,975 of VDFB02000017.1, forward strand.
TTTTGATTTATCTTATTGTGCTCACTCCAATGACCTCTCGATGATGTCTAATCAAAATGATCTAGAGAGAAAGGAATGGGGCAACGATCATTATCTTTTGTTTACTATGCTTGTTGGACATTCTTGTAAAATAACTTGGTGAATACTTGCTTTGTTAGGTACATCCTAGCAAGGTTTCCATATGTCAAATGTGAACAAGAATACTCCTATCTATTTTTTGAGTCAAAGTCCATCACACTAGGCGCAACGCCATCCTGGTTCTTTATACCTTGATGCATCCTACTTATGTGTGTTATCAAACATAAGGAAATTAGCCCTTTGAAAATCCCAACTCCTCGGCAAGTAATCATCATCATCATCTCATTTCTTGTTGGAATCTATTATTTTCTTCTCTCTTGCTTTTTGCACTAACATGGTACCATGATAGTTAATCATAAATCATCACCATTGCATCTATTTTGCATCCATAAACCTTCAACATACTATATAATGAATATCATATCATATAGAAAGCATTAATCATACCACATACATTCATCCCCATCATTGCATAATATAGATTGGTTATTCTAAACATCTCATAAACCATACATTTATCATCCATGCATCATCATATCATATCATGTGCATCCATATCATCCATTACATATAAACATCATAATCATCTCATGTATATCATCAATAATGTAACTGTCATGTTACAAATCAAGATCAAGTGTGTGTAATATATCAAAATAGGCATGAGGCTATCCATGGCTAATGACTATCTACATCATCAAATCTGTCTACATTAAGCATTCGAGTTGAACTAATCTTGAACCTCTTTTTTCACAAGATCACCCTCAAATTGAAGTTTTCAATCGATCTCTCGAGCGGTAGTATACCAACGTAATTCTTCTCGCTGGGGCAACAATGGGGCATCATAAAATCAAAGAATTTTGAACTGTGATCTCAACAAGATTATTCTTTGAACCAACGTAGCAAGTGTATCGCTTCAAAGAGGGGAAAAATGTAGACATGGAAAATATACAGATTGACATTGTGCATCTGATCTAATTACTAACACCATTTCATCCTAAATTATCCCTCGGTCTAACCATTTAATCAAATTTCCCTATCTGATTAAATTGATCAATATTCCCCTCTTAATTAAATAAACCAGTTATCTAATTAAGTCACCGTTTCTCAATAATTAAATTAATCATCTTGATATAATTATCCTATTTAATTAAATAATCAATTTTATTTGATTAAATCTCTTAAGTCTGTCTATTAAACTAAATAAATTAAAACTGTATTTAATTTAATCTAACATCATCTCTTTTAATTAAATAAATCAAAATCTTTATTTAATTAATCCCTTATCACATTCTTCTCCTATTTGATTTAAATAAATCCATAAATTTAAGTAAAATAGGTCACATCATTTAACCCCCTTCATTAAATTAATTAACTTTGATTAATTTAATCTCCTATCATGTACCATCCTCCAGCTTTTACCACTTGCACATGAAAATAGATTTAATTGATTTACTAAATATCTATTTTCCTCAACAAGGCATCTTTTAGGAATATTCTTCAAGTTTGAATTCAAAATCCAAGTTGACATGTACATCCAACAAGGAATTTACTCCATCTTACATGTCCTTTTCCTTGAGCCAAGTGGCATTCAATGCATTCTTTCTTCCCTCTTGCATGTCATTTCAACAAATTCAAAATTCAAAAATATGCATTTATTGGCACAATCCTCAAAACTTGCACATCCTCCATCCACTCATAGGTTGACAAGTGGCATCTTTCCATTGGTTGAATTTTAGTCCCACATTCCTCTATTTTGGACATTCATCCATCTTGGCATTCTATAAATAAGAGGCTAATCTCTTCATTCTATCATCCACAATTTGAGTAAAGTTACCATGCTCAGATCATTTGCAATCCTTATCCATTATCGTTGAATCTTAGCTAGGTTATGTAGATTTTTCTATTGGAGCACTCATCAAGCATCAACAAAGTGGATCATTCATCACTCTTCATCAAAGTGGGTCAATCTTCATCAATCTTCAGCATTGCATCATATGAGTTGGGAAAGGGCCAATTTTCACATCAAATTGGCACCAATTCCCCCATGGGATCAAGAGTTTGCTTGTTTTAATAGGATTTAATCTATTTCATTGTGTTCTTCATTCTTTCTTCCTATTTTAAGTATTCCAAATGGATTTCATGGGGAACTTAGATTCTAACTTGCATTTCAATTTTATAATGTGTTTATCTCCTGTGTTTTGTAGTTTTAGAGGGATCTTGGTTCACAGAGACAAGATATACTACACCAATAGAGAAAATCTGGTGTCAGCAATAGCTATACATATTTCTCACTAGATGGTGAAGGAAGGTTTGGACATAGATCTATGTAAGCTTCTGAGACAATAGTTGATGGACAATATTTAGAAGACAAAAGTGTGTTTGTACCTGAAACAAAAAAAGAGGGGTGTTTATAGCTCCAAGATGAGTGAATAAGATGATACAACACTATGTTTTTCTTCTAGGTTTTCATTCAATTATGAATAGAGAAATGCATAAATAACAATAAAAAATGACTCCTAACTATTATAGAAACTATAAGGAAAGTTTTGGAAGGCTAAAACAATGTGTACGTTGTTGAAAACTTGTTTTTGGGTCACTAAGGACTCATTCGCCTTTAGTGGTGAATGGGTCCCATTTAGAGCTTCTAAAAACTAAGATCTGGGTTTTGTTCCTTGATGTCTGCGCTTTCATCTCCTCGATGCTCATCTCCCAAAAACCTAAAACAAATTATGTAGCCTTGTTTTCGTGTTATTTCAATATGGATTCCAACTTTGCAACTTGACAACTTTGACAATTTTGCTTCAATCTTGTTCTGGACTTGATTTTCAACCTAGAAACCTACAAAAACACATCAAAGAGGATAAAAACTTGTTTATTGTTAGGTAATAGGGGATTTCTTCGATCAGGGTATGTGAAGGATCATGATGGAGTGGCAATATGATGGGTATGTGGCTGACGACTCTTTTTTAACCCAAAATTGATGAAACGAAAAGGGTTTTTAAAGGAGATTCTCATATTTCCACCAATATAAATTATCCTTTACTTTGAATTTAATAAGTAGTTATTATTCATTTTCTATTCAAATTACGACTAAATTTCTAATTGATAGACTAATTGAAAAATATCTATAGCTTTCAAATTTTATCACATTTTTTGAATCCAAAACATGCATCACATTCTATGCTTCACATACTATAGGATTAGAAAAATAAAAAATTGAATTTCATGAAGTTTTGACCAAGTTAAGGTAGTCAGACATATGAGGTTTTAATATTTTTAAAAAAAATTAATAAAAAAATCATAATTAATTATTTACTTGGAAAAAAATTACAAAAAAATATGCATCACATTAGGACATGAGTCCTCTACTTATATCTAAAATATTATAAAAAACATTATCATTTTATTATGGTTAGGGCGGTCAGACAGACACCTACTTCTAATTTTTTCCTGGAAATTTAAGTACTACTGCATTGAAATTTCAAATTTTCACCAAATAGATTTTTTTTTAATCAAACCTAGTAATTTAGAAACTACATTCGATTTGTTACAAATTATATTCTTACATATTTTCGAAATAATATAGATAACTTATTCAAACTTTTATTTCAAGTTTCCTAACTCTATTTTTTTTTATTTTTTTGCCACTTAAGGGCCTATTTTTTCCATGATGATTTTGCACATACCCATCAAACTCCATTTAGATAATTAAACCTTTTGATGAAATAATGAAATTGAATTGTGAAACATGAAATGATAATACCTTGAATGAAGTAGATAACTTATTCAAACTTTTATTTCAAGTTTCTTAACTCTATTTTTTTTTATTTTTTTGCCACTTAAGGGCCTATTTTTTCCATGATGATTTTGCACATACCCATCAAACTCCATTTAGATAATTAAACCTTTTGATGAAATAATGAAATTGAATTGTGAAACATGAAATGATAATACCTTGAATGAAGTATTGGAATGAAAATATGCAAACTAACATGAAGTGGCCATGTAGAATGTAGATCTTGATCTTGAATTGGATGTGAAAAAATTCTTACAAATGGATCTTCAATACTACATTAACACACAAGATCAACTACATGTTTGATGCATTATGGGCCCTTTGACATGATATGATCTTGAATTGTTGCAATAAGACTTCAATAATCTTCCTTTAAATTACTTTGAAATGATGTTGAATTTTCTTTCTGTTGATCTTGTGAAGTCACATAATTTTCTTTAGTGAAACGCTTGAATTAACCTTATTTTTATACTAAATATAAGAATTAACCCTGAAATTCAAATAAACCAAGCCAACATCATATCTAGAATAAAAATCCTTCCACAAATAAATTCAAAAAGGGCTGTCCTAGGCAAGGAGTACCCATTCACCACCTTGGGCGAAGGGGTCCTAGCACAATTTCCTAGGACCTAGCTTCGGGGAGGTGAAATGGTGCAGGAGCACCAAGTACACTTCTATTGCAAAATTTGTCATTTGAGGTCATAGGTTAGAGTCTAGGTGGTTTAAGTCATTTTTTTATTAAATAAGGTCATGTTAGACCATGGTTAAGGTGATTCAGGACTTTGTGGGGTTTTACATTGTCAATTTATGCCATTTTTGTTAAAAATGTCATATTAAGTAAAGGTTGCCAAAATATGCAAAAATGTTATGTTGCAAAAAGTTCTAAAATGGAAAGTTATGGAAAGACCAACAGTCATAGCAATTCAAAAGGTAGTTGTGTATATTGGGTTAGTTATTTTTTGAAGGAAAAAGTATAAATAGGAGGAAACTATCAATGTAAGATTTCTCTTGAAGATTTGAAATGGGAAAAATCAATTGAGACCCTTGTTTTTTTAGATTTTATGTATCTTTCCTTATTGTCTTAGACTTGTACGACCCTTACATCAATAGTTTGATCTAAATTTATTTTTAATTCATTTAGAGGCATGAGTTATCTTTTATTTTTGTTTGGTTTGAGCTCTTAATACTGAAATTGGTGGTTGTTTTGCTCATTTTCTTGTAACTGTATGTGAATACATTGTTAAGGGTTTGAAAGTCTTCAAAATGCAATTCTTGGCCCATTCCACTGTTTGTCATTACTATAGCTTGTGGAATGAATCTGATATGTTAGGAAAAAATGTTTGGATGGTTTGGGTGAGCAGGGGTTGAGGTTTGATGGAGATTGGAGGACTATCCTGATGCATTTTAAATGAATTTTGTATGGAAAATGGTGGTTTAGTGCTAGGGTTTGATGAAATATAGTTGGTAAAAGCTATATGTTGAAATTTTAGGCATGTATAGGTGCATTTAGATGTGTTGGAGGCATTGGAAAATTCAAAGAAGGTCTGGAAGGGTATTTTTCAATAAGCCATCTTGAGAATTGCTAAAAAATAAGGTTTTTCTGGTTAGGTATGTTGGAGGTCGTACCATTGAGTCAAATTGTAAAATTGGAGGTTTTGACATTATTTGAATACTTCCCCATTGATTTTTTTGTTTGAATATAATAATATAAACAAGTTCCTTTGGAAAAGTGGGCTAATTTTCCCTTGGTAGCAACATTGAAGCCTTGTTTTGGAGTGAGTGTTTCAAGGTAACCTAAGGGTGTTTTGAGATATGTTTTTAAATTCCTTCAAAGGCATCTAAAAGTGTATTTTTTTTTTGGGTTCAGGTTGGAATTGAAAATTTGTGTGTAGGTTTTCTTGTTTGGAGACCTAGTAGGCTAGTAGGCTTGAATAGTGAAAATTGATGGGAAAGTGTTACAAGAGTAAAAGGGTGGTTGGATCTTGAGTCATTTGAGTTTGTGAGAAGGATTATACCTCTAATATGCATCAATTGGTATTAGAGCACAATTATTATATCATTTGAAGGTGAGTGGTTGAAGTTTGCATAGAAGAAGGTTGGAAGTTGTAAACACAAGATGTCTCCTAAGAATGTTGGTATTGCTAGAGAGTTGTAGGAGTTAAAATAGAAAAATTCCAAGCTATTGGAATCTCATAGTTCTATGTTATCACTTCTTGCTTCCTTGGAAATAAGGAAGAAAAGAGATGAGGATGATGAAACTAACTTTGAGGAAGAAGATGAAGAGTATGAAGATGTAGATGAAGAATTAGACTTTCAAGATCAGAGGATGGAAAATTTGCTTAAGGTAGTCAAAGGTGATTCACATAAGGTAAAATTTGATTTTCCCATGTATGGTGGAAATTTGAATGATAAAGAGTTACTTGATTGGATTGCAGCCATGGATAATCACTTTGAGTGTGAGGATGTACCTGCTGATCAGAAGGTAAAGCTAGCAAAGAAAAAACTCAAGGGACATGCATTGTTATGGTGGGGCTATCAGTAGGCTAAGAGGAGAAATCAAGGTAAAGAAAAGATAGTTTCATGGGACCAGATGGTTACAAAACTTAAAGGTAAGTTTCTTCCTAAAGATTTTGAAGTTCAATTGTATAAGAAGGTTCAAAATATGAAGCAAAAAGAATTGGATGTTAAAGCATACACTGATGAATTGTATAAGTTGAGCATAAGGTTAGGTAGACAAGAGGATGAGGTTGAGAAAGTTGCTAGGTATCTTGGTGGTATTAGGTTTAACATTCAAGATGAATTGCTTGTGGAAAATCAAATATTTGTAGAGGAATGTTTTTCAGTTAGCCATTAGAGTGGAAAAAAAGTTAAAAAAGAGACAAGATAAGTCCATTAGATGTAGAGGAAGAAATCAAAGAGGTAGAGAATCCTTTCCTACATCAAAACAGTCCAATGAAAAACAAGAAGGTGAAGGAAAAGGTAAGGAGAAAATTTCTAATTTTAGAAGTGGATTTAGAGGTACTAGAGGTAGATTTGGTGGTGGAAGAAGTGCAAAATTTTTTGCAGGAATATTCTACAATTGCAATGAGTTTGGGAATCCATCATACGAGTTCCCTAAAAATTTTGGTGCTACTTTGAGTGGGAGTGAAAAAAGAAGTTAAAAGAGGGTGCAATTGGTCCAAGAAGAAAGTGAAGGTGAAAACTCTTCTAGCCATCTTGTTGTTCTAGAGGTAGGAGAATCGTTGATGTTGAGAAGACATGTGTTGAATACCTCTAGAGAGAAGGAACCATTGCAGAGAAGAGATAAATTTAGGACCATATGTAAATCCAAGGGTAAGGTATACAAAGTAGTTATAGACTCAAGTTGCACTGAAAAATATTGTCTCAAATGAAATGATAGAGAAGTTGAATTTGCAAAATTTTCCTCATAAAAATCCATATCATATTTCATGGTTGAATGATAGCCAATCCATCTTAGTTTGTGAGAAAGTAATGATTGAGTTTAGTATTGGTGGTTACAAAGAAAAAGTGGTTTGTGATGTTGTGCCTATGAATTTTTGTCATTTCTTTCTTGGAAGACAATGGAAATATGACAAGCATGATGTAAATGATTGTAGAAGGAATAGTTATTAGATTGAGCATAATGGAAGTAGGTTTAAACTCATTCCATTGCAAGGAGATGTTGAGAGTCAGTCCAAGACAACAAGGATAATTGTGTTTTGTAAGAAGGAGCCTATAGGGCTTGAGGAAAACAAAAACATAGGGTTTGTGGTCAAGAAAAAAGTTGTAGATGTGAGGACAACTAATAAAAGGGGTAGAGAGAATGTGCGGACAATGAATGTGAAGGATGAAGCAATCCTTATTGGGATAATGCTTTGTCCTATAGTTAGAAAAGGAATGGAAAGGCAGTCATATTCTCCCATAACAAAGAGATATAAGCCTGCTAAGCAAGGTGGAATAGGGGTTCCAAAAGTTGAAGACCTTAAGCATGAAATGAAGTTGAGTGGGTAAGGAAGCAAAGGAGTTTGGCAAGAGCCAAAGGAAATTTACAAACATGAAACAAAGGTAAAGGGGGAACCATATGGAAAGTGTGTGTTTTCTAGTGTCCAAGTAAGGAAAACATTAGTTGTAGGTGCAATAAAGGTCAAAGAGTAGAGAGCATGTCAGTTTTCAAGGAAGGAGCAATGGCAAGGAGAAACCAAGTTATCCAATGCAAGGTATGATACAAGAGTGCAACATGAGATTCCATGGAGGAATTTTCTAGCATATAGTGCATGTATATGGCAAGGATAAGTAGAGAAGAAGCATGAAGACCTCATGGGACATGAGTTCTTTTCCTAGGCTAGTTGTATGGTGCAGGAGCACCAAGTACATTTATATTGCAAAAGTTGTCATTTTAGGTCATAGGATATAGTCTAGGTGGTTTAAGTCATTTTGTTACTAAATAAGGTCATGTTAGACCATCATTAAGGTGATTCAAGACTTTGTGGCATTTTACATTGTCAATTTATGCCATTTTTGTTAAAAATGTCATATTATGTAAAGGTTGCCAAAATATGCAAAAATGTAATGTTGCAAGAAGTTGTAAAATGGCAAGTTATGGGAAGACCAACAATCATATCAATTCAAAAGGAAGTTGTGTACATTGGGTTAGTTATTTTTTGAAGGAAAAAGTATAAATAGGAGGAAACTATCGATATAAGATCTCTCTTGAAGATTTGAAGTGGGAAAAATCAATTAAGACCCCTATTTTTTTAGATTTTCTGTATCTTTCCTTATTGTCTTAGACTTGTACAGTTCGTACATCAAAAATTTGATCTAAATTTGTTTTGAATTAATTTAGAGGCACATGAGTTAGCTTTTATTTTTGTTTGGTTTGAGCTCTTAATATTGAAATGGGTGGTTGTTTTGCTCATTTTCCTGTAACTATTTGTGAATACCTTGTTAAGGGTTTGAAAGTTTTCAAAATGTGATTCTTCACCCATTCCACTATCTTTCATTATTGTAGCTTGTGTAATGGGTCTGATATGTTAGGAAAAGATGTTTGGAAGGTTTGGGTGGGCAGGGGTTGATGTTTGATGGAGATTCGATGACTATTCTAATGTATTTTAAGTGAATTTTGTATGGAAAATGGTGGTTTAGTGCTAAGGATTGATGAATTAGAGTTGGTAAATGCTATATGTTGAACTTTTAAGCATGTGTAGGTGCATTTAGATGTTTTGGAGGAATTGGAAAAGTCAGAGAAGTTTTGGAAGGGTATTTTTCAATAAACCCTCTTGAGAATCGCTAAAAACAAGGGTTTGTTGGTTAGGTATGTTGGAGGCCATACCATTGAGTAAAAATTGTGAAATTGGAGGTTTTAACATTAGTTTAATGTTTCCCCATTTAGTTTTTTGGTTGAAGAGAAGAACATATGCAAGTTCCTTTGGAAAAGTGGGCTAATTTTCCCTTGATAGCAATGTTGAAGCCTTGTTTTGGAGTGATTGTTTCGAGGTAACCCAAGGGTGTTTTGAGATATGTTTTTGAATGCCTTCAAATGCATCCAAAAGTGTATTTTTTTGTGGGTTCAGGTTGGAATTGAAAAGTTGTGTGTAGGTTTGCTTGTCTGGAGACCTACTAGGCTAGTAGGCTTGAATAGTGAAAATTGATGGGAAAGTGTTACAAGAGTAAAATGGTGGTTGGATCTTGATTCATTTTAGTATTTGAGAAGGATTATACCCCTACTCTACATCATGAAATAACATAAAAAACCCATCTAAAATATTCCAAAAAAAGGGTGTCCTAGGTTAGGAGGACCCGTTCGCCCAAAGTGGCATATGGGTCCTAGCATAGTTTTCTAGGACTCCAAATTTTCCAATGTAAATGTTATGCAATATCATTAATGGGCGTTGGGATAGATCCTTGAAAAATGTGCAATTAATAAGGCTTATATTTGAATTAAAGGGCCAATTAAGCTCTAATTAATTACAATTAATTAATGAAGCCCTAAATTAGTGTGAAAGTGTAATAAAAAACATTACAACACCCTAAATAAGGTAAAAATAAGTTCATTTTATCATTAATTATTCATTTCCAAGGTAAGCATGAAAAAGGGTTACTTTTGTCGACACTGCATTTTTCCTCCAATTTAGTGAGAGTATGACCCCATGTAAAACTAACACTAAAGTAGACATTCAAGATGCTTAAGTATGCAACAATAACAAAGATACATAGTCATGTGGGCCTATATAAGACCAAGAAAAACAAAGAAAAAAAATATCAAGCACAACCATTCCAACACAATGTGGAATGTGGTTGTTTGCCCATAACATGTGTACTCACTTTGGGGTATAGTGGAACCTCCGTCCATCAACTAGGTGAGTTATCCCAATGAGGTGGGAAATGAGAGAATCATATTAGCCTCCCATATCATACCAAAGTTATCCTCTTCAAAACTTTGATAAGGCACCACAATGCTATGCTTTTGAATGCTTTTGAATGTCATGTCTATAAGTTTTTGTAAAATGAGATTTTTCTTTGTTCATGTAAGGTATCCTTCTAGGGAATATCATTCCTAATGTCTCCAAGAGATGAAAAGTTGAAGACTATCAAATCGCCACATATGGGATGCCTCTCATTTCACATCATGCCACCAAGGCAAATTGTATGCTTAGAAATATCACGCTCTTGGAGGACATAAAACCCAATGACACCACCAAGAAAAGGACACATCATAGGAAAAAATAAAATGATGCTATGAAATATGTCATCAATGTATGCTCCCACTTTAAAGTAGTTGGTAACACCATTACTATGAGCAACTACTTTAAAGTAGCCAATGCTTTGTCCTAAGACATGAGAGCTTTCCTCAGAAAACCCTATTCCAAGCCATATGTTTACAAAATAAATCTATGCCATGAAATAGGAAGGAAGGGTTGGCCCCAAAAATACATAAAGGATATATGGATTCAAGGTCAGTATGTCTTTGCTACAATGTTGTTTTAGAGCTTGGAACTATCATAACTCCCCAAATACTCATAGAACTTGAAGAATGACACACAAAGAGAGTGAAAACAAGGAAAAATCCTTTTGGGTGAACATGGAAGAGACATAAATGTCTCAATGCATTGGATCCTCCCCAAAAGGAAAAAAACAAATGAAAAGATAAAATGCAAAAGGTTTTTTGACATAGAGAAGGATTTAGGTACATATAGAAGAATGTAGGAAAAGAGAGAGATACATGAAATGAAACATCACGGGGGATCACATTATGGACATGTAATCACATAAAAAATAATGAAATAGAAAAATACTAGTAAGTAACATGCGAGTAAACCTATAGCAGGTCATCCACATTCCAATCTTTGTCTGTATAAACAAAAGGTGGAAAACTAGCCAAAGGGACAATGAAACATACCAGAAATAGGACAAGGATAAGTCGAATTGTTGTGTGGTCTCATAACATGCCCCAAGAATGTAAGACTCGGGAAACCAAGTGAAAAATAATGCTTATGGTAGGTACTGGCTAGTTGAAGAGATCATTGGAAGTTAAAGTCAAAGGAAAATTTTGGAATACTTCATGATTTGAGTGTATCGGGTATCGGGTCCCATGTACTATAGGGATAGAAATGTAAATATGACAATGCAAGGTTTTGAGCTGAAGTGTTCTGGTCTAGGGGTGAAGGTCCAAGAATATGTGGAGGTTCCTATTCAATCTGAGGTCTAGGATTTTTTTTTTTTGTAAGAGTTGAAGTATCAGGTATTGGGTATCAAGTAACAATGTTGAGTTTAAAGCTAAATGTTTAAGTTTGTCTGAGGGTCCAAAGGTCTAGTAACCTGATTAAAAAAATAATTATGTGAGAATATGATTTTAAAAGCATCATCCTTATTAATGAAGGTTTTGTTTTCATGAGACTTTTATGAATGTTTTAAAAGGGATTTTATGTGTGGAATTTGTGCTTGTAGGAGGAATATATTGTAATGCAACATTTGGGTATGGACGGTTAGGTAAATTTGGATAACAAATAGAATCATATCTATATTGGGTGATACACTCCAAGAGTCTATGCGAAGGAGGAGGTTAAGTTGTTGGAATATCAGGAATCCTCTTATTACATATGCGGTGAAGGAAGGCGCCAACCTCCTGTGTGACTTGTTCATGGGAGTATCAAACCCAAGGAAAAACCAAAGTGTAGGAACATGATGTTAAAGTAATCATTTTGAATAAATAGGAAGTTCCTACATCCTACTTAGATTAAAGTTATTAAACTGGCGATAATATAAAGATGAAGATCCCAAAAGATATTAACATTTTGAGAAGATTTACATCCATTGACTTCATCAGTAATTCTCTTACTAGTTGTCATATTCCACGTGCTTTGTTCTAATTCATCCCTTGGATTTCATGTCATGTATTTGTCTTATCTCCCCTATATCTTGTTCCTATAAAAGGAGAGGAGATGTTTCAATTTAAGTTAACTTCAAAATTTGTGGATGTCAGAGAGCCAAAATTTCTTTAAGTTTTGTTCTTTTTCTTGTTTTCTAAATCATTTGAGATTAAAAACTTGTATGCACATTGAATCTAATCAATATCAAAGCTAATTTAAAAGCTACCAGCTAGTATGAAATCTTATGTAGCTGGTTGTTTGTTCAACTAGACAATATTGTATGTTGAATCATTTAAGGGTGCATATAAAACCTACCCAGTGTCCAAATAAACCTTGCCTTTCTTTACAATCTCACATCATTCTATGCCTAGCTATGAATAATTCTAGTGAAGTATAGAGTGGTTTTCTTTGATTTGGTTAATTCTTGAGGCATGTTTGGATAATATCTAGGAGCAATTTTACTTTTCAAGTATTTTTTATGCTTCATTTTAGAATAGATGTTTAAATTTCAGAAAATGTTTTGAAAAAGAGATAAATGAATGGACATATTATTGCAAATATTTTGATTCCTTGATATTGTTGAATGCTTAAAGCTAAATTTACTTAATTAAAAGAAAATTTATTTGAAATTCATGGAATGTTGTTGCAAATCTATTGATTTCATGAAATTGTTTGATTACTGGACCGAGAATAATGTTTACTTATCCTGATCATTCCTTTGAGAATTTGAAAGTATTGTTTACACCTTGTGATTAAAAACATTATCACAATGAACCCTGATGTGAACCTAGTGTGGTCAAGACCTTACATAAATGAGCCTTGGGATTAAGTTGACTCAGCCTAAGATTTAGATTGTCGTAGTTCAGTCTTCCAAGTAAAGATAGGTTCCCAAAATCTACCTGTGAGGATTTATCTACACTATTGGTGTTCAGATAACATTGGGATCAACAAGAACTGGCCCTAGTAGGTCCCATATCTTTCCCTCTATTTTTATCTAGAATCGACATTGTCATCCTAGTTTCAGGTTTGAAAGTTGCTTATAAAACGATAGTCTATGCAAGCTTGTAGTATGAAGATGGAAGTTGATAAGATATAGGAAATCCTTAATTGGAGGCTTCATCCCTTGAGTTTATTCACCTTTGGTAGGGTCACTGAGTGTAGAATTCATGATACAACTAATCATGGTGAACTTGATCATGAATTTTTTCTAACTAGGGTATGTTTGGCCGTGCATAACATAATTCCTTTAATGGAAGAAGTTTTAACTACTAAAAGAAAGGAACCATTATTGAGAAGAAGTTTGAATTGTGAGACAGTTCCTAACTCTAGTAAAACTAGAAATGCTAAAAAATTAACTATTAAATCAAAGTGATTTATTAACTACAATTTTCATGAGGAAAATTCTGAAGTTTTGCAAGAAAAAAGAAAAAGAAACCGATACTTGGAAATAGCACGCCAAAAATGTGAAAAAAAAAGTGATGAGTCATCAAATTTTTCACATGTGGAAGAGGATAATAAAGAGAAAAGGTAGGAAAAGTGAGCGAGAGATGCATGTTTTTCACCCTTAACTAAAAATCCCTCAATTAAAAAGGGAAATTTTCTTGATTTTGTGTAGAATACAGAGTATCAAGTTTAAATTGTTTTTTCTCTCTTTGATGATAAAGTAAATTATGTTGATGCTTGGTCTAATGATATTAAAAGTGAATAAAAGGCCAAGGACTCAAGGAATCTTGGAGAGAAAGAGAATCAAGAAATGAACAGTCACTCATGGAGCCAAAAAAATGAAGAAGAAAACCATGAACCGAGACAGGAAGAAGGTAGAGTATGGAAGAATCAACAAAGGTGTGTTCAATCGATTGTTAATGAGGCCATTTCATACATATGAGCCAATTTATTGGTAAGTACATATTTGAATTTACATTTTTTAAATGCATGAAAATTAAGATAATTTATTGTTGCAGTAGGAGATTTGAAATGTACTAAGTGAATTTAAAGACAAGCCTACTGTAATTCATACAAAACTATTATGAAGATAGTGATAGAGGTTAAAGTAAATTGTTTAGTTCGGGTTAATCATTTTCCTATGGTAATTTTTTGGTTAGTTAGGTTAGTCTTTTTTTTGTAGGGTTTTTTTTTGGCTTTCTAGTTTGTTCCCGACATTATCAAATTCTGCTTAATTTAACACACACATGAGAGTGAATTGAAATATTCCTAAAATGTTGTGTTTTCAAGTGAAGAAATGAAACCATGCACAATAAATACATGCTTAGGGTACAAATTTTTTTTTTTTTCATATATATATGTATACTTTATATATACATGGAAATACAAAATTTCTTGTCATAGTGCAAAAAAGAGAAAAAAGGAGGAATTGATCTGTAAAAAAAGGGTGGTCGTTCAATCAATCTGGGATGCTTCGTCCATAAGGGTAGTATATCCTAAGTAAGCATTGTCTCAGTGAGTGTCAAAGTCAGGGGTATGAAGATTAGTCATTCTAGAAAAAAAAAAACCATCCACTAAGGGAGTTCTGATGGTCTGGTGTGCAATAGACAACACATAGTCTAAGCTCCCTAGGAAATATGGTTGCACTATCATCTGAGAAGTCATGTAAACTTAATCAACACAAATCCTAAGATCTAGGAGCAAGGCTATGAACCAAAAGGCCAAGTCTGAATTAAGCCTATAATACGCCTTGGATTCTACAAAAGTTTCCCCGAGGACCAAGCACAAATTTGGTGCAGTAAAATCGGGAGTCTAAAAAAAGAAAACCTTACTAAGCAACTGGGTAGTAATGTGACCCATGAATCCATTCTGGCAATGAATGCATGTCATGCAAATGGGGGTATCCATAGCTTGGGAGCAAGAAAGCACAAGAAAAGTAGATAAGAAAAATGATAATTGAGAGAAAGAAAAGATGTGAAGAATTTGAGAGAGAAGTGCTGAATTTATGGAAAGCTATGAGAAATCTGTGGTACATAGTTTCCTAGATCGAAGTCTTGGAAAATGCAAGCTGAGGTGGTAGTAGGAAAATTTTCTCCAAGGATAAATATTAAATCTAATTAATTCTCACATAATTGGTGGCCATTGCTTTGAAGATTTCAATACGAAGATCATGAATTGACCAAATTGAAGATTTCAAAATTAATGGTGGTCATTTCATTATATTTTATTAAGTAACATTAATCATGAAGGTGTCCATGTGTGCAATGCATGAAGGAAAATCAAGCCATTAAGGTGGCACATGTTAGCATTTGGAAATTAAAAGGAAATAATACATGCATGTTAAGGAATCCAAATTAAATATAGTGTATTATGGTCAAAATTAAGTGTAATCATGACAACTTTGATGCATTAATGTACTGTAGTTCCATCAAATCAGAATTTCTAGGCAAGTATTTTAGCAGTTTCCTTGAAAAAAACTAAAATGGAAGGGTGGTAATTGGTGTTTCTAAATTTATATCTAATTTAGCGATTGGATTACGTGTTGCTAAATTTTGACATGCATACCTTTTAACAGATAGTGAATTACAGTTAGCTAGGATTTGGCATAAGGGTGGTCAAATTTAGCTAAAAATTTGCACTTACAGGGAATAATTAAATGAGTTCTAGGAATTGGTGAAACAATGAAGGGATTTGCATTGAATGAAAAATCAAAAGGTAACCTTCACTACCACTGTGATTCCCAACCTAATAGCGGGCTTTAGTGCTTGCAAGTTGAAGAAAAAGAACTTACAACGAAATATCAAAAGAAAAGAAAAAAGAAAAAATGAGTATCAAAGAAATATCAAAAGAGAAAAATTGAACTCTTTAGGATATCCAAATATCTCTATTGGGGATATCGACACCTGGCTGGTAGTAGAGTTATGTTTGGGGGAATTACAAAGATAACCATTTTGGGGCTTTGGATGCTTGACTGGTAGCAAGGCTCTATCCATGGTTGGCTTTGGAGGATTACCAAATTATGTAGTTCAATGTCAATGAACTAATTGTTTCACCGAGTTTAAGAAATTGGAATTAATCAAAGCACACAAAGATACTTTCCAAATAAATTTTATTGTCTTTATGTCATAATACAGGTAAAGGTAAGGAGTTACTATTTGAAAATACGTATAAACATTATTTTTTCTAGTGGGTGATTTGATCCTGGATTTCTTTAAAATTTGTTTATATTGGTTGCAAGTTGTTGTGTGGTCTTACAAGATGCCCGAAGAATATAAGGCTTAAGAAAACAAGTGAAAACTAACACTTATGCCAGGTGTTGGCTAGTTGAAGAGATCACCAAAAGTTAAATTCAAAGGAAGTTTTTGGAATACTTCATGATTCATGTGTACAGAGTACCAAAGGGCCATAAGTGTTACAATGTAAATGCATGGTTTTGAGTTGAAGTAAACTAGTCAGGGAGTGAGGGTTCGGGAAAATGTGGAGGTTTCGATGCAATTCGAGGTCTGAGAATTTGTTTTGTTAAAAGCTAAAGTATGGAGTATCAGGCACCTAGTAATATTGTTAAGTTTAAAGCTAAATTTGTATGTTTTCCCAAGGGTCTAAAGGTCCAGTAGCATGATTAAAAAGATAATTGCGTGAGAATATGACTCTAAAAGTGTGATATTTATGATATGTTTAAAATGATGATTTATTAATGATGGTTTTGTTTCCATGAGACTTTTATGAATTTTTTAAAAGGGATTTAATGTGTGGAATTTGTGCTTGAAGGAGGAATAGAATGTAATGCAACATTTAGGTATGGATAGTCAAGCAAATTTGGATCACAAATATAATCATAGCCATATCGGGTGGGCGATACGTTCCATGAGTCTATGTGAAGGAGGAGCTTGAGTTTTCAGAATATCGAGAATCTTGGTATTACGCATGCGACGAACAAAGGTGCCAACCTCTAGCGTGAATCATTCCTAGGAGTATCAAACCTAAGGAAAAACTATAGTGTAGGAACATGATGTTAAAGTGTAACAAAGATTTTAGGACCCAAAATGTTTGCTCTCTTCCTAAGTTTTTCACCTAGAACTTTTAGAGAAATATTTAGATCCTAAAATGCTAGATGTACATTCAATTAAGGAAAATTTTGATATGATATGATGTAAAATAACTAAACTAAATGCAATTGACTGATTGAAATGATCTAAAATACATGCAAAAGTGAGATTTATGCCTTGTTTGAAAACACAATGTGATATGCAAAAACTATGAAATATGAAAAATTGAAAGAAATATGCAAAACAAAAAGTATAGGGTCAAATATGAGTGCACCTGGATGATGTGTGAGCTTTCAGGAATGTCTAGAATGTTGATCGAATTTTTTGATTTTTCACAGTGGGACTCATTCGCCAAGGGTGGCGAATAAGTCCTCCAACTGGTGAAAAAGTGTCGGGAACTGATTTTTGATAGCCGGGAGTTGATTTCTGACAAAATGAAGATTTATAGATTTCAAGTGAGACTCATTCACCAAGGGTATCAAATTAGTTCTCCCCAATATTTTTGAAAAGTCAAGGGTCAACACGACTTTTCCAAATTTGGAAATGACTTAATATCAAGTTGTCGAGGTCAATTCTATAGAAAATGGGTTGAAAGTCACTCAAATTGCTTGAATGGATGATGAATTGATTTGAAGAGCCTAGTTGACTTGGAATCCACTTTTCAACACATTTAAACTTGTTAAATCTACAAAACAAAGGCTACAAAGACACATGCAAAGGGGAAAAATGTTGAGGGATTAGTGAATAGGGATTTGCCTTGGTCAAACCCCGCTTTAGTAATTAAACCCAATTGAAATGATTGACATGCAAGGGAAATGATAAATGAATAACATGAAGGTATTGCAAAATTACCACATCCTTGAATATGAAAATATGAAGTAATGTCAAAAGGCTGCTCCAAAGTGCTTGAGAGTGCTTGAATTGAAGATGCAAAATGCTTGAGTGCTTGAGTGTATGCTTGATTGAATTAGGAAATTGTAGGAGAATGATTGAATGTGTTAGGAGATTTAAAATGAGGTGAAAAATGTCTATTTATAAAAACCGTGTGCCTTAAGTATCCATTCATACCTCATCACAGGCCGATATGAAGTGATTTTTTAGTAAAATCCTGAAAGAAATTTGAAATATTTTGAATTTGGGGCCAAGGGGGACTCATTGCCACGCTTGGTGAATGAGTCCACCTAGGACCCAAAGCCAAGTGTCGGGTAAAATGTGATATTTAATGTTGTTTGTCAGGATAAGACCCAAAAATACACTTAATATAAGCATAAGAGGGCATAAGAAGGGTATGTGCAGGATCATCATGGAAAAAATAGGCCCTTAAGTGGCAAAAAATTCAGAAAAATCAGAGTTAGGAAACTCAATGTAAAAATTTGAATAAGTTATCTATATTATTTCATTTAAATATGTAACAATAGAATCTGTAGCAAATTGAGTGTAGCTTCTAAACTACTAGATTTATTTTTATTTTAAGAAAATCTACTTGGTGAAAATTTGAAATTTCAATGTAGTAGTACTTAAATTTCAGGGAAAAAATAAGAAGTAGGTGTCTGTCTGACCACCCTAACCACAATAAAATAATAATATTTTTTATAAGATTTTAGA
The DNA here is from genome assembly GCA_007258455.2 of Sequoia sempervirens. Taxonomy (NCBI): domain Eukaryota; kingdom Viridiplantae; phylum Streptophyta; class Pinopsida; order Cupressales; family Cupressaceae; genus Sequoia; species Sequoia sempervirens. The sequence continues at coordinate 217,542,811 of VDFB02000017.1, forward strand.
TATAATTAGATGACTCATGTTTGGATGTGATGCATATTTTTTTGTTATTTTTTTCCAAGTAAATAATAAATTATGAATTTTTTATTATAGCTTTTAAAAAATATAAAAAACTTGTATGTCTAACCACCTTAACTTTGTTAAAACTTCATGAAATTGATTTTTTTCTTTTTTTAATCCTATAGTATGCAAAGCATAGAATTTGACGCATGTTTTGGATTCAAAAAATGTGATACCATTTGAAAGCTATAGATGTTTTTCAATCAGCCTATCAATCAAGACTTTAATCATAATTCAAATAGAAAATGAATAATAACTATTTATTAAATTTAAAGTAAAGCATAATTTATATTGGTGGAAAGTTGAGAATCTCCTTTAGAAACCCTTTTCATTTCATTAATTTTGGGTTAAAAAAAAATTGTCAGCCACATCAGCATCATATTGCCACTTTTTGGCCCATCATGATCCTGTACATAGCCAGAAGACAAAATAAAGCATGAGAAGGGTGGAAATAGGGAAAATATGCCTAGAAAAGTGTGAAATCTAGTTACAAGACTTTACAACACTTCATAATAGGACTTGTTGATGTATGAAAAGGTGATTTTTAGGTGAATTGTATTAAATAGAGTCTAGAAGAATGTAGAAATGTTTTACAACACTTCACAACACTTTCACAAGATGTCGTTATTTGAGTTTTAGCACCAAAATAAGCATGTTCAAGCCAAGATACATCAGAAAGTTAAAGCCACATAGCTCCAACACTATGAAACAAGGCCTAAAAGACTATGAAAATGGGAAAGGTCCATTCTTCTATGGTACATAAAGTAATCATTCTGAATATATGGGAAGTTTGTACATCCTATTTAGATTCAAGTTATTATCCTGGCGATAATACAAAGATTAAGATCACGAAAGATATTAACATGTTGAGAAGGTTGACATCCATTGACTTCATCAACAATTCTCCTACTAGTTTTGATATTCCACATGCCTCATTTCGATTTGTCCCTTAGATTTCCTCTCATGTATTTGTCTTATCTCCCCTTTTTATTGTTCCTATAAAAGGCCGAGAGATGTTTCATTTTATGTTAAGTTTAGAATTTGTGGATGTCATAGAACTAAAACTTATTTGATTTTTGTTCTTTTTCCTTTTTCTTGAACCATTCTAGATTAAAAACTTTTATGCACATAGGAGCTAATCAATATCAAAGCTAATTTAAAAGTTACAACCTAGTATGAAATCTTATGTAGCTAGTTGTTTGTTTAGCTAGACAAGACTGTATGTTGGGTCGTTTAAAGGTGCAACAGAACATACCTAGTGTCAAAATAAACCTCCCCTTTCTTTAAAATATTGCATCATTCTATGCCTAGCTGTGAAGCAATCTGGTGAATTATACAGTGGTTTTCTTTGATTTGGTTAATTTTTGAGGAATGCATGGATAATAGCTGTGAGTAATTTTAATTTTCAAGTATTATTTATGCTTCATTTTAGAATAATTTTTTAAATTTCAGAAAATGTTTCAAAAAAGAGATAAATGAATGGAAATATTATTACAAATCTTTTGATTCCTTGATATTGTTGAATTCTTAAAGCTAAATTTACTTAAGTGAAAGCAAAGTTATTTGAATTTCATTGAATTTTGTTGGAAATCTATTGATTTCTTGCAATTTTCTGATGACCAGACTAAGAATATTGTTTACTTATCCTAATGATTCCTTTGAGAACCATAAATTACCATTTACCACTTGTGATTAATAGAATTATCACAATGAACCCTGATGTGAACCTTGTGTGGTCAAGACCTGACATAAATGAGCCTTGGGATTAAGCTAAGTTAGCCTAAGATTTAGGTTGTCCTAGTTCAGTCTTTCAAGTAAAGATAGGTTGTCATGGTCTGTCTGTGAGGATTTATCTACACTTTTGGTGTGTGACTAACATCGTGATCAATAGGAACTACTGCTAAAAGGAGGGCCCATATCTTTCCCTATGGTTTTATCTAGAATCGATATTATCATCTTGGTTTTGGGTTTGAAAGTTGCTTGTAAGATGATAGTCTATGCAAGTCGGTAGTATTAAGATGGAAGTTGATAATCTCTAGGAAATGCTTAACCAAAGGCTTTATCCATTGAGTCTATCACCTTTTGTAGGGTCACTGAGTGTACAATTCATGATACAACTTATCATGGTGAAATTGATTACAATTTTGTTCTAACTAGGTTAGGTTTGGCCATGCATAACGTAATTCCTTTAATAGAAGAAGTTTTAACTACTAAAAGAAAGGAGCCATTAATGATAAGACGTTTGATTTTTGAGAAAGCACCTAACCCTAGTAAAGTTTGAAATGCTAAATAATTAACTTTTAAATCAAATTGATTTATTAAATACAATTTTCATGAGGAAAATCCTGTTGTGTTGTTGGAAAAAAGAAAAAGATGTCGAGATTTGGAAATAGTGTGCCAAAAACATGAAAAAAAGAAGTGTGTCATCAACCTTTCCACATGTGAAAGAGGATAATGAAGAGAAAAATTAGGAAAAGCGAGTAGGGGATGCATTTTTTTTTCTCCTAACTAAAAATCCTCGAGCTAATTAGGGATTTTTTTTTTGATTTCATGTAGACTACAGAGTATCAAGTTTTTTATTTTTCTCTCTTTGATGATAATGTAAATTGTGTTGTTTCTTGCTCTAACAAAGTTAAAAGTGAAGATAGGGTCAAGGACTCAAGAAATCTTGGAGAGAAAGAAAATTAAGAAATTAACACAGTCATTCATGGAGCCAAACAAAGTGAAGAAGAAAACCATGAACCAAGACTGGAAGAAGGTAGAGTAAGGAAGAATTAGCAAAGGTGTGCAATTGATTGTTGCTGAGGTGGTTTTCATACATATGAGCCAATTTATTGGTAATTATGCATTTGAATTTATATTTGTTAAACACAAGAAAATTAAGATAATTCATTATTGTAGTAGGAGATTTGAAATGTACTCAAGTGAATTTCAAGACAAGCCTATTGTAATTCATACAAAAACTACGATGAAGACATTGATAGAGGTTAAAGTAAATTGTTTAGTTAGGATTAATCATTTTCTTAAGGTAATTTTTTGGTTAGTTAGGTTAGTTTTTTTTGTAGGGTTTTTTTTTTGGCTTTCTAGTTTGTACCCAACATTAGCAAATTCTACTTAATTTAACACACACATGAGAGTGAATTGAAATATTCCTAAAACATTGCACTGTGAAATGAATAAATGAAACCATGAACAATAAATACATGCTTAAGGTAGAAAAAGCAATTTTATTCATATATATATATATATGTATAATTCATATATACATGGAAATACAAAATTTCTCAACATAAAAGTGCAAAAAAAAGAGGAAAAATGAGGAAGCGATTTGTAACAAAAGGGTGGTCATTCAGTCAATCTGGGACGCTTCATCCATAAGGGTGGTTTATCCTAAGTAAGTGTTGTCTTGGTGAGTGAAAAGTCAGGGGTATGAAGATTAGTCAGAAATGGCCAGAGAGGAACTAATTCTCCTCATTCCAGAAATAGAGGAATGCCATCAACTAAGGGAATTCTAATGGCCAATTGTGCAACAAACAACACATAGTCCAAGTTCCCTTGGAAATTAGGCCACACTATCATCTAAGTAGTCATGTAAACTTCATCGACAAAAAGCCCAAGATCTAGGACTAAGGCCACAAACCACAAAGCCAAGTTTGAATTCAGCCAATAATATGCTCCTGATTCTATAAAATTTTCCTTGAGGACCTGACACATATTTGGTGCAGTAAAGCAAGAAGTTTGAAGAAAGAAAACCTTAGTACGCCACTGTGTAGTAATGCGACCCATGAATCCAATATAGCGGTGAATGAAGGTCAGGAAAATGGGGGTATCCATAGCCTAGAAGGAAGAAAGCACAAGTAGAGTGGAAAAGAAAAATGATAATTGAGAGAAAGAAAAGATGTGAAGAATTCGAGAGAGAAGTGTGAAATTTATAGAAAACCATGAGAAATCTATGGTACATAGCTGCATATATCAAAGTCTTGGAAAATTCAAGTTGAGATGACAACAGGACAATTTTTTCCAAGGAAAAATGTTAAATCTAATTAATTCTAATGGAATTGGTGGCCATTGCTTCAAATTTTTCTAGTACAAAGATCACAAATTGAGAAAATTGAACATTTTAAAATTAATTGTGGTCATTTAATTATATTTAATTGAGTAGTATTAATCATGAAGGTTTCCATGTATGCAACACAGGAAGGAAAATCAAGCCATTAAGGTGGCACACATTAGCATCTAGAAATTGATAGGAAATAATATATGCGTGTTAAGGCATGCAAATTAAATACAGAGTATTATGGTTGGAAGTAACTATGATCATGATAACTCTTATGCATTAATGTAGTACAACACTATCAAATCAGAATTACTAGCCAAGTATTTTAGCATTTAGAATAAAAAACTAAAATGGAAGGGTGGTAATTGGTGTTTCTAAATTTAGATCTAATTTGGTGACTAGATTACTTTCTGCTAAATTTTAACTTATGCATATTTTTTAACAGATGGTGAATTACAATTAGTTAGGATTTGGCATAAGGGTGGTAAAATTTAGCCGAAAAGTCGCACTTATAGGGAATAATTAAATGAGTTCTAGGAATTAGTGAAATGATGAAGGGATTTGCATTTAATGAAATATCAAAAGGTAACCTTCACTACCACTGTGATTCCCAACCTAATATAAAGCTTCATTTCCTGCAAGTTAAAGCAAATGAGCTTACAATGAAATATAAAAAAAATAGAAAAAAAATAGAAAAAATGAGTTTCAAAGAAATGTCAAAAGAGAAAAATTCAACTATTTAGGCTATCCAAATATCTCTATTAGGGCTATGGATGCCTAACTAGAAATACAACTATGTTTTGGGGAATTACAAAGATAACCTTTTTGGGGCTATGGATGCTTGACTGGTGTTGGTTAACATATTTTACAACTTGATAATATACTATTGAGCACCTACAAAGTGCAAGAAAATTATCCAACAGCTTTGAATATTGATCTATGAACGAGATGAATATTCTCTGAATTTTTTGAGGTACAACTCCCTCACAAGATTTGCAATGAATTGAAAGAATAGGAAAAATAAAGCATCATATATGATTTTAACTAGAAAGAAGAAAAGGTATACCCAATACCAAAAAAATCCAAGTATCAGGTGTGTGATGCAGTGAATAGTAAATAATAGCACAAAGACTAATTAATCCTCAGAAACAAAATATCCACTCAATACCATATGAGAAATGAAACCAATGTAATAACTGCACTCCTCGTACCAAGATAAGGCATGCATTAGATCTTCTTAAACACAAATATTGAAGAAAATAGATTAACTTCACCCAAATTGCACATAGACAAAATGGTAATTTCATTCATCAATAGTACTGAGAAAAACTTGCAGAGTAATGTCTAGAGAGAACATAGGAAAATAGAGACAATTTAAATAAGTGGATGAGTCCCACCTCTTCATTTCCATAGCCAATTAAACAAAAGACATGTAAAAGAAACAAAGAAGGGAAATGCCACTATGATGGTGTCACTTCATTTCCAACTTCCTAGATCATCAAAGGTCTCTTCCACCATGCCTGGAAAGTCTTTAGGATATGCATCAAGTCTTTATGTTGAGGAATAGTTACATTTATCATCCTCACCTTCCATGTTAGATGAAGATCTTTAGAAGTTTCCATGCATTGTTCACAAGCTTTCAAATGATCGATTACTTGAGATGATACTAGGTGTAATTCACTTATTTTTATAAGTGTTCAACATTAGGAATGGGTATGTCAATAGTTTCTTTAATCATTTTCTAGAACTCAACAATTAAGCTTCTAGCATCTACATTATCCCTTATTCCATCTTTATCCTGAAGCAGACCAAGAGCTACCAAGGTGTTCAGTGCTTCATCTGAAATGGTGACGCATTCATTGATGACCTCTTTAAGCTTTGTCTAGAAACCTACAATTTCCATTATGTTCCTTTAGCCCATGAAAGGTAGTGGGTATCTAAAGCATTAGGTATGATTTTATATGTGGCTAGCTTTTCCACATCTGAGCTCATCAATAACTTCAATTCAATTCGATAATTAACCCACAATCTCTCTTCCTTTTCAATAGAAATGGCCTCATCCCCTAAGGTAGCTTTCAGAGAATTTTCCACTTGGAAATGTTTAAAAGATTCATAAATGACAAGGTTTCCCTTCTTGACAAGGAATTCATTCCAATCATCTACAACCCTCCTTAAACTTTGACTACTTTTGATTTTAGTTAGGGCTTCCTTTCCAACCATAGTGAGAGATTCAACAGAAGCATCTACTTGAGAAAGAGGTTGCAGGACAACTTCAAAAATAGATTTTAAACAGAAAGTCAAGTTCTGAACCTGAGCTTTCAATTTATCTTTCATCAATCTTTCAACCATCCTAGCTATTGATACTTGGAAAATATGAACATCCCCATCTTTGGTAGGAAGGTTAAGGTCAACCCTATTTACCGTCAAGTCACTTGTTGATGCTTGAGAAGGATCTTTCTACACAAAGAAGTGTGCAATTTTCAATTGGAGTGTCCCTAATTCTATGTCATCTATATGTCTAGTGGTAGCCTTTAGCTTCTGAGGTTTGGGAGTTGAAGTTCTCTATATCAATTGACTTGCCATGTCTTGCTTAGGAAAACTAGACTGTATAGCTTTCATTTTCTGAATAGTGAATCTTCTAGCTAGGCTGGGGTTCTTGTGACCTTAGTTTCCTTGAAGCCTGCAGACCCAAATAGCGTCTGAGTGACTGGAGGAGTATCTCCTACTAGTTTAGTTGTTCTTGGCTCTTGAGAGGGGTTTACCTCTCTGACAAGTGATTCATTTTGAGAAGGAGGGGAATCAAAATTCAAATTTTCTAATCCTCCCTCTTCTTCTTCTCCTTCATAATCCTTCTCAAGAATAGTTAAATTGAATATATCATCCCCACAGGTATGTGAATACACATTTTTTTTAGGTGGATCCCCATCACCACCTCCTTGGGCACCTGTTGATGAAGACTAAGGAGCATTACTAGTTGATTTCCTACTAGTAGAGGCTTGGGAGGTACCTTCAGCAACTCATGAATCCTTTGATCTAGTACAAGGATGAGATTGCTAAGTTTTATTTTTAGTTACCCATTCCCTAGATCTAGTTACAACATCAACAGTTCTAGCTTCAATAATTTCTTTTTTTTTTTAAGTTCCAATCCATAGTAGGAATAGGCCAGTCCTCTATTAGTTCAGTATATACTAGGTCAAAAATGTCAAACCCATCTTTAATAAAATCTCGCAAATCCCACTTCAAATCATAAATGACAATTTGTTCCACTATCAACCTCATCTAGCTTCTCCTCCTCACCTCATATTCATCAAAGCAATCAGCCCAATAATCGTCAAGTTGGGTTGGTGATTGAAAGGACCCAATTTCAGGTTGTTCTTAATATAGTCCTTCAAGTCTAAAGCAACACAGTCATTAAATGAGGTCATATTATACCTAGACAATTCTGCCTCAATATTCAAAGCATCTGACATAGATTGGCAACTATATGCACTGAATCCAAATGGGAAACTGACTATAAGTCTCTTTCTACCTTGGCACAATATATTAACATCATCCAATTGCCTAATAACCTCTATAATGACCCATTTATCTTCAAGCTACTTGGGCAATTTAATAGGAAAACATGCATATCCCCCCACTCTTATATATGAAAACCTCTGAAATTGGATAAAATGACAACCATAGAAATCAACAAATTGCATAGCCTCTGGAGAAAACCTCATTGTTGAATGTCCCTACAATTCTCTAACCATCCTCATGGTAAAAGTGTCAACAATTTTTCTAAAATGACAAAACATTTTGTGAATTTGGAGCTTATCAAAGTACTTGATGCAGAAGCATCCTTGGTTCATGGCAATCTTGCATCAATCAAAAATATTTTCATTCAGTTTTGTTCCTTTTTTGTTCTTGCTCAGTTCATATTGGTGGATTCATCATATTTTCTCACCAAACCCAATGAATCTTTATGCACATCATGGACATGTTCATTTTCCTTATTCCAATATTTGAGCATGATTGGATCCTTTTCCTGCAAGTTATCGCTTATGGATTTCATGGTAGTTTCTTGAACCGACACCATAATATTTTTCAAGCCTTATGACTAATTGGATCATTCGTGGATCATCCTCATGACTTACGGATCTTGATAGTGTCATTTTAAATGTTTTTTGGAGTGTCCCCGACCTTCATTATAGGTCCACACTTCATTCTATGCACCTGCTGATGGAGTAATTCAAATTTGAGGCCAACCTATTCATGCACACATTACATTTTCTTTTAGTGGAGATTGTAATAATCTTTGGCCAACGAGGATGTTTCCAAAATTGTGGATGTGATATAAATCTTGTAATGAATCATTAGAATAGGAGTAGTTGATTGAGTAGATTAAGATAGATCTGATCTATAATATTTCATCTTGCATATAGGAGCATATTGGAATTTTGTAATTTTGAGCATATTATATCAGGCCTGTGAGCCAAATTTGTAAGCCTAGATGTTTTTGGCTAATTGTAACTAAGATTTTTGTTAATGAGAATATTTTCATCTGCATTTTCCTCCATATTCTATGTTGCTTTCATTATGTTACTCTTGTTGCATGGTCCAGATTTTTCTCTATGAGGATCCTCCTATTGTGGCTATGCCAGATTGGTATCAGAGCGAGATTCGTTCCTTATGAGATTGTCAGAGTTTGTGAAGTCTTGTTGAAGATTTTTTGTAGGGTGGAAAATTGAGGATTCAACTTGGAGCTACAGAGGACTTTTCTAAAGATGGTGGGAAGAAGAAATGGTAGAGGAAATGGAGTGTGTGGAAATGCAGACCCTACTTTGATGGAGATGTTGAGAGGAATTGTTGTCAAATTAGATGCAGTTGAAAAAGCCAAGAGAAGAGGTCGACTGGTTGATGATGTGAGTGATGAAGAGGTAGAAGTACAAGAGGAAAGAGGAAGATAAGAACAACCTAGCCTTGATCAGGGAGAAGAGAGATTCATAAGATCCCTAACTCGAGTGAATACAAAACCACATTTCAATCCACTAGATTATAATGGTAAGTTGGATTCAGAAGAATTGCTTGATTTGATAATAGATATGGAAAATTATTTTGAATTTGAAGGTACCACTGAAGATAGGAAGGTCAATTTTTCTTTTACAAAGTTGAAAGGACATGCATCCCTTTGGTGGGAACATGATCAAATAGATAGGCAAGTAAGTACACCAAGATGGTTCCCAAAAACGGGGGTTAAGTGGCCCCTTTTTTTTTGAAATCAGGAAATAGTAACCTTGGACATGAAATTGAGGATAGTTACACTCAAAATTTTGAGATGGAACAAAAACAAGGATCAAAGTGCTCCGATTCTACTTTCTAAACTACAAATTTATTTTGAAAATAGTTGAGATTAAGGGGTTCAAAAGAGGGACATACACAAATTGGTGCTATTTTTGTCAGAAAACATAACATAGCAACTCTTGAATGACTGAACTTAGTGAACTTTTTTGTAGTATTTTTAAAATCGATACTGTCAAAAGTTAGCTAACAGTATCTAGTTGATGCATGATTTTTCTGATAATTTTTCCATGAATATTTGATTTTTTACTAATTTTCTAAATGGGCACTTCCTAAAAAAGCAGAATTTTGGCCGTGCTCCCCCTAAATTTTTTTGAAGGTAATTGATTTTAAAAAAATAAAAATTAAAAAAATTGTAGAATAGAGTCTAGTTTGTAAAAATGTAATTTATTTGAAATTTTGATGAACGGTTAATTTATAACGGAAAAAAACCCAAACATTGCTTTTTGGCGAAAAAGAGACATATAAACAAAATAAATTATGGATGAAAGGCTTAACATTGTTAAAAAGTGAAAAAAATTATATCTTTGGATAGCTAAGAGAGAACCTAACATTACCTATGTGTTTCCTTTTGTCAATATTGAACAAGATGCAATCCTAATGGTGAGCACAAACTCGATTATGTGAAAAAATTGTAGAATTTGCAAAAACACATCTCTGGTCATTGGGAATGCCCTCCAAGCCTTTGGGTTGGTATTCCAAGGCAACTACCATTGCTAAGGCTCAGGGATTCCCAAAGAAAAATATAACGCACTCGCGTTATAACGTGCTCGCATTATTTCCTAGTTTTAGCATTTTGCTTATCTTTGATACATGCCAAGCAAAACATAATGTGATCGCGTTATGTCTTCATTAATGTTATGTCTTCGTTAATGTTAATGTATGTATATATCCTTGTATGTATGTATGCCTATATGTAT
>VDFB02000017.1:217553284-217757769 GCA_007258455.2 Sequoia sempervirens
ACATTACTCAAACCTTGTCATGGCATCCAACGTTCGTTTGAGAAAATATGGGGGTAGACCTTTGAACAAGACCTTGTGGAAGGTCTGTGAGTCTGACCATGAGGCAATATTTGACACAATAAAGAGTAGAGCAGACCCAGATGGTTTATTGGATTAATTTGTAAGTATATGCATAATAGTTCTTATTAATTTATACTTGTATCCACATTAGTTTGGTTGATGCCAATGCTATCATCTTATTTTAGTTTGTGTATCTGTATGTAACCAAGAAAACATTGATTGGTGTCCCCTTGATTAAAATGCATATTTATGAGCCATCCAAGAGAATCTCAAGCAGAAAAGAAATGCAACATCCTTATTTTGATGATCTTGACAAATCTCAATTATGATTTTAAGCCATTAAAAAAGTGTGTGCGAAGCTTGATGAGGCAATTTCAAGTTATTCATTTGAATTTAACCTTATCATGACCACCTATGACGACATTATAAGAGCATCTCAATATCAATAATATACCCTATTCATAAGAGCATAGACAGCAGTAGTGGAACGCTTTGGAAAAATGCCTCAAAGAAATGTGTGGTCTCATATGATGGAATGGCATGACGTAATGCCATGACAAGCAAATTGTTGTGGATTGTCATGGCATTCCATCACCATTGAGACCACATTTCTTTGAGGCTTTTTTTCAAATAGTTTGTTGCCTTTTCCATGCTATTGCTTATTAGTATGCTTTGATAGATTTTTTCCAAGCATCCATAGCTTTTTTGGAAGCACCTATTTTATGCTTTTAGCCATAGCAACAAGGAAGTGAACTGTTTGATAAACATGTATGATAAATGTACTAGCATAGAGAAGTCAGTGAATTGTTTGAAAAACTGCCTCAAAGAAATGTGGTCTCATGGTGATGGAATGCCATGAAAATCCACAAAAATTTTCTTATCATGTGATGCAGTGGGGATGGGACTTTAGTCAAAACTCAAAGTTTCAAGGATTACAATGATGCAATCTCAAACACTCTTCCAGGCACCCTGATGGAGATAAGCCTCAATAGTGTACTTATAACTTAGATGCTTTCCTAATGGACCCAAACCCTTGGAGTGATCTCAAGGAACTCAAAAAAACTTGTCTTGAATGGTTTCAAAGCCCCAAACCTATGTCTTAGACAAAACTCACTTTTTGCACCTTGACTAGGCTTCTAGCCCAACTAGGCTTCTAGTGATGGTTTTTTGACTTTTCACTCAACTTCCCCAAAGGACTCCTCAATATAATGACTAATTCAGATGTGATTCATGATGATACACAACATATCAAATCATTTATGGCACTTGTTCTAGATAAAACCTACCAAAATCTGCTGTTACCACAAATTTAAGGCCTAATTAGCCTACTTTTTCAAAGAAACCCTTCTCTAAACTTATCCCCTGACTATGAAACTTTCAACAGTGTTTTAAAATGTTTCCAAACCAAATATTTTCAAGGTATTAGTCTTCTTTGACACCCTTAATAAATTGCTCCAAAACTAGGGCCTCTTGAAAATTAGCATTCCCAACACTCCCAAAACCTTCTCTCAGAATTTTCACCAATAACTCAACATATCTAAACACCTTAAACTCAGAAATATACCCCTTATTAAGGTAGATCTCCTACTGCTACACTTTAGGCACCATTTTCATGCCCTTTTCCTTGCTAAAACTCGGTGTACACCCAAGAATCACTCTTTCCTGCACAATAACTTGTTAGATCTGTATAATACAAGTTATATATGATCCATTTCACAATTTTTCAGTCACACTCTCCCATGAAATGGATCATTTATTCATGAAGACTCTCAAAACTAGTTAAAAATTTGTACTTTTTGAGGATAGTCAGCAATATAACACAAGAAACTGATTCCCAACGTTATTCAGGTCATTCAAAAGGTTAAATGCATGTAAATAAAAATTCTTAAACCATCCAAATGAGCATGACACCAAAAGGAATCAAAGATTCATCAAAAAAACTCAAGAAAATGCAAAAAGATTGAAGTTTTTATTGATTTTATGTAGTAGTCCGTACAACACTTGCAATATCAGCCAACCCTCCATAAAAATTCTTTCTCCAGGCTTATAGACTCATCCTACAACTGTCCCAACTGATTAGAATTGTTTTTATTACATTATTGTGATTAAAACTCCTAAAACTTACTTTCCCACCCAAAGTTGGATTTCAAAAATTTGAATTTCCAACATTGCAATTTATTAACTCCTATTAACTATAAAGCTTCCAAAACTATTACATATCATCATTCAACCTTATTTAACCTAATTAAAACATCATATACCTATTTAAACTCCTAGAACATCATTGTTCCATTTACAAGTCAATTTGGTCCTATGGTCCTTATCAGGACCCTTAGGACTTTTGATCTTCTTGTTACACTCATTTATGCAAAATGCCATTATAGGCTTAAAAATGCTATAATTGATGCTATGGAAAGGTTTATAGGCCTTCAAGACCCCTGCCATCTCCTAACTCTCCAAATGATCCTCAAGGAGCTTGGGTGCTCCTGCACCATCATGGCATTCCACCACCATGAGACCATATTTCTTTGAGGCATTTTTTTCAAATAGTTCATTCCCTTGTCTATGCTATTGCTTACTATTATGCTATGATATATTTTTTCTAAGCGTCCATAGCTTGTTCGAAAGCACCTGTTTTAGGCTTTTACCCATAGTAGCAAGGCAATGAACTGTTTGGCTAAATGCTTTGATAGACATGTATGAAAAATGTGTTAGCATAGACATGGTAGTGAACTCTTTGAAAAAATGCCTCAAATAAATGAGGTCTCATGGTGATGGGATGGCATGATGAATTCCATGACAAGAAAATTGCTATGGATTGTCATGGCATTCCATCACCATTGAGACCACATTTCTTTGAGGCTTTTTTTCAAACAGTTTGCAGCCTTTTCTATGCTATTGCGTATTAGTATGCTTTGATAGATTTTTTCCACAAGAACCCATAGCTTTTTTGGAAGCACCTATTTTAGGATTTTAGCCATAGCAACAAGGAAGCAAATTGTTTGAAAAAATAAATGTGGTCTCATGGTGATGGAATGCCATGACAATCCATAGCAATTTGCTTGTCATGGCATTCCACCACCATGAGACCACATTTCTTTGAGGCATTTTTTTCAAGCAGTTCATTCCCTTGTCTATGTTATTGCTTACTATTATGCTATGATAGATTTTTTCTAAGCATCCATAGCTTGTTCGAAAGCACCTGTTTTAAGCTTTTAGCCATAGCAGCAAGGCAATGAACTGTTTGGCTAAATACTTTGATAGACATGTATGAAAAATGTGTTAGCATAGACAAGGCAGTGAACTCTTTGAAAAAATGCCTCAAAGAAATGAGATCTCATGACCTGATGGAATGCCATGACAATCAAAAATTTGATTGTCATGGCATTCCATCAGGTCATGAGATCTCATTTCTTTGAGGCATTTTTTCAAAGAGTTCACTGCCTTATCTATGATATTGCTTACTATTATGCTTTTCATAGATTTTTTCCAGGCATCCATAGCTTGTTCAAAAGAATTTGTTTTAGGCTTTCAGCCATAGCAACTAGGCAACACTTGAACTATTTGACAAAATGCTTTGGTAGACATGTATGAAAAATGTGGTAGCATAGACAAGGCAGTGAATTGTTTGAAAAAATGCCTCAAAGAAATGTGGTCTCATAGAATGCCATGACAACCAAATGCAATTGGTAGCTGCTCCTAGTTATTTGTTATGCAATGTGAAGTAATTGCATAACTACTTGGGTTTACTTTGTAAAAACTATATTCTAATTGAAATTTTGTCATCTATCAACATCTAGTTATTAGTTATGAAATGTGAAGCAATGCTTTCAGTTTGAAAGATGTGCAATGCAATGTAATCAATGTTATGAATATAAACTACAAAAATCTATTTTTTACTAAGTTACCGGTTCAGTTTTGGGTTCGGGATCGGGTTTGAGAACCCGATTCACCAGTTCGAGAAATTTTTTTTTGGGGTTGGGTTCGTTTTGGGTTCGGTCATACAAAAACATGTAAAAATTAGAAATATATACACATTTGCAGCAATAATCAAGTTCATAATACACCACCATATTAATAGTCAAATAACATAGCAAAAATACACCACCACTTTCATAGTGAAATATTAAAATATTAGTGATCTACTCAAATGTCATGATACGAAATTATAAATTAAAGTTCAAACATAAAAATGTCAAGTGTTTACAATCAACCATTATTGATCATTGATCAATCTAAAAAGTGTGAACATTTTTCTGTGTGGAAGGAAAACAAGAAAACAATGTTACATAATTATTTACATTGTGAAAGAGCCAAAACCTTTTTCTTGTAGATCATACAAGAATCTCAGTGATTTTTTAGGTGTCCTTTCCTTGGAATGGAACTATCCTGAGCCATGAATGATTGACCAGGAACTATGAGAAAGAAATAGGATAAATCACATGCAACTTGTTGCAATTTCTTTCCTTGGGAAAAAGGGTAAAGTTTGCTTTTCAGGGAGAATCTCCTTTAGGGTTTGAATGCATTGATAATTTTCAAGATAGACTTAGCCAAATATGTCATCTAGGTTTGAAGCTTTTAGGTAAAATGTTTGCTTCTTAAAATTTTGTTCAAAATTCAAGATGCGGGCTCTCCTCCCTTAGGGAAGAAAGGGCCTATCAAACCTAACACTCTTATGCAACACTTCTTAAGTTCTTGTTGATGCAGTATTAGATGGGAAGTTTCAAAATAGGCATGGTTATATAAATTCTCATCTCACAACTATCATTGCATCAAATTAAGAATTTTCAATCCTTTATGGTCTAGAAAAGATAAGTATGGAGTAGTGTTCCAATTCTAAAGTCTTATTCTGAATCTCTTTGATATGAGTGGTTCAAAAATGAGGAATCTATCTTCTGCACCAAATGAGAAATATTCACAATATGTGCTAGGAAGGAATAAGTCCATAAGATCGAGTATGCAAGAACTGAGAATTGCAAAATTGGCTTACATTTGACTTCCAAACACATAATTTTTCACACGTTTCGATGTTCACACGTAAGTCAAAAAATATATGTGCGTAAGTTGTAAAGTATACACTTGAATACACGTAACTCATATCTATTGAACCATGAATTTATAATTTGCAAATATGGACACCATTGATAAAAAGATTTGTATTAATCAAATAGCCATGTACGAATACATCAATATATGTCTATATAAGTACAAAATATAGTTACAAAATAGCCATATAGGCTTACGAGAATGCCATATAGGCATTTAATGCCAAATATATCCAATACAAAATATGTAAAAAATTGCCATGTAGGCATACAACAAAGGGCTCTGTGCATTCAAAATTTATTTCTCTCCTTGCTTTGGTTCAAATACAATTTTCTTTTCCTTTGCTGGGTGATCCGATGGTGATAAGTCTATCACCCATTTTTGTTGTGCTTGAGGAGTGCTCCTGCTACTCCTCCTAGTGTGTAGCTTCTGGTGAAGTTTCAACTATTACAATAAGAAGTAAAGACATTAATATATAGAAATTACATTATAAAAATTAATGTATTTAACAAAATAATCAATTACGGCCATCTCACAATCACTCTCCTCAATGGAAATATTTGCATGCCGATGCTCAGGCGTGCTCAAGCCCTGTATAAACCATCCAAATAGGAATTAAACTACGAATCAATAATGGTTTTATTTTTCACTAGAACTAGTTCATCTATAACAATGTATGTAAATTGAAATTTAGTAATTTGACTCATACCTCCCCTATCGGAGCCATCGAGGATTGTATAGCAAAGGAAACACCAATATCCATTTCCCTTGAAACGTTTTGCGGTGTTTCTATCACCAACATTTGAAAATAAAACAACAAATTATTCAATCACAAAAAAGTTACAATAGCGATCCATGTGATGACTTATAATGTATGAGATCTAATGAACAAAATTTTGAGTACAAGTATTAAATAGATATATTTATGATTATTAGTTATCGAATTTGAAGTAATGCTTTGATTTTGAATGATCTGTGTAATGCAACGTAAGGTCAACAATATGAATATAAACTATAGAAATCTATTAAACTTAGAATTCATTACTTAAGTTCTCTTTAAATTCTATATAACCTCTGTGAACGTTTGATCAAATCTACTGGCACTCGGAGGTGTTTCCTTGAAACCTCCAACAGTACCCTGTTCAACATCCAAAATCACATATTAAAATACCATTCGTAAAACAATGCTATTAACACATGTAATAAATTTATAATTGTTTACTAACTTTACATACCCCACCGATAGGTGTACTGCAAAAATAAGTAGGTGGATGACTGGTGTATCCAGTCTCTACACTGTGACCCTACAATTTTATTAAAATAATAAAACTAAATTGGTTAATCTTGCATTTCACAATCAAAATTTAATAAATTAAATTCATTGAACATGCTGAATTTTACCTGAGTGTCAATGCCATATGCATCATGCAAAATGTCAGCCATCCTCTCCATCCCTGTAGATGCATATGGATCAGGTTGCATAGTAGCATATGGATCCTACATAGCACCCTCTTGAGTGCTGGTAGGGTCATATGAACAAGTTGCCCCACAAGATTGACACACATGGGTTCAAAGGCCACCACTTGAAGACTCCTCTGGATGGCGTTGTACAATAGGGCTAGTGTGATGGATGACACTCTAGGTCAATTTTGTGATTTCCTGCAATGTCTAAATGTCGACACTCTCCTTCGCAACAACAGGCATCACAATCTTCTCAGGAGGCGGCCTAGCGAGAGGTAGTCTCCCTTGCCGCGTAGGATCTGGCTGTGCACCGGGCCTATCCTGAGCTGACCCCCCACCTCTCCCCTGGAGCTCCTTCATATCAAAATAATTTGGGATTTGGTTCAATACAAACTCACTGTATAGTTTCCTAAGAAAATATTGGGGAACTTCACAATTATTGCATGGTGGGTAATCAAAGATCATATACCATCTTTCACAAAAACTGTTCTTAATCTCTTGGTGGTGGCACCAATGAATAGGAAACCTCTTTGCATTGAGGGTAAGATTTTGATTTTTTTTAGGGTTAGTGAATAGAGAGCACAAATCACCTTGAGTAATTTTTAAATCTTTTACTTGTTTATATGATAATTTTTCTACATAGTATGCCCTAGCTATCTACCTCCTATCTTGCCATCCAGATATTTGTTGGGTGATTGCAACTACATTTTTTAACATGCCTTTCAATGAATTTGCTAGAAGCATTCTTTCTGTGGTTGAAGCATTTGGATCACTCAACCTACTGATAAGATCCTCAAGTTGTTTTCTATTCTCAATTTCACTCCTCAAATTTTCTTGAGTGCTAGGAGGGAATTGAGAGAATGGTGGGGGAGGTTGATATTGTTGAGGATTTTGCTGTTGAGGATTTACCTCCTCTTCTTGTTGAGGATTTTTAGGATTTCCTACAGATTTAAAAAAAAACAATCAAATTTAACCTAAAACAAACAAAATCAATTTCAAACTAACAAATTCAAAACAAATAGTAAACAATACTTACCTCCTGTATCTCTTTGTCGTCATGGCACCATATTTGCAGAGAAAATCCAACTGTTCTTGATGAAATTTGCAGAAGTCCTTCCTCCTAGAATTTGAGCACGAAAATGAGGGTTTTTGGCCGCAGGAAAAGCTGAGAAACAGTGAAAAGCAAATGATACACATTTCACTTTTTTTTTTCTTTTAAAAGCACATAACACACTCACGTTATAACGCGAGCGTGTTATGTGTTTCCCCATTTTTTTCCCATTTGGACACAAAAGTGGGACCAACTTCGTGCAACCGCCCAGGCAAAGAAGATGAAAAGATAAAATAAAATCATGGGATCAGATGGTGAATAGGTTAAATACAAATTTTATGCCTAAAAAGTATGAGATCATTTTGTTCCAAAATTTGCAAAATTTGAAACAAAAATATTCAAGTGTGATCGAGTATACTGAGGATTTCTATAAGTTGAATATCAGATCTAGACATTCAGAGAAGGAAATTGATCAAATAGCTAGATATGTGAATGGTTTGAGGTCATCTATACAAGATGAGATTAGTTTGATTAAGTTGCAGAGTGTGGAAGAAGCATATCAGTGTGCCCTAAAAGCATAAGAGAAGCTGAGTAAAAGACACGAGTAGAGATAGAGAGGAAGAGGTTTAATATTTCAGAGAGGAAGAACTTTTACTGGAGGAGGAAGAGGTCCTTTCGTGGATCAGAATAAGGATAAGGAAGTCAGTAAGAATGATAATTCATACCATAGAGGTGATGAAAATTATTACAGAAGAGGATGATATGGTGGTTACCGAAATGAGGGTTATAGAAAATATGATGGAGGATAGGAGAAAAGAGTATTCAAAGGAACTTCCTTTAAATGTGGTGGAGAAGGACATAGAGCATTTGAATGTAATCAAGGAGAGACAAGTAGAAGGAAAAATAAAAATAGAAGAACAACCTTTGTTGAGGAAGATCATGTCGGATCATCTAATAAACTAGAAGATGGAGAAGTGTTGGTGAATAGAAGTGTATTATATCAAAGTGAAGTAGAGAAGGAACCATTGTAGAGAAAGAATTTTTCTCAGACCACATGCAAGGTATCTAGTAAATGTTGCAAGGTGATTTTTTATAGTGGAAGTTCTAAGAACTTGGTGTCTCCAAAGATGGTGACTAAATTGAAGTTGGAAAGATTGAAACACCTGAAGCCCTATCATATAGTATGGATTCAAGATGAGCATAAGATACTGGTAAGTGAAGAATGTTTGGTGAAATTGAAGATAGGAAATTATCATGATGAAGTTTTGTGTGATATTATCCCTATGGATGTATGCCATGTTTTGTTGGGAAGACCTTGGAAATATGATAGATAGGCTATTCATGATGGAAAGAAGAACATATATACCATTATTTTTAATGGGATGAAGCAAACTTTGTTACCATTGGAAGAAGTTCCTATAGTTGAGGTTTGTATGAGTACTAGAGTTTGTTTGGTTGATGGAAGGAGATTCCTAGATGGGTTGAGATATGAGAACATGTGGTATGCCTTAGTTCCTAAGAAGACTGAAGACTTGAAGCATGTAGAAGAACACTGAAAGAGATAAAGGAATTGCAGACAGAGTATGAAGAGATCATTTTAGACAATGTACCTGATGGATTACCACATGTGAGAAGTATTTGTCATTGCATGGACCTGATTCCTAGAGCTAGTTTTCCTAATAAAGCAGCACACTAGATGAAAGTTGTAGAAAATGAAGAGCTGAATAGACAAGTGCAAATATTGTTTAGGAAAGGTTTGATCAGAGAAAGTTTAAGTCCTTGTGCAGTACCTGTTGTGCTAGCACCTAAGAAAGATGGAGAATGGAGGATTTCTACAGATTCTAGAGCTATAAACAAGATCACGGTGAAGTATAGATATCCTTTGCCCTGGATGGATGACATAATTGATTGTTTGAGTGGAGCTAAATATTTTACAAAGATAGACTTGAAGAGTGGATATCATCAGATCAGAATCAGAGAAGGAGATGAGTGGAAAACAATATTCAAGAAAAATGAAGGATTGTATGAGTAGTTGGTGATGCCCTTTGGATTGAAAAATGCACCGAGTATTTTCATGAGGTTGATGGATGAGGTATTGAAGAAGGGGTATGCTTGGGATCATGAGGGGCCAAAAGTGGCAATATTATGGGTATTTGTAAGGTATGTGGCTGACAACTTTTATTTTACCCAAAATTGATGAAATGAAAAGGGTTTTAAGAGATTCTCAGCTTTCCACCAATATAAATTATTCTTTAATTTGAATTTAATCAATAATAATTATTATTTTCTATTAAATTACGACTAAAGTCCTCATCGATAGGATGATTGAAAAACATCTATAACTTTCAAATGGTATCACATTTTTTGAATCCAAAACATGCATCACATTATATGATTTACATACTATAGGATTAAAAAAAGAAAAATTAAATTTCATGAAGTTTGACCAAGTTAAGGTGGTGGACATCTGAGAGTTTTATATTTTTTTAAAGTTGTAATAAAAAATTCATAATTAATTATTTACTTGGAAAAAATTACAAAATATGCATCCACATCTGGACATGAGTCCTCTACTTATATATAAAATTATAAAAAATATTATCATTTTATTATGGTTAGAATTGGTTAGATAGACACCTACTTCTTATTTTTTCCCTAAAATTTAAAGTACTACTGCATTTGAAATTTCAAATTTTCACAAATAGATTTTATTTATTTTTAAATAAACCTAGTAGTTTAGAAACTAAATTTAATTTTCTACAGATTCTATTCTTACATATTTTTGAAATAATATAGATAACTTATTCAAATTTTTACGTCAAGTTGCCTAACACTGATTTTTCTAAATTTTTTGCTACTTAAGGGCCTGTTTTTTCCATGATGATCCCGCACATACCCAAAAATTCTTAGGTAAGTTTGTGATTGTTTGCTTATATGACATCTTGATTTTTAGTAAGAGTAGAGAAGAAAATTTGTTGCATATCAGACAAGTTTTGTAGAGGTTGAGAGAAGAGAAGTTGCTGATAAACATTAAGAAGTGTAGTTTCATGAAGGATGAATTGGTATATCTAGGATTTGTAATCTTTGTGGATGGATCGAAGATGGATCCTAAGAAAGAAAGATCAATTGTTGAGTGGCCTACACCAGAAAGCATTGGAGAGGTAATATCATTTCATGGATTGGCTAGTTTCTACCAAAAGTTCATTAGGAAATTTAGTTCTATTTGTAGTCCTATGACATAAACAATGAGAGGAGATAAGAAGGATTTTAAGTGGAATTTTGGAGCAGACCAAAGTTTTGAGTTGTTGAAGTAGAAGGTGACTGAGCAGCCTATGTTGGCTTTACAAGATTTTAATAAGGTATTTCAAGTAGACTGTGATGCAAGTGGAAAGGCAATAGGAGTAGTGTTGAGTCAAGAAGGAAGATGAGTAGCTTATTTCAATGAGAAATTGAATGATGCTAGGAGAAGATATTCAGTGTATGATCAAGAGTTCTATGCAATAATTCAAGCCTTGAAGAAATGGAGACATTACTTGTTGCCTAAGTAGTTTTTGTTGTATACAGATCATCAAGCATTGCAATATTTGAACAATCAAGGTAAGTTGAATCAGAGACACATGAGATGGGTAGAATTCTTGCAAAGTTATACTTTTGTTTTGAAGCATAGGAGTGGAAAGTAAAATAGAGTTATTGATGCTTTGAGTAGGAGAAGGAATTTACTGGCAGAGATGAGAGTGGAGTTATTAGGCTTTGAGGAATTAAAGAGCTTGTATTAGGAAGAACTAGATTTTGAAGAACCTTGGAGAGCTTATCATGGAGGATATGAGTCAATGGTTGGATTATTTCATTCAAGAGGATATGTTTTTCAAAGGTAATCAATTGTGTATACCCTAGAGTTCAATGATGGCTAACTTGGTAAAAGAAAATCATAGTATGGGTAGAATTCTTGCAAAGTTATACTTTTGTTTTGAAGCATAGGAGTGGAAAGTAAAATAGAGTTATTGATGCTTTGAGTAGGAGAAGGAATTTCTTGTGAGAGATGAGTGGAGTTATTAGGCTTTGAGGAATTAAAGAGCTTGTATTAGGAAGAACTAGATTTTGAAGAACCTTGGAGAGCTTATCATGGAGGATATGAGTCAATGGTTGGATTATTTCATTCAAGAGGATATGTTTTTCAAAGGTAATCAATTGTGTATACCCTAGAGTTCAATGATGGCTAACTTGGTAAAAGAAAATCATAGTGGAGGTTTCTCAGGACAATTTGGAATTGATAAGAAAGTAGCATTGGTGAGTGAAAATTACTTTTGGCTGCAAATTCATAAGGATGCTAGGAAATTTGTGCAAAGTTGTAGAGTTTGTCAAGTTGCAAAAGGGAGTAGTCAGAATGTTGGATTGTATAAACCTTTGATAGTTCCAGAGAGACCTTGGGAGGATATTAGCATGGATTTCATAATTGGTTTGTCGAAGACACAAAGAGGTAATGATTCTATATTTGTAGTGGAGGAAATTTTTTCTAAGATGACACATTTCATACCTTGTAAGAACATAACATATGTAGTACATGTAGCAGACTTATTTTTCAAGGAAGTGGTCAAAGTGCATGGATTACCTAGGAGTATTTTTTTAGATAGATATGTAAATTTTGTTGGTTACTTTTGGAGGAAACTTTGGAAGAAGTTAAAGACATATTTGATGTTTAGTTATACTTTTCACCCAAAGACTAATGGATGGATAAAGGTACCAAATAGGATTTTTGGAAATTTGCTGAGATGTTTGGTTGGAGAGAAGATCGGAAGTTGGGATTTGGTCCTTGCACAAGCAGAGTATCCTTAAAATAATTTAGTGAATAGAAGTACTAGAAAGACACCTTTTGATATTGTTATTGGAATTCATCCTAAAGGTATATCAGAATTGCGAGACATCAATAAGGAAGATAAAAGGGGTGTAGAAGTAGAGGAATTTGTAGAGCATATCAAGAAAGTGCATACTCAAGTGAAAAAAAGATTTGGAGAATATGGATAGAAAGTATAAATAGAAAGCAGATGAAAAGAGGAGACATAAGGAGTTTGAAGTTGGAGATGAAGTGATGGTGTATTTGAGGAAGGAGATATTTCCAGTTGGAACATATAGTAAGCTAAAGATGAGGAAGTTTGGACCCTGTAGGATTTTGAGAAAATTTGATTCAAGAAATGTATATGAAGTAGAGTTACCGGATGTCACAAGGTATATTGCCTATATTCAACATTGAAGATCTACATTAGTACCATGAAATAAAATTCAAAGAAGATAGTGAAGTAAGATTGGACAATTAGTTTCCTAAGCAATAGTCAAATGAGATTGAAGAAGTTTTGGATGTCAGAGATGGGAGGAAGAATCGTGGAAGATAGTACAAAGAATATCATGTGAAGTGAAAAGACAAACCGGTGGAGGATTCTTCTTGGATTTATCAGGCTGAGGTAGACTGTCTTCATTTTCCTTTAGCCCTAGCATAGTGAGAAACTCACTTTTCATTAACCCTGGATGTCTAATGCAGGAGCATCCTTGGTTCTTGGCAATCTTGCATCAACCAAAAATATTTTCATTCAGTTTTGTTCTTGTTTTGTTCTTGCTCAGTTCATATTGGTGGATTCATTATATTTTCCTCACCAGACCCAACTTATATTTGTGTACATCATGGACGTGTTCATTTTCCTTATTCCAATATTTGAGCGTGATTGGATCCTTTTCCGACAAGTTTTCACTTCTAGATTTCATGACAGTTCTTGAACTAACACCAGATAGTTTTCAAGCCTAACGACTAATTTGATCATTCATGGATCATCCCTGTGACTTGTGGATCTTGATGGTTTGATTTTCAATATTCCATGGACTGTCCCTGTCCTTCATTATAGGTCGACACTTTATTCTATGCACCTGTTGATGGAGTAATTCAAATTTTAGGTTGACCTATTCATGCACACACTACAATTTCTTTCATTGGAGATTGTAATAATCTTTGGTTGACACAGATGTTTCCAAAATTGTGGATATGATATAAATCTTGTAATAAATCATTAGAATAGGAGTAGCTGATTGAGTAGAGTAAGATAGACCTTATCTATAAGATTTTAGCTCACATATAGGAGCATATTGGAATGTTGTAATTTTGAACATGTTATATCAGGCCTGTAAGCTAAATCTATAAGCTCAGATGTTGTCGACTGATTGTAACTGAGATTTTTTTTAATGAGAATATTTGCATCTACATTTTCTTGCATATTGTGTGTTTCTTTTGTTGTGTTACTCTTTTTGCATGGTCCAGATTGGTCTCTTTGAGGACCCTCCTATCGTGGCTATGCCAATACTCATAAATTAGAACTTTCCTAAGTGGTAAATCACTTGGCCTTAATTTGAGCCAGGATCAGGTACTTGCAAGTGCATATATTAAGTATGATGACATGAAGAAAAATCTATTAAGAGTGAAGAGGGACATCAACTCATGTACAAGGTCGCTAATAATCTTAGCCCAATATTGAAATTGCTCCCCACTCAAAATGATTTGGATGAAGAAATACATCCATTCTACAAACCTATGAACATTTTCACTACCCCTAACCCTATACAACAACACAACAATATCGACTACCTCATTTATCAAATGGTTCTTGTCTAGGTTGCAAGGAAATTGGGACTTTATTTTCTTTGGTTTGACTAGCCAATTATTTGCTATTACATTCCTATAAACTCCATTCTTGGTAGTGAATTGAATCTGACAATTGGTCATGTCCATTGGAAAGTATTCCTCCATTTTTGGAGTCCTTAAACAAGACATGAAGGTAGACCTTTGAATTTTTAGAATGAGCTTATTATCCTCTATTCTAACATCTCGTGTATGTGAGTTGTAATGTCTGATACATTCCAATACTAATTTGGGATATTTCTCTGCTATTAGAAATGTGGCAGCCTCAATCAACCCACTATCTACTACTCTCTCAATGATGGGTGGAGGGTTAGGTAGGTTAAATTTGCTTCGTAATTCATCTAAAGTTATAGGCCCTAATCGAGTATCTCGATTTCAAGCCCCT
The DNA here is from genome assembly GCA_007258455.2 of Sequoia sempervirens. Classification (NCBI taxonomy): domain Eukaryota; kingdom Viridiplantae; phylum Streptophyta; class Pinopsida; order Cupressales; family Cupressaceae; genus Sequoia; species Sequoia sempervirens. The sequence goes on from VDFB02000017.1 coordinate 217,567,967, forward strand.
CATAGGTTAACCCAGACACATATTCATAGCCAACATATTTAACCCTTTCCATGTGCAGTCGTAACTCTTGATAATATATACTTCTTCAATGCAAAAGTAAACAATTTAGAAAATACACTGCAATGAATAAAACTTAAAATACCTCTAATGGTGAACCCTACAATTTGAATTGTGCATTTTCTCCAGCTCATCCTCAAAAATTATCGTGGCAGGAATGTTTTCTTGTCCCTCTATTTTATCAACATAGCTTCATGGAAAAAAATGGGGGGGGGATGTAGATGGAATTTGATGTCTTGATTTTGTATTATGACACGTGGAAGTTGTTTCTTTCAACATTTCCACATAACTGAATTATGTAAATTTAAAAATAAACATCTACAAGTGGTAATAAAAGAGGTTTGAAGAACTCTAAAAATATGCACCCAGGTTTGAATGTTATGGAAAAATATCGCTTGGACTAATAACTATCATGTTGGTGACAAGGTTCAACAAAATATACAAAACACTTCCCAGTTTAAAAATTCAAAATAGATAAGAGAGGTTAGACGACAAGGTGAAAGGTTTGACGAACTGCAAAAAACACCACACGGGTTCGCATTGTCACGTGAAATTCTATCGGCTTTAAAATGAAATGTTTATGAACAAGCGGAAGACTCTAGAAGGTGGGAAAACAATTAACAACAACATTGGCTCTAACTGGGGACAAAGACTAATAAGGATGAAGAAATGAACCTAAAATCAATGGAAGTGAATCAGTGTCTTATCAATTGGGCAATGGAGTTAGTCAGAATAGAATACACTCTCTAGCAACAAGGAAACAAACCAAAGGAAAAACAAAACCCAAAACAAAACCCTAGGCTAACTATGTAAAAGGGAGGCCATAAGGCCATCACAACGGATATAGTTTCAAATATTTCCCATTATAAGGAATGGGAAAGGGAGTCTCACCAGGGTATGCAAGATGGAATGTATTAGGTCCGAATTCCTGAATGATTTTGAAGGGGACAATCCATAGTGAATCATAATTCTTATAAGCACCTTTAGGTTCCTTGCATTTATCCAACAACAAAACTGAATCTCTAATCATGAATTTTCTTGGTCAGAACTTTCTTTTGAAAATATTCTTGACCCTCACCTGATGTATGGTTATCTCATCTACCATCTCTTCTCACTGTTCCGATAGCTTAGTTAAGTATAGAATCCTTTTTTCCAATGCATCACTGAATATAACTTCCTATATAGCAATTTTTAATTTATGAACTGGTAGTTCTAACAAAAGAGGAAGTGCACTTTCCACACCATACACCAACTCAATGGGGGATAATGCCAATAGCCCATTTCAGAGTTATCCAATCTGCCCATAGGGCTTCATACAACCTTTTGTGCTAGTCTTTCTAATTGTTGTTGACCAAATTTTTAATAATGTTTACCAAATTTTTGTTGCTAGATTTTGCTTGACCATTCCCTTATTGGTAATAATCAGTTGAATGGGAGATAGAGATTCCATAGTCATAGCATTAAAGTGAGAACTCACTAGATGAAAAACTAGTAGCATTATCAATAACTAGTTTATGTGGAATTCCATACCTGACCAAAATGTTTTCTTTGATAAAATCACAGACTACCTCAGAAGTAGTTCTTTTGACTGGAATTTCTTCCACCCATTTGGTGAAGTAATTTGTAGGTATGATAATATGAGTATGACCTCCACTAGATTGTGGGTTGATGGGACCAATAAAATCAAGACCCCATTGTTGAAATGGTCCATCAATAACCACAAGCTTGAGTGGTAAGGCTACTAGTTGAGGTCTTCCTCCAAATAGTTTGCATTTCTCACACTTACCAACCCAATGATAGGAATCTTTAAACATTCCAAGCCAATAATATCCATGTCTTATGATCTTACAAGCAGTGAAAGTAGAAGAGAAGTGACCTCCACATGCTTCATTGTGGAAGATATTAAGTAGTCGTTCTTGTTGAGCTTTATCAACACATTTCAAGAAGGTTCCATCTATACCTCACATATGTTGGATGTTGTGGTTGTGTTTTTGATATGTGGTTATCATTGGTGTCAACACTATTAGCATTGTTGCATTAGAAGCTTCATATGTTGAGGATATTGAGAAAATTGTAATATGAAGTGCTACAGGTTATTAGTGGTGGAGTGAAGTTATTTCTGTCAGTGTGATCAATAGGTTGTTGTTCTGAGTTTGTGGAATAATGGTTTCTTGTTGAGTATATCTATTTTATCCAAGTCAAGTTTCAGAGATCTACATGAAGATTTGATCGAGTTATGGTGATTTTCATTTTGACAATTTTTTAGTCACTTTAGTTGGTGTTCCTGATTGAAGATGATGTGATTTCAGTAAGTTTAGTTATTGTAGATGCTTCTATGGTGTTTCATGATTCTTTTGGATGTTTCTAGTTTGTTCCCTATCTGTGTTGCACATCCGCGTTGATCATTGTGCTCATGACCCAAGATTTTCTCTTGCGTGTTCATGTTTTTTATGTTCTTGGCCTACAAGGTGTTGAAGCATGCTGTGGATCTTCAAGGAGAAATTAATTGAACTGTTTTTGTGTTGGATATGTTGTTTTTAGTTTTCATTATGTTGTGGTTGACCTTGGTTGATTCACATGAATAATATTTATTTGTTTTAGGTCGATTGTTTTTAATTATTTAATTATCTTTTTGTGGCTGAATTATAACGATGTAATTTCTTGTTGTGGATATATAAGAGTGATTGTTTGTTTGAATTCAACTGTGCAAATCGTGCAAGTGGTGTGAATGCAAAGTGTATGAGTCCTATGTGTGAATAAAGTTTAGATCATTTGAAGGTAGAGTAGAGTGTGAAGAAGAGTGAAGAAGTGTTCATGTGCTTAACCAGAACTATAACAAGGCATTAGTAGATGCTATTTTCTCAGTTCAAATTTGGATGGTTTTAATCCGAATATTTTTGCAAGACAGTGAGTCTTCCTTGGGTAGTAAGCCTTGTTGTATTTGAATAGTGCGCTCTAGGCAGTGTGCTTGAATGAATGTGCATTCCCCATTCATATTTCCTTATAATTTTAACAGAGTATAATCTTGCAGACTGACCTCCACCATGGTTTTTCTCCTAACAGGGTTTCCATGTATAAATATTGGTGTTATGTGTGCTTCCAATGTGTTGTTCATTTCTGCTTTCATGATTAATGATCAAATCTGAGAATAAGGTTAATAAGTGGAATAAGTTTAAGAAATTCAGTGACAACTGATTCACCCCCCTCTTAGTTGCCTACCGTTGTGTTGCCAACAATTGGTGTAAGAGCTTGTGGTTCCTTGGAAGGATTTTAACAACTTGAGGTGATCTGGGATGATGACTTATAAGGATAGTCCTAGATTTGATGGAACAAATTATTCTTTGTGGAAGACTCGAATGGATTGCCATCTAAGATGCATTGGTGAACCCTACTAGAGCATTACAAAAAATATATATGTTATTCCACATAATGGTCCTACTACTTTTGTTGAGATCAGGGATGTTGAATATAATATGAGGGCTTGTTGTGCATTTTTCACACACACGCCCCACTAAAAGTAGGGACCCTCTCTTGTTTTGGTCTTTGGTGCTTTTGATCTTCTAATTATGGAATTTGGTTGCTTTGAAGTGCGCTTGAATGTTTATTATACTCATGTAAATGATCCCTTGAAGTTAATCATTGAAAATCCTAAGTCTTGAGGTGATTTTTAGGTTTTTCACTAGTTTCGAGAATTTCCTCCCTGAGCAAAATTCCCCGATTTCCATCCATGCCTTGGATACCCAATGAGGACTACTTTGCATTATGCTTCAAATATTTTGGCTCTTTGCAAAATTTTGTGTCTACCAGAAATCCTCAAAATTCCTTTAGGCCCTTAGATCCTTGAATTTCCTTCCCCTCCTCAGATCCTCGAAACTTGCATTGGGTTGTCTTTTCATTACATTTATACTTGTGTAAATTCTGCAGCTCGTATTTAATGAAATTTTGGGGGGTTTATGCTGTCAAATTGGTGTCATTTGCTTGGCTTTGAATTTGAAAGACCTTAATCCTTGAGTGTTGCATGTGAATTTGATGTTTGAGCTTTGAATTGTTGACTTTGGTGGCATTTTTTCTGGTGTCATTTGCATCTACTTGAGATTTGTAAATTGTTTCCTGTCGCCACCCTCTTGAATTGTTCTTCATCGATGGCATGTACAAAGTACTCTTTCTTTTGATTGGAAAGTATGAATGGTTTTCTAGGATCACATGCTTGTTTTGAGTTTAGATTTGGGCATGTTTAAGACTTTGCAATTGAAACTATGGTTTCCCATGGTTATGTTGGAACTGTAAAAATCTGATGATTTTACTTGGTGATTTCACTCATAAATTTCTAGATTGGTCTTACCGTCTGCATATTTCCCCCAAATTTTGCATATATTTATCCCATGAATCCATCGGGTCTTGCAGTTTTCACATTCTTGTTCTTATCGGCGTGAGATGATCAAGGTCTCCCTGACCCATGTTGCATTTTCTACTAGCAAACATTTGTGTTTCCTATTGGAAAGATGTTTCTGATGTCTTGGCAACTGGAATTTACTTATTGGCAGTTATCGGTGAGATATTCACATGGTTTTGGTGACTGAAATGGATCATATGGGCATAATTTATAATGTCGATATAAGGTCATAGCGAACTCGATGTGTCTTACCGATTAGCTCATATGGACTTACTTCGGCCAGAGTCATCGTATTCGGGATAGGGTCTTGGCGAGACCTTATTGTCTCGCCAAACAGTGACAAAGGGGTGCTCATCGGTGAGATATTTTCTTTGAGGCAATGTCTTGGTGAACTCACCTTGTCTTGCTGACCACCAATAAAGGAGCATATCGGTGGGAGTTAGCGATATTGGTAAGTGGTCTCAGCAAGTGACCTTCGGTCTAGCCTATGGAACACAATGATGGTCTCTGTCGGTATGAGAGTTTATTTCTCTTGGTGATCTAGGGTATGCTCAGGATGTTTCAGTGTAACTCAATGGATTCTTTGGGACCTCTCCCCGATCTTGAAGTGTCTTGGCGATGGCGAATGGGAAATGCTTCTCGCCGAGAGTTTTCTCTTGTCTCAATGACTCAGGATGAATGATGGAACTTTTAGTGAAACATGGTATGCTCTGCGAGAGGTCTTGCTAATGTCAGAATGTTACGGTGACTATGAACGAAACAAAAGAACGCATCGGTGAGAGGTATATTATGTCTCAGTGATTGGAAGGAACGTAACATGGGGCTCTCAATGAAACATAATGTTTTTCATATGACATCTCACCGATGGCATAAGGTCATGGAAAAATGAAAAGGGGACAAAAGGATACTTCTTGACTTTGGCATAGCGAACAAATGGTCACAGCGAAAGTGAACAACACAAAGAACAAAGGAACATGGGATGACTAACGATTGATGATTGAATTGCCTTCGACATACTTTCTAGTTGTCTCAGCGACTATTCCATTGGTGATTAATAAAGATTCAAACACTGTGGATTAACATATGAGAATTTCTAAATACCGTTGCAGGCCAATATGAATTTGAAGCGATATGTTTCCTGATGCTAGTTTATAAATATGCAGTCCTGATTGTAATTGAAGGATCAGATTAGAGATCATATTTTTAGATCAAAACAGATCCAATAAATTAGGAATGGACACAGTAGAATAAAGTTCTCATTCCAAAGACTATGTTGCATGTTTTCAAATGGTGATTTCAATAAAATTCAGCTGGTGTGGTCATTTATTTCTAGTGTCAATTTTCTGTTGAGTTTATTGAAAAGTATTGCTAAGCTGTCACCAAGTTGATTCTTTCTGGTTGTTTAAATTGATGTAACAAGTTTATTTTTAGTTTATCAATGCACATTTTCTGTATCTGTGTGGTTAATTAATTGGTTCTCTCAAGAAGAGATTAAATCCTTTTAGTTGATCACAGTAGTCAGGGAGATTCATCTAGATTATTAAAGTAGAGCTTAGTAGTCATAATCCTGCATGTTTATACAAGTTATAAACAGAACATATGCCAACAATTTGATTCTCTGTCAGAAGAAGTTGCCCACTTTTGTTTCATTTGACTCCGCATACCCAATAAGGCATTGGTCCCTACAATTCCATCATTTGGATTCATTCAGTTTCTTTACATCTATTTTACATTTGTTAATTGAATACTTTAGGTTTTAGATTTAGAAGATTGTTATTTGTATCAAGTTTGAATTCATTTTTCCACTCCCATCTACCATTGTGGGCAAAATATTTCAAGAAAGATGAGCACATCAAATCTTCCCAATTCATATAGGTACACCCACCTAGGTCTAGCAGCACCTAAAGAGTAGAAGGTCTAAATATTTTGACCTTGTATGTTACCCTAAAACATTGTGAAAGTTTGGCAACCTTTCGTGGTTCAAACCCATGTTTTTGAGAGCCAACAGGTTATTTCGATGCCTTCCCTGAGTATTGATGTCACAATCTATTTTGTTAAATGGGTGATTTGATAGTGCCAACAATTACCAAACATGGTCCTTGAATTTGAATCTGTGCGTGATGTCGATTTTCTTGAGCCAATCTAGGGTTTCGTGCATTTCAAAAAATTGATAATCTGAGTGAATCTGAGTTGACATTTCCCATCTATATTTGATAACTACTTGCCTTTGAGGAATTTATCATGGTTTAGTGAATTAAACGAATGAAATAAGATTGGAACTGTTTAACTAGGATGGAGCCCTAGGGTTTTGATTTTGAATTCATTGCCCATACCAGTCAAATTGTCCTTGTGTAAATTCTAAGTCTGGATCCATTGATGAATGATTTGAGACAAACAACATTTGAGTCCAATTCCCCAAATTCCTGGTCATTCGACAAATTTGGGTGAAACCATGGTGAATTCAAATCTTTCAGGATTTTGTGTTCTTCAAAGAATTCCTTTATGCTAGGAAATCCCCAAATTTCCATTGCCCCTTCATTTTCCCAAAAATGTGTGAAGCCATGTTAGTTTCACGGATTTTCGTCCTTTATGGAAATCCCTAAAAACCTACCAAACATGAGGAATTGTAGAAATGAATGAATTAATGCTGAATGATTTTATGTGTGATGATTGGTTTGAATGATTAAAGGATGTATGAAGCCATTTCTTGATTTGTGATGTTAATTAAGTGACTTTTGAGGGATAATTGTGCCTTCATCGTTAATTTCATTCCTGGTTTGAATTCTGTGAAGGGGTGAAAATCTTGAACTTCTTAAGGAATGATGTTTATAATTTATTAAGGGATTTTAATCATTGTTTTGAATTATTTGAATGATGAATATGTTATTTGTAATGGGCTAACCCTGATCCTCATGTTGTAATGCAAACTTATTGTGATCTTTTGTTGACTGTAGGCTGAATCAAGCAAGGCAATTGATAGCAAGGCCAAGGGAAAACAAATGGATCCTGATGTTGAGGGATCCTCCATCTTAGAAGTTGAAAGGATCAAATTGGATACAAAGAGTAGGATTACTAAGAGAAAGCTAGCTTCCATTTGATCAAAAGTGACTGACACAAATGTGGGAAGATGGGAGTATGAGGAGTTCAAGGAAAGAATGGAAGTGAAGGACCCTCCTCTGTTGGCAAGAAAATTGGTAAGCTCTGGGTTGGATCATGTGGCTAGCTTTCCTTCTATAGTGTAGTGCTATGATTTAGTTTTGGAATGTGCTAGTCACTATGATCAAAGCACATAGAGAGTGATCAACCCACAAGGCAGAGTGCTTGCAAATTTCTCTCCTGTTTCAATGGCCCAAACATTTGATATGCCAAATAGATCCCATGTGGTGCAGTTTGATATTGATGTAGCCAAGAAGTACTATGGAGAGGATACAAACAAGTCTTTACAAGCTATCAACTCTTGGTTGGAGAAACCTAAGGCACATATTTACAAGCTGCCAAAACAATTGTTTAGGGAAAAATTCAAGTAAGAGTACTATGATGCAAGCACTCTTTTCAGCAGAGTGATGGGCTTGAGGAGTACATGAGTATTTGAGAATTGGATGTCTTACATGATAGTGAGAATGGACCAGGACATAGACTATCATTGGGAAAGTGTAATCAGTTCAATGATTCATGAATAGTTTTCCAATGTACTACAGACCAAGAGCTTCACCATGACATCCTACTTGGTCTATGCCTTGGCAAGATTCCATCCATACAAGGGATTGAGCACTCGAGGAATCTTTAGCTAAGATGTGATCTCTGAGGTCTATCCCCAATTGCATTTCAGTAGTTCTAGTTACAGAAGGGTGAATTATGCATTCAACATGTATATTACAAGGTTGCTCCAAGGTGTAGAGCATGTGAGGATTTATTATGCTACTAAGGAGTTGATCCAAAAGTTTGGGGCATGGGTCATACAATTTCCCACCTTCTCCTTCATAAGGATTGATGGTTGATAGAGAGATCCATATAGACTTCCTAGATACCTAACTAATCACATCATACTTTTGGAAGTCACAAGGAAAATTTCTGCCTTTGATGCCATTATGCAGAAGGACATGGATAAGACTAGTTTTGGCAATGAATTCCCTTTGAGAATAGGAGGAAATGAGCCTTGTCCTTCCCTGATCACAACACACTCCTCTGAGGAAGAAATGGGTACTTTGGGCTTGTCATTCCACTCCAAGAGGTCTAGATTTGATAGAAAAAGGTGATGCCCAAAAGAGAGCTAGCAGAGATTTCAGACATAAAGATGATATCAAGGACTATTGGGCTAACTATAAAGATGAATTTGAGGTCTGAAGGAAGAAGTTCTCAAGGCTTCTTGCTCACTTGATCAGATTGTATAGGATTAAGGCCATTCTTGATCACATTGATGATGATGGGGAGGTGGTACAAAACCATGACTATGAGCCATTCAAAGACAAACTAATAGGTGAAATTGACTGGTTGGAGGAGGAAAATATAGATTTAGAACAAATCAATTCTCTTATAATCAAGTATACCAAGTTGTGGATTAAGCACAATATTTTGGAGTTATATAGTGAAGGGAAGTAATACACCTATAATTTGATGGGAAACCTAGAGCCTCACTCTACTTCTGAGGAGGAGTAGGACACAAAGGGCTAGGAAAAGGTGGGTTCCCCCTTCAAGATCAAAATCAAAGGTGTCCAAGTAGAGGCTGAGGAGGAAAAGAAAGGGAAGCCTATTTCCAAGAAGAGGAAAACTGCTCCTAAGTAGAAGACATTTGCTCAAGAGGAGGGGCATGAAGAAGTAGGGAAGAAAGATTATTCTCTTGTGTCAAAAAAGAGAAGAGTGGCAAGAACATCAATAAAATAGAATGAGCCCCTTAAAGGACAAGGAAAAGAGGGTACACGACCATAGTTAATAGATGTTGAGAGTTCTAGGGAGAAGATACAAGTATATACTAGGAAATCCAGAACTCCATCTCCAAAGGAAAGTCTGGTGAAAGAAGGTGCCCCTGCAATTCCCTCTACTATGCAACAATAAGAAGACACATTTGTCCCTCCTTCAACTCAGGAATTGCATAATGAAGAAAAAGAGTCAACGAAACTAGCTTTTGAAGATTTCCATCAAGGTGAAGATGCAGAAGAATTCAAGGATGGAGATCTTCATAGTGTAGAGATAAAACTTGTAAATTTCTTGTAATCCCCCTTGGTGTCATATGAAGACTCACCTATTGGTGATGAAGAGAAAACCATGGAAAAGGAAGAGGTACATGAAATAAATCCATCTCCCATCCAAGTGATAATAGAGACACTTGATCAATAAGAGAATTAGAATCCAGAGGAGGAAAAGGAGGAAGATGAGAGGGAAGAAAAAAGTGAAGAAGTCCCCACAAAGAAAGATTTGAATGTTGAATCCTCCATGGATCAACTGGAAAAGGAGAAGCAATATAAGCAATAGTCAAATGCCTTTACTGTTGGTTGGTGTAGTGAGAGATTGAAGAGCAAGCAAATAGTTGTGGATGATACCCCTCTCAAATGGGATGAACTACTAGCCAATATTGGAAAGGGAAAACCAAAGAAGAAGGCTAGGGAGATTTCTAAGATCACTAGGGATGAGGCAAATAATAGGGTGATTCATATTGCTATTCTTGCAGCAGAAAAAACAAGGATGAGATAGTTCCTCGAAATTACACCATTAAGAAAATATACTTGGGGCCTACAAGAAAGGATCAAGAGAAAGAAGAGTTCCAAGAGTCCTCTCAGGCCATCCTAAGGAGGTGGGATAAGGAAGCAGAGGAGAAGGAAATGTTGTAGAAACAATTGAATGATGTGTATAGATATGTGCAACATCTGATGAAGCCTTTGTAAGCTATGGGAAGTGAAGGAGTGGCCCCTAAAGGATTGTTGCCTCAAGAAGCATTCACTGAGCTTGAAAAGATGAAGGCTTCTACATAGGCTACACTTGAATGGTTGCAAGGAGTGATGCTTAGAGGAGATAACATGATTAAGGAGGTTTTTTCAACTTGTGGAGATGCACATAGGTCATTTGAGTGGCTATAGAATTTGTTGGGACAAGATAAAACTGATATAGACCTTCTGCTGCATAAAATAAAAGCCATTATGGATCATACTGAGGAGAAACTGGTAAGTGGTGGAAACCTGTACTCCTCAAGGGTTTCAAAGCCTTGGGAATGGTATGAGACCCTCCAGATTAGGCATAAAGTTTTGAAATGAATCCATAAATAGGGACAAAAGATGGGAAATGCATTGAATGATATTTAAAATAAATGCATTTCATTCTTTGAAATTTGCACTGAAGCATCTAACCCTAGAGCAATTACGGAAGTGGTGGCATGAAGTTTATGCCCCAATTGATGATGGTACAATCACAACTCACCATTTAGATGATGTATCCACCTATAATGATGTCATGGAGAAACATCAAGATCTGAAGGTGGAATGGAATAAGCTTGTCAAAGAATCAAGGGATGAGATTAAATCCATTGGAAGAAGGTTTGAAGTGTTAATTACTCCACCATTGACCGACCTAGAGAAGGTTTTTTCTTAAGGTGCAATATAAACTCGATCGAAATAAGGACAATGGTCTAGCTAATGAATGATTGCATCAAAAAAATTTCTTCCCATTATCTTTCCTTTCATTTCCTACATGCATTGGACTAAGCTACATTGGAGAACCCAGGCCGACCTAGAAGAGCCTCAAGGATTTAATGCAATATAATGTTTTATTGTAGAAACTTTATGGGCCGATATATTTATGGATGACCATATTTGTAACCCTATTTGTGATGGCATAGCATGGAACTTCTATAAGTGGCATTTTACCTCAATTCTAAGGGCTAGACAATTAGATTTTGGAGCAAGTGAAGTAATAGTACAAGAGCTAGAGTTAGGATTTACTTTATTCTGAAGCAAGTGTTGTAACACAAAATACTGGAATTGTTGCAACTTTTGGGTGATTCAATATAAGTAAAGACATTGTTCTTTGGTGATCTTTCTTGTGTTGATTTATCTTGCATGGTTCTTGTTATTCTATCTTTCAAGATTTCTTTAAAAATATTAGATATATGTTAGATTTTGAGTTAGATGTGATTCAATAGTGTTTATGGTTTGATGTTTGAAGTGTTGGTAGCAATCCTTTGCCCATACTTTTAGCAATTGTCTAACTATGAGTTGCTATGTAAAGTTATCCTAGACTTTATGTGGATGTCAAAATCTGCAAATGGTTAGCATTTTAAAACCAAACTAGTAATCAACATGCCTATGAAATAACTCTACATGCTAATAATGCAATCAAAGCAACAAAGATTTAGATAGATAAATTGAAAGCATATAATAAAACATGGAGAAAATTATATCTCATAGTGGATTGGTGCTATTGTTGAAAATATCCCTTTCCCAATCCTTGATAGATAAGCTAGATGATGATGATAAGATGGGAAAGATTAGCTCTCAATTGAAGAGAGTAACCTTGTTTGAGATTGTGGATCAAATTGTGGAGGATTTGTTGAAGGATAAAGCCTCTATTTGTAGATTCTCAAATGCTAAGAGTGCTCAAGAGGGAGCAATGTGGGATAAAAAACAAGCCAATGAAAAGAGGTTGCTTGTCATCATGTCATAGGTTGAGGGATGTGCGAGATTTGGGAAATGTGCCCAAGAGGGGGAAATTTCAAATTTAAATTTGAGAGTTAATGCTTAGTTTGACCTTTGCAAGGGACATGTAAGAGACATTAATTGCTTTGTTGGATGTACATGTCCAGTTGATTTTGAATTCAAACTTGAGGGAATATTCCCCATAAATGCCATGTTGAAAGAAAATAAGGAATTTAATAAATCAATAAATTGATTTATTTGTGCAAGTGGGATTATCTAGAGGATGTGATGGGTGATTAGGTTAGGCTAATTAGGATTAGGTTAGCTTAATAATGATTAGGATGATTTTGACCTCCATGACCTTAAATATTTGATTTATTTAAAGAAAAAAAGGATGGAAAATGCATTTGGATTTAATTAAATGAATGTTTGATTTATTTAATTAGAGGGATGATGTAAGACAAGTTGATTTATTTAATAATCCTGATTTACTTGGTGAATGGATTTGATGATTTTGATTAAATTAATGAGTGGATGAATGTGAAACCTGGTTTACTTGATGAATGAACCTAATTGAATGCATAATGCTAATTTTGAATGTCTACATTTTCCCCCTCTTTGAAGCAATGTATTTGTTGTGTTGGTTCAAAGAATAGATTTGCCGCGATCAAAATTAAAAAAAAAATCTGATTTTTTTGGATGCCCCAGCAGAAAGAGGTACACTGGTACATTGCCCCCTCGAGAGATCGAGTGAAAATATTCAATTTCAGGGTTGATCTCGCGATAAAGAGGTTCAAAATGGATGGTTATGGATGATGATGCAAATGATATGGTTTTAAGATGCCTAGAATAACATATCTATATTATCCTAAACAACGTAAATGATGATATGATGTGAGATGGATGAGATTGATGATGTGATATGCCATGATTATGCAAATGTATGATTTATGTAGATGCTTAGACTAATATATCTATATTATGATGATGAAAATGCATGTGAAATGATCAGTGTTTCCTATTATGTATGATATGAATGATATGGGTATGTGCAGGATCATCATGGAAAAAATAGGCCCTTAAGTGGCAAAAAAATCAAAAAAATCAGAGTTAAGAAACTTGACGTAAAAATTTGAATATGTTATCTATATTATTTCAAAAATATGTAAAAATAGAATTTGTAGAAAATTGAATGTAGTTTCTAAACTACTAGGTTTGTTTTAAAAAAAATCTATTTAGTGAAAATTTGAAATTTCAATGCACACTTAAATTTCAGGGAAAAATAAGAAGTAGGTGTCGTCTGACCACCCTAACCACAATAAAATGATAAATTTTTTTATAAGATTTTATATATAAGTAGAGGACTCATGTCCCGCTGTGATGCATATTTTTTTGTAATTTTTTTCCAAGTAAATAATTAATTATGAATTTTTTATTACAACTTTTAAAAAATATAAAAAACTAGTATGTTTGACCACCTTAACTTGGTCAAAACTTCATGAAATTCAATTTTTATTTTTTTAATCCTATAGTATGTGAAGCATAGAATGTGACGTATGTTTTGGATTCAAAAATTTTGATACTGTTTGAAAGCTATAGATGTTTTTCAATCAACGTATCAATTACAACTTTAGTTGTAATTTGAATAGAAAATGAATAATAATACTTAATAAATTCAAAGTAAAGAATAATTTATATTGGTGGAAAGCTAAGAATCTCCTTTAAAAACCCTTTTCATTTCATCAATTTTGGGTAAAAAAAGTCATCAGCCACATACCCATCATATTGCCACTTTTGGGCCCATCATGATCCTGCACATACCCATATGTGGTATGCTGACAGTTTGTGGATGCAGGATGGATGCATGATGGATGCGTTGGTGATGATGATGTTAGCACAGAGAAGAAATGAGATGATGACAAGAGGATCCCACAAGTCCATGATTTGATGAGACTTTATTAGAGATGATGATGATAATTTTCTTATCAATGGTTGGGATTTTAAAAGGGCTACTTACCTTATGTTTGATTACACACGTAGGTACGATGCATCAAGGCATAAAGAACTAGGATGGTGTTGTACCTAGTGCGATGGACTTTGACTCGACAAACAGATAGGAGTATTCTTGTTCACATTTGACATACGGAAACCTTTCTAGGACGTACCTAACAAAACAAGTATTCTCCAAGTTATTTTACAAGAACATCCAACAAGCACAACAGACAAAAAATAATTATCGTTGCCCCATTGCTATCTCTCTAAATCCTTTGTTCGGATATCATCGAGAGGTCCTTGGAATGAGCGCAATAAGATAAATAAAAAAAAGATCAAGTATGCAAATAAGCCAATGTTCTTCATACCTTCAGGCAAAGGGATGCGATTTGATAGGATAAGAATCCAAGGTGATATCCAAAATGATGCCCATTGTCAAAAAAAAATATCCTAAGACATGCATTGTAAAGGATGATGATGGTTTGATAATTTGATTGATAGGCTGTTGATATAAGTTTGATTGACATGTCTAAAAATGATCTAGAGTTTGATTTTGTTTTAAAGGTCTATTGTTTTGATTTCTATTTTACGATTGAAGCTTGCTTTTGCTGACTGCTGTGATTGTTTCTATTTGTTTTGCCAAAGGATGAAGGTGACGATCAGTTTATTATGGATGCTTGATTATTGCGGGTGCAAGCGAGATGAGACAAATGGATTTTTTCAAATATTTGGATGTTTTTGATGTTTTGAAATGTTTTGAGGTTGTTTTTGGTATTTTTGATATTTTCAAATGTTTTGATTTTTTGAATTTTGTGATGTTTTTGGGGTTTTCTAAGATTTTGTGAATGTTTTTGGATTTTGATGTTTTTTTGAATGTTTTTGGATTTTGATGTTTTGATGTTTTTGGATTTTCGCATGATTTCGACGATTTGGATATGGATATGTAATGATATCAGTGCTCTATTTGGTATTTTGCTGAAAACCAAGCTAATGTTGACTGATTGAATCGATGGATTGATGATGATGATAACACTGTTGAGGATACACACCAATTAAAGGATTGACTGATCAGGATTGATGACGAAAATATTGTTGAGGATGCACAACAATGCAAGGATTGATTGATCATGATTGATGATGATAACATTGTTGAGGATACACAACAATGCAAGGATAGTGTTAAGCAACACAATGATCGGGAAGGATATCCCAAGATTATGGATTGATTGGATTCGATTGATTAGGATTTGTTGAAGCTTGGTTTGGAACAAAATATGTTTGGATGATTTGATATGACATTTGAAGTGCAACATAGATGCAACTGATATTGATTACTTGGATTGATGTTCAATGACAGATGAAGCTTGATAAGGAACATTTTCTCATCAAAATATGCCATGGGCTAGTGATTTGGATTCTTTCTCACAAGTGGTTTTAACCAATTTTATTTCACATTTTCAAATGTTCAGATCGCCACATAAGTTGGAGGATATAGATCAAGATTTATTCCCAAGGCAAGATGTAAATATCTATCCCCAGTGTCTAGCAATGTACGGAATGCGATGTGTGGATGCTTGGATAAGTGTATGGATGGATGGATATAGTAAGCACGCAAAGGATGCCAAGGATTATCTTGCAATAAGATAAGGTGTTTGAACAAAGTAATGCTTCATGGCTCAAATAATGTTGGGTAGGATAGGATCAATGAAAATGACCCATGTCAAGATGTTTTACCATAAGCAAGCATAAAGTGTGCCCCAAACATTGTCAAGATGAAGATAACTTGGACTATGGATGTAGATGGATGAAAATGGATTGGATAAATGGCTCATGGATGATTGGATTTATTATGGATAAGATGGATAGAATGCTCGTTTTATTATGGATGGGATGAGATTATTTCACCTGAAGTGGTGCACGTAGATGCTCGATTCCACACATGACACCTGTTTGCTAGGTTTTCATCATGGTCTTTCCCAAAGCGCCGCCCATGCGGTTTTCACTAGAGGATGATTTTTTCTTTACTATTTTCAATCCTTTTTCTATTTTTTTTGGATTTTCATTTTTTATTTTTATTTTTGGTTTTTCTAAAATATTTTAAGCTCATGCTGAACTACCTTGTGGTGTTGATGTAGATGCTTCTGTCATAATTTTCCATCGATATCCTACTTGAAGAATCTTCTTTGCTAGAATATGTGCACTTGAATGCAAATTTTGAGATTCTTGATCTGCTTTATTGATATCGAGGTTAACTCTATCTCTATGCGTACATCACAATAGAGTTCCTTTAGAATCCTTATGATGAAGGGTCGTTGCCAATACATGGTCAATTTGAGAATTTGATATCATGTGTGGAGGTGTGGATGGAGTGTGTTTAGGGATAAGAGATAGATTGGTTGACAGTTTGGAACATTTGACTCTCCAAACTTGGGAAGATGAGCAATGATGGGTGAATACGAAAGTGTGTGTGGAATTAGGACCAAATGCTTGATACACTTTGTACGTCATTTGAAAAGCCTGCTTTTTCTTTTGTGGACATCTTTGATGGATACTTTTCCCTTTTTTATTTTTTCCCATAGTTTCTTTGACTGATGGAGTTTGATAGGGATGATCTTTCTTTGTATTCTTTGGTATCCACTTGTATTTGATTTGTCCTTCATGCTTCTCAGTTTCTTTTGTTTTGATAACTTTCTTTATGCTTTGGTTCACATCCTTTATTTGATATTGGTCCCAATTCATGGATGGGGTGATGGGTGGATGAATATTCATGACGTGGCTGGTTGTAGTATTGACACTAGTTTCATCATAAGGACTCTTTGTGCTCCCTATGTTGACGTTTGCTTGAGACGAAGTTTCCCCCAGTATTGTGGGAGTAGTACCTTCATGTTTTGATTCTTCCTGCTCTGAGATGTCTTGTTCAGTAAACATGCTCTAACAAATGACCATTGTAGATGACATTGTTTCAATTTGTCATTCTACTAACTCTAGATTATACTATTCTATCTGACTTGTTTCCATGAGTGGATAATGTTGGATATCTTTATTCATGATGTCCTTAGTCTGAATTTGTGATATATCTGATATTGTTGTTGACAACTTTGTTTGATTGTAGGAATCAATAACCTACTCTTTTTGTGCAATAATGTCAGGAACAAAGGAATCCTGTTCTGAATGAAGATCATCTATGTGTCCATCTATAGGAAGCATCTTATGGGTAGATGGAGGAGTATGTGTATCTTTCATAGATAGGAGAGTGTCCATTAGATCATTGTAGTATCTTGAAGATACAAATTCTTGATCTTGAATGATTTTAGAGTTGTTTTTGACATGCCTTGGATCAAGTTCTTGACATGGGTCAATTTCAAATGATGGATTTCTTATAAAGGGTTCTTGGAAATCATCATTAGGCATGGTAAATGGTTCAACATCCTCTTGATGTTTGAGTGAATTTGGATCAAGTGTCAAGTTGAGGATTCCTTCAATATCTATAACCATGAGGTCGAAGGATGTCAATATGTCTTGGAAAGGACCATTGCTAGACCTTGGTGAAATATTTTGATCATGCTTTGGAATAAATTCTTGAGATGTGTCCTCTAACTCATAAGGCAATGTAGAGACATTTTCAACATGATCATAGGTCAATGAATCGTGCATTATGTTAATAGGATCAAATAATCCTAACACTCGTTGAAATAGATAACTAAAAAGTGGCTCTTGATGTATGGTGAGTTGATCATTAGATGGGGTGGAAACATCTTCATGGTGCTAATCGATGGAGAGATCTTGATCATTGTTTTCAACAATTGTGGTGGAGGAATTTCTAATGTCTTCAACCAAAGGTTCAAATGATGTTGACATTTCTTGAATTGGATCACTGTTGGTTGGTGGATTTTGATCATGATTGAAAAGTGACTCTTGACCTATGTTGATTTCATCTTCATAAAAGATAGAAACATCTTCAATGTGCTCTTTGATGGATAGATCTTGATCATTTCTTTTAGCACTTGTGGTGGGGAGATTTTCAATGCTATCACCAATGGTTGAATGTTCATCGTTATCCCCAATAGTTATCATTTTTCATGTTTGTGCTTGTGTTTGTTGGGCAGCTTGAGAGGCTTGTTGAACTTGTTGAGCTTGTCTTGCTTGTTGCATGGCTAGATATTGTTGGATGTTCTTTTGGTAGGCCTGGTGAGCTTTGAGTGCAATGTTATATTGTATTGCTGTGTTTGGTTTAGGTGGTAGTGGTGGTGGATTTGGAATCATGTTGGATGTGGTGACAAGTGGTTGAGATATGCTTGGAGCAATCATGGTAGTGAGGGGTTGATATATGATGGGTGTGATAGGGGTGGTTGGAGTGATTGAAGTGATAGGCCCTTGGGAGACCATATTTTATTTGTCAGGATTGATGTTTTCATTTGATTAAATACCATCTGTTGGTGTGATGTCGATGGTATATTCAAAGGATTTGATGTGATGACTTGATTGGCATTAGGTGGATTGATTTTGATGGAGTGATTGGTGCTAGGTAAAGGGGGAAGCCCTAAACCAAGGAATGATGTTGATATGGGTAATGGTGGTGGAGATGTCTCTTGGTGCAATGACTCAACTATTTTGGTAAGTGTAGCAATTTGATCTCGCCAAATTTGATCTTGATTTTGATCTTCACTCCTTTGATATAGTTTATTTGGCTTTTGTTTAAGCAGATTTGGAGTGTGTACTTGTGTTTGATTTTGGACAATTTTTTTATTTGGGATGACACTCATATTTGGCATGATAGGTTGAAATTGAAGATTGTTGATGTTGGGAATCACATTTCCTTAACTTGGAGTTGTTAACATCTTGTTTGGATTTTGAACAATATTCGTATGATTTGCAACCATATTTATCCCAAAGTTTTCCAGATTCATTTTTCAAA
Organism: Sequoia sempervirens; assembly: GCA_007258455.2. Lineage (NCBI taxonomy): Eukaryota > Viridiplantae > Streptophyta > Pinopsida > Cupressales > Cupressaceae > Sequoia > Sequoia sempervirens. Next base: position 217,586,946 of record VDFB02000017.1, read on the forward strand.
AACTTGTTCTTGGTACATTCTCATTTGGCATGTAGGGATTTGGTGGGATGACGTTGTTCGTTTGAAGGCTCATGCATTGATTGTTTGGTTGAAAAACTTGTAGGTTTGGATTTAGATCTACCATCGGGAAATGTGTTCCAATGTTTGATTTGGGCATACTCACACTTGTTGTGCCATTAACATTTGTAGAAGGTAATGATCCCATGTATGGATTGTGTAAGTGTGAGTTTTGATAATCAATTGGTGTTGTAAGGCATTGATAGCTTAATTGATTTTGATTACTCATGATGTATGGATCAAGTTTGTATTCCATGTTCTCCTTGTGTTTTGACCTTGTTGCAAAAGTGACCTCTAAGGTTCTTAGAACTTAATGATGAGATGAAGGATGAAATGTGTAAATGATATGAGTGTTGAATGTTTAGAGACTTTGGATCAATGTGATACTTAGGGTTTGATTTTGGTTTGTTTGATTTGGATAATGAACTTGTAAACCCTAAGATGTAAGATTTTATCTTAGGATGAACTTGTTCAAAGGATTGCTGATTTAATTAGAGGTATGAGAAAGGACACATTCCCCTACACCTAACAAAATAAGGTGATTCTAATTTTGATGATTTACCCAAGTCTAGAGTGATGTTTCCAAAGCTCTAAAGTTGTTTGGTGGGATGGATGACAATTTTTTGGGATGTTTGAAGTGTTTGATTTGATCCTAAATGAACCTAGGAAGGACTTGTTTCCGAGACCAAGATAGTGAAGAACGTGCATTTCTCTAAAAGTAATTCAAAATAAAAAGATCAATGTTTGCATGAAAACCATATGACTAAAAGATGCCAAGCACATGTGTGGGGTCCAATTGATTCAATCTTTGCTTAATGGATTCTTTTTATCACAAACACACTCTTGATTAGATTTCAAACTGAATTTCCAATGTCCTAATTTTCTTTCATCCCATGAAATGCATTATGCAGAAATCGAGGAAATCAAGGCAAAGGTTTCCTAAAGTTGACTTTAGTAGGAGCAAATTGAGATGAAATCCAAATGTTTAGAAGCCTCTAAGGATGTAATCCCAAGGGGCAAGCAATAACATGGGAATTTTTTCAAGGATATTTGCTTCTCCTAAAGGGTTTGAAATTTGATGCTCATGTTGAATGTTGGTTTTCCAATGTTTTCGATTAAAGCACTATGTTTTCAAAATGAATCACAAGCAATATAACACCCTAGCTTAATTGGTACGTTTTCCTTGGTGGGCTTGCCTCATGCCCTTCGTAGTAGAAGAGATGATTTTACATGCAACCAAGGAAAAAATATAAAGGTATGTTAAGAATGAAGTCTTAACCTCTATATTTTAACTAAGATCGGACATGTCAAGTAACTTCTTGGAATCTAAGTTCCAATGCACCACTTTGATAAACTCGCTCAATGGATCAATTGGTCACTACAAAACAAGGGTTCTATTTTTGAATTTCCATTCGTGGAGATTGACACATACAAAAAGAGTCCCCTTTCGGATCCATCTTGTTAGAATCAACCACGTGATATTGGCATTTACTCCAATACCCACATTTATATCCCAGTTGGAAATACTCTTGGCTTTAGAGTGTTACCGGTTGAGTTGTTCCCTTGGGTGAGTACTTTTTCCCCAAGGCAGGCCCTCTAAGATAAACAAAAGTGAGTAAAGAAAAAATCCATAACTCGATCAATCTTTGAAGGCAACAAAGAAAGAGAATATACATGATAATTCCCCCACTCACACTTGCAAAAGATTTTGTTCAATTTTAAACCCAAATCGAAGTGTGGGGGCAATATTTTTATGCAACTTAATGTCACCAAAAATACTTTTGGTTCTCAAGATTTCTGTGAAGCATGAGAGAAGTGCATATGCCTTTTTATATGAGATTACTTTGAATAAGAGATTACGAAACACAAAAAACACATGTTCATTTTAGGCCTCAAAGCAATGATGAATTCGTTTTAAAGTACCAAACGAAATATGAGTTAGCCTAAAACAGAAAATTAAAGCACACGACAAAATCTCCAAGCATTTTGAAATGTTCATTTTAAGGCCCAAAACTAAAGATGAGTTAACATGAAACAAAAAATTAAGGTAGGTGACGGAAACTCAAATCATTTAAGAACGCTTTTAGGTTTCAATTTTGATGCTTGAATCTTTAACTCCGATTTCCCTTTCGTTCTCATCCAACTCCAATTCTTGATTTCAACCTTCACCTTCGTTATCCTTTGTTATCCTCCTCTTTCGTTGTTTTCCTTGTACCTTCATTATCCTTTGTTTGTTTTTTCTTCACTTTCCTCATTTGTATTATACCTTTTCCTATTAAACAAAAGTCAAACAGTTCATTTTAATCCTTGATTTCAAGGGAACAATTCCAAATAATAGAGACTCAATGATTTGAGATCAATAAATGACAAAGATCAATATAATCCAATATTAGATTTAATTATTTATAAAAGATTGATCTTAAATAATAAAGACTCAAGGAGAAAATTTTTTTTTAACAAGAATCCCTTATGTTTTAAAGAAAACATTAGTCAAAACGAGATTTTGTATAAAAAAGATTCTTTAAAGATTAAATCAATGAGACCCCCTCCACATATCCTTATTTCCATTGGACAAAGCTAGATATCAAGTTTAATAATCAAAAGTTGCCAACATCAATTGTGGTAAAGCAACTTGGACATAAGTTATTGCAGAATATCCAAATCATGCAAAAATACTTACGTTTAGACAAATCAACTTTGAGCTCATCAACCATATTTCATTCAATGTCTTAATTGTTCTCAAAAGAAAATTTCAAATCATTAAAGCATTAGCAAAATAGATGCAGCATCTATATCAAAGCAACTCAACCAGACTTTTAACCCTGCAGAGACTTATTACCAAATTCAGATTTAAACATTGAAGACAAATCATATTGACCTAGCAGCTGTCAACTTTTATCAAATCTACTTGAGAATATGCTATCATAAGTGACAAATCATAAATGTGTATCACCCAAATCTAATAAATAAATGCATATCAGATAATGTAGATCTTATTCTCCAAGTTTATGTCGCACAACTACTCCTCCTTTAATGCTGTCATAAAAAAATCCATATCATCAAAAGTAAAAGAAAACAAATCACATCTGCCACTAAATGGAACATGTACATTGGTAGGTTCTCACAGATTTCAAATTTGTTTAATTCCTACTGTCCACTATCAAAGAGTATAGGGGGCAGTTGTATTTGAATTGTTGTGCCCCTCACAAATTTCCATCACAAGTAGACAACCAAAATGCAATTAACAGGAAAAACAAAAGAAAACCATGCCCAATATGATTGAATATATTTTCAAATTTATGCCATTAGTGGGTGAAACATCATGTTTCCCATCTCATCCACCATCATGTATCAACAAAGAGGCTGCAATTCAGTGCGTGGAGGTCAACCTGCTACTAGAAAAGGAGGAACAAAAATGAGGTTTTACTGTCAAATCTTAGGTAATATTCAAGTATCTAGTAGGTAATATTCTAGCGCCATATATGTCATTTATGAATAACAGTGGAGGAGACTTAAGGATCCTTGATTTGGAATAATACACAAGGTTAGGAAATGTCTACGTTCTTACAAGTACGCACAAAAAGAATCAAACACTTCTCAGCTAATAAAGGATCCAGTGTATGGTAAAGAGAAATGCTACAACTTAAAGGACTAAAGGCCGAATATGTGGTAGAGGATTAATGACAACGAGCCTGCAATGACTTCCATAGTCGAAGTGGGTGTTGACACAAGCATGATAAATGAGACCAAGCGAGCTTACCAAAATCTAAGCCAATTCGGGGGACAAAGAGGCACATTACCTACCTTCATTGCTTCCATACACTACCTATCTTCATGGGAAGACCCGCCACCTACTACTCAAAGGGCACTGGTATTTGGGAATGGCTTTGTTTTAGTTTAATAGCGCAAAGAGTCTTTTGAAAGCTCCTTCTACACCTGCCTGTGTGTCAATTAACAAGAAGACAAAAGACTTTGTATGACACTAAACTTCTAGAAAACTCACACTCATGGGCTAGGAATGCCAAGAGATTTTTACTATGCATCATATGGCACCATGCTTCTGTAAATTTGAACAATTATTGAACAAGATCACCAAGATTATATTGATTCCAATCATAGTGCAAATATAAACCTTCTGCAAACATTTGTAATCTTTAAGACTAATCCCTACCTTATAAACATGAACCAGTGGCACGAACAAGAACCCTGAAGGCCTGAGTCCACTAAGGAAGCATCAAGATTCTAAAATTATTCTCATCCTTGACCCATCATATGATGTCAATGCGCAAGATACAGGACTCTAAAACAACAAATCATGAAATTGAAAGGCATTTGCAAAATATCACAAATACATAAGCCAATCAACATGATGATTACATAAAACTTGCTTAGAAGAAACATCCTTCCATATGGAACTATCTTCTTTTTATTATGTCCCACAATATCTACCAGAGAATAAAATATTTTTCCAAAAAGAATCTCAAATCAAACTTAGTTATCAAGCGCAACGACCGATTTATGACTGTGGGTAGAATACCTATGTCGACCAAATAATGAAATTTTGTGAATGGCACAAAAAGGAATCTAAATCTAGACAGAATAAACGTGTCTTTCTTATTTGTTCCCCTTGTTGGAAAGATAAATACAACAACAAATAGAGATAGAAATATAGACTGCTCAACTTGTAAGAGTAGATGGCGAATTCAATGGATATGGTGCACAATACTTATTAACAAAAGAACATGGACAAAGCATGGCAAATAGAAAAAATGTATTTCTTAAAAGATGCAAATTAGTTAACACAAATCTGATAAAGGGTGTCGTTGAATGCTTCAACATCTATTCATGCTAAATATATATGGCATTTCAATAAATGCTTCAACATCTATTCATGCCAAATATATATGGTGTGTTTTCCCTCCTTCTAGGACCATAATGTGGATGTCAAAATCTACAAATTGTTAGCATTTTAAAACCAAACTAATAATCAACATCCCTATGAAATAACTCTACATTCTAATAATGCAATCAAAGCAACAAAGATTTAGATAGATAAATTGAAAGCATATAATAAAACATGGAGAAAATTATATCTCATAGTGGATTGGTGCTATTGTTGAAAATAGGCCTTTCCCAATCCTTGATAGATAAGCTAGATGATGATGATAAGATGGGCAAGATTAGCTCTCAATTGAAGAGAGTAACCTTGTTTGAGATTGTGGATCAAATTGTGGAGGATTTGTTGAAGGATGAAGCCTCTATTTGTAGATTCTCAAATGCTAAGAGTGCTCAGGAGGGAGCAATGTGGGATAAAAAAACAAGCCAATGAAAAGAGGCCACTTGTCATCATGTCATAGGTTGAGGGATGTGTAAGATTTGGGAAATGTTCCCAAGAGGGGGAAATTTCAAATTTAAATTTGAGAGTTAATGCTTAGTTTGACCTTTGCAAGGGACATGTAAGAGACATTAATTGCTTTGTTGGATGTACATGTCCAGTTGATTTTGAATTCAAACTTGAGGTAATATTCCCCATAAATGCCATGTTGAAAGAAAACAAGGAATTTAATAAATCAATAAATTGATTTATTTGTACAAGTGGGATTATCTAGAGGATGTGATGGGTGATTAGGTTAGGCTAATTAGGATCAATTGGGTTAGCTTAATGATGATTAGGATGATTTTGACTTTCATGACCTTAAATATTTGATTTATTTAAATTAGAACAGGATGGAAAATGTATTTGTATTTAATTAAATGAATGTTTGATTTATTTAGTAATCCTGATTTACTTGGTGAATGGATTTGATGATTTTGATTAAATTAATGAGTGGATGAATGTGAAACTTGGTTTACTTGATGAATGAACCTGATTGAATGCATAATGCTAATTTTTCATGTCTACACTTTATATTTATGTGGTTAGTTCAATTGTGAGTGTTTTTTCATTTCAATTGAAAAATAGGGTTGGTATGAATGAATTGTCTCATGATCTAAAAAATCTTTAACTCCTTAGAAGATTGCACTATTTTTGTAAGATGTTAGATTAAGTCTGGGTTAAGCAGGAATTAGTTTTAAGGGATTGGTCCATTTCAAGTATTTTATCGTTTGCATTATTGATCTTAGGAGTAATTTTAAGCATAGGATCTCTCTAAACCCTTAGCTTTTTCTATTTCTTTGAATTTGGATTAGATTTAGGATTTCAAGTATCATTACATTGAAAAATGTGATAATTTTTAAGATCCAACATTTTTTTGTAGTAAGGTCCCTTTTTTATTACCAACATTATCACATTTATCACTGAGTTGTTTTTGCATTGTCAAGACCTAACATTAGAGACCTTGGGATTATCTCTTGAGGCTTGCTGATAGAGATTTAACTTTCAAGAGAGATATGATTTCCATATTCTATCTGAGTTGTTTCTATGCAAAAATACCATCAATAGATTGGCACTAGAAGGAGAGCTTGAATAGGCAAGCTAGATCATTTTTTATCTACAATTTATTTTTAGAGGTTTAGAAGAAGAACCATATGTACACCAGGAGAAGAAGAGTTTCAAGAATTGCAAGCTCCTACCAGGTCAAGAAGGACCAAAAGAAGGGGAGAATCATCTTCCACCCAACCACTGCCATCATCCCCATCATCCTGACCTTCATCAAGTCCATCTTCATCTAATTTTGAAGTCATTCACATTCAACAACCTCAACCCATCCCAAATTAGGCTTTACCACCTCCACCCCCACCAATGGCTTTCCTAGATAATAACCCATCTCCATTATCCTTCAACAATTACAATGTTATGCCCAAGAATCCTGAGCATTTCTATTCTAAGTTTCACACTAATGACCCTAATAGGACCGCAGAGGAACACATCAGGATTTTTCAGACCTGTCTTAGGGATAGCGGGATCAACCATTAGGATGTTTCCTCTAGACTCTTCCCTTATTCTCTAGGAGAAGATACATTTTACTGGTATAATAATTTTCCTATTGGGTCAGTTCATAATTGGACTAAGTTGGAAACTACATTTTTTTAGAAATTTAAGATTCCCATTAGTGCTAATGAGCTTTATCTGCAATTCAACAAAGTCAAGAGAGAAGTTAGTGAGCCTATAGGGTCATTTAATAATAGATTCCATTGTGAATACACTAGATTGCAAGAATTCCCCCTATGTTGTAGATGATACCACTACCCTGAAGGTATACTATGAAGGGTTGGATAGTCTCACAGCTACCTTCCTAAAATGGAGACCTAACCCTCCAGCTACTTTGCTTGATGGATACACAAAGACTATCAATGTTAGTACTAATTTGAGACAACACTTATCTAGCCTTTTACCATCATTAGGACCCACTACTTACCCTAGAAAAGTTCAAGCTCTCAATTAGGCTCTTGCCAACCACACCCCTATTATGAACCTAGTGCCACCGCTGCCTATAGTTCCACATCTAGGACCTCCAATGAATCAAGTCCCGCCAATGCCTAGTTATCCTCAGCAAAGTGTTAATCAACCCTTTCACCCACCACAACAGACTGGTTTCCCTACATATTTGTAGAATTCTGAAGTATTCAATCAGTCTCTAGCCTCTAATGGAGCGTCAGGATATCCTCAAAACAATGTGAACTAGACTCCATATAGTAATCTTGACAAGGAGAGGTTGGATGAGCTGACTGAACAAGTCATGAAGTTGAACATGGAGGTCACCTATCTAAGAAATCAAAATAGTCAACTCCAGGTTGCCTAGAGGAGTATGTAGTCTAATTATAATAGAGAGAATAGGGAGCCCCAACAAGGGAAATTTTTTGATAGAGGGTAGGGATTTGAACGAGGACAACATTTTGATAGAGGACAAAATTTTGAGAGAGGGTAGACTTCTGGAAAATTTTTTGATAGAAGACAAAATGGTGGACCAGGATTTGATCAAAGACAACCCCCTAAGTAGAACCAAACATGGAATATGAGGCCAAATAATGGAGGTGTTCCTAATCCATTGGATCAACCTCCTAATCAAGAGAAGTCTTCCCGTGGTGTGTTTTTAGCAGAGGAAACTTTTTCTGGTTGGTGCAGACTTCATAAAATGAGTCAACATTCTGAGTTGGATTGTCTAGAATTTCATACTACTACTTCTATCTTCCAGTACGAGGTGGAGAATAATGCCCATACTCAGGAATTGGTCCCATCCACTCCCTATGACTCACCCATGCTAGTGTTGAATCATGATCCTTTCCAATGAAGTGAGGAGAATGGACTTGAAGAAGAGTCAATTAAGAAGGAAGAGGAGATAGATCAAGTGTGCAATGGAGATGAGATTACACAGTTATTCAATGAAGGCACTGTGAATGACAATGGCCCTTTGGATGAAGAAGAAATTGGTATTGAAGAAATGAAAATGTTCCAGCAGCCTGGAAAGAAGTATTACTTGAGAGAAAGGCCAACAAGTGGTCCACAGGCTGGGGGTCCGTTTACTACTTCCATCCCCCCAAACAACTTCACCATACCTCCTAATCCCAATGCTAGCAACAACCTGACATATCCTCATGTTCCCAAGAAATTTCTATCCAAATATGGGAAAGGATAGGTAGATTCATCAAAAGAAAGGATCATTGAAACTAGCAAGGATAGGGTGGTGGAACACCTTAGGGACTTTCCTATTGATATGAGCAAAGAACAAATGGAAACATATGTGGCAGAGGAGATTAAGAAACTAAAGGTAAATCTTTTTGCATTTGAATTATTTAGAGTTCCTACTATTAGAAATGTAGTTTTAGGAGCTTATGGTGAAAATCTAGTATCACAAGATAGGCCAGTTAGTGGGACAACTAGTAGAGTACCTAGTTCTCAAGTATCAAAGGATTATAGGAAAGATCAAACACCACCACCTAGGGACAAAGGGAAAGAAAAGGACAAAAAATAGGTTGCTCATGCTGATACCCATTTAACTTTATTCCAAGGAAGAACTGAAACTGCCCCATATCTTATCTTTGTTCATGTCTTTGCAAGAATGTGCACAACTGTCTATTGGATTCAGGTGTTTCCACCAATGTGGTTCCCTTTTCTATCTGTAGAGCCTTAGGCATTACCCTTGCTCTTTCTCAAAATAAGGTTACTCAACTAGACAAAACATAAGTTAATGTGGTAGGATAATTAAACATGATTCCCATGCAAATTGCTTCAGACCCTAGAATTCAACAAGTTATTAATATCCAGGTGGTAGACATACCTGATAGTTATGGTTTGATTCTAGGAAGAGACTTTACTAAGACCTTAAATGGATATGCATCAACTAATTAGTCCCATATGTGGCTTCCTTGGAAAGGAGTTCCAAATTAAATCAAGATAGAAAGAGAGCCTAGGATGAAGTATGCAATTATAGAATATCAAAATACTTTGAATGAAATATTGATATTAGAAGTAAGCATGGGTAATTATGTCCTAGGGGCCCTTGTTGAGGACTTAAATGTAGAAGAAATCTTTATGCTCCATACTACACCTGTTGATTTTACAACAAAATCTAGTAGTACTAGAGCCTTGGTGGAACCATTTGAAGATAGTGATGATCCTGAAGATAACCAACTCAAATTTCTAGAAAAATTTCAAGAAATCATCCAAAAGTGTATAGAGGATCAAATTCACTTCGGCAGAGACATGAATTTTGAAGAGTTGTTTCTTCCAAGTTGGTGTAGAGTTCACAATGTTTTTCACTTAGAACTAGAATGTTTCATGTGCCAAACAACAATAGAGCATATAAAAAAGTGCATCAACCCCACCCCTATAGTAAAAATTAATATACATAATACTCAAGATGATCCCAAAAGAAAGAGGGTGGTGTGTTCCAAAGAACCTTCCAGCAGTAACAATGCAAGAAATACAATTAAGAGTTCTAGAGTTTTTGGCTATTGGAAACTAACGTTTGATGGATCCAAATCAAAGCAAGGTGTTGGAGCAGGCTTTGAATTGATCAGTACTAAAGGTAAGACTTAGTTTTCCACTCACAGGCTTCAATTTCATTGTACCAATAATGTAGTTGAGTATGAGGCTTTCATTCATGGATTTCTCATGGCACTGAGAAAGAAGGTTAAGACTTTGCAATTATTTTGAGATTCTGAATTAGTGGTTAAGCAAGTTAGGAGGCAATACTCGTGTCATGATAGAAGGATGACCAATTATAGGCACAAAGTATGGGATCTCATCGAAGGATTTGATTCCTTCAACATATAGTTAATACCTCACTCCAAGAGCCAGACTATAGATTATCTAGCCCAGGTCGCTAGTACCTTCCAGCCATTGTCACTTTCTAGATTAAAGAAGTTCACTATGGAGCTAACTCTAGTACCTTCAATACCTAACAATGTGACCAAATTTTAGGTATTTGAAGATGAAAATCATATCTTAGAATTTATCGCAAGCTCGAATGTGTTTACCTCTTAGGTCATTGATGAAGTTGAACCTCAAGAAGTTGAGATGGACCTAGAAGGGGTCATCAATTTGAAGACCAATACTATTCCAAGGGGAATGGTGTAGCTCAAGGAGATTTTTGATCTTGATAGGGCAAAGGATCAGGAGCCAGATGCTAAGAAGGAATCTATCAGTAGTCAATGTGATACATACAACATGGGAACTTCAGACAATGTCAAGAATGTCTTCATTGGAAAAGTATGTACTCCAGAAGAGAGGAAAGGAATCATTGATGCTTTACATACATATCAGGATGTGATAGCCTAGAGATATGAAGATTTGAAGACATATGACACTTCAATTATTACACACATGATTCCTCTCAAGGTAGGAGAAAAACCCTTCAGGTAGGGGCAAAGCCCAATCAATGCCTTGTTGGAACCGATCATTCAAAAGGAGGCACAAAAGTTTCTCTCAGGACGTATTGTATTTTTAGTAAGACATTCAACCTGAGTTGCAAATTTGGTTCCAGTGAGAAAGAAAAATGGAGAGATCAGACTGTGTGTTGATTTTAGAAACCTCAACCATGCATTAGAAAAAGATAATTATCCAGTTCCTTCATTGGATGAAGTGCTTCAGATTGTCAATGGATCTCAAATGATGTCCTTCTTGGATGGGTACTTTGGATATAACTAGGTTATGGTGCAATATGAGGACATGGATAAAAATTCCTTTACTACAAAGTGGGGAACTTTTTCTTATAGGAGGATGACCTTTGGGTTGATTAACGTTGGAGCAACCTTCCAAAGAGCTATGAAAATTTCCTTTAAGCTCATCATTGGTAAGTGCATAATTATTTATATGGATGATTTGATAGTATTTTCCAAGCAGCGAGGAGATCATATAGCATACTTGTACAAAGTGTTTCAAAGGTACAGAGAGTTTGGAATTTCACTGACTCCAAAGAATTGTATCTTTGGAGTTACTAAAGGAAAACTATTGGGACATGTTATCTTAGAGAAAGGTATTGCTATTGACCCTAAATGAGTGGAAGCCATCCTTAAAATCTAGCCACCTGCTAGTAAGAAGGAAATGAAATCATTCTTTGGAAAAATCAACTTCGTAAGGAAGTTTATCACAGGATTTGCAGATATAGTCAAGTCATTGAATGCAATGTTGAAGCAGGAAGAAAAAGTTGAATGGAGTACAAAAGAAAAGGAGGAAGTTGCAAAAATTAAAAGAGCCATTATTGAAGCTTCGGTATTGGTGAGTCTTGATTATTCCAAGCCTTTTAATTTTTTTTCATTTGTCTCAGACCATTCCTTTGCTAGCATGTTAACCCAAAAGTATGATCAATGGAATGAGAACCCCATAGAATTTATGAGTGCACCTTTAAAAGATGTACAATTAAGGTACCCAAGTGTGGAAAAGAAGACCTATGCCTTAGTTAGATCTATAAATAAGTACAAACATTATATTCTAAGGAATAAAGTCTTTGCAATAGTTCCTAATCCTGTAGTCAAGTTGTTGTTGATGCAAAATGAACTGGTTGAACACAAAGATTAATGGGTAACAATGTTGTAGGAATATGATATTGAGATTCAATCCAAGAAGCTAGCGAGAGGAAAAGGGCTAACCAAGAGGATGGCAGAGATGGGTCCAAACCTCACAACTCAGCCCTATCACCTCTAGGATGTGTCCCAAGGAGATTGGTATGATGATATTATCTATTATCTATTGAACTAGAAAAGTCCTAAACATCTTAATTCAGTACAAAGGAGAGCTTTACGTTTGAAGAGTGACAGTTATAAGATAAAGGGAGTTGTCTTGTATAAGATAAACCATGAGGGTGTCTACTCAAGGTACCTAGGAAAAGTAGAAGCAGAAAGGGTGATGGTTGAATTCCATGATAGATATGGAACAGGTCGTGGTTTTGCCCCTTCTACTGCAAATCAGATCCTAAGGTCCGGTTACTATTGGCCTACATTGTTCAAAGATACACACAACCATGTGAGGACCTTCCATGTGTTTCAGACAACAACAAGCAGTGAGAAGTATGCAGCTCTTCCCCTTCAACCAGTCATAGAGGTAAAACTATTTGCAGAATGGGGGATGGAATTTATTGGTCCTATCAATCCACCTTCATCTGCAGGCCACAGGTATATTCTTAATGTCATTGATTATTTCACTAGGTGGACTGAAGCTCTTGCATGCAAACAATGTACTTCTAAAGTGGTAATCAATTTCATTGAATTAGGTATTATCAATCACTTTGGGTGTCCTTTGGCTTTAGTTTATGATAATGGTCGTACATTTGCACCATTGAAATTTTCTAACTGGGCCTTTGATCATGGAATCATCATAAAATTTTCATCTAATTATTTCCCACAAGGAAATGGTTTGGTTGAGTCTTCCAATAAGAACCTTATAAAAGACATCCATAAGCTATTAGAGAAGAATCCTAAGGATTGGCACACTCAACTCAGGTTTTCCCTTTGGGTAGATTGAACTAGACATAAGGCCTCCCTAGGAACTTCTCCCTATCATCTTGTGTATGGTCTAGAGCCAATATTCCCAATTCATTTGAGGATCCCCACTTTGTAGTTCATTAATGAGTACTATGATGAAGGGGACAAGTGTGAAGCCCGCTTGGTTGAACTGTTACACCTTGAAGATAGAAGAGATGAAGTTTTAAAACACTTTTCCAAACATCAAGGTGTAGTCAACAAATGGTTTGATAGAAGAGCCGAGGTAAAAGCCTTTAGAATCTCTGACTTGGTTCTCTACTAGGATAAAGCAAATGACTAAAAAGGAGAGCACAAAATTTTTGACAAACTTTGGCTCGGCCCTTACCAAATTTCAGAGATTCTAGGAGAAAATGCTTTTCTCCTAAAAAATCTCACTGGAGAGGATATCCCACTATCTATCAATGGCAAGTATTTGAAGCATTACTTCCAATCTGAAGCTATTCACAACTCTTTCCTTATAAATAGTTAGATTATGTTTCCTTTCTTTTGTTCTATTTTTTCTTTGGTTAGAATAGGTTTCCCTTTTCGCTTTGCTTTGTGTGTTTGTTTTCTACTTCTTCTTAGTTTAGGTTTTTTTTGGTTAGGGTAGGGTTGCTTTTTCTTTGATCTTGCTTTTAGTTTTCTACTCTCTCTGGGGATTTTTTCACCTGCATGGCAACCATTATGTTATTTGGGTTTGTTTTGAATATTTTTTTACAAACTTCAATCATCCTTTCAAAGTCAGTTGGTGAAATTCCTTTATTTAGTGTCATATGTATTAAATTTTTTGAGTAGATGATTCGTGTGATTAAGATAAATCTAGAATGCATTTGGGTCTCATATTTCTACACAGAACTTAAAAAATTACAAGGTTGCATATAGTCCTTATGAAGTCTGGTCAGGTGAAAAATCTTATATTTTTCTTTAGCACCACTATGGTTCTCAACCTTGAGTGTGAGCTTTATTGATTACAAGGTGAAAGGGAAAGTTTAAGATATTTTAAAAGAATATCAAAAGAAAAGAAAAATACAATCTTGAAAATCAAAAGAAATATTTGTTGGAAATATGTGCCTCAATCTAACAGGCCAAAACCTCTCGAAGAGAAAAGTCAGTATGACCTTCATTGTGTCTGGCCAACTAGCAGCTATGAAACCTTACAAAATGTTCAGATCACCGAGACCTTGTTGATGTCTTGTTGAATGGAGCCTATCACTATGACATGTTGATCGGTGTGAAAGTCTCCAACTCTTATCGAATGAGCTGATCTCTTACCGACTGTTGGTGTCTAAGGGTGTTCGGGGAAACTTGTGGCGAAAGATGTTTTCAGGGAGAGACTTGGACATTTGGTATGTCTCATACTAACAAGAGAATTCTCACCGACTGCTTTACTCTTGGATTCTTCAGGGTAACATGAAGGCTTCGCTATGAACTCTTGGTGACCAATGTTTGTCTCATCGATGCTCATTGGGGTAACATGGAAGCCTCAGTAAGAAGTCTTGCCGACGGTTGGTTCTCTCACCGATAGGTATGAACATCGGTGTAATCTCATGCCGATAGCGGTAAGTCTTGCCGACATTGTATGTTTGTTATCGGGTGTCTTTGGTGAAAGGTGTGAACATTCAGAGTAAAGTCTCAATGATAGCCTAAGTCTTGTCGATGAGTGTTCTTTTCCGTATGACTTGAAGGCTCGATGTGATCTCTTGGCGAATGACGATAGTATTTCCAATGGAAAATCTAACGTCTATGTGACTTTGTAAATTTGGTATGATTTCTCATCGAAAATGATGGTCTTGCCGAATAGCGATACAAGTGATGATCATGAGTATGAGGTCTTGGCGACAAGGCGAAGTCTGAGGGATAGCTTTCTGAACTCGGTGTAACCTCTTGTCGATAGTGATGACTCTTGGTGATATAGACAGTCAAGTCTTGTGGCATCAGGGAGACACAGTTAGTGTCTCACCAACATGTGAATACATTTTGAATGCCTTTGACCAATTAACTATCCTACATGGTTTTTCCTTGACCAATCAGGGAGCAGAATGGGAACCGCTAGTAGTTAGACTATTGCAGCCGTTACTAAGAGGAAGATTGACAAACCATGGGCGTCATGGATATACTCAGGAATTGCAAATGTTGTCTGGTTCAATGGATGATCGATGAACAGTTGGATGAATAGTTCGATGTATGGTAAGTGTGAATTCGATTATGAGAAAATTGTAACTTGAATGTTCAGTAGCAAGGTTGATCATTGTGAATGCTGCTGTAATTTGACATCAGAAAGATAAGTATGATCTCTGTATGTAATCTCTATTACTGTAATACAAAGTGACTTCTCTTGGTGTGGTGGGTTTTTCTCCTATAATGGTTTTCCCACATAAATTTGGTGTTCATCTATGTATGATTATTTCTCTATCTCTATTATTGCTTTCAAGTGTATCTTATTTGGACTGTAATTGAAAATTTAAAAGTATCTCTTCATTCTTCCCTGAGGTTTTGATGTTAGGAGAGTTGTTTCTGTACCTTAGCTTTCCTTACAAGTGGTATCAAAGCCAGACCAGTTATGTTATCCTTGTGGGTACGTTGGGTTTTTTGAGTCAATTTTTGTTCAGTGGGAGTCTTGTAGAAGTTTGGTAATTTGAGTTACAGATTAAGATGGTGAGCACGTCATGAAAGATTGAAATAGAGAAATTCAATGACAAAAATTTTGAGTTGTGGAAACTTAAAATTGAAGATCATTTGGTTGATCGTGATCTTTAGATTGTTGTGTCTAGAGTGAAACCTACAGGCATGAAGCAAGATGATTGAGACCTCATAGATAGAAAATAAAAGGGGCTGATAAGGATCTGTTTAGCAAACTCTGTTCTTTTGAATGTTCATGAAGAAAAGACTACATCTTCCTTGTGGAAAAGACTGGCATCTATTTATTAGGGAAAGTCCTTGGTGAATAAATTATTCTTGAGGAAGAAGCTATATGCTTTGAGAATGCAAGAGAAAGGATCTATTGCTAATCATTTGAACACTTTCAACATGTTGATTGCACAATTAACATCTTTTGGTGTGAAGATTGATGAAGACGATCTTTGTATGTTGTTATTGTGTTCCTTGCCAGATTCTTGGGATCATCTAGTGATGGCTATTGGGATTACAACATCCAGTTTCAAGATGGAAGATCTTGTTGCTTCTTTGTTATCAGAAGAGATGAGAAGGAAATCTTCTAAGATGGTGAAGGAGGCCCTTGCTGTTAGAGGAAAGTTGAAAGAGAAAGGCAAGAAGAAGGCCAAGACATCCAAATCCAAATCAGAGGGGAGATCAAAGTCTCCTAGTAAGAAGTCCAAGGTGAAGTGTTGGAATTGTGGGCAACCTAGTCATGTTTGAAAGGATTGCAAAGAGGAGAAGAAGAAGAAGAAGAAGAATTCTTCCAACTATGATTCTTCTCAGAGTGATGCAGACGCCTTCATTGCAACCTTGGCTACGCAGGCATCAGATGATGTTTGGCTGATTGATTCTGGAGCATCTTTCCACATGACATATCATAGAGATTGGTTCACGAAGTATGAAGAATATGATGGTGGGAAGGTGTATTTGGAAAGTGATTCATCTTTGGAAATTGTTGGTCATCGAAGAGTTAGAATTCAATTCCCTAATGAAAGAGTGAAGGGAATCAATGATGTAATGCACGTACTAGGTCTAACTCGAAATCTACTTTCTATTAGTAAGCTGAATAATATTGGAGTGCATGTCATGTTCTTTGGAAATGGCTGCAAGATGACTAGAGGCTCAATGGTGCTAGCAAGGGGTGCTTAGATTGGTGCCTTGTATAAGCTGGATGCACATGCTATTCAATGTAATAGTGTCTTTGTAAAGGCACAGAAAGCTACTCATGGAGGAAAAGAGGAAAAAGTTCTTGATGGTCTGAACTCTATCCAAGTTAAACTTCTAGTAGAAAAGACTATGATCTAGCATCATAGGCTAGGCCACATTGGTGAGAAAGGTTTAAAAACCTTGAAGAATAAAAACCTGGTTGAGGGGCATGAAGATTGTAACCTCGAATTTGAATTCTGTGAACATTGTATATATGGAAAACAACACCGCGTTTTTTTTATTGCAGTCCTCACAAATCTTTTGGTTTGCTTGATTATATTTGTCTTGATGTTTTTTGTCAAGTGAATGTTATTTCTTTGTCTAAGTCAAGCTACTATGTATCATTTATTGATGATTATTCATGAAGAGCATTGTCTATTTTTTGAAAAGTAAATCAGAAGTGTTCAGTCAGTTTAAGGAATTTAAAAACCTTGTAGAAAATGAGACTGGAAGAAAAATAAAATGTTTAAGGATAGATAATCATGGTGAATTTTTTCCTAATTATTTTGAGAGGTATTGTAAAGATCATGGAATTAAAAGACATAAAACTACACCTTATACTCTGCAACAAAATGGAGTTGAAGAAAGGTTCAACAAGATAGTGATGGAGAGAGCACAAAGTATGCTGAGTAGTGCAGGCTTGGAGGAGAAGTTTTGGGCTGAGAAAATTGCTACAACATGTTACTTGATAAACCATTCTCTTAATTCCACTCTTGTTTAAAAAACACCTTTGGAAGCATGGTCTGGTAAGAAGCCCTCTCTGAGACATATTCGTGTTTTTGGTTGTGAGGCATATGAATATGTGTCAAATGAGAAAAGATCTAAATTGGAGAACAAGGATGTCAAATGTATTTTTATTGGCTATAGTGTTGGCATAAAAGGATACAAGCTTTGGAATCTTGATACAGAGAAGGTTCTATACAATAGAAGTGTTATCTTTCGTGAGCTAAAGCCTTCTACCTTAGATCTGCAGTTAGAGATAAAATCAGAAAACAAAAAGGATGTAGTTGAAATTCCTCCTACACCAGATAAAGAGGAATTGAAAATTCAAAATGTCCCTAAAACTGAGGAGAGCTCAAGTAGTTCTGAGAGTTCTGATGAAGAAGAACAACCTTAGCCTCAGCAAGTGAGGAGGTCAACTCATGAAATAAAGCAACCTGATAGGTATGGGTTTTCTTTGATAGATTCTACTTGTGCCTATTCTTTAATTTCTAGCATTGATGAGCCTAGGACTGTGAAAGAGGCATTTAGAATGTTTGATTCATACTCTTGGTTGGAAGCCATGAATGGCATCATTAGAAAAGAATGATACTTGGAGTTTGGTGCCCTTGCCTGAAGGCAGAAAAACTATTGGCTGCAAATGGGTATTTAAAAAGAAAATAGGTCTGGATGGAAGTGTGGAAAAATACAAGGCAAGGTTGGTTGTGAAGGGTTATTCCCAGGTAGAGGGAATTGATTATGGTGAAATTTTTTCTCTTGTAGCTAAGCTGACATCTATCATATTTCTTTTGTCACTTGCAGCAGCGTATGACTTAGAAGTCAAATAGATGGATGTGAAGACAACATTTCTTCATGGTGATCTTGAAGAAGATATTTATATGTCCCAGCCTAATCACTTTGTGGAAAAAGGTAAAGAAAGATTGGTTTGCAAGTTGAATAAATCTTTGTATGGGTTAAAGCAATCTCCTAGAATGTGGTACCAAAAGTTTGACACGTTCATTTTGTCATTGGGATTTGTAAGATAAAAATTTGATCATTGTGTCTATTACAAAGTTGAAAGTGATCAAGTTCTTATTACTGCTCTTTATGTTGATGATATGTTGTTCATAGGCAATAGTAAGTTAATGATTTCTGATCTTAAGTCTCAGTTGTCTACAAAGTTCGAAATGAAAGATCTTGGTGAGGTATATTTTGGGAATGGAAATAACCAGGGACAGGAAGAATAGAAAAATTTGGCTCAGTCAGAGTAAGTGTATCAAGACTGTTCTAGAGATTTTGTATGAATGATTGCAAGCAGCTAGTTGTTCCAGTTTTACAAGGAACGAAGCTATCTATTGAAGAATATCTGAAATCTCCCTGAGATGGAGGACATGACTAGTGTACCTTATGCTAGTGTGGTCGATAGTCTTATGTATGTACTGGTCTGTACAAGGCCAGACATTGCCCCAGTGGAGTAATTAGTCAGTTTATGGCTAATCTTGGAAGGACACATTGGGATGCTATGAAAAGAGTATTCAAATATTTGAAGGGCACTTCAGAATATGCTTTGTGTTACCATGGTAACTCGGTTGAATGACAGAGGCCTCTCAGCATTCGAGGCTATGTGGATTCTAATTGGGCAGGGTACATTGACAGCAAAAGATCCACCAATGGATATATTTTCATGATGAATGGTGATGCGATGAGTTGGATGAGTAAGTGGAAGGATGTAGTCACTTTGTCCACTATAGAGGAAGAATACATGGCAGCAACACACACCTGTAAAGAAGCAATCTAGTTAAAATGTTTGTGCTCTAATATTGGTTTTGATGTAGGGAAAATAATAATTTATTGTGACAGTCAGAGTGCTATCTTTTTGGCAAAGAATCCTACTTTCCATGCCAGGACGAAACATATAGATGTACAATACCATTTTGTACGAGATATGGTGGAGGATGGAAAGGCATAATTAGAAAAAGTGGATACTCTGGAGAATGTTGCAGATGCATTGACAAAGCCAGTGAGCACAGACAAGTTCAGGTAGTGTACCAATTTGATGGGCCTCAGTGCCCATGAATTTCAGTAGTTTTGTTGTGATCTAGAGGTGCCTGTGTGATCTTCATCAAGTGGGAGATTGTTGGAAATATGTGCCTCAATCTAATAGGCTAAAACCTCTGGAAGATAAAATTTGATATCACCTTCATTGTGTCTGGCCGACTAGCAACTATGAAACCTTATGAAATGTTCAGGTCACCGAGACCTTGTTGATGTCTTGCTAAATGGAGCCTATCGCTATGACATGTTGATCAGTGTGAAAGTCTCCAACTCTTTCTGACTGAGTTGATCTCTGATGCAGAGGGTCTGGGATGTTGAAAGAAACACAAAGTTCTCAAGGTTTGCAAGACACAATTTCAACCACTCTTCCAGGCACTCTGATGGAGACAAAGCCTAAATGGCTCACTCATGAATCAAATCCTTCCCCAATGGATCCAAACCCTAGGAATGATATTAAGGGGCACAATTACACTTGTCTTGAAGGTTTTTGAAATCCCAAACCTCTCTCTTGAACAAAATCCACTTTTCCACCTTAAGTAGCCTTCTAGCCCTACTAGGCCTCTAGCGAAGGACTTTTAACTTTTCTCTCAAACTTTCCAAAGGAACATCCAATCTAGTGACTAATTAAGTTTTGGTTCATGATAGTAAACAACATATCAACTCCCTGATGGCACTTGTTTCAGAACACCCCAACCAAAATCTGTTGTTTTCTCAAAAACTAGGCCTAATTAGCCCTCTTTTCCAAAGAAACCCCTCTCTAAACTCAACCCATGACCATGAAACTTTCATCAGTCTCTTAAAATTACTCAAACCCAAGGATTCCAAGTTTTTAGACTTCTATGACACCTCTAACATGCTCAAACACAAAACCCTCCTTAACTTGCCTCAAAACTAGGGCTTCTTGAAAACTAACCTTCTAGTCACTTCCAGAACTTTCTCATTGACTCTACACCTTTAGGACAACATATTTAGTCTATCACAACTCAAAAACACACCCCTCATTAAGGAAGATCTTCTGCTGCTATACCCTAGCCTCCAACTTCAAGCACTTTCCACAGTCAAATCTTGGTGTACACCATAGTATTCATCTTTCCTACACTTTTAGATTGTTAGATTGGTATGATACAGTTAATCATGATCCATTTCACTGGTGTTAGTCACATTTCCCATGAAATGGATCATTCATCCATGAAAAACCCTCAAAACTAGTGTAAATTATGTGTTTCCTTGAGGACAGTCAATGTATTATATAAGAAATTGATTTCTATTGCCTTTCAGAGCATAAAAAGGTTTAAAATCATGTAAATACAAGTCCGTAAGCCATCAAAATGAATCAAACTTCAATAGGAATCAATAGACCATCAAAAAGAACACAAAAGAATGCAAAAACTGTAGTTTTACTACTTTTTCCTAAGAACAGTCTGTACAACAATTGCTCTCAATGATCAACCTCCATAAAAATGACTTTTGGAGATTTGTATCACCCTTCCCCAACTTCTCAAACTATTTGGGGTTGATTAGGTTACATAAACGTGATTAAAACTCCTAAACACTAGTTACCCGCCCAAATTGGATTTTCAAAAATTTGAATTTCCAAACTTACATTTTATTATTTCCTACTAACTAGAAACATTAAAAACCATTGCATTATTATTGTTCAACCTTATTTGACACCATTAAAGCATTATAAACCTACCTAATCTCCTAGAACATGATTGTTCCCTTCTATTGCAATTTGGTCCTAGGGTCCTTATCAGGACCCTTAGGACAGTTGACTTTCTTATTACATTTATCCATACCAAATGCCATTATAGGCTTTAAAAGGTCATAGTTGATGTTTTTATTTGATGGAAAGGTCCTCATGACCCTTGCACACTTCTGACCTTTGAAGAGATCCTTGAAGGCCTTGGGTGCTCCTGCACCATTCTCCCCAAGAAAGAAAGATTTCTTGCCCCAAGAAGTATCCCATGTGTTGCCACCAAAAGACCCCTTGATCACATATGTTTTCATCTTCCAATGAGAGGGTATGTAATCTCCCAAAGTCACTTTCTTCCTCTTCTTCCAATCTGCACTCTTGACAGAATCAAAACATGGATTAGTGTGTCCTCTTGGCTGTTTAAGATTAGTCTATCCCTGTACCCTATTTCTGCCTTCATTCCCCTGTCTCCTTGGTGAAAGAACTCCACCATTATCACCCTCAACTATAGGGCATTCAATGCCTCCAACTCTGATACTATCCAAATCCCACAAAGTCTGATTGGAAGAACTGTCCACCTCATAACCCTGCTGCAACTTGTCTTTTTTCAACCTACCAATGTCTTCCCCTGTTTCACCCTACTTATTCACCTGCAAACTCTTCTCAAAAAAGATAATAAAACTTTCATTTGACTAATCCAAAGGAAAAGGCACTAACTTGTATCTAACTACATCATTATGCACCAAATATGTGTTGTGAAAACCATCATGCAATGTCTGCCTAGTATACTGCCATGGTCTCCCCAAGATGATATGACCACTCATTGGAATGACATCACAAAGCACCCTGTCATGATATGATCCAATTGAGAAATCCATAAAAGCTCTCTTAGCAATCTCTACATGCTGTCCTTGAGTTACCCAAGTGGCCTTGTAGGGAATAGGATGATCAAATGTTTCAATCCCCAGCTTGGTTATTATATCAAGTGAAACTAAATTGCTATGTGACCCTGAATCTATGAGAAATTTGTAGATCTTACCATGACTGAGGAAATTAGTCTTAAATATAGTTACCTTTGGCTCTTGATGAAGTCTTTCTCCTTGCTTGACCATAAGAAACTCACCATCAGTCACAAGGTCTGCCATGAATGGTTTTGATTCTTCCTTTTTGTCCTCTTCTTCTTGTACCAAGTTAGCTCTCCTATCTCTGCCCTTATCAGCTTGTTCCCATTTAGGACACTTGAAGGAAGAATGCCCTGGTTCATTGCAATTGAAGCACCTACCCTGTGAATGGTCCTCTACCTTGTCCAAATCTTCCTCGTCCTCTAGGAGTGTATCCACCTATTTGATCAGAAAATACCTCTTTACCTTTATCATTGCTGCTCTTTTCATTGTTGCCTTGCCCTTGTTCTCTATTACCTTTGCCCCTGTTTGAACTACATCCTCTTCCACCATTGCTTGATCTTTCTTGCTTCCTCTTCACCTTTTCCTTTGCTCTAATGGCCAATTGAAAACATTTTCCTAATGTCCTTGGCAATTGCAAACCAATCTCATCTTGTAGATTATACCTCGAGCCATTGATATACCTGGCTATTTTCTCATCTTCTTCCTCATAACCTCCTCTAATACCAAGCTTGTGAAATTGCTCAGTATAGGACATAACATCCAAGTCCTTTTGCTTTAAATTATACCTCATCCTCTTCCCATGAATTGTGTAATCAGATGGTAGGAATTGTTCCTTGACCAAACTCTTCATCCTAGCCCATGTAGAGACTTTTGCCAATCCTCTAGCCATCCTATCATTCTGAAAACTAGTCCACCATGTCAATGTTGTGCCTCTCAACTTGGTTTTTGCAAACTTAACCTTCCTCTCTTCGTCCATCTCTTCAAACTCAAAATAGTTGGGTCTACAAGATGTTATATGGTAGTTCCAAATCCAAGACCTGGCAGGTTGTGTCCACAATGACCGGTCCCACTCTGATTGGGAGAGAGATAACACCTCATGAAGAGCGTTCCTTGTCATCGTATTCTTTGATCACTATACTCTTCGTTGGGTCTACGCACGCATCAGAGAACCCTAGAGCCTTAACCAGTTTGAGGGAGCATATATTCAATCCTGCTCCGCCATCTACTAAAACCCGTCTAACTTTGTGCTTGTGGACAAAAGTTTCTATGTGCAGTGCATCATTGTGGTTGATTTTAGGTGATGCATAATATTGATCCGAGAAGGTGACGTGGTGAGGGGTATTGAGATATCCCACCATGTTTTCAAATTGATTGACATCAATGTCCTTCAGGACCGACGACTCAAGCAAGGTTTTATCCAGGATTTATTTGTGTGCAGGGGATATGCGAAGCAACTTAAGTATAGAGATTTGTGCGGGAGTCTTTCCTAGCTGGTCAATGAGGTTGAACTGACTTCTAGGTTTCCATTGCTTTGTGGTTGGGATAGGTTCTGGCTTTTTAGTGGATGGGCCAGGTATGGTTATTTTGGATTGTCTAGCAGGAGGCGGACCAGCTATAGTAACCTTGCCACTTCGAGTAGTAGCGTTACATTGGGGGCCCTTCTAACTGTAATGGTATTGATGTATTCATTGTCAGTTCAGACATTATTTATAATAGGTCCACTAGAATAGTCATATTTGACTCGAGCAAAGTTAGCTTGATTATTGTGTGTCTGTGGACCTGACGTGGAAGCCTTATGAGAACCATGATCCTACAGTGGATTCTTATGGATAGTATGATCTGAATTTGAGGCAAATTGAGATCCACCCACTTCAATGATGTGACTTTCAATAAGATCTTGTATTAGGTTTTTCAATTGTCAACAATTGGAAGTTGTATGTCCTTTTCCTCGATGATATTCAAAAAATGCATTATCATTCCACCATACTGGTTTGAATTGTCCTGGGTCATATGGTTTTGGTTCTTGGAGTATAATGACCCCATTCTGGATACATTTCTTAAGGACTTCTTCAATGGGTTCACCCAAAGGAGTGTATGTGCGACCTTTGGGAAATTGTCTCATTTGACGGTATTGTCCCTGGTTATTATGACTATTCTAATTGTTGAAAGGGACATTAGGAGGGGGTGTCGATGTCGTTGTTGGTTGGTGTTGTTGTTGAACCCCTTTTAGGGCTAGTACAGGACCCATAACGTTTGCAGTCTTGGTATCAACAACACCGTCATTTGTGATGTGTTTATTTTTTATCTAGTATTTGTTCTTGTTGGTGGTTGGATTGACATTTGCGATTTTGGAACCATATTGTAATTCTCCCTTTGCAATAAGGGCTTTCTCAATCTAGACCCCTTTTTTGACTAAATCTATGAAGTTTGTGCAACATTGTATTTGCAATGCATATTTTAGGGGCCCTAGTAGTGTTTGCACAAACATGTCGACCTTTTATAGTTCAGGTATATCAATATGACATCGACTAGCTAGACTTCTCCACTTCTGAAAGAATGGCATAAATGTCTCTCTAGCATCCTCTTGCATGAGATTGCATAGGCTAGTGATGGAGGTGTCCATGTCAATGTTGTACGCATAGTTCTTGATGAATTTTTGTTTAAGATCATCCCATGTCTGGATATCCTTTTGTGTGGAAAACCATTCAAGGGCTTGACCCGCCAGACTTTTAGAAAAAAGTCTCATCAAATATGTTTGTTCATAGGCGATGTCCATACAATTGGTTACAAATTCACGAACATGTTCAATGGGGTTTGTCTTGCCTCTGTATTTTGTGAAATTTGGTGACACATATCCCGGAGGAAATGGAGGCATGTATATGCTCGTGTCGAATGGGTATACATTTAGGTCATATGATATTTCTGATTTCTGGCCTGAAATGTATAGGTTTTGAATAGTTTTCTCTAAACCCATCATTCTTGTTTGGAGGGCATCCACAATAGGGTCATTTATGTTTTCGTACGTTGGATTTCCTGGTACACCATAAGTCCCTATTTGTTGTGTGTGAATATTGGTGTATTGTGGTGGTATGGATTGTTGTGATAGGTATGATGTGTGCAGATTGACATGTTGAAATTGAAAGTTATGATTGGGTGCGTGTTGGTGAGTATGAACATTAGATGTGTAGGTTGGGATGTGTCCCCCAGCCATGTGTGTCATTATCTGAGGGATGTGATGACCATGAATGTTATGATGTGTTAATGATGCCATGGGTTGTGTTACTTGGCCGCCTTGTGTAAATTGTTGAGTTTGCCTAAGAGGAATGTTTGTGTTTGTACCTTGGGAGGAAATGACATTTGACTGTGTTGTCATGTTAACATTTTGTTGTTGTCCTTGGATAAAGATACGTCTTGTGCCTCCTCCTGAAGGATTTTGTGAAATACCACCAAGTGGATATGTCAAAGTTGTGCTCATGGTAGTAGATGTGGCTGTCAAGAGGGGATTGTTGTGACTTGATGATGCCCCCATGGTGTTTAGTGTCATGGCATTTGATGTCATGGTATTTATGATGTTGGGGGTGTTTGGGTTGTTGGGTGTAGCATGCACTGTCGTTGTGGTGTCAAAGGAAGTATTGCTCGTAGTGTTTGGAGGTTGACTACTATGTGACATGTTATGTGCGCTGTTATTATTAAAGTCAGGAGGTGTCACATTTATCGTGTTAATGTCAAATCCTTGAGGTAATTTGGCTCCTTCACTCAAGAGTATAGCCAAGAATCTGTCTTTGTCATGATGAACCATTGTTTCAATGAAGTGAGAGGCCTCTGGGTCTTGTGCTATTGCCTCTATGTTTTCCTCAAGTATTTGACCGTATTTATCCCTTTGCAAGAAAAGTTTGAATGTACTGTTTGATGAGGATTGCGTTGTCACTGGAGGTGGATCGTTTAGATTGGAAAATGGATCATAAAAGGTCCAGTTTGGATTATCGACAGTAGACATGGGGTCTTGGTGAGAGTTTGCCATTTGTCGTTGTTTTTGAAGTATGGTTTCCACCATAAATGAGATTGCTCAAATGGGAATGACAACTAATAATGATGATATTATGCAAGATCTAGATTCAAAATGATGACTAGGATGACTAATGTTTTGGATTTTTGCAATTATGATATGCAATGTGAGATAAGGGTATCTAAGCACTTCTAAGCTCAAACTTTGTTTTTGATTTTGGTTACTAGAGGACTTTGTTGAAAATGACAAGGTGACAAGGTCAAAATGACTAGTGAATTTTCCTAACTAGACTTTTGAGTTGGAAAATCTACAAAAGAGGACAATGACTAAAAAGGGGTTTGATAACTTAGTCCAAAAGAGCCTAGTTTTGAAAACAATGATGTTGCAAATTGTGTTGAGGTTTACCCAATCCTAAAGATGCAAAAATATGAACCTAGGAACAACCTAATGTCAAATATATGCAACTAAAATGATGAAGGATCCAACCTATGGTAATGAATGCAAACTAGTGGTCAAAACTTTGAGCAATTTCAAGTTTGGTTTCTGACAGAATCTTCTAGGAAACAGTGTTTGACAGATTATTGACAAGATGAAGACTTCGGATTTGACTTTGGATGAAGTTTTAAATAGTAATAGGAAAATGTGTCCTTTGAGATGTCAATTGCATCTGGGTTTTGCGAATGCGGCTCAAGTTTTGGAGATGCAACTCAGAAACAGAAAAGTGCGACTCTGTTTATCAGATGCAACTCAGAAACAGACAAGTGCGACTCAGTTTATAAGATGCAACTCGGAAACAGACAAGTGCTACTCAGTTTATCAGATGTGACTCAATGATAGTTAGTTGTGTTTCAGTTTTGCACATGCGGTGCTAAAGTGTTTAGATGTGTCACGATGCCTACAAATGCGGCGATTTGAATATCAACTGCGGTTTAACAGATCAATTGCAGTTTATAAAATCAATTGCGGTTTGACAGATGCGACATAGTTTTGTTTCAAGTTGATTTTCTTGTCATTTTGATTGCAAGTTTGATATGTTTGGTGTTGAATGTTTTGTTTGGAGCTGTGATGAAACTAGAAACAACTTGACAAACATAGTGTTTTGAAATGTAACCAAACACACATCAAATAAGCACAATCCTAAGTTAGGCCATGACAGTATTCGCTAGATTCCACGCAGGTTTCCCCAACTGCATATCTATAGCATTTGAATTCAGAAGCTTGGCTGCACGGGCTCCCCCTTACAGTGCACTCTCTTCTCAGGCCAACCAAGCTTCCAACCCCATGAAACTCCCATGGCGAGTTGATCACATCTACTAAAAACTGCAAAAGTGTGGATGCCTTCACACTGACTGGTGCTATGCTAGCAAATAGAAGGATTTTGGCTTTCTATACAAGAGTTTTTAGTTAGGGGCCCCCGTTCGAGTGGCCATACATGGGGCAAGAGATTAATCACCATTAAGGTGGCAATCTAGCCTAAAGAGGTTAAGCTCAACAGGGTTTAAGGGAGTACAACTTCGTCTATATGACACATCTGCACAAGCAACCTTAGGTTTTCCCTTAAGGTTTACATTTATATACCGGTCGGGGGTAGCTTGGCTTTAGCTCCATTTCCGGTTTGAGTCATGTTGGGGTGATGAAATCCCTAGGCAGGCCCAATCTCTAAAGTTGGTAATCATTTCTCTTACACCCAAGATTGCCCGAAAGCACGAGGGGAGAGGATACTCTGATATACGAAGTCAGGGTAATAACAAATAAGAATGGGTCTGGTTTTCTGATCACAATGTTTTCACCAAGTGAGAGCATACTCACCTACCATCTTGCAAACACAATCAAGCAAAGAAGACATGAATGTTCTTTTTATGTGCACCAAAGTTAAATGTTTGCTAATCTATGAAAAACAAGCACAATGTTTTATTCCATCTTCGACATTCAAATCTACAGACAAAAGATTAGTAGTTTCTTTATTAAATAATCTTTGACACATGAATAGTAACCGCCACACACTACAAATGGAAATTAGTAACACAAAATCCTAAGCTAGCTAACATGCAGAAATGAAAAACCAGGAAATCAGAGGACCAGAAAAACCAGAAAGAAACTATAGCAACCAAAAAACCCTAAGATCCAAAAATCAAAATGCCAAAAATGAAAGAAAATATTTACCAGTCAAATGCGGCATGACAAAGCAGATGCGTCGTTCAGAACTTTGAATGCGGCACGACAGAGTAGATGCATCATTCAATATATCGATTGCGGCTTATCAGAGTGGTTACGGCTTTTCTATTGGTGAATGCGTCGTGACGCATCAAATGTGTCATGATTTTTTTAAAAAGGGTGGTTGTGTCGCTCCATACCTGTACCTTCAAAACAACAGAAAACACGAAAACGCACGAAAATAACCAGGAAAACGGAGTCGGGTTCACCAATGTAACTATGGAAAATTAGACGAGGTTAGCTTATTAAATCAATAAACATCAAAAATCCAAAGAAACTATCAAGAGGAATGGAAAATCAAAATAAAGAACAATTATACCTTCCTTTCCTTCCATGCTTCACCTTCATAGCACCTTCTAGTTTGCAGAAAATTAGATGAGGCCCTCAGATTTCAAATGAGCAACCTCAAGTAATGTCTAAGCCCTATGCAAATGTTGAAGGATTTCTATAAAAATAATGACTTCACAATAGACTGAAAATGACAATGACTTCAAATGACAATAATAATAGCCTAAGTTGACAGAATGAGCATGAGATCCAAAATAAGAACAAAATTGCCATTTTATAGAAACTATAATTTTGAATGTGCGGCTAGGATGAGAAGATGACAAAAACCTTAGAATCAATGGTCAAGATTTCGTAGGATAATCCCTAATTAGGGTTAAGGGGAAATCCTTAAATGAGAGGCCAAGATGTAATTTGAGAAAATCACATCAACAATGGAGAATAAATAAGATAATTAATTAGAAGAAATAAAAGATATTCAAAAATCAAGAAGATAAGGACTGCTTGATTGAACTAAAGATCATATTTGGAAAAATCAAGAATTAAATAAAAATTACTTGATTTTTGGAAGAATAATATATTTTTGAATTTAAATAATTCAAAATGATGATTTTATGAGATAATAAATAATCTTTTTCAGATTATTTACCAAAATTGACTGACAGTTAAGATTGTGATGACATTTTAAATAATTGATTTATTTAAAATGAGAGGAATATTAAATTGGCAATTAAATAATTAAAGATAATTATTTAATTTAGCAAATAAGATTAATTAATTAAATAAATTAATCAATTCATTTAATTATGACAGTTGGTGACATATTAAATAAATAAATGTAATTCATTTATTTAATAATCAGGAAGAAATATATGACAAAGGGTAATTAAATAAATTAAGAAATTTATTTAATTAAGGGAAGACCTAGACAATTAATGACGTATTTAATAAATAAATAGAATTTATTTATTTAATAATCATGAAGAATAAAAGGACATGAATTTATTAAACAATTATTTAAATTATTTAACTAATAGTCGAATGTGGACCAAGGACATAATTAAATGCCATAATTATGCTAGGACGAAAGTGGTAAAAATGAAGCTTGCAAGCCTAGGTCATTTTTAGGTGTCTACATTTCTTATTGATGATTATTTTAGGATGATATGGGTTGCTTTCTTAAGACAAAAATGTGAAGCATTGGAGAAATTCAAAAGTTTCAAGGCACTAGCATAAAATGAGAAAGGTCTGAAAATAAAATGCTTAAGGTCAGACAAAGATGGTGAGTTCACCTCTACGGAGTTTAATTATTTTTGTGAAGAGCATGGAATAAGAAGACAATTATCTACTCCCTGAACCCCTCAATAAAATGGAGTTGCAGAGAAAAAGAATATAACAATTCTGGATGTTGCTAAGACAATGATGATAGAAGGAAATGTGCCTCACATATATTGGAGTGAACCTATAAGCATTGTTGTGTACACTTTAAACTGGGTAAATATCAATGGTAATTTTGGTAAGACTCCTTTTGAACTATGGTTTGGTTACAAGCCTACTGTTAAATATTTCAAGATCTTTGGAAGCAAGTGTTCTATAAGAGAGATGAGGACATAGGAAATTTTGATGCAAGAAGCGATGAAGGAATCTTTCTAGGTTACTCTACTAAAAGCAAGGCCTACCAGTGCTATAACAAAATATTAAGAAAAATGGTTGAGTGCAAATGTTAGAGTTTATGAGGACTATGCTAGATCATCTAGATACTATGGATATGATTCATATGACCAGGAAGACAACAAAAACAAAGGAAAAAATACTCAAACATAGAATCAACTTCAAATTGTTCCATATGTTCCAATAAAACAACTTCCATTTGTTCTGGTAAATCAAGATAGTCAGGAAGGAGAGACAAGTGTAAGTGTAGAAGAAGAAACAAAAGAACCAGAAGTTTGAGAGAATCCTAAAACTTCGAGTTATGTAAAGCTAAATCATTCTAAAAATAAAATTATCGAAGACAATAATAAAGGTGTGCAAACTAGAAGAAATATTGTAGAAGAGTATTGCCTGATTTCCAAGATTGAGCCTAGAGATGTCAATGAAGCTTGCAATGATGAACACTAGATGGAAGCTATGAAGGAATAAATGATGCAGATTGAAAAAAATGATACATGGATACTTTTTCTCAAACCTAAAGATAAAAGTGTGATTGGTACTAAATGGGTCTTTCTGAATAAGCTGAATGAACAAGGTGAAGTGGTTTGGAATAAAGAAAGACTTGTACATTAAGGGTATTCACAAATGCAAGGTATTGATTTTTAAGAAACTTTTGCCCCTATTGCTAGAATTGAAGCTGTTAGATTATTTCTTGCTTATGTTGCATATAAGAACTATAAAGTCTATCAAATGGATCTAAAGTCAACTTTTTTGAATGGTGAGTTAGAAAAAGAAGTATATATTGAACAACCATATTGATTTTAATTGAATGACAAGGAAAACATGGTTTTACAATTGAAGAAAGCTCTATAGGGACTCAAGCAAGCTCCCAGAGCCTGGTATGTTGTACTAGATAAATATTTACTAAAGCTTGGATTAAATAAAAGTACTGCTAACAAAAACTTGTATTTCGAGTTGGATCATGACAAAGAGTTGATTATTGAGGTTTTTGTTGATGACATTATGTTTGGAGGAGATGACAATCTATGCATGAAATTTGTTGATAAAATGAAGAGTGAATTTGAAATGAGTAAGATTGGAGAGATGAAACTTTCTTTTTGGGATTACAAGTTACTCAGTTAGACAATGAAATTTTCATATCTCAGTATAAATATGTGAGACATCTACTGAAGAAGTTTAGAATGGAAGACTTAAAGCCAGTTGGTACTCCAAAGGTAATCGAGTGCAAGTTAACATAGAATGATGATTCTCCTAAGGAAAATCAAACAAGATATAGGTCAATGATTGGTGGATTTCTCTATTTAACTCAGACCAGACCAAACATTATGAATGTTGTATGTATGGTTGCTAGATTTTAGGCTGATCCAAAAGAGTCTTATGTGACTGCTGGTAAGAGAATCTTTAGATATCTAAAAGGAACAGTTGATTTTGGGATTTAGTATCCTAAGGACGATGACCTTACTTTGAGTGCATATATTGATGCAGATTGGATAGGAGATGTAGATGACATGAAGAGTACTAGTGGTGGTGATTTCTTCCTAGGGAAGAAGCTGGTATCTTGGTTGAGTAAAAAGCATAATTCAATTTCTTTATCTACTATTGAGGAAGAGTATATTGCTGCTGCTAACAATTGTACTCAAGTGATGTGGATGAAATAGATGTTGAAAGATATCAAAGTAGTATATGATGAACCTATTTCCATATACTATGACAACTCAACTGCAATCAACATATCAAAGAATCTAGTGCTACACTCTAAGACCAAGCATATATCAATCAAGTTTAACTTCTTGAGGGAAAAAGTGAATGAGAAAGAAGTCAGACTGGAGTATGTGTGAAAGAAGTCAAACTAGAGTATGTGCCTACCAAAGAATAGGTTGCAGAGATTTTTACCAAGCCATTGCTGAAGGATACTTTTATGTATCTTAGAGGGATGCTAGGGTAGATTATCCCTCCTGATATGAACTAGAGATGCATTTTATTGCATCAATATGTGTGCTTCATAGATATTTCCTAATCCGGATTGATGTTTATGTGGCTGCTACTCAGGAGGAGTAGTCAAATGTGTTGATATTTTGTTTAGAGCTTGCATGTGGGAAGGTAATGCTTATCTTTTCCATTGATGTCAAAGTGGTAGAAGAGAAATGTGAAAAATATCTTTGGGGAGAAGAGCAGTTGTGGAGAAGAGTTGTAGGTTCCCAGTGGAACAGTGAAGGTCATGAAGGTATTTTGTTCTATACATTGAAGATCATTTATTGTGGACTAAAGGGTTTATTTTTGAGAGTATCTCATTCATCTACCAAAAGTTTCAGAAGTCCTAGTGAAGATTTGATCGTGCTATGAACAATTGTGTTCTGACAGTATTTTTGTGGTTTCTCTCAGTATTCTTGATTGAAGTTTATGTGATTTTGGTAATTTATGTTGTTGTGGATAATTCTTTATTAGTTCTTGTTGATTTTGGATGCTTCTAGATCATTCTCTATCCTTGTTGTACATCCACGTTGATTAGTGTGCTCATGGTCAAAGATTTTTCTCATGTGTGTTTGGGTTTTCATGTTGTTGGCTGACATGGTGGTTGTAACGTGTTGCGAATCCTTGAAGATTAAAATTTGAATGTTTTTCGCTCTCGAGGATATTTTTTTGTGTCGCATCATAATATTAGATGATGGTGTATGATTGACATTGCAAATTTATTTGTAAATTTGAGGCCGACATTGAAAATATATTTTATATTTTTGCCGATGAAGTTGTTGATGTAAATCAATGTTGTAGATATATAAGAGTGGTTGTTTGTGCAAATTTGGTGTGTGTGAAGTGAGGAAGAGCTAGAGAAAGCGCAAGTGCGTGAATATTGATTTATTCATTTGATTGCAAAGAAGAGTGTGAAGAAGTTTGAGCGAAGTGTGAAGAAGGTTTTTTGTGCTTAACTAGAACTCTAATCAAACTTGTGTAGAAGCTATTTTCTCAATTCATAACCTATGTATCTAATTCGTATTACATTGTATTCCTTGGGGAGTAATCCCTCTTGTATTGGAGCAGTGAGCTCTAGGTAGTGTGCCTGAATTGATGTGCATTCCCATTATTTTTTGATATACTTCTAATAGGGTATAATATTGTGGACTAACATTCACCGTGGTTTTTCCCTTAACAAGGTTTCCATGTAAAAATATTGGTGTTATTTGTGCTTCTGATGTGTTGATTGTTTATGGTTTATTGTTCATTCATCATATTTGAGATTAAGTTAAGTAAAGTTTGAAAAATTTAAATATTCAGTGACAACTAATTCACCCCCTCCCTCTTAGTTTTCTATCCTTGTTTTTCCAACAAATCACACCCCATGTCACCACAAAGCAAAATAAGCATCACATGAAGTAAGAAGACTACACCATGAAACATGAAATGAAAAATAATAATGTCAATGTATGCCCCATATTTAAAGTCCTGAATTTCTTTAAACCATGGTATGAGAAATTAATTTAAAGTAGAAAATGATAAATTCTAACTAATGGAACCCATGATTTTTATTCTAGTTCCAGTTATCATCTTGCAAAATTTTTGCTTGTTTTATAATGGGGGCTTAGGGTTTTGTCTTATTTAGGACCCTTCTTAAATAATACTTAAGCTCACATCTATGTGAAGGTTCTAATTTTTTCTTGACATCCTACTGCCTATTTCTAGTCCTATTAAAACATCTTATGTCATCTGATTTCAAGGAGTAAGTAGTCCTTTCAGCGTAGGTTTGTTGTTCTTATATTTTATAAGGTTGATCGATTGACCTTATTTGGCCTTTAAATCCTTTAAAATAATATGTTCTAAGTCTTTTGAGGCCTTTTACATGGTGTCCTAGGTAGTCCCTTTCTTAAAATAACTTGCATGAACGTGCTAAATTGTTTTCACTTAGGTCACATCCATCACTTCCCTTTATCAGTCATCACAGGAAGTTTTTGAAATGTAAATGTAAATGGGCATTGAGCGATGAGAAGATTTTCCTTGGTTTCATGAATCGTGGATAGATTTGAGAACTTTTTATTTGTATTAGCAATGAGTGATGTTCTTTTTTCTATAGAAGGTTTTTCCTATAGCTAATTGTTCTTGAGATTGTGTATTGAATTAGCGACAAGCGATGAGCTCTTAGGTTTTTTTTTCATTTCTCATCGTGGATGGGTGTGCGGTCATCTTTTTCTAATGGGAAATGAGTGATGAGTAGTATTATATTTTGCTTCATGTATTGTGGATGGCTTTTGAATGTTTTGTTTTGTATGAGTGATACGCGATGCAAGTGGTCTATGTGTGTTTGTTGGCTTCCATTTCATCTCTAATTGCTTGATGGTTTTTTATGGGAATTAGCGATGTGCATTGACCCTTGGAACCATTCATATTCTATCCTATCACTCATTGCAAATTCATTCCAAAATTTGAGTTTCAAATTAGCGATTAGTGATGAAGTCATTTTGTTCAATCTTTCTTTCGTTGACTTGAATTTCTCTTGTCTATAATATCCTTTTTCCTTTGATTTTCATACAGGTGCACGTGTCTTAATCTTGTTCTATCACCTTATCTCCCATCACTAATGAGATTTGGAGTTTGAGGCATGAATTTCCAATATGTGGTGGGTGATGACCATGATCAAGGATGGGCCATAAATTTAAAGGTTGAGATTGTTGGAAACTCAAGGGAAAATAACTGAGAGGGGAGGCGAATCATTTGTCACTGAATCTCATAATTATTCAACTTATTAACTTTATTCTCAAATTTGATCATTAATCATGAAATCATAAATGAACAACACATCAGAAGTAGACATAGCAACAAGATTTTAACTTGGAAACCCTATTAGGGGAAAAACCATGGTGGAGATCAGTCCACAAGATTATACCCTGTGAAAAGTATAAGGAAATATGAATGGGGAATGCACATGCATTTAGGCTCACTACTCAATTACAAAGGCTTACTACCCAAAGAAGACACAGTGTCTTACAGAAAGATTCAGATTAAAACCATCTAGACTTGAACTGAGAAAATAGCAACTAGTAATGCCTGGTTACAGTTCCAGTTAAGCACATGAACACTTCTTTACTCTTCTTCACTCTTTGCTCTTCCTTTAAATGATTTGAACTTTATTCATACTTTCTTGCACATAGGCACACACTCGCACACTTCAATTCGAACAAACAATCTATCTTATATATATGCAACAGGAAATTACATCGCTATAAGTCGATCACAAAAGGATAATTAAATAATTACAAATAGTCAGCCCAAAACAAATAAAGATTATTCATTTTAATCAACCAAGGTCAACCACAACATAGTGGAGACTAAAAACATCTCCAACATAGAAACAGTTCAATTAATTTCTCCTCGAAGATCCACAACATGCTTCAACACCTTGTCAGACAAGAACATGAAAAACATGAACACACAAGAGAAAATATTGGATCACAAGCACAAAGATCAATGCGGACATGCCACAAAGATAGAGAATGAACTAGAAACATCCACAAGCATCATGAAACACCAGAGAAGTATCTGTATCAACTGAACTTACTGAAATCACATAATATTCAATCAGGAACACTAACTGAAGCAACATACAAAATTTTAGAATGAAAATCACCATAACTTGATCAACTCTTCATGCGGATCTCTAAAAATCGATGTGGATAAACTAGACATACTCAACAAGAAACCCTTTAACCAAAAACCTCATAATAACAATGTATTGAACACACCAACCAAAAGAAATTCACTCTACTATTGACAACACGTAGCACTTCTTCTTACAATCTTCTCAATATCCTCGACATATACAACTTCTAATGCAATAATGATAATAGTGTTGACATCAATGAAAACCACATATCAACAACAAAACCACAACATCAAACAATCTCCCACTTTGGTATTGATGGAAACACATGATATGAAAAATACCATCAACACAACTACGCTTACTCTCCCTTAAGTTCCGACTCTTCTTTCCTTAACTCTTTCACATGATCTTCTCCTAAAAGTCTCTTCTTCCTAGATAATCAATAGTTATTTTTTCACATTAATCTTCTCCCCCTTTGACATCAATGTAAAAAATATCTTCTATACAAGCTCTAAACCACATATCTAAACTTCTGAGCATCTAAACATCTGACTACTCCCCCTAAGTAGAAACCACCACAACATTAATCCAGATCAAAATATGATAATGAAATGCATGGATTGATGCAATGCATCCTTAGTTATGATTGGGAGGGGTAATCACCGATAACTTCCCTCTGAGATACTCAGAAGTATCCTTAGGCAACGACTTTGTAAAGATATCTACAATCTTCTCCTTAGTACGCTCATACTCCAATCTGACTTCCTTTTCACTTACCTTCTCTCTCAAAAAGTGAAATTTGATAGATATATGCTTGGTCTTTGGATGTAGCACCAGATTCTTAGAAATGTTAATAGCACTTGAGTTATCATAGAATATAAAAATAGGCTCATCATACACAACTCTGATATCCTTCAACATCTGTTTCATCCACAATACTTGAGTACAATTATTAGTGGCAACAATGTATTTTGCCTCTGTAGTAGATAAAGAAATATCATTTTTCTTCTTACTCAACCATGAAATCAACTTTTTTCCCAAGAAAAATGCTCCACCACTAGTAATTTTCCTATCATTCACATCTCTTGCCCAATCAACATTAGTAAAGGCACTCAAAGTAAGATCATCATCTTTAAGATACTATAGACCAAAATCAACTGTCCCATTCAAGTATCTAAAAATTATCTTCACAATAGTCATGTGAGATTCTTTAGGATCAACTTGAAATCTTACATAAATACATACAACATTCATGATATCTATCCTAGTTTGAGTCAAATAAAGCAATCCACCAATCATTGATCTACATCTTGTCTAATAATCCTTTAGAGAATCATCATTAGTTATCAAATTGCATCTGGTCACCATGGGTGTACCAACAGGTTTTGAGTTTACCAAATTTCTTCAGCAATTCCTTCACATACTTGGACTGAGATATAAAAATCCCTTTATTTAAATAAGTAATTTTCAATCCCAAGAAGAATTTCATCTCTCTAATCATTGACATCTCAAATTCATACTACATATCATTAGCAAACTTCGTGCAAAAGCTATCATCTCCTCCAAATATGATATCATAAACAAAAACTTCCACAATCAAATCTTTATCATCATTCTTGAAATACAAATTACTATCAGTAGTACTTTTTTTAAATTCAATTTTCACCAAGTATTTATCCAATCTAGCATACCAAGCTCTAGGGGCTTGCTTGAGACCATAAAATGCTTTCTTCAATTTACACACCATATCTCCTTGATCAGTCAACTAGAATCCATCAGGTTGCTCAACATATACCTCTTCTTTTAATTTTCCATTTAGAAAAGAAGACTTGATATCCATTTGATAATCCTTGTAATCTTTGTAAGAAGCATAAGCAAGAAAAAATCTCACAACTTCAATTCTAGCAATAGGAGCAAAGGTTTCTTCAAAATAAATACCTTCCATTTGAGAATATCCCTTACAAACCAGTCTTGCTTTGTTTCTAACCACTTCACCTTGTTCATTCATTTTTTTTCTAAAAACCCATTTAGTTCCAATTACATTTTTATCCTTAGGTCTAGGAACAAGAATCCATTTATCATTCTTCTAAATTTTCTACAACTCCTCTTTCATTGCTTCAACCTAATGCTCATATTTTCATGCTTCATTCACATTGTTAGGCTTGGTCTTTGAAATCAAACAATATTCTTCTGCAATTTTTCTCCTACTCTAGACACCTTTGTTCTAATCATCTATGATCTAACTCTCTGAATGATTCAATCTCACATACCTTAGAGTCTTCTTAGAATGTTCTTCAACTTTAGGCTCTTCTGATCTCTCTTCTATTCTTCCATTAGTTTCTCCTTCTTTATTTTCTTGATTCACTGGAATGATTTGAACTTGACTTGTAGGCTGACCTTGCTTTCCTTTGCTTGTATTGTCATTCTGATCATTTGAATCATATCCATAGGTTCTAGATAGTGCAACTATCTCTTCATCAACCTTAACATTTTCAGTTTCAACCATTTTCTTCAATATTTTGTTGTAAAACCAGTAGGCCTTGATTTTAGTAGCGTAACCCAGAAAGGTTCCTTCATCACTCCTAACATCAAACTTTCCTATATATTCATCTCTTTTGATATAACACTTGCTTCTGAAGATCTTGAAATATCTAACAATAGGATTTTGACTAGTCCATAGCTCAAAAGGAGTCTTACTAGTATCAACTTTTATTTTTATCTCATTAAGTGTGTACACAGTAGTACTCACAACTTCTCTCCAATAGATATGAGGCACATTTCCTTCCAGCATCATGGTTCTAGCAGCATCTAGAACTGTTCCATTCTTCCTTTCCACAACTCCATTTTGTTGAGGGGTCCATAGTGTAGATTACTGTATCTTTATTCCTTGCTCTTCACAAAAAGAATTAAACTCACTAGAACTAATTTCACCACCTCTATCTGATCTCAAACACTTAATCTTCAAACCAGTCTCATTCTCAACCATGGCCTTAAATATCTTGAAATTTTCCAGAGCAGCAGATTTCTCCCTTAAGAAAGTAGCCCACATAATCCTTGAATAATCATCAATAAGCAACATGAAGTATCTATAACCTTGTAAAATTCTAGTTATAGTAGGACCACACAAGTCAGTATGCACAATTTCCAACAATCCATTTGAATTTTTTTATTTACTTCAAAATGAAATTCTTGTTTGTTGTCCTAATTGACATTCTTTGCATATGGCATTAGTAGGTTTCATCAGCTTTGGAAGATCTCTCACATATTTAGTGGAACTTATCTTGACAATGTTATCAAAATTAACATGACACATTCTCCTATTCCATAACCAACTCTCATCAACTTGAACAATCAAACAAATTTTAATAGCATCATTCAGATGAAAGATATTACCTTTTGTTTGTGTACTTGATGCAATCACACTTCCAAAATTTCCCAATATTTTGCACTTACCATCCATGAACTGAAGATTGTATCCCTTATCAACCATTTGACCAACACTTCAAAGATTATGCTTCAAACCTTCAACATACAAGACATCATTAGTGTTATGCTTAGCATCAAGAGAAATGCATTGTCTTACATGGATCACACTAGCTGAATTATCACCAAATCTCACAACACCACCATCATACTTCTTTAAATTCACAAACTTACTTTTATCTCCTATCATATGATGAGAACAACCATTGTCAATTACCCATTCATATTTCTCTTCAACTTGAGCAACTAGGGATTTCTCCACATTTGTACAACTAGAGGATAGATGATTGTTTTCATTGATAGTAATAAACACAAATTCATCTTCACTTCCATTTCCTCTGTTAGATTCATCATCTGTTATACCTTCATTAGCAGCATAGTAGCACTTCTTTTGGAATTTAGGCTTGTTAAATCTTGGCTTGGAAACTCTCTCAGGACACCTTGATGCAAACTTACCTATCTTCTTGCAAGAAAAAAATTTAATAGGAAACTTCCCCTTATAATTACCTTGTCCTATGGCTTCTCTTTTCATAATCAATGCTTCAAGTTCTTCAAGCTCTCTTTCTTCTTCATCAATTTGTTTTATTTCATCCACATACTTGAATGTCTTTCTTTATGAACTTTCACCTGGATCATATCTCTTTCTATCTCTTCCAGAAGTAGTAGCCTTAAATGCAGATTCAACCTTAGGAAGGGCATCACCAAATTAACTCAACTCAAAATCAATAAGCGTACCAATCAACATATCTCTTGTAACATCTATCATAGTTTAGAGCTCTTCAATAGCACTAGCCTTGACTTTGTAGGAATCAGTAAAGGATCTAAGAACTTTAGAAATAATATTTGATTCGTCTATCTATCCACCAACACATCTAATACCACACACAAGTTCATTCACTCTTTGCATGAAAGTAGTAACATTTTCATCATCACCCATTTTCAGCTTTTCATATTTTCCTTTCAGAATTTGTAGCTTAGCAATATTCACATTTGTATCACCTTCATACAAGGTCTCCAACTTCTTCCAGATCTCATAAGAAGTCTTCAAATCCATCACATTTGTCATTTTAGTATTAGTCAAAGCATTCAACAATGCCTCCTTAGCCTTGATATTATATTCAACATAAGTACTATTCGTAGGTATGACATACCTATTACAAGTAATGCTATAGTAGGGTTCACCAATGCGTCTTAGATGGGACTCCATTTGGGTCTTCCACAAAGAATAATTTGTTCCATCAAGTCTAGGAATATCCTTCTTATAATTCGCCATCCTAGATCACCTCAAGCTATTAAACTTCTTCCAAGGAACCACAAGATCTAATACCAATTTTTGGAAACTCAAGGGAAGACAACTAAGAGCCCGGGGGTGAATCAGTTGTCAACAAATCTCAAACTTATTCAACTTATTAACCTTATTATCAGATCTAATCATTAATCATGAAAGAATAATTAAACAACACATCAGAAGCACACATAACACCAAGATTTTTACGTGGAA
Organism: Sequoia sempervirens; assembly: GCA_007258455.2. NCBI lineage: Eukaryota > Viridiplantae > Streptophyta > Pinopsida > Cupressales > Cupressaceae > Sequoia > Sequoia sempervirens. The sequence continues at coordinate 217,627,872 of VDFB02000017.1, forward strand.
ACCTTGTTAGGGAAAAAACCACTTTGGAGATTAGTCCACAAGATTATACCCTATTAAATGTATAAGGAAATATGAATGGGGAATGCACATGCATTCATGCACACTACATAGAGCTCATTGCTCAATTACAAAGGCTTACTTCCCAAGGAAGACACATTGTCTTACATAAAGATTCAGATTAAAACCATCTAGATTTGAACTGAGAAAATAACATCTGCTAATGCATGGTTATAGTTTCGGTTAAGTACATGAACACTTCTTCACTCTTCTTCACTCTTCTTCCCTCTCTGCTCTGCCTTTGAATGATCTGAACTTTATTTGCAGTTGCTCATACATAGGCACACACTTGAACACTTCAGTTTGAACAAAAAATCACTCTTATATATCCGCAATAGGAAATTACATCGCTATAAGTCGGCCACAAAAATATAATAAAATAATTACAAACAGTCAGCCCAAAACAAATAAATATTACTCATGTGAATCAACCAAGGTTGGCCACAACATATAAGTGAAGACTGAAAACAACATCTCCAACACAAAAACACTTCAATTAATTTCTCCTCAAAGATCCACAACACGCTTCAACACCTAGCTGGCCAAGAACATGAAAAACATGAACACACAAGAGAAAATATTGGATCACAAGCACAAAAATCAATGTGGACATGCCAAAAATATATAGAAAAAACTAGAAACATCCACAAGAATGATGAAACATCAGAGAACTTGCATCTGCAACAACTAAACTTACTGAAATCATAGAATCTTCAATCAGGAACACTAACTGAAGTGACAAAAAAATTGTCAGAATGAAAATCACCATAACTCGATCAAATCTTCATGTGGATCTCTAAAACTCAATGTGGGTAAACTAGACATACTTAACAAGAAACATTTTAGTCCACAACCTCAGAACAACAATCTACTGAACACACTGACAGAAAGAACTTCACTCTACCAATGACAATGTGTAACATTTCTTATTACAATTTTCTCAATATCCTCGACATATACAGCTTCTAAATCAACAATTCTAATAGTGTTGACATCAATGACAACCACATATCAACAACACAACCACAACATCCAATAGAGATTTCATCACGTAGATGCTAGCATCACTGATAGGACCTGTGAAAGGTTAAATGTGTCAGCGATGAGCGATGGCTACAAAATAAAGGACAATGTGGAAGCATAATGAGGACATCGTTTAAAGTAAGAAATAAAGTAGTGAGCTGAGAGGGAGCCATTGATGTTGTTTTAAAACAAAATAATCAGTGGTCAGGGTTTGAATATGAATGGATAAATGACAGTTCGCTCACATGAGCTTTTTATCCAACATTAATGGTGATGTGTGCCATTTCTTGGCCATAAATAAGGAAGCTAGCTTATGTTTTGCACATTTGAAACTACTTAGGAGTAGAGAAGAAAGCTAGAAGTTGAGGAAGTATTGTGGAAAGCTCCAACAAGCTATTACAGCATCAATTGTATCAGTTAGTCACCCGCGTAAGCAAATTGTTGTACCTCTTCCTATCCAAAAGGCTCATTTATGCTATTCTAAAAGGGTAGTAGGGAGTTTTGAAGGTAATTGGATTATGTTTTATTCAACAGAGTATCTTCAATATGGGTGATGAGTATTGTGTAAAGTCTAGGAATATTTTGTTCTGAAAGTTGTGTCTTAAGTTTTCATACCGAGATAGGTCTTTTCAATTGAGACAATTGTAAACCCTTGTCCTACCAATTTTCAAGTATGATTAAGCTAAGATCAAGTGAATCCAACATTAGGCCTGAGAGGAAACTGAAGCAAAAAAGGGTTAAAATGCTTAAAATCAAGGATGTCTAATTTGTGGTTAAGCCAGAGCCATTGGGAGCATCTAACCCTATGCCAAGTACCCTTGTGGTGTCTAATAAGTCCAAAATTGTAAGGAAAGAACAAGAAAGGTTCATAGAAGGGGCGTCTAGAGAAGTAAAGGGGGGAGGGTCATGAATTGGAAAGAGACCTATGGGTTAGGTTGTCATGATAACCAGACTAATTGACAATGTTGGTGAAATTGGAGAGTTGGCCCAACTTCAGAATGGATGAGAATTATTCCTGCATGCTTTTAGCAGATAGAATTCTAAGAATCCGACACGTTACTTATGGGGGATCAACCTTGGGAAGCTGGTGGTACTAATATGATTGTAGAAGTGGATGTGATGATGGAGTTGGCCAACCACAATAGTCCTATTGACAGAAAAACTAGGAGTGAAATCAAAGATGTAATACTAGAGGTGAGAAGGGATAAAGTTGTGGAGATATTTGGATTGAATCCTAATTATATTGTAAAAATTAAGCAAACAGATCTATATGGTGAATATGAATATAACTGGTTTGCATACAGAAATAGATTGCTTGTTCATCATAGAAAAAGCAAGGAGAGATTTCTCCCTAAGTATATTGAGCCTTTTGAATGTGAAGAGTTTGTGGATTATTTCAAGAACACCTATTATTGCCTAAATCAAGTGTTGGATCAAAATTTTGAGGTGAGGATAGCCCTTGACTAGTTGGTGATGACATCAGATATACATGCTCATAATAGGAACAATGGTTTTTATTATGCTTTCTATGTTATTGAACAAATACATCAATATTTCATTAATTTGAAGAAATGGATTTTCCCTCTGCATTTCCCACGTTATTCTTTGTTGATGCATATGTTGTTATATGAAGGTGATTATAGTTGAAAAAGAAAGCTGAAATTGAGATTGAGGGACAATGTGAATAATGTTTTGTTGGTCCAAATGTGGACACATATTTTGGGCTAGGATTGTCCTCATTCCAAATATTTCATGTTTTCTAATGTCATAAGGTTTGGAATCCTAGAAATTTTGGGTGTGGTACCTGTTCACAAGCTTTCTCCAACAATCAGACATATCATGTTCCTAGTGGATATAAAGGGATCAACTGCAAAGCATAATTGGGAAGATTTGTTTTTTGCACTTAGATTGTACTATGGCTAAGGCTTATGGATCTAAGGTGGCACTGCATTTCCTACCCCTATATGTTTCTGACCATTTGTATTTTATGGAAATAATGTGGCAAGTTGATTTTATGGATTATAAATTGTTTACAAAACCTAAGAAATGTACTGTGGTGAGTCCCCAATGTTCTTTTTCTTACTTTAAAATTACTACCCCTGAAGGGTGTGAGAAATTTGGAATCATGGTGAATAACCTCATGTTTCCTTTTAATGAGGTTAGGAGTTTTTACCCTGAAAGGTTTGTGCATACAAAGAGAAGAGAAAAAATTATCAAGAATATATCATGAGTTCTTGTATATAGGGTATGTATTGAGAAACTTGACAAGTGATGAAGCTATTAAATCTAGAAAGCAGGAATGGAAAAACATAATGGACATTGAAGAGAGTATCATGAGGAGGAATGATTTCTATGAGAGCCCCTATGACATAATTGAAGATCCTCTTGGGAGAGATTTTAGAAAGCTGAAGGATTATCATAATAGTGATTTCAAGGTAAAGGTGAAAGAAGTTGCAGAGAGAGCACAAGCTCTACTAAAACAATAGCCTCAGGCTATGGATATTATAGGGCATCCTATAGATTTCCAAGAAGTTAGGGAGGAAAAAATGGTAGAGCATGCGCCTTTTGATGAGGCAGTGGAGAAGAAATTTCCTCCCACTAATATTTCAGAAACTCTTGATTCATAAGTTCCCCCAGATAGAATTGTTCAATGGAAATATGATGAAAAGAATGATGACAATCCCATGATCAAGGATTGTGATGAGTTCCTTATAGATGATGAGTTTGTACAATCTCAGGAATTAAAATAGTTTATGGTTTAGCATAGGAGCAAAGAGATAAAAGAAAGGCTTGAACAACCAAGGGCTCATGTTGAAACTTCTCAACAAGAAGAGGCAAAGAAGGAAGAGGAAGAAAATATTAAGGATGAGATTGAAACTATCACTCCCACTGAAACAAGGGAAATTTTCAAATATGTAGATTCATGTTGTTTCCAGGATGCACTATCACCTCAACCATTACATGTGATGTAGTAAGAAGAGACCCTCATGCTTCAATATCTGAGGAGTAGTTTGAAGACAAGGTGTTTGGATATGGGTATAGTCCAAAGTTGCATACTCTTGCAATCTGGTCTATGCCACCCAATACTAGAAAGCATGAGGTCACTAGGCCTATTGAAGAGGTTATGGGTTCCTTGGTGGTGAAGAGAGCTACAAATATAACACCTATCCAAGAAGCTAAGTTAATTGTTGATGCTACAATGCTCAATGTGGACATAGCTCAGATTTCTCAAATGAAATATCATTCATTGGTGAAAGAGTATAATAAGGCCTTGGATGAGATAAACAAGATGAGAGCCACTATTCAGGCTAGCTAGTCAATAAGGACACTATCTTTGTCATCTTCTTCTGCTTCAGAATTGTCTACATAGGATAGGGAGACCTTGGCCTTGAGAATCATTGATTTGAATAATCAGTTAAAGGTAGAAAAGGAAAATGTCAGGAAGGCTAAATTTGAAACTGTTAATTTGGAAAATAACATTTTTGAGGATGTATTGAAACATAGGGTGACCATGTTGGTCAATAGAGTTGATGGCGTATGGGCTACCTATAAGAGAATTCATGAAGCAAACACAAATTATTTGCATGTTCGGTAAGCCTTTAAGAATGAGTGGAGCAAGTGGAGTACTAGGGTAGATTCTCTAAAAGAAATGATGCCTAAAATGAAAGAGGATCCTAAGGCACCTATGAATATCCTTGAAATATTAAAAGTTGTGGAATTGGGAAATAAGATAACAACATTTCACGGAAAGCTTGGTATGCAGCTCCAAGGTAAGCTGAAAATATTCAAAGAGATGGAGGAGTGTGGTATGCCTCTGATATTGAATCATAAGAATGAGTTACAACCATTTGACACATGGAGGAGTGATCTGGGAGATATGCTCAAAATGACTAAGATGACAGTAATTGTGACTGATTAAATCCTATTGAATTCAAATATTGATATGTTGGTGTAGATTGAAATAAAAATGGACACTTTTGTCAGGGAGGCTAGAGTTTTAATTGATGCAAGATATATCCAACATAGTGCAAAGGTCTAGAGTTTATTGGATATTAAGTGGGCTGCTAAAGAAGAGTACACCACCTAGCTGGAAAAGTATACAAAGTAAGTTTATGAGGAGTTGATAATTGATATGATGAATAATAGTAGGAGGGAAACAATGCATAGCCTGAAAATAATACAAATTAGGCTTTTGATAAAGTATTGCAAAAAATATTGCTCTCTCCTCAATAGATGAAGGTTATTTATTCTTCATTTTTATTCCCACCACCTATAGGCTCAAATGTAATTGAAAATCGATTATTTTATATAGTGGTCCAATAGTGTTATGACATGTGTGATTTCTATCCTTAAGCTTGTTTTTCTCTTTTGTTTCTATATGAAAGAATTCATGGCCAAAAGTACATAGTTTTTTGAAATAAAATTGACATAGTGAATTGTATAAGAAATATAGATCATATTTTTAGTTTTGTATTATGTTATGAGTTTGTAACTAGGTATGTAAATTTGATAACAAGATAGCAAATACAATACATAATGATGCAAATTTTGTGGCCATTGTCTCTCCTTTGTAATTGTTCTATGAGTCATGAATGAATATAATCAAGTGTTGTGTTGATTTTTCTTCATTTCTTTATAGTGGATGTGGAATTTCATTTTTGCCTATTAATTCAGTGAATTAGCATAATTGCTTGAATGATATTTTTTACCCATATGAATTATGTGCTAGGATATCTTCAAGAAGTAGTGGTCGAGAATATTATGGGGAAGTGTTGTAATGAAATATTTCTTAAGCTATAGGTTGCTATTATTTAATTGTTATCAAATTATACAGGTTAAGATTTACTCAGTGTTTGGGATAAGGCACTGGTTTTGGTGGGTTACTCACAATTGAGTTCCTAGGTCAATTTATCAGCAAATCACTCTTTATTTACAAATATTTCAAATGAATTACCATTGTAGTCATGCTACAATGATTGTCACTTTTATCATGCTCCAAGTATAGTGTATTATTCAAAAGAAACTACCAAATATTTGATACACTATATTGTTAAGTGGATATATGGGAATTATCTGTTGTTTACAATGTATCTGAATATAAACCACATAGGTTCTTGAATATAGATTGTGGGATCACCCTCCTAGGTTACACAGAGCCCAAAGTTTAGGAGTAGAAGTTTTGCAACTTTTACTTATTTTTTGGCCAATCCCTTTAGAGAAATAAGTATTGGAAATGGAAAATTCCATAGGTATTTCTAAAGATCAGCTTGGTTCTTAAAAAATAACCAATAGATTGGTGACTGTGCTAGGGATTTACTAAATCCAAAGTCTCTAGTTTAGATCTGGTATAGTCAGAGTCTAGTATATTGTTATTCTTTACTTCCTAAAGAATAATTGGTTCAATTTTTTTTGTAATAGTCACAGAAGTCACGTTCAATGTTATGCGTCAAGTCCTAGTCTATTCTATTACCTTGTGTCAGGTTATGTTTAAAATATTTTTTGAAGTTGCAAGTACAAAATCGAAGTGCAATCACTTCTTATTTCCCAACATTGTTGGTGGCAGATCTGAGGTCTCATATACCAGTGTAGAGATAAAATCTCAAAGATATCATGGGAAGGAATATTTTGAAATATTGTTTGACACTATGAAGAAGACCAGAAGGTACATGAAGAAACATCTAGACTAGAAGATGGAGCCTGAGCTTGCAAAAGACAAGCAACCATTATGGGTGAAGAAAACTATTGAATCAGTTAAGTCTTGTGAATCCCTTGCTCGAGCATCTCCTACTTTCCATAATGAAGTAAATAGTGCAAGTACCTATGAAGAGGAACATGAGGTTGAAGTTTCGAGGGTATATCAAGGAAGTTTTCCTATTGAGAAAGTGTTCGATAATGAGCTTGACATCTCAAGAGAAGAGGATAGATGGGTATTTTGGGATAGTAGTAAGAAGCTCTTAGAACATTTAACCCCAAGAGTTGGGTCTATTTTTAATGGAGGAAATTTCAAGCTAAGGGGAGAATCTCTTGATATAGAAGTGCACACTTCCCTTGAGGAAGATCCAATTGATTAGACTTACTATATTGCTGCATTGAGTGAGTTTGGAGATGTCTTAGAAAATGAGGAATACATAGACAAAGACATGCAAGCCTTAGAAGAGGAAGAACATAGGCTTACATAAGAAGATGAGAATAGACAGAAGGTGTTGAAGGAGAAGGAAGATAGGATTAGAGCTAAGCAACTTAAGAGAATTTCTCAGAAACCAAAAGTAGAGAAGATGAGAGAAGATGTTGCTAGGTGGAAGGCCTTTGAAGAAAATGTCTCTAAGTTTACCACTAAAATTACTCATGAAATTCCTAAAGAGATAGTTCAAATGGTGACCTATGCTTCTAGTACCTATATCACATCTATTTTAACTATCAAAGCTCTAGATCCTTCTACCACTACTAATAAAACATCATTTATAGATCATGTGAAGAATCCCATTGATCAGATAGAGAAGACTACCTTCAATACCTCCAATACCAACACCAATACAAATCCTTATACTTCATCTGCTAAAACCCCCATCAATAATGATAAGATTGATCCTACTCCATCCACTGCACCTCTAGATCTAGAGCTCTTGAAATTGTGGTTGGTAAATGAAAAACTACAAGAAGAGTTGAGAAAAGCTAAAATAGAAGCTACTAATGCAAGAATAGCTAGGAAGATTTCTTTCCTTAAAATGTCCACACCAACTCTAGAAGCTTCATGTTCTAGAAATAATAGTAGTGAGTCACAAAACAATAAGTCTGAAGGACATACTCCCAGTGGAGTTGGTGGTGGAGATCAAGGTGGTGGAGGTGGAGGAAATAATAAGAACAAGAACTCCTATTCTAAAGATGATGAGGGAAAAAAGAAAGGTGGTGATAAAGATGGAGAGGGAAAAGGAAAGGACAATAGTTCATTTGACAGCGAAAAGGACGATGAGTCTAGAAATGCTCATAGGGACAAAAAAACTAGAAGACCATTACAAGTAGATAGATACCAACAATTGTGTTTCTCTCAAATACCTAGTTACCCTAACCCTTTCCCTAAATATTTCAGACCTGCTCTAGTCAGATTCACTAGTAATAATGCCTTAAGTGGTAAAGACCATCTTAAAGTATTTGTAAATGTTATGGATGACTTTGAGGTATAAGTAGAGGATGTCATGATGAAGTTGTTTATGCAGTCTCTCAATTATAATGCTCGAGAGTGGTATAGGATTTTTCCTTCCAAGAGCATTGGATCCTGGGAGGAATTCAAAAGGGTATTTAGAGAGCAATATAATGACAAGACTGATTCAATTTTTTTTTTGAATCAATTTAATAACATTACTAAAATTTCTAATGAGTCAGTGGTTGATTTTAATACAAGGTTCCAAATGGCTAGGAAGAGGTTGCCTCCTCATGTCCAATTGAATGAAAATGTGTTTTTGGTAGATTACTGTAATTCTTTTATACGAAGATGAGTTAGCACTTGCTAGATAAGAATCCTTAGACATTTAGGGAAGCTTACAAAATGGAATAACACATTGAAAATATTAACAGAGAAACTGGTAAAGTTGGTAGAAGAGATGATGCAGAACTCTTAAGAAATACAAAAAAGGAGGATAAAATTTTGGGTACTAAAGGTGGTACTCTTGAGGATAAGATTGATAGTTCCATGAAGACTATAAATGACAAAATTCCCAGAAAATACTGAAAGGTTCAGTCAAAAAACTATCAAACGAATGAAAGATCTCCTTGGTTGTAGGATCACCCATATAATACCAGTTGGTATAATGGGAAGCCTGTTCCTAATAACTAGAGAAATACTGAGAATAAGGTCCCTTTGGATCCTCTATAGAAGAATTAAGAAATTTTGTTCTTGACACCCTTTGGTGCATGGTTTTCCAAATCCCTCATTCTCCCCATCAAAGTGCAGTTGCATAAATGGTTGAGGTCGATGAAGATGCACTTGAAGAACGTGACCAGTCAAATGAGGATGATATTGACATAAATATGATTATGGATGGTTCATACTTGGCTGAAATTGAGTTCTCATCTAATATGGAGTCTCATTAAATGGATATAGATGCTCAAAGGAATATTTCTAGTACATATCACCAACAGGTTCTCTCAGATGAGGATGCTAATAGTGATACATAAGTATATAGTTTGGAAGTAATTGAAGATGGTGTGTCCCTAAGAAGACCTTCATATGAGGAGATTTCAAGATATACTATGGCTTTGGCTGCCCAAGCTAGAAGCTCATATCATCTAAGAAATATAACAATTGGTGGTGAACAAGGAAGTCTTGCTGGTCTTTTCATTAAGGAGAAGAATGCCAAAAGAAAAGATCACAAATTTGATGGGAAAGCTGAAGTAGTAAAAGCTAAGGAAAATAGGGGAGATAAAATTTGGGCTAAGAAATTAGATAATCCAAAAGCTAACGGAGAATCTAAGTCCCTTGTTGTAAAAATGAAGAAACAAAAGAAAAATCCTAAAGTTTCAAGGAAGGATGCCAAGCCTAGAGCTAACACATCCAAGAATCAACAAAATGAGAGTAACACAAAGCAAGGTATGATTCAAATAGAATTTACTAAGTACAAACCTGATGATAAGTTTCAATTACTTAGCCAAGTAAAATTATTTGTTATATTTCTTGAAATGATGAGAATAGATGAACATAAGTAGAAGGCAGTAGCCCTCATCAATGGTGCTACTATAGCCTGTAATGAATTAGTGGTGCTCACTCCACCCAAAGTGAGTGAGAAGGATAAAAAGGAAAAAGAGATTGACGGAGCTATCATTAAGATCCCTCATATCTTCCTATGAAATTCATTGACTACTTTTCCTTGGAAGATTTATCCATTTTTCCTCACATTGATTGTTGAGGGATGAAACATAGATTTTTGGGACCTGAATTCTACTCTTGCGCTTCTAGGGTTTTTCACCTAAAAGGAGAGAGATTGGGTCCAAAAATACTAATGTATCACTCAAATTAGGATGTGTGTGATGTGATATGATGATTATGAAGTTAACTAAATATAATATATTAATGTAGGTGACTGAAAATGAATGCAAAAGTGCAATTATAACTATGTTTGAAAACACATTGTGATATGCAAAAAAACTATGTGAATGAAGAAATTATGCAAAAGAAAAGTACAGGGATAAATATGAGTGCACCTAGATGAAATGTGAGCTTTTAGGAGTGTTCTGGATGCTGGTGAAATTCAATAATTTTTCATAGTGGGACTTATTCACCCAGGGTGGTGAATCAATCCACCTACTGGTGAAAGACTATCGGGAGTTGGTTTTTGTCTTTTGGGATCTGAAATCTGACAAAACTCAAGTTTCTAGTCCTAAGGTGGGACTCATTCACCATAGGTGGTGAATCAATCCTCCCCAAAATTTCTAAAAAACTAGGAGACAAATCTACAACACCAAATCTGGGAATGTCTGCTTTTGAGGTTGCAAAGTCAAATCTGTAGAAAATGGACAAATAACTCTCTCCAAGCTTTATTTTGACTTAATTTGACTAGAAGCACCTAGCTGAATTGAAAATAACTCTTCAAAACCTAATAACTTGTCAAATTTTCACAAAAATGGCTACAAACAAATAAGCAAAAGGAAGAAAATGATTAGGGGTTTTCCTTGGTCAAACCCCACTTTTGGTAATTAAACCCTTGAAAAGACAATGAAATGAAAGAGAAAGATAAACTAATAACATGCAAATGTTATAAACTCACCTAACTCTTGATAATGCAATTATGAAGTAATGTCAATGGTTGCCTCAAAGTGCTTGAATAGTGCTTGAATTGATGATGTAGAATACTTGAATGCTTGAAATGTAGAATTGAATGCTTGAATGAGTGAGAAGATTGTAGGAGGATGTAAAATGAGGTGAAAATCACATATTTATACAATTCTTGTGCATTAGTATCCATTCATACCTCATCACAGGCCGACATCAAGTGATTTTGAATAAAATATCGAAAGGAAATTTGAAATATTTTTAATTTTGGGGCCAAGGGGGACTCATTCACCACCCATGGTGAATGGGTCCCACTTAGGACCTAAAAACGTGTTTTAGGAAAAGTGTTGTATTTAATGTTATTTGTTGGGATAACATTCAAAAATACACTTAATTAAGTCATATGAGGGCATAAAGAGACACAATAAAGCATGGGAAGAGTGTAAATAGTGAAGATGTACCTAGAAAAGCGTGAAATCTTGTTACAATATTTTACAACAATTCAAAATAGGGCTTGTTGATGAGTGAAAAGGTTGTTTTTAGGTAAATTGCATTAAATAGACTTTAGAAGTATGTAGAAATGTCTTACAACACTTCACAACACCTTCACAAGATGTCGTTCTTTGCATTTTAATACCTAAATAAGCATGTTCAAGCCATGTTACAACATAAAATCAAAGCAACATATTTCCAACACCATGAAACATGACCTAAAAGGCCATGGAAATGACAAGGGGCCATTTTTCTATGACACATTTAGCCCCCACTTTAGTGAGAGGATGAACCTACTTCAAACTCACACTAAAGTAGCCATGAACATCAAGAAGAGGGTTCATGTGCACTTACGTTAGCAATATGGACTACATTTATAAAGAGGGATGGTAAAGCCTCGAGGATGAAGATCCCATGGAAAACTAAGCATAAGAACAAAGGAACACACAAGTGTTAAAATGATTTGTATGAAGCTTCAATCATCAATCCAACTAGTTGTGGAAAGAGATCTAGGCTGATTGTTTGAAAAAGAGAATGTGTAAGTTCACTCAGGGGCCATAGAACTAGTTGTCCATGGGGTGATAAAGCCCAACTATATACTCACTTTGGGGCCACAAAACTAGTTTTCCACGGGGTGAGAAAGCCCAAAAAGGTAAGATACATACACTAGTTGGTATGCACTCACAAAACACAAAGGTGGATATGGGGAAAATTCATGCCTCTAGGTGGGCTTCCTACTCAACCATGTCAAAGTTATACTCATTTGATAACTTTAACAAGGTGCCAAAAAGAAAAATGTTATGAACAAAAAGAAAAAGGTACTAGAATCACGTAAGCTGCATTATGCAAGCTGGCAAAAAGGAATGCAAAATGTAAAAGTGAAAAAATGTAAGATGTTCAAAGGAGTCTTGTTCAGTTTATGCAAGGTCAGCGACTTAGGGAACATTGTGTCTAATGTCTCCAAGAGAGGACTAATCAAAGAATAGTATATTCACAACATAGGGATGCAGTTTGTCACATCAGACCACCAAGAGTAATGTAATATGCTAAGATAGATCACAATTATGAAGGACATCACACCCAATGTCATCCACAAAGTGACAAACACATCACACAAATGACAAGGCTACACTAGGAACCAAGAATGCAAATGAATTGTGATAATGTATGCCCCCCACTTTAGAGGAATTGCCACACATCATTCTGTGAGAAATTACTTTAAAGTAGAGAAGAAAGGAAAAAAAAAAAACAAGACATGAGAGCCAACCTAGAAAGCCCTATGCCAAGTCATATGTTTTGAAGTTAGGCTGCGTCATTTCAAGGAAAATGAAAGACAAAGAAAAGGAGGTTGTCACCCAGACAAGAAAGCACACCAAACACATAAGGGATCTATGGATTTGGGGTCAGTATGTTCATTGCTGCAATATTTTTATGAAAGAGCTCAAAACTGTTATCATTCCCCAAAGCACATAGAACTAGAAGAATGACACAAATAGATCAAAACAAAGGAGAAATAAAGTCCATTTTGGGTCAACATGGAAGAGACATTGTGGTCTTGATGCTTTATGTCATCCCCAAAAGGAAAACACAAAACAAAAAGAAAGAAAATGAAAAGGAAAAAGAAAATGAAAAAGATTTTGGGTCAACATGAAGGATACATTGCGGTCTCAATGCCTTGCATCATTCCCAAAAGGAAAGAACAAAATAAAGAGAGAAAAATACAAGGACCTTGTGGGTCAACATGGAAGAGACAGAGGGCATCTCTATGCTTTTCGTCATCCCCAAAAGGAAAACACAAAACAAAAAGAGAAAAAGATAAGGACCTTTTGGGTCAACATGGGAGAGACATAGGGCATCTCTACACTTTGCATCATCCCCAAAAGGGAAACACAAAACAAAAAGAGAAAAAGAAAATGCATGACAAATAGAAGAATAGAGGTACAAATAGAAGAGGTATACAAAGAGAGAGAACATCAAACAAATGATATAGGGGAACATGATACGTACATGAAAAGGAAAATAAAAAGAAAAAAGTAAAAAGGAAAGTTAGGTGAATGCAAGTCAACTAACTAACAAGTCGTCTGCCTCCCAATCATGTTCAATGTAATGCGAGGGTGGTTGACTATCCAAAGGAATAATTGCAAGTATTGAACCAAGAGTTGTACCAGGTTCTTCACTTGGTGGAGAGGATTATCATTTAAGATCATTGTTTATGAAAATAAAGAATTTAAATCATTATGCACTTCATCATCTATTTGGGAAATTTCTACATCGTTATCACCATCATAATCATCATCAATATTAATGACAATAGGAGGATGAAGGGTGATTTCTAAATATGGATGTATCAAAAGTTGAGGTTGTTGGATTGGTTCAATTTGCTTTGATTTTTGTACTAGATTGTCTTGTGGTGGGTTAGAAGAAGGAGGGTGGTCATCTATGATTTCTATCAAAGGTAAATGTTGATGTTCTTTATTGTCTTCTATGCGAGATTGACGAGCAAGGAGATGATGACGACGCCTTCGTTCCCTAGTACCATGGTTCTATTTAATTATGTTTTTGAGTATTTGAGGTGTAAGAGCAGATTGAGTTAACATATGTTCTTCTACTTCTAAGGAGGGACGAATAGAAGAAACCGAAGAGGATGGATCAACTACTTTATGTTTGGCTTTATACACTTGTTTAAGGCGAGGAGGCTGAGCAAGGTTTGTTTCATATTCCCTTGGTCGTTTAAATGAGGGTGGGGAAATATCAAGGGGTGACTGTTCAGGAGGTTGTATGGTTTCTTCAATGTCAGACTCAGGTTGAAGCATGGTTTTGTCTATGATAGGAGGTGCAGAAGTGGGCGGGCACAAGTTCTAAAGAGACAATTCAGCTATTTTTTGGCTTTAAACTTTTCATAGGATATGAAAAAGAAGTCCTTGCAAGGAGTTCTAGGTTGTATGGGTTCAGGCCAGAAGGCTTCTAATGAGAAGTTACCTTTGGATGATAAAGGATTAAAGCCACTATGGTGTATGGTGATTATCTCGTTGTCATATGGAAACTTCAAGCACTTATGAACAACTGATGGGACTGCTTTCATTGAGCAAAGCCAAGGGTGACCTAGCTGCAAACAAAATTAGTCTAATTGTGGAATAATTGAAAAGGTTACCTCCAAAGTTTTATGTCCTATTTGTAAGGGTAGCATGATCGATCCAATCGTAGGGCATGAAAAACCATTATGTGTTTTAATCCATGTAGTGGGTTTATTGTAGTCATCTTGATATAGTTCATATAATACCAAAAAATCTTCCATGATCATGTCCACACCACAAGTGGGATCTATTAATATCCCATTAGTGGGCTTATCATAAATTTTAATAGCTATGTAGAGAGGACCATCAAGAAGCTTCTGTATTATGTCTTTAGTAGAAAAATTAATATCAAGTGATTTAGTGGTTTGGACCTTATGAGGGATAACGTCTATCATAGCCACAAGGTTATCCATAGGACTAGCTTGGGAAACAATATTAGTTGTATCATGTTGTTCATTATTTGTATCAACATTCATTACATCAGGCTTGGAAGGTTCACTAGGCTTGACAAATGGGGTAGTATGTTTCAGCATAGGATTGGTGAAAATTTGTAAATTCTGGTTAGGAGGTGCAACAAACTTATTGCCTTGATCATTAACACTAGCAATGGTCAATTCACCTGAATCAATGAGGTCTTGAAATAAATGTTTAAGATGGTTACAATGTTCGGTGTCATGGTAATTTTTTCCATGAAAGTGAAAATAAGCATTAGGTTTGAATTTAGGTGGTAATGGTTGATTTGGATCAAGGGGTCAAACGGGTGGTAAAGTGAGCATGCATTTTTGGATTAATTGGTTCATTGTGTGATGGAGGGTATCAGGTAAAGGAGTGAATTGTCTATTCAGATCTCCATAATGATAAGGCATGACTGCCCTAACAATGGCCACTTGATTTGGAACATATTGGGTTAGTTGTGGTTGAGGTTGAGGAGGTGGATTAAACTGTAAAAATCCTCTATTAGGTTTGCAAAAGTTTTGTGTGTTGTTTTGGTTTTGATTGGTGTGTTATGGTTTTTCAACTCAGTTGGAAGTGGGTTTTCAATCACGACTTGAAACTCAATTTTGGTAGTCACATAAGGTTGTACATAAATACATGAATCAAGGGAATTTCATCATGGTGAGTTTATCCTAAAGGTTGGTCTGCAAATTTTCTATAAAAATCTTCTACAGATGTGCATCGGGAATTTTGACATCAATTTGAGCATATAAGGATTGGTGACGTGAGATGAAATCCATCACTTTTTCATTTGTGTTTTGTCTACATCTCATAAGGTCGGCCATTTTATTTTTAGGTGTCATGTGAACTTGAAAGTTACTAATGAAAGCATCCACCAATTTATTGAATGAACAAATGGAATGATTAGGCAAGTTAGAAAACCATTCTAAGGTAGTCTTTCAAGGTCCTTGGAAATTTTTTTGCTAAAAGTTTATTGTCAATGACAAAGTCACTACACAAAGTGCTATAATCATTAATATGGTTGATATGATCTCCTTTTCCTCAATATTTCTTAAACTGAGGCATTTATATCCCTTGTGGCATCGGGGTGCATAATATTTCTAAAGATAAGGGACTACTACAAACATGATATGTGGTTGGAGTAGGTTGACCTTGACTAATGTTCGAAAGTTGATGTTGCATAGATGAAATTGTAGTGAGAAGTTGTGTAAGAAGAGGATGAAGGTAGGTGGGTTGGGGTGGAAGGGAGAATGGTGATGGAGTGTAAGTGATGTTGGGGGAAGTGAAAGGAATTCTAAGAGGTGTGAAAGTGGTAGAAGGGACTTGTGATGCCACAAAAGAAGTAGGAATGCTAGTGGAAATTACGAAAGAAGTAGCTTGATGCATAGTTGTATGGACTTATGGATTGGTATAAGTTGGGATGGAAGAAATGGTTGAAGGGGGAGGAACTTGAGGTGCTCCTTGGCTTATAGGAATGGTTGTAGATTGATTGTTTGTAGAGGCATGTTTATTGTAAATCTCAACAATTTTCTTCATCACTTGTAAGCCATCATCATTTTCAATCAAATGATGAATATTCTCAATGGAAGGTATGGCAGTTGTGGAAATGTGTTCAAGTGAAAAGTCTTGTTGTAAATGTGCAAAGTCCTCATGAATATTAATGACCTTTTCTTGCAAGAGGGAATTGGTTTGGTTGTCAACCTTCATTGCATGGAAAGGTGAAGGTATGGAAGTGGTATTGTTAGGGCCTAATGCACCATTTTCCATACTAGGAGTAGGAGCTCGTGAGATCCCAAGGTCCACAATGAAAGTTCTATCACGAGATGCCATGAGTCTAGAACTTTGTCTCACTAAAGTATTATCAATGGGGCACCAAACACTCATGCAAGTACCACAAAAGAGGGGAGAAGGCCTATGCAAACTAATATAAGAGCTCTAAAATGAAAATAACAAAGAATCTACTAACCCTAACAAAGATCCAACTACAAAAAATAGAAATGCAAAAAAAATCTAGAAAAATGCAAGAAATATTGTCTGAAAAGTGTAGAAGGACAAATTTTCCTTGGGTGGTGAATGAGTCCCAGTATGAAGCTTTTTAGTGTTTTTCAAAAAATTTAAGATGATTTAAGTTCTCTACAGTATGCAATTTTCAGATGCAAAATGTAGATTTTTACTTTTTTTTAATTAGATGTAATGCAAAAATGAAGGCTAAATGAATGTTTCACTAATGTAAAATGAAAATTCCTACAATGCAATAACAAATCAATGTTTTAATTAAATGCTAATAAAAATTGAAACTTAGGATGCAATATGTGAATGCAATCAAAAATTTAAAGTGTTCAAAAGTTGGGTTCACCAAAATGAAACATAGATTTTTGGGACCCGAATCCTACTCTTGTGCTTCTAGGGTTTTTCACCTAAAAGGTGAGATATTCGGTCCAAAAATGCTAATGTATCACTCAAATTAGGATTTGTGTGATGTGATATGATGTAAATAAAGTTAACTAAATGCAATATATTAATCTAGGTGACTGAAAATGAATGCAAAAGTGCAATTATAACTATGTTTGAAAAACACATTGTGATATGTAGAAAACTATGTGAATGAAGAAATTATGCAGAACACAAAGTACATAGATAAATCTGAGTGCACATGGATGGATGAAATGTGAGCTTTATAGAGTGTTCTGTATGCTGGTGAAATTTACCAATTTTTCACAATGGGACTCATTCACCCAGGGTGGCTAATTAGTCCACCTATTGGTGAAAAACTAGTGGGAGCTAGTTTCTATCTATCGGGATCTAAAATCCAAGTTTCCAGTCCTAAGATGGGACTCATTTTCCATAGGTGGTGAATCATTCCTCCTCCAAATTTTTGAAAAACTAGGAGACAACTCTGCAACACCAGATCTTGGAATGTTAGCTTGTCGTGTTGCCAAACTCAAATATGCAGAAAACAGACAAATAACTCTCTCCTAGCTTGATTTTGACTCAAGTTGACTTGAAGCACCTAGTTGACTTGAAAATCACTCTTCAACACCTAATAACCTGTCAAATCTACAAACAATGGGCTGCAAACAAACAAGCAAAAGGGGAAAAATGATTAGGGTTTAGTGAATAGGGGTTTTCCTTGGTCAAACCCCACTTTTGGTAATTAAACCCTTGAAAAGACAATGAAATGAAAGAGAAAGATAAACTAATAACATGCAAATGTTATTGACTCACCTAACTCTTGATAATGCAAGTCTGAATAATGTCAATGGCTTCCCCAAAGTGCTTGAATAGTGGTTGAATTGATGATGTAGAAGGATTGAATGCTTGAAATATAGAATTGAATGCTTGAATGAGTGAGGAGATTGTAGGAGGATGTAAAATGAGGTGAAAATCACATATTTATACAATTCTTGTGCCTTAGTATCTATTCATACCTCATCATAGGCCGACATCAAGTGATTTTGAATAAAATCCCAAAAGGAAATTTGAAATATTTTTAATTTGGGGCCAAGGGGGATTCATTCACCACCCATAGTGAATGGGTCCCACCTAGGACCTAAAAACATGTGTCGAGAAAAATGTTGTATTTAATGTTACATGTTGGGATAACATTCAAAAATATAGTTAATTCAGTCATAGGAGGGCATAAAGAGACAAAATAAAGCATGAGAAGGGTGTAAATAGTGAAGATATGCCTAGAAAAGCATGAAATCTTGTTACAAGATTTTACAAAACTTCAAAATAGGGCTTGTTGATAAGTGAAAAGGTGGTTTTTAGGTAAATTGCATTAAATAGAGTCTAGAAGAATGTAGAAATGTCTTCTAACACTTTAGAACACCTTCACAAGACATCATTATTTGAGATTTAATACCTAAATAAGCATTTTCAAGCCATGTTACAACATAAAATCAAAGAAACATAGTTCCAACACCATGAAACAAGACCTAAAATTCCATGAAAATGACAAGTGGCAATTTTTCTACAACACAAGGGAAATTTTATAAAAAAATGTATTATTGGTTTTGGAGCATTCAATAATATCATGTCATCCAAAATCATGGAGGCATTGGGACTAACAGTTGATAGAACTCATGGTAAGTTCTATGCTATGGATTCAAGGGAAGTCCCTGTTATTGGTGTGATCAATGAACTTCCTTACAGATTAGCAAATATCCAGAAAAGGAGTTTAAGATGAGTGTGGTGGTAGTTGATATCCCACCCAATTATGGAATGTTACTATCTAGGAAGTGGAGTGCATCTAGATTGGAGGTAGGATGCAGTGTGACATGTCTTGTGGAACTTTCCCTATTGATGGTAAGGATGTGGAAGTGGTATAAGAGCCAAAGTGGCCACATATGTTGAAACATTCTCCTGAAAATGATACAATCCTTTTTATTAACACCAATATCAGTGATTTTAAGATTGAGGAAATTTCAAGAGAAGTGGATAAGTGTCCTACACCTATGGAAAATGAGGTTGTAAGGTTATCAAACAAGGATCGACTCTGTAAAATGTAATTTTATGGTAAAAGTTCCAAGGAAGGGTTGGGTACTGGGAAATTGTTGGTGTCACCAAGTAGTAGTGCATACAAAATATCTTTCACTTTATCTTTTATTTGCATGAATAATGTGGAAGAACATGAAGCATTATTACTGGGATTGAGATTGGATGAGAAGCATGGAATAAAAAATTTAATGGTAATTGGTGATTATTAGCTTGTGATATCCCAAGGAAGAGCCAAATATGCTTGCAAGAACAATAGACTGAAGCAATACATAAATGTTTTATGGGATTCCATTGAGCAGTTTGATGCTTTGGGAATTGACTGGATGGAAAGAGGACATAATATAGTAGCTGATTTACTTGCTAACATTTCATTAAGACCAGATGACATAACTTTTGTAGGTATCTCTAAGGTAGAGGTATAGTCAAGGACTTCCATCCTTGACAATGTGCACAACTAGCAGATTTTCAATGATGATGAGGATATTCTCAAATTTTTGAAATGTATTGATGAATATGAAGGTCAAGAGATTGAATTTGGTGGATTTTTTGAAAATTTAGATGGCAAGGACACATTATTTGTGAATGAGGTCATCTAGTTAAAGACAAATAAAATCTCCAAAGGTCTTGTAGCACTCGAAAGGGTCTTTGAAAGTCAATATAAAAGCAAGATTAAGACAACTAATACTCATCTATAGGACCTAGAGGAAGTAAATTTGGGGACTAAAAATGCCCCTAAGAAAGTGTATGTAGGAAAGAAGATGAAACAAAAGGTTAAGGAAATTTTGGTTGCCTTGCTAAGAAAGTATAGGCATCTCTTCGCTTGGTCATAGAATGACCTAAAACCCTCTAAGGAGGAATTTTTTCAGCATGAGATTCCTCTAAAGGAAAATTCTAAGGCTTTCAGGCAAAAGCATAGACCAATTAATCCTACTTTGTCTCCGAAGATGCAAGACGAGTTGGTAAAGTTAGGGGGAGCTGGTAAAGTTAAGAGATGTTGGCATCATAAAGCACATCAGACATTCCTCATGGGTATCCAACCTAGTGCTAGTTAGAAAAAATAATGGTGATATGAGGTTGTGTGTCAACTTTAGGAATCTAAATATATCCTCATTAAAGGACAACTATCCATTGCCAAACATGGAAGCCATGTTACATAAGGGAACTGGCTATGAGTTGTTGTCAATGATGGATGGGTTTTCAGGTTATAACCAAGTGAAGGTAAAGGAGTCTGAGTAGTATATGACTACCTTTACTTCTCCATGGGGCATCTATGTCTACGTAAGAATTCCATTTGGTTTAACAAATGCAGGTCCCACTTTTCAGAGGGCTATGGATGTAACCTTTTTAGATTTTATTGATTTATTTATGGCTATCTACCAAGATGACTTGAGTGCCTACTCCAAGAAAGAGGAAGATCATTTTATGCAATTGGAAAAAGGTATTTGTTAGGTCTCTAGAGTATGGGATATCTTTGAATCCAAAGAAATGTGCCTTTTAGATCACTGAGGGAAAATTGTTGGGACAAATTATGTGCAAAGGAGTAAGAAGTGACCCTGAAAGGGTAGCAGCCATAGATACGATCCCTTAGCCAAAGAATGTCAAAGGAATTCAGTCATTATTTTAGAAGATAATTTTTTTGAGAAGGTTTGTGACTAATTTTGTAGAAATCACAAGACCTATCTCTAGGATGTTGAAGAAAGGAGAAAAGGTGATTTGGATTGAAGAGCCAAGTCAAGCATTCAAGAGCATCAAACAGGCCATCAAGGAGCCTTCAATTTTAAAGTGTCCTGATTTCTCTAAGCCAATGCAAATTTTCTCTTTTGCATCTTTTCATATTATTTTTGTTGTTTTACTATAGAAAAATGTGGGCTTTGAACATGCCACAAAGCTCAAATATAACATGATTGGAAAACAAGCATATTCTCTGGTTAAGGTTGTGAAGAATTTCAGAAATTACCTAGTGGGAGCTATTGTCATAGCTTTTATACCAAGTGCTTCTATGAAAGATATTTTCACTCAGCAAGAGACTACATGCAAAAGGTGTAGATGGATCAACATGATCCTTGAAGAATTTAAAATTGATGTCCAAATTATCAAATTAGTGAGGGGGAAAGGCCTAGCCAAATTAATGTCATAAACTAATTTGGAAGCTAATCAGATCAATCAAATAGAGACTATTGATGTTGGACCTATCTGTGATATGCAGACATGTGGATGGTATAGAAGGATTGACCAATACTTATAGACTTTGTAGTGTCTTGTAGATATGGCTGATAATGACAAAAGGACATTAAAATTGCATGCCATTAAGTATGTGATTATTGACACTAAGTTGTGGTGGAGAAACCTAGATGGTGTACTGCTTCAATGTGCGGATGGAAAGTAGGCATTAGAACTCTTGTAGGAAATGCATAATGGAGTGTGTGGTGGTAATTATATGGAAAAGACCACTGCTTATAAAATTTTAAGAGCAAGGTTCTAGTGGCCTACTATACTCAAGGATGTCCACAAGATTTTTAAAACTTATGATGCTTGTCAAAGATTTGCATGAAAGCTAAATTTTTTAGGAAGCTTGCAACTTAGGCCTATTGTTGTTTAGGCCCCTTTCCAACAATGGGAAATTGACTTCATTGGAGAGATATCGGAAAAGTCTAGTGGAGGAAATTCATGGATCCTTGTTGCCATTGACTATTTCACAATGTGGGTAGAAGCAATACAAAAAAAGAAAGCAACAAGAAAAGTGGTAATGGAATTCCTAATGAATAATATTTTGATTAGGTTTGGAGTCCTAGAAAAGATCATTCTAGATAATTCTATGTGTTTTAGATCTGAGGAGTTCAAAACAATTTTGTGATAAACATGGCATACAAATTTCTTATTCTTCACCTTACCAGCCTCAATTAAATGGTCAGGATGAGTCTATTAATAAGAGCATAATTAAAATCATCAAAAGGGTGATGGAGAAGAACAAGAAATCTTGGAACTTGAAGGTAAATCTGGCACTCTAGGTAGATAGAGTGACTATGAAAAAGGCTACTAGTTATTTACCATTTGGCTTGGCATATGGTCTAGATGCTAGGTTTCCACATAATAATTTTCTAAAGATGTATAAGTTTGTGCAAGAATATGATGATATCTTTGATGATATGCATCACATAATTGATAATATACTGCAATTAGATGAAACTAGAAGAGAAGCTCAAGCCACAAATGCAAAACTGCAACTGCAAGTCAAGAATTTTCATGACAAGATAACTTCTCCTAGAAAATTTGAAGTGAATAGTATGGTGCTAGTTTGGAATATAAAGGCTCAAGACAAGGGTAAACAAGGAAAGTTTGAAGCATTATGGTTAGGGCCTTATCTGATAGCCAACACACATGGGGAGGATTCTTACATCCTCCAAAGCTTGATAGGTGATCTTTTTGAACTACCAGTCCATGGAAAGTTCTTAAAGCCATACTTCTCCTAAGTATGTTGTGATTCCATGTACACTATAAGTTTTGTATATTTTGTATATAGGTGTGTTTCCTTTGGTTGTGTTTGGTTCGGTCTTGCTACCTAGTCTAGTTAGTTCCTTGGTCTTTGGTTCACTTTGTTTTGCTGGTTCACTTTAGCCTGAGATTCTAGGATCTCACCATGCCTGTAAGAGGCATGCATCCCCAGTCAGAGCCACTGATGGAACCCATAAATTTTATTCTACTTCCACTTATCATCCTACAAATTTTTTGCTTGTTTTACCTTGGGGACTTAGGTTTTTTTCTTACTTAGGAACCTTCTTAAATAATCCTTAAGATCATTTCTATGCCAAGGTTCTAATTCATCGTTGACCTCATACTCCCTATTTCTAGTCATGTTAAAAAATATTATGTCATCCTATTTCATAGAGTAACTGATCCCCCGAGCCTAGGTTTGTTTTTCTTATATTTTATAAGGTTGATCGATTAACCTTATTTGGCCTTTACATCCTTCGAAATATTATGTTATAAGTCTTTTGAGGCCTTTTACATGGTGTCCTAGGAGGTTCCTTTCTTAAAACAACTTGCAGGAACGTGCTAAATTATTTTCACTTAAGCCCCGTCCATCACTTCCCTTCATCACTCATCATAGGTAGTTTTTGAAATGTAAATGTAAATGGGTGATGAGTGATGAGAACTTTTGATTTGTGTTAGGGATGAATGATGTTCTTTTTCCTCTAAAATGTTTCACCTATCACTAATTTTTCTTGATTTTTTGTATTGAATTAGCAATAAGCAATGACCTTTGGGATTTTGTTTTCATTTCTCATAACAAATGGGTGCACAGTCATCTTGTTCAAATGGGTGATGAGCGATGAGTGGTATTCTATTTTGTTTTGCATATTGGGGATGGCTTTTGAATGTTGGGTTTTGTATTAGCGATACGCGATGCAAGTGGTTTATGTGTGTTTGTTGGCTTGGTTTTCATCACTAATTGCTTGATGGTTTTCGATGGGAATTAGTAATTTATGATGACCCATGGCGCTCTTCATATTCTCTCCTATCACTCATCATGAATTCATTCAAATTATCTCCTATCACTCATCATGAATTTGTTCATATTTTGAATCTTTCTTTGCTGATTTGAATTGTTCTTGTGAGTGATATCTTTTGTGACTTTGATTTTCATGTATGTGCATGTGTCTTAATCTTGTTCTATCACCTTATCTCCCATCATTGATGAGATCTATAGCTTGAGGCATGAATTTGCGATACGAGATGGGTGATGACCATGATCGAGGATGGGCCATAATTCAAAGGTTGAGATTTCATCATGTAGATGCTAGTGTCGCTGATAGGACTTGTGAAAGGTGAAATGTGTCAGCGATGAGTGATGGCTACAAAATAAAGGAAAACATGGCAGCATCGTGAGGACATAATTTAAAGCAACAAAGAAAGTAGCGATCTGAAAGGGGAGTCATTGATGTGGTTTTAAAACAAAATAATTAGTGGCCAGGATTTGAATATGAATGGCTAAATGTTAGTTCTCTCACATGATCTTTCTATTGAACATTAATGGTGATATTTCCCATTTCCTCACCATAAAGAAGGCAGCTATCTTTTTTTTCACACATTTGTAATTGCTCAAGAGTAGAGAAGAAATCTAGAAGCTAAGGAAGCACTATGGAAAGCTCCAACAAGAAATTACAACAATTGTATAAGTCAATCACCTGTGTAAGAAAATTGTTGTACCTCTTCCTATCCAAAATGCTTATTTATGCTATTTTGAAAGGGTAGTAGGGAGTTTTGGAGGTAATCAAATTTTGCTTTATTAAATTGAATATCTTCAATAGGGGTGATGAGTATTGTGTAAAGTATGGGAATACTTTGTTCCAAAATTTATGTCTTAAGTTTTCATACTGGGGTAGGTCTTTTCAATTGAGACAATTGTAAGCAATTGTTCTACCACTTTGCAAGTATGAGTGATCTAGAACCAAGTGAATCCAACATTAGTCCTGAGAGGAAATTGAAGCATGAAAGGTTAAAAGGCTTAAAACCCAAGATGTATCATCTATGATTAAGCCGAAGCCACTAGCAACATCTAACCCTACACCAAGTACCCCAACGGTGTCTACTAAGTCCTAAAGTGCAAGGAAAGAACAAGAAAGGTTCATGGAAGGGGCCTTTAGAGAATTAAAAGGGGGAGGGTCATGAATTGAAAAGACCTATGGATCAGGTTTTCATGATGACCAAACTAATTGAAAATGCTCATGAAATTAGAGAGTTGGCACAACTTCAAAGTGGATAGTGGTTATTCTTATATGCTTTTAACAGACATAATTCTAAGATTTCATCATGTTACTTATGGGGGCTGAACCTCGGGAAGCTGGTGGTACCCAATGTGTTCATAAAAGTGGATGTGATGATGGAGTTGGACTGGCACTATAGTCTCGTTGACAGAACAATCAGGAGTGAAAGTGGAGATGTAATCCTAGAGGTGACAAGGCATAAGGTTGTGGAGATATTTGGGTTGAATCCTAATTATACTTTAAAATTTAAGCAAACAAATATATATGGTGAGTATGAGTATAACAGGTTTGCATACATAAATAGATTGCTTGTTTGGCATAGAAGGAGCAAGGAGATATTTCTCCCTAAGGATATTGAGCCTTTAGAATGTGATTTTTTTTTGGATTATTTCAAGAACACCTATTATTTCCTAAATCATGTGTTGCCTCAAAATTTTGAGGTGAGGATAGCCCCTAACCTGTTGGTGATGACAACGGATATACAAGCTCATAATATGAACACTAGTTTTGATTATGCTGCCTATGTTATTGAACATATGCATTGGGATTTATTAATCTAAAGAAAGGGGTTTTCCCTCTGCATTTCCCACATTATTCTTTGTTCATGCATATTTTTTTGTATGAGAGTGATTATAGCTAGAGAAGAAAGATAAAATTGAGATTGAGGGACAATGAGAATAATGTTTTTCCGGTCCAAATGTGGACACATATTTGGGACCAAGATTGTCCCCATTCCAACTACTTCATGTTTTCTATTGTCATAAGGTTTGGAATCTTGGAAATTTTGGGTGTGGCACCTATTCACAGGATTTCTCCATCAATTAGAAATATCATGCAGCCAATGGATATAGAGTGATCAACTACAATGCATAATTGGGCAGATTGGTTTATGCACTTAGAGTATACTATGATTAGGGATTATGGATCTAAGGTGGCACCACATTTATTTCCCTTATATTTTTCTAACCAATTGGATTTTATGGAACTAATGTGGCAAGTTGATTTTATGGATTATGAATTGTTCAGAAAACCTAAGAAAGGTACTATGGTGAGTCCCCAATGTTCTTTTGCTTGCTTTGAAAATACTACCCTTAAAGGGTATGAGAAATTTGGAATCATGGTGAATAACCTCAGGTTACCATTTAATGAGGTTAGGAGTTTTGACCCTAAAAGATTTGTGCATACAAAGAGAAGAGATAAAAAATTATCATGAATATATCACAAGTTCTTGTATATAGATGATGCATTGAGAAACTTGACAAGTGATGAGGTTGTTAAATCTAGAAAGAAGGAATAGACAACCATAATGAAAATTGAAGAGAGCATCATGAGGATGAATTCTTTCCATGAGAGCTGCTCTAATGTAATTGAAGATCCTATTGAGAGAGATTTTACAAATTTGAAGGATTATCATAATGGTGATTTCAAGCTAAAGGTTAAAGAAGCGACTGAGAGAGCACAAGCTCTTCTAGAAAAATAGCCTCAGGCTATGGATAATCTAGAGAAGCCTACAAATTTCAAAGAAGTTAGGGGGGAATAAATAGTGGAGCATGTTCCCAGTGATGAGGAGGTGGAGAAGAAATTCCCTCCCCCTAATATTGAAGAAACTCTTGATTCAGAGGTTCCCCAAATAGAATTGTTCAATAACAATATGATGAAAAGAATGATGATGATCCAAGGATCAAGGATTGTGATGAGTTCTGTGTCAATGATAATTTTGTACAATCTGACAAATTCAAGTAGTTTATGGTTCAACAAAGGAGCACAGAGATAAAAGAAAGGCTTGAACAAGCAAGGGCTAGTGTTGACCCTTCTTAGTAGGAAGAGGCAAAGAACGCAGAGGAAGAAAAGATTAAGGCTATGATTGCAGCTATCACTCCTATTGAAGCTAGGAAAAT
This sequence comes from Sequoia sempervirens, assembly GCA_007258455.2. Classification (NCBI taxonomy): domain Eukaryota; kingdom Viridiplantae; phylum Streptophyta; class Pinopsida; order Cupressales; family Cupressaceae; genus Sequoia; species Sequoia sempervirens. The sequence continues at coordinate 217,654,900 of VDFB02000017.1, forward strand.
TGTCAAATATAGTGGATTCATGTTGTTTCTTGGATTCACTATCACTTTATCCATTATATATGATGCAATAAGAAGAGACCCTCAATCTTCAATATTTGAGGAGCAGTTTGAAGACAAGGTTTTTGGATCTGGGTATAGTCCAAAGTTGCATACTCTGGGAATCTGGTCTATGGCACCCAATACTAGAAAGCATGAGGTTGCTAGGCCTATTGAATCTTGAGATTATGGGTTCCTTGGTGGTGAAGAGAACCATAGATATGGTTATGTGTAGGATCATCATGGAAAAAAAAGGCCCTTAAGTTATGAAAAATTCAAAAAAATCAGAGTTAGGCAACTTGATGTAAAAATTTGAATATGTTATCTATATTATTTCAAAAATATGTAATAATTAAATTTGTAGAAAATTGAATGTAGTTTCTAAACTACTAGGTTTATTTAAAAAAATAAAAATCTATTTGGTGAAAATTTGAAATTTCAATGTCAGTAGCACTTAAATTTTAGGGAAAACATAAGAAGTAGGTGTCTTTTGACCACCCTAACCACAATAAAATGATAATATTTTTTATAAGATTTTAGATATAAGTAGAGGACTCTTGTCCTAATGTGATGCATATTTTTTGTATTTTTTCCAAGTAAATAATTAATTATGAATTTTATCAAAACTTTTAAATAATATTAAAAGTTCTCGATGTATGACCATGTTAACCTGGGTCAAAACTTCGTGAAATTTTTCTTAAAAATCCTATAGTATGCAAAGCATAGAATGTGAAGCATGTTTCATATTGAAAAAATGTGATATCGTTGAAAGCTATAGATTTTTCAATCAGCCTTATCATGAAGACTTTAGTCGTAATTCAAATAGAAAATGAATAATAATTATTTATTAAATTTAGTAAAGCATAATTTATATTGGTGGAAAGCTGAGAATCTCCTTTAAAAACCCTTTATTTTATCAATTTTGGGTAAAAAGTATCACACATACCCTACACATACCCATCTTATCGCCACTTTTTGGCCCATCATGGTATGTGCAGGATCATGATGGGCCAAAAAGTGGCGATATGATGGGCATTTGTAGGGTATGTGGCTGGCGACTTTTTTATTACCAAAAAATTATGAAATGAAAAGGGTTTTTAAAGGATATTCTTAGCTTTCCACCAATATAAATTATTCTTACTTTGAATTTAATAAGTAATTATTATTAATTTTCTATTTGAATTATGACTAAAGTCTTAATTGATAGGCTGATTGAAAAACATCTATAGCTTTCAAAAGGTATCACATTTTTGAATCCAAAACATGCATAACATTCTATGTTTTGCATACTATAGGAGTAAAAAATAAAAATTGAATTTCATGAAGTTTTGACAAAGTTAAGGTGGTCAGACACACAAATGTTTATATTTTTAGAAGTTGTAATAAAAAATTCATAATTAATTATTTACATGGAAAAAAATAACAAAAAAATATGTATCACATTTGAACATGAGTCCTCTACTTATTTCTAAAATATTATAAAAAAATATTATCATTTTATTGTGATTAGGGTGGTAGACAGTACTACCAAATTTTACTAAATAGATTTTTCTATCTAGTAGTTTAGAAACCATTCAATTTTCTATATATTCTATTATTACATATTTTTGAAATAATATAGATAACTTATTTTTTTACGTCAAGTTGCCTAACTCTGATTTTTCTTAATTTTTTGCCACTTAAGGGCCTTTTTTTCCAAGATGATCCTGCACATACCCCTATCCAAGAAGCTAATTTAACTTCTCATACTGTAATGCTCAGTGTGGAAACAACTCAAATTTCTCAGAGGAAATACGACTCTTTGGTGAAAGAGTATAATAGTTCCTTTGATGAGATAAACAAGTGGAGAGCCACTGTTCAGGCTAGATAGTTAGTAAGGACACTATCTTTTCCATCTTCTTTTTCTTTAGACTTGTCTACATAGAATAGGGAGACCTTGGCCTTGAGAATCACTAATTTGAATAATAAGTTAAAGGAAGAAAAGGAAAATGTCAGGAAGGATAAATTTGAAACTGTTAAGGTGGCAAATGACATTTTTGAGGATGTATTGAAACATAGGGTGACTAAGTTGGTCAACAAAACTGATGGTGTATGGGATGCTTATAAGATCATTCATGAAGCAAACATAAAGTATTTGCAAGTCCAGGAAGCCTTTAAGAATGAATGGAGCAAGTGGAGTACTAGGGTAGGTGCTCTAAAAGAAATGATGCCTAAAATGAAGGAGGATCTTGAGGCACCTACGAATTTCCCTAAAATATTACAAGTTGTGGACTTGGTATATGAGATAACAACCTTTCATGCAAAGCTTGGTATGCAACTCCAAGGTAAACTAAAAATATTCAAAGAGATGGAGGATCGAGGTATGTTGTTGATATTGAATCATAAGAATGAGTTACAACCATTTGAAACATGGAGGAGTGATCTGTGAGATATGCTCAAAATGACTAAGATGGCAGTAACTATGACCAATTACATATTGTTGAATTTGAATATTGATATGTTGGTGGAGATTGAAACAAAAATGAACACTTTTGATAGGGAGGCCTAAGTTTTAATTGATGCAATATATATCCACCATAGTGTAAAGGTGTAGAGTTTATTGGATGTTAATTGGCTTGCTGAAGAAGAGTACACCATCTAGTTGGAAAAGTATATAGAGTAAGTTTATGAGGGGATAACAATTGATATGATGAATAACCAATATGATGGAAACAATGTATAGCCTGAAAATAATGCAAATTAGGATTTTAAAAAAGTATTGCAAAAAATATTGTTCTCTCCTCAACATAAAATGGGTTGCATAAAATGTTGATGTGGATAAATCAGTATTTTTTTCTTTATTTTCTTTTCATACCTTGTAAATTTTGCTGACTGGGTTTTCCTATGGTGGACACTATTTGAGGGCATGGAAAATATTTTGAAGATGTTGTAACAAAAAAATGGTTCCTTTTAAAGGTGGGACTAGATCTTTGCAATAGATGAAGGTTACTTTTTCCTTATGTTTATTCTGACCACTTGAAGGCTCAAAAGTAACTAAAAAGGGAATATTTGTGACAACAGTCCAGTAGCGTTTTAACATGTGTGCTTTCTAGCCTAAAGCTTGTTTTGATCTTTAATTTCTATAAGAATAAATTCATGGCCAGAAGTATGAAGTTTGTTGAAATACAGTTGAAATAGTGAATTGTATACAAAATACAAAGCATATTTTGAGTTTTGTCTTAAGTTCTGAGTCTATAACTATGTATGTAAATTTGATAATATGATAGAAAATACAATACAGAATGATGCAAATTTCATGGCCATTGTCTCTCATTTGTAATTGTTCTATGAGTTATGAATGAATATAATCAAGTGTTGTTTTGATTTGTCTCCATCGCTTTACATTGGATGTGGAATTTCATTGTTGTTTATTAATTAAGTGAATTAGTGTAATTGCTTGAATGATATTCTTGACTCATATGAATTATATGCTAGGATATCTTTAAGAAATAGTGGTCGATAATATTATGGCGAAGTGTTGTAATGTAGTATATCTTAAGTAATAGGTTGCTATTGTTGAATTATTATCAAATTGCATAAGTTAAGATTAACTCGATGTTTAGGATAAGGCACTGGTTTTGGTGGGTTACTCACAATTCAGTTCTTGGGTTAATTTATTAGCAAATCACTCTTTATTTACAAATCTTTCAAATGAATTACCATTGTAGTCATGCTATGATGAATGCCACTTTTCTCATGCTCCAAGAATATTGTATTATTGAAAAGAACTGCCAACTCTTTGATACACTATATTGTTAATTGGATATATGGGAATGATCTATTGTTTACAATGTATATGAATATAAATCACACAGTTTCTTGAATATACATTGTTGGATCACCCTACTGGGTTTCATAGAGCCGAAAGTGTAGGAGTATAAGTTTTGCAGTTTTTAATCATGCATTGGCCAATCCCTTTAGAGTACTAAGTATTGGAAATGGAAAATTCCATAGGTATTTATGAATATCAATTTGGTTCTAAAAAAATAACCAACACTAACAATAAAGAATACATGAGAGATAATTTGGAAAGCCCTATGCCAAGTGATATGTTTCCAAATAAAGCTATGTCATTTAAAATAAAAGGTGATGCTTCCAAAATGAAACTCCAAACACATAAGGGATCTATGGATTTGGGGTTAGTATTTTCTTCCTACAATATTTTTAAGAGAGGTCATAATTGTCATTATTCCTCAAATACTCATAGAACTAGAAGAATGAAACAAAGAGAGCGAAAAAAAAGACTTTTTTTGGGTCAACATGGAAGAGACATGAATGCCTCGATGCCTTGCATCATCCCCAAAAGGAAAACACAAGACAAAGAAAAGACAAAGGATAAGCTTTTGGGTCAACATGGAAGAGATATGAATGTCTCAATTCCTTGCACCATCCCCTAAAGGAAAAAATAAGACAAAGAAAAGATAAAGATTTATGACATAGAGAAGAATGTAGATACAAATAGAGGAGTCCAAAAGGAGAGAGAGAACACCGAACATAACATCACAGGGGGTCACATAATGCACATGCAAAAATAAAAAATGAAAAATAAATAATGCAAAAATCTAGTAAGGCACATGAGAGTCAACCTATTAGCAAGTCATCTGCATCCCAATAATGTTTAACATATATAGAAGAAAAAAACTAGCTAAAGGGACAATTGAAAGTGTCGAACTAGGGTCATTACCAGGTTTAACACTCTTTTTAGGAGAATTTTCATTTAAGATCATAGAAGATGTAAACAAGGTATTCAATTCATTATGCACATGTTCATCAATCTTCGCAACCTCATCATCCTTATCCAAGTTAATCACAATACAAGGTTGAATGATAATGTCTAAAGAAGGATTTAGCCCTTGTTACGGTAGTGGTATAGGATCTTTTTGTGGTGAGGGAGACTCATCATGTATTGCTTAAGTTAGGTTTGGATTTTTATTTTATTTGTTTTTTTCTTCATTTAACCTTCGAGCAAGAGCACAACATCTATGCCTATGCTCTCTAGGTTTTTGGTTCTATTTTCAATTTTATTTTGTGTAGGAGAAGGTTTCTCAACCATAGGTTTCTTTTCTTCCCTAAGGGGAGGAACAAAAGGAACCATGGGAGGTTACTCAACCACTTTCTCTTTAGCTTTGTAGACTTGTTTTATCTTAGGAAGCATGAAAGGATTGTTTTTGTTATAGATCTTGGTCTTTTGTAGGAAATAGGTGAATGTTTTGTCTTAGGTTGGTCTTAGTTGTTTGAGATGTCTTTTGGTTCAATCATGGTTTCATCAAGGATGGTAGGCTCGGTCATGGGTGGAGGCATGTTTTGGAGGGATAATTTTGCTATGCATTTTTCCTTGAACTTTTAGTAGGTTTTGAAAAAGAAGTCTTCACAAGGCTTAATAGGTTCCATAGGCTTGGGCTAGAATAAGTCTAAGGAAAATTTTTTGCAGGAAGACAAAGGTTTAAAGTCAATATGATGCATGGTGAAAATGTTAATTTCAAAAGGAAACTTTAAGAATTTATGCACAACTGATGGGATAGATTCCATGGACTGTAGACACGGGTAACCAAGCTTCACACGAAATTGATTTGATATCAATATTATGGAGAATGAGACATCCATTATTTTTGGTCCTATTTTTAAAGGTAAGGTGATTGATCCCATAGCAAGGAAAGTGAAGCCATTATGCATCTTTATCCATGCTTTCAGTTTATCATATGTTTCTTAGTGAACACATCCTCTCCACAGATTTGATCTATTAATATCCCATTAGTGGGCTTATTGTAGATTCAATCGGCTATGTAAAGTGGACCATCAAGTGCATGTTTGAGTATATCTTTAGAGGAGAAGGCAATATCAAGAGGATTTTTAGTTTGGCCCTTACAAAGTTGAGTTTTGAAAAATGCAACCAAACCATCGATAGGATTTTTTTCTTGTTGATCAGTATCCATAGGAATTTGTTGAATTGTATCTATGCTATCATCACCTGTTTCAAAATTCATCACATCAGTCTTTGTAGTTTCACTAGCTTTGATAAATAAAATATTACGTTTTGGAAATTGGGTTGGTAAAGACTTGCAAATTCTAGTTAGGAGTGGAAACAAACTTATTTCCTTGATCATTAACACCTCCAACAGAAAGTCAACCAGAATCAATGAGGTCTTGCACAATATTTTTAAGATGCTTACAATGTTCTATATCGTGTCAATTTTATCGGTGGTAATGGCAATAATCATTTGATCTAAATTTTGGAGGTAGAGGCTTATTAGGATCAAGTGTTTTAACAGGAGGCAAGGTGATCATTTACTATTCTAAAAGTTGTGACATTGTGAACATATGAAGGGTATCGAGTAGGGGAGTGAACTATCTTTTTGGGACCCAATAGTAAAAAGGTATCATTGCTTTTATGATAGCTACTTGGGTATTGAATTTTTGAGTTGTTTGTTGAGGGGAATTTAGTTTAAGGACTTTATTATTCTTCCAAAAATTTTGGTAATTATTTTGGTTTTTCAACTTGGAATTCTCAATTTGGCTAGAGGTTGGTTTTGTGTCATGACTAATAACTGAATTTTGATAATCGCGAAGGGAAATACATAAGTGTAGGAAGGAGGGGAATTTCATCATGGTAAGATTATCTTTTATCTTACTTTGAAAATTATCTATGAAAATATTTTGAAGGTGAGGATCTAGAACCTTTACATCTGAAAGGAATAATTTTGTTGGTTTTATGCTTGGGAGATAGAATAACAATCTTCTTCACTCTTTCATTCAAGGAAAACCCTAGAGATCTCAATCTAAAGTATGCAAGGGAGAAAGAGATCTTGCAAAAGCATTGTCCTAGGGTCTGATTATAAACTAAATAGGGTTTCACCACCAAGCTAGGGCTTGGAAAGACTAATGAAATGTAATACTTAATGCTTAAACCTAATACATTGTAATACTTCACTAAATGACCTAGAAAAGAATGTTAATCCAAAAAAAAAGTTGAAATATGAAAGGTGTGACACCTAGGAATCTCAAGAAGACTAGAATGAGCTCTAAAATATTGAAATTTCTAAAATTTAGGAACACTAGGACTCATACAGCACTTCTTGTGTGTCAATCCTAAACTAGGTTTTCTGGTCTGAAATGAATTTTTGGCATTGTAGTTTCAAGATCTACAAAAATATAGATATTTTTCCTATAGTGGGACTCATACACCACTTCTAGCATATCAGTAATGTTCTACTTTTTTTGGGAATTCAATTTTCAAATCTATACTCTAGCACTTGCTCTTCCCTTCCAAATTGATTTTTGGATCCAAACCTGCAAAAAGACCTATAAAACAAAATATAGACTTGATTTGCTTATGGGGGGTTTTCCTTGGTCAAACCCCTAGTTTGGTAATTAAACCTTGATAGAAACAATGAATGATGAATGTAAATAGGAATGTAAACCCTAAACTTAGGTGTGCCTAATATTAGGAAATTTGAAATTTAATGCAACCCTATTCAATTGTGCTAGAATGAGATGTAAGAATGAAACATAGACATGAAAGACTCACATTGAGAGATCGCTAATCACCCAAGTGAGATCTAATGATATATATAGCTTGCTTAGGGTGAATGTAGAATGATAATGGAGGATGGAATCACTTAAGAAACAAGTCACTAGGCTTGGCTTGATGGCTAGTTGCATCTCCACAACCTACAATCCATCATGATTCACCATAGGAAGACATAATAAACCTTGAAAATGCTAGATCTTGAATGAAAGTGATCTTGAAGACTTGGAAAGATACAATAATGTTGCTCCAAATATTCAACTTTGCTTATTACTTGTTCTTGATTGCTCTTGTGAAGATTGCTTGAATGCTCTTGAATGGTTGGATCTTCAAATTTCTCTTCTAAAAATGCTTGCTTCAATAAAAAATGACTTTAGAACCTTGGTTATTATATAGGAATTACACCTATTTCACTATTATTTAGATCAAAAAAGCTGACATCAACCAAAAATTTGAATTAAAAAGTTGAATTTCCCACTCAAACCCTAAAAAGGCCCCAAATGGGACTCATACACCACTTGTGGCATATGGATCACACCTAGGGGGACTCATATGCCCAAGGTGGCATTTAAGTTTGATGCAAGAGCATCCTTGGTTCTTGGTAATCTTGAATCAACCAAAAAACTATTTTCATTCAATTTTGTTCCTATTTTGTTCTTGCTTAGTTCATATTAGTCGATTCATCATATTCGCTCACCAGATCCAGTGGATCTATGTTTACATCATGGAAATGTTCATTTCCCTTATTCCAAGATTAAAGCGTGATTGGATCTTTTTCTAGCAAGTTATCGCTTCTGGATTTATTGGTAGTTTCTTGAACCAACACCAAAATAATTTTCTAAGCTAATGGCTAGTGTGATCGCTTGTGGATCATTCCCGTAACTTGTGGATCTCAATGGTTTGAATCTAATTATTCTATAGAGTGGCCCTGACCTTAATTATAGGTCCACACTTCATCCTATGCATTCACTAAGGAGTAATTCAAATTTGAGGCAAACCTATTCATGAACATGTTACATTTTCTTTCACTGGAGATTGTAATGATCTTTGGCCAACGTAGATGATTCTAGACTCACAGATGTGATATAAAGCTTGTAATACATCATTAGAATCATATAAGTTGATTAATTAGATTAATATAGATATGATATGTAAGATTTTTTCTCGTGTTAAGGAGAATATAGGAATATGTATTTGAGCATGTTATAGCAGGCCTATGAGTCGAATCTGTAAGCTCGAATGTTGTCGGCCAATTGTAACTGAGATTTCTATTAATGAGAATGTTTGAATCTACATTTTCCTCCATATTCTATGTTTCTTCTATTGTGTGTCTCTTGTTGCACGGTTTGGATTGTTCTCTTTGAGGACCCTCCTACCATGGTTGCACCAGACTAGTATTAGAGAAAGATTCATTCCTTGAGAGATCGTCAGAGTTTGCAAAGTCCTATTGAAGATTTGTTGTGGGGTGGCAAATTGAGGATCTAACCTGCAGCTATAGAGGACTTGTGTAAAGATGGTAGGAAGAAGAAATGGTACAGGAACTGGAGTGCGTTGAAATGCAAACCCAACTATGATGGAGATATTGAGAGGAATTGTTGCTAGACTAGATGCAGTTGAAATGGCCAAGAGGAGAGGTCAACTAGTTGATGATGTGAGTGATGAAGAGGTAGAAGTACAAGAAGAAAGGTAAAGAGAAAATCAAGTTGGTTTGGATCAAGGAGAATAGATGTTCATAAGAGCCCTAACTAGAGTGAATACTAAACCACATTTCAATCCATGAGACTATAGTGGTTACAAGTTGGATTTAGATGAATTTCTTGATTAGATAATAGAAATGGAGAAGTATTTTGATTTTGAAGGAACCTATGAGGACAAGAAGGTGAAATTTTCTTGTACAAAGTTGAAAGGACATGCATCCCTTTGGTGGGAATATTTGCAGAAAGAAGAGGAAAGGAGAAGACAAAATCATGGGATAGGATGGTGAATAAGTTAAAGACAAAGTTTATTCCTACAAACTATCAAATCAGTTTGTTCCAAAAGTTGCATAATTTGAAACAGAAGGTTTCAAGTGTGACAGAGTATACTGAGGAGTTCTACAAGTTGAATATCAGATCCAAACATTCAGAGGATGATACCGAGCAAGTAGCTAGATATGTGAATGGTTTGAGACCATATATATAGGATAAGATTAGGTTGATCAAGTTGTTAAGTATGGAGGAGGAATATCAATGTTCCCTAAAAGTAGAAGAGAAGTTGAAAAAATACATGAGCATAGACAAAGAGGAAGAACTTTTACTGGAGGAGGAAGAGGCTCTTTTGCATATTAGAATAAAAATAAGGAGTTCAGTAAGAATGCTAGTTCATATCATAAAGGTGATGGAAAATCTTACCGAAGAGGTGGATATGGTGGTTACTAGAATGAAGGTTATAGGAAAGATGATAGAGGACATGAGAGAAGAGTATTCAAAGGAACTTGTTATAAGTGTGGTGGAGAAGGAAATAGAGCATTTGAATGCAATCAGGGAGAGACAAGTAGAAGGATAGAGAATAGTAGAAGAAGAACCTTTTCTAAGGAAGATCATACCAGATCATCTAATAAACCAGAAGATATAGAAGTGCTGGTGAACAAAAGAGTATTGTGTCAAAGTGATTTGGAGAATGAACCATTGTAGAGAAAGAATTTGTTTTGGACCATATGCAAGGTAGTTGGTAAATGTTGTAGAGTGATTTTTGATAGTGGGAGTTCTAAGAACCTGGTTTTAGGAGAGATGGTGACTAAATTGAAGTTGGAAAGATTGAAACACCTGAAGCCGTATTAGATAGCATGGATTCATGATAAGCGTAAGATACTATTAAGTGAACAATGTTTGGTGAAATTGAAGATATGAAATTATCATGATGAATTTTTGTGTGATATCATGCCTATGGATGTATGCCATCTTTTTTTGGGAAGACATTGGCAATATGATAGACATGCTATTCATGATGGAAAGAAAAACATATATACCATTGTTGCTAATGGGATGACACAGACTTTGTTGACATTGGAAGATGTTCCTAAGGTTGAGGTTTGTATGAGTAGTAGAGTTTGTTTGGTTGATGGAAGGAGATTTCTAGATGGACTGAGACATGAGAACATGTGTTATGCCTTGGTTCCTAAGAAGGCTAAATACTTGAAGCATGTAGAAGAACAACCAAATGAGATAAAGGAGTTGGTGAAAAAATATGAACCTATAATTTAAGATAATGTGCCTGATGGATTACCACCTATGAGGAGTATTAGTCATTGCATGGATCTAATTCTTGGAGCTAGTTTCCCTAATACAGCAGCACACCGGATGACACTGAAAAAGAATGAAGAGTTGAATAGGAAAGTGCAAGAGTTGTTGAGGAAAGGTTTGATCAAAGAAAGTTTAAGTCCTTATGCAGTACCTATCATGCTAGCACATAAGAAGGATGGAGAATGGAGAATGTGTATAAATTCAATAGCCATTAAAAAAATCATAGCGAAGTATGGATTTCATTTTCCCTAGATGGATGAAAATATGGATTGTTTGAGTGGAGCTAAATATTTTACAAAGATAGATTTGAAGAGTGGATATCATTAGATCAGAATAAGAGAAGGGGATGAGTGGAAGAAAACCTTCAAGACAAATTAAGGATTGTATGAGTGGTTACTGATGCCTTTTGGACTAAAAAATGCACTGAGTACTTTCATGAGGCTGATGAATGAGCTGCTGAAGAGATTCTTGGGTAGAGGTTGAGAGAAGAGCAGTTGTTGATAAATATTAAGAAGTGTAGTTTCATGAAGGAAGAATTGGTATATATGAGATTTGTGATATTTGTGGATGGACTGAAGATGGATCCTAAGAAGGAAAAAGCAATTGTTGAGTCCCCTACACTAGAAAGCATTGGAGAGGTAGGATCATTTCATGAATTGGCTAGTTTCTACCAAAATTTCTTTAGAAATTTTAGTTTTATTTGCAATCCTATGACAGAAACAATGAAAGGAGGTAAGAAGGATTTTTGGTGCACATCTGGAGTAGACCAAAGTTTTGAGTTGTTGAAGCAGAAGGTGACTAAGCAACCTATGTTGGCTTTACCATATTTTAGTAAGGTATTTTAGGTAGACTGTGATGCAAGTGGAAATGCAATTGGAGCAATACTAAGTCAAGAAGGAAGACTAGTAGCTTATTTCAAAGAGAAATTGAATGTTGCTAGGAGAATATATTCAATGTATGACCAAGAGTTTTATGCCATAGTTCAATCCTTGAAGAAATGGAGACATTACTTATTGCCTAAGGAGTTTTTGTTGTATACAAATCATCAAGCTTTGAAATATTTGAACAGTCAAGGTAAGTTGAATGAGAGACAAATGAGATGGGTGGTATTCTTGCAGATTTATACTTTTGTTTTGAAACATAGAAGTGGGAAGTCAAATAGAGTTGTTGATGCTTGGAGTAGGAGAGGGAATTTACTCAAAGAGATGAGAGTGGAGGTATTAGGCTTTCATGAATTGAAGAACTTGTATGAGGAAGACCCGGATTTTGCAGAACCTTGAAGAGCTTGTAGAGAACAAGTCTTGGAGGACAGGAGTTAGTGGTTCCATTATTTCCTTTAGGACGATATGTTGTTCAGAGGTAATCAGTTATGTGTACCTCAAAGTTCAATGAGGGATAACTTGGTGAAAGAAAAACATAGTGGAGGATTAGCAAGACACTTTGGAATTGATAAAAAAGTAGCATTGGTAAGTGATAATTACTTTTGGCCATAGATTCATAAGGATGTTAGGAAATTCATGCAGAGTTGTAGAGTTTGTCATGTTTAAAAAGGGAGTTGTCAAAATGTTGGATTGTATAAGCCTTTGATAGTTCCGGAGAGACCTTGGGAGGATATTAGCATGGATTTCATACTTGGTTTGTTGAAGACACAAGGAGGTAATGGTTCTATATTTGTTGTAGTAGATAGATTTTCTAAAATGGCACATTTCATACCTTGTAAGAAGACCACATATGAAATACATGTAGCAGACTTGTTTTTCAAAGAAGTTGTCAGATTGCATGGATTACCTAGGAGTATTGTTTCAGACAGAGATACAAAGTTTGTTGGTTACTTTTGGAAGATACTGTGGAAGAAGTTAAAGAAATATTTGAAGTTCATTTCTACTTTTCATCCACAAACTGATGGAGAGATAGTAGTAAACAAGACCGAAAGTTGGGATTTAGTCCTTGCACAAGCAGAGTTTGCTAACAACAATTTAGTGAACATGAGTACTAGAAAGACATCTTTTGAGATTGTTACTAGAGTTCATCCTAGAGGTATATCAAAGTTGAGGGACATCTGTAAGGAAGATAAGAGGAGTGCAGAAGTAGAGGAATTTGTAGAACATATGAAGAAAGTGCATTCTCAAGTGAAACAACAATTGGAAGATATGAACTAAAACTATAAGGAGCGAGCAGATGAAAAGAGGAGACATAAGGAGTTTCAAGTTGGAGATGAAGTGATGATGTACTTGAGGAAGGAGAGATTTCTAGTTGGAACATACAATAAGATGAAGATAAGGAAGTTTGGACCCTATAATATCTTGAGGAAATTTGATTTAGGAAATGCATATGAAGTAGAGTTACTAGATGGAATGGGTATATCACCTATATTCAATATTGTAGATCTACATTAGTATCATGAAGCAGAATTCAGTGAAGATAGTGAAATAAAATTGGAGAACTTCCTAAACAAAAATCAGAGGTAGAAGAGGTTTTGGATAGCAGAGATGGGAGAAAGACGCGTGTCAGACAGTACAAAGAATACCTTGTGAAGTGGAGGGGTAGACCAGTGGAAGATTCTTCTTCAATTTCTCAAGGGTGAGGTAGACCTTCTTGGTTTTCCTTTATCCCCAGAAAAGTGAGGGACTGACTTTTTAATAACCCTAGATGTTTGATGCATGAGCATCCTTGGTTCTTGGCAATCTTGCATCAACCAAAAAAATATTTTCATTCAGTTTAGTTCCTATTTTGTTCTTGCTCAAATCATATTGGTGTATTTGTCATATTTGCTCACTAGACCCAGTGGATCAATGTTTACATTGTGGACGTGTTCATTTTCCTTATTCCAAGATTTGAGCGCGATTGGATCTTTTTCTTGCAAGTTATCACTTCTAGATTTACTGGCAGTTTCTTGAACCGGCACAGGAATAATTTTCTAAGCTAACAACTAATGTGATCGCTTGCAGGTCGTTCTTGTAACTTACAGATCTCGATGGTGTGATTCAAATTGTTCCATGGAGTTTCCCCAACCTTAATTATAGGTCCACACTTTATCCTATGCATTCACTGAGGAGTAATTGAAATTTGACGTTGACCTATTCATGCACATGTTACATTTTCTTTCACTAGAGATTGTAATGATCTTTGGCTGACACAAATGATTCTAGACTCGCATATGTGACATAAAGCTTGTAATAGATCATTAGGATCCTAGAAGTTGATTAAGTAGATTAATATAGATCTAAGATGTAATATTTTTGCTTTTGTTAAGGAGTATATAGGAATATTGTATTTGAGCATGTTATATCAAGCCTGTGAGCCAAATCTATAAGCTTAGATGTTGTCAACCAATTGTAACCGATATTTTTGTTAGTGCAAATTTTTCAATTTGCATTTTCCTCCATAGTTTGTGTTGCTTTTGTTGTGTTATTCTTGTTGCATGGTCCAAATTTTTCTCTTTGAGGAGCCTCCTATCGTGGCTACACCAAAGTTGTGCCCTAGATTTTCAAGGTGGGTTGTTAGAAATTTTTATGTTTTCGATTATTTTGTTGGATTTTTAGTTGAAATAAGCCTTGATATCTGAAATAATGGATCTTAGGGGCCTATTAATGATGATCTAAAGGGAATTTAATGCAAAGGTGCTAAAATAGGTCCAAATTAAGTGTGAAATTGTACCATTTTCAAGAGCATACAATTTTATACACTACATTTCACCCCCACTTTAGTGCCCATATGACTCTACATGAATATGTAAGCTAAAGGAATCCAAACAATAAAAATTGTTTCATAAAAGGATACTCATATAGGTTCGTTCATGACATAGGATAATGGAGCCCCCATTGTAGCTATCTGTAAAACCACAATGTTAGGAACTACATCTTGCAACAAAAATTCATTAGTTGTTCAAAAATCCTCTTATCTAACTTGTAGAAATCAAATTTGAGGGTAGATGTATGCCTCCCCTTGATTTTTCTTCCTTTATGGATGTGGAATCAAGGTAGTAGTCTAACCACATCAAATAAGGGAAGTCGTATCATAGGGTATTTCTAGGTACCATGCCGGATAATGATAGAAATATGATGAAAACAAGAGTAGAATCATGATTCCAACACAATGAACAACATCAAAAATGGAGTTCTCTAACCCATGGTATGCTAGTTTGAATGAAAAGGTTACTTTTTAACCCTAATATACTAAAACCTATATGAGAGAAAAAAGTTAAGTAACTTGAACTAATTTTATCTTTTACATTCTTGTAGCTTGACTTTGTTGGAGAGTGATTGAAGATTTCGAGCCGACAAGAGTACGAGCCTCTGAGACTTGAGGTCTTGCGAGATGAGGTAGCGTAAGGCAAGCTACGACATTATGTGAGTTGATTCATCTTCTTTGAATTTTTCCTTGCAAATTTATTTTATGTTTTTATGCATTTCTAGGTTGATTTAAGACCCTAGAAGAATTTTTTTCAAATCATCCCCTTTTTTCACAAAGTGTCCCTTTTTTTCACAAAGTGTCTTGTTTCTTTGTGAAGTGTCCCAAAAGGGAACTAAAGTTTCTAGGAACCTTATGGAAGTACACTAGAACAAATTTAGTACACTTTTTTCATTATTTATGTATAGATTTAAGAGTTTAGAATGCTTATAGGACATAATTTTTTCTTTTTTGTTAGATTCAGCCTCGGTCATTATAGTGTCTTAGTTGCAGATAGTTCTATCACCTATGCGACTTAGTCCCAAAATTATCAAATAAGGATAGACATATATTATAGATCACTAGATTTTATTAGGTGTACCTCATGCCCCCCATGAGGTACCATGATGCTATGTTGATGGCATTGGTTGAGAGGTGGGATGTAGACACCTGTACATTTCATCTTCTGACAAGTGAGATGACGATCACTATAGAGGATGTTCATCGCATTATTCAAGTTTTGATTTGAGGCAAGAGAGTCTATTTTCTAGGGAATTGGTCATTTCATGAGATGGAATATGATATACAGTTCTATCTTGGAGGTCCGATTCTGGATGAAATCGTGGGGTCATGCATTGAGTTATCATGGCTACTTTATTTGTGAGCACAACTTTTGGTACAAATTATGGTTTTCATAGTGGCACTAGTATGCATCCTCGATAGTTGAGGGAACATCTAGATGGAGGGCTAGTTCATATGATATGTCAAATGACATAGTAGAGGACCATTTATGCCTAAGGGCGTAACATCCTTGCACACTTATACTATAACATAAGGCGATTTGCATACCATTAGGTTGATAGTATGGTGGATTCTACACTACTATAGGTGTGATGCCTAGATTCATATCACTTGCACTAGGCTGATAGGGCTTCTATCTATATCAGCCCTAGGTTACCCTCACACATTTAGTTATCCACTAAGGCATTTATGGTAGTACGAAGATTTACACTTTTGGAGGGTCAGATTTGACTGACTAGATTAGGATGAGATCTTATGGAGACAATACCAACTGATACCTCAGTGGTCGGAAGAGGCCTGACAATTGAGGAGACTACAGCTGGATAGATTTCTACTGGGTAGACATGATTACATAGTACGTCCCTTCTACTACAATTGTGTCATGTGATTTTGTGCAAATATAGGTACCACAAATAACACAAGCTTTCCTTAGGTGATCAATGCAGATTTATCAGAGGTCTAGGGAAATCAGACAACTCACCACTGATGATGTTGTCTATAGTGACTCAGATTGTAAGGATCATGATATGCCATCGATTTCCACTAGTGATGATGTCGGTGCCATAGATGTGTACAAGGAGTGGGCAACAACATGGTTGGCTCTTGTCTTCCTGATGGATGAGCTGATAGGATATGCAAGACCACTCCTAGATCAGAGAGACAAGGAGGATGGAGTTGAGGAGACAAGGCTCAGGTCTTCAAACCTATTCACAGATTTGATATATGAGGACTACGATGAGGCTGTAGACCTAGATTATCATGGGGAGTAAAAGGAAGAGGATGAGGATGAGACAAATGAGTAGCCGATGGGGGAGGGTGATGATATAGCAGATGAGGATCCAGTTAGCCGTGAGTGGAGAGAGCCACCTCCCACTCATGTGAGTAGATAATAGGCAGTAGCTACAACATGTAACAACACCTACAATTATGTAGAGGCTAGCACATCCTGCATGCCTACTATGTAGGACAAGGTTGTCTCCACACACCCAAATGGAGACCTAGGTGATGATATTTTATTTGTGAATATGCTTATGCATTAATTATTATACATTTAATTTTCATATATATATATATATATATATCACAAGGTGTACGGATTAGCTTTATAATTTGTATCTTGTAGGTACTATGAGATATCTACAGGACCTCTACCGATATATAGGTTGCTATAGAGATAGTTCCACCCATTCTTAGAGATGAGGCCATAGACTATGTGCCCCCACCCATCATGGAGTAGGACCCAGAGTTGTTCAAGTTGTATTGTAGACTGAGGGAAACATATGAGGGTGTTGTTAGGTGTTCAAACTGAGCCAAGGCTACCTATGAGGTGGTCCGATCATCTTGAGGTCCATTGGATGTCAAGTGGCTCCACACAAAGGTAGTCAGGCTATAGGAAGAGGGAGATTGCCTAGCGAAGGATCACCAAGAGGCTATTGGATGAGAAAATGGTCTATAGTATGCTCTAGATGCACTTGTCAACTCACCATTATGATTACATACCACCATCTCTTGATATAATATCTTAAGATAGAGGCGATCACCAGATCCTGAGGGATCTATTAGTCATAGAAAATAGCAGCATTGTATATATTGATGACATGTACTTGAAAATTTGTGATATATATATATATATATATATATATATCATCATTTCATTTTTAATTATTTGGACTTATGTGTTTAGTGTCAAATGGAAATGTGATTTATCAAATAACCTTTGTAAGATTATTTAGTAATTGTTTCCATGATTTAACATTCTTTATGTGATCTAATTAAAACCTATTATAGTTTCTCTTAGATGCGACATTGGGATTAAGTATGATATGCTAAATTAAAGGAACCTATGATCTAATTAAAGAACATTAAATAAATGTAAGGATCTAATCTAACATAGCACACAAGATTACCTTGAATAGCATGAAACCTAAAGTAACCATTTAAAATTTAATTTAAATAAATACTTTAGTATTCAAGACACACAAATAATTGTTTGTCAAGAACAAAGCAATGCGAGAACACATAAAATGTCATCTACAAACTCTAACACCACTGCTTTATCATCCACAATATTCAAGAAGATTAGACATAATACTATCATAGATGTGTGGAATGTATAGGTTCTTTAAGAGGTGTACCATCCATATATGTTAATATGTATGATCTATACCTACAACTTTCATTAATTATATAAGGTCCTAACCAATTAGGACTGAATTTTCCTTTTTTAGTTAAGTAGGCATTGATGTTACGTTGATTTTTGAATAATACCAAATCACCTTTATTGAATACACAAGGGATGGCATGGTCATTGTAGCTACACTATAGTTTTCTAGAATAATCTTGAAGATGTTCAAGGGAATTAATGCACTATTCATCAAGTATCTCAAGCTGATGCAATTGTTGTTCTTTATAAGTATTTTTATCAATAAGTCCTTGAAGAGAAATCCTTAACATAGGAATCTCTAAATCCAAGGGCATTATTTCCTTGGTACCATAGACAAGGTTATAAGGAGTAGTCGTAGTGGATTTTATGATACTAGTATGGCAATCCCATAATGTGTATGTCATCCATGTGTACCAATCCTTATTGTGTTTGTTTAATATTTTCCTTAAGATTTGTTTGAGAGTTTTATTAGTTGATTCGACTTGACCCTTAGATTTTGGGTAGCAACGTGTTGAGAAATGATGTTGGATGTTAAAAATTTCTAGGAACTTCTTCATGTAATTATTCTTAAATGGTGTTCCAATGTCTAAAACTAATGTAGAAGGAAGTCCAAAGTGAGAGATAATGTGTTCCAATATGAAATGACATTTTAAACAAAGATTTTGGCACCTGAAGGCTTTCTAGCACTTCTAGGTTGTTTCACCTAAAATGAGAAAGATTGGCCAAAATGCAATTTAAACTTTCAAGATTAATGGAAGGATGAATGGAATATTCATAAATGCAATGTATAAATGCACTAAATTGAAAAATAAAGATGATTATTAATGCAAAACCTACGATATGAAAGATGTTGGAAAACATAGTGATGTATGCAAAAACACCTAAGAATGCAAGTAAACAATAACAAAATTAAATAATACTGAAGAGGTGCACCTTGAATCTGAAATTTGATGTAGAGAGGCTCTGGAATCATACAAAGTCGACTAGAAATGCTGACCAGGACACTTGTGCCAAGTTGGGTGATAGTCCAGTTTCAGGGAAATTATGTCGGAATAGGAATCTGCCAAATCAGAATCCAAAAATGTAGAAATGACTTTTTAGGCTTGGTAGTGGCACTAATTCGTCATAGATGGTGATTTAGTCCACTGGGAATCTCAAGAAATTTGGGGAAAGAATCTATAGCTTTAGGTCTGCACTTCCCTTCCTGAAAGATGGCCGCTTCAGAAACTATAGAAAATAGGCTAAAAGAGGTCTGCAAGCTTCAATTAGGGTTTTGTTGACTTGAATGACTTTGATGGATTATTGACCACTTTTTAACACCAAAATATTTAATAAATATGCATACAAGACCTACAAACACACATACAAAGAGGGAAAAATGGTTAAGGGTTAGAGAATAGGGGTTTGCCTTGGTCAAACCCTGATTTGGTAATCAAACCCTATAAAATGAAATGAAATAAAGAGAATGATGAATAGACAACATGCAATGTCACAAACTAACCAAACCCTTGATGTTGAAATCTGAAGATATGTAATGAAGTGCTCCAATGGATGCTTGGAAGTTCTTAGAGTGCTTGAAAATGATTAATTAAATGAATTAGGTACTTGAAAATGAATTAGGTGAATGGGGGTGAAAATGAGAGAAAAATCCTTTATATATTTATATTCCTGAAAATAACACATCACAGGCTGACCTTAAGGTCAAGAGAATAAAATCTTGCTAGAAAATTAAAATTATTTTGGTTCTTGTGCCCAATGGGACTAAGTCGCCCCAGGTGGTGACTTGGTCCCACAGGGAAATTTTACTGCATGTTGGGGATTGAAGTGTATTTAATGAGGTTTAATAGGAATATTCTCAAAAATACACTTAAGTATGGTTGAAAAGTGCATTAAGGGGTCATTTAAACATAAGAAAGGGTTGAATTAGTGATGACAAGTCTAGAAAAGAGTTAGAATTTGTTATAACTATTTATAACACTTTGAAATTAGACTTGGTAAGTGATAAAAAGGGGTTATTTAAGTGAATTATAATGAAAGGATCCTAGAAAAGTTTGAAAGTGGGTTACAACACTTCACAACACTTTTACAAGACATCCTAGAATTCTTAATGATTCTCAAGGGTCCAAGACCTAATGTGAATCTTTTGACCACATTACAACATTAAATCTAGGAAAAATCAAGCTAAAGTCCACTAGGAGGATGTAAACATGAGAAAAAGTAGAAGGGTTACTTTTTATGTGTCCATAGCTAGCAACCACTTTAGTGAGAGGATGAACCTACTTGAAATTCACAATAAAGAAGTCAAACATGCATATTAAGAGGGGTTTTGATGAACTATTGCTAGCAAGATGAGACGACAACGATTAAGCCCCTAGGATGATGATCCCATGAGTGCAAGGAAACACACATGAGAGTGATGTAAGGGAAGAAGGAAAGATAGAGAAAATTGGATCAAGCTTCAATCATTTTTCTAGCCCGTTGTGGTTTAGATCTAGGTTGTTTGTCCAAAAAAATAAATTTATACTCTTTGAGGTGACGAAACTCATGGCTATCCGTTGGGTGAGAAGGCCAAAAAGGTGAGAAACATACACTCATGGCTAGTATGTACTCACACACATGCAGGTGGCTATGGGGAAAATTCATGCCTCAGAATGGGCTTCCCACTCAACTATACCAAAGTTATACCTCATGATAACTTTAATAAAGTGCCACAAAGGAAAATGTCATTTCATGCTCCATGAGACAAGCAAAGCTTTGTATGCTTAGAACTCATGAAAAAATGTGATGGTTCCACAAGCACGGAAGTTGTGTTATGCAAGGTGGCCATATAACAAATAAAAAATGTAACATGCAAAATATGTTCAAAGGAGTCTTGCTTGGTTCATGTGAGGTCTTTAACTTAGGGAAAATTATGTCTAATTTTTCCAAGAGAGGACCGATCAAAGAATAGAAGATATTTAACTTAGGGGATGCAGTGTGTTGCATTTAGGCCACTAAGAGGAATGCAATATGCTAAGATAGATCATGATCATGGACATCACACCCAATGTCATCCACAAAGTGACAAAATGCTTTGTATGATGTAGCAAGACTGCACTAAGAACCAAGATAAAAGGAAAAATGCAAAAGAATAGTGCCAATGTATGCCTCCACTTTAAAGGAATTGCTACACACCGTTCTATGAGAAATTACTTTAAAGTAGCTAATAAAAAATGAAAAATTAAAGGAAAGAAGACATCAGAGCCAACTTGGAAAGCCCTTATGCCAAGTCATATGTTTCCGAGTAAGGCTACATTATGCGAGACAAAAGAAAAAAGAAAAAGGAGGGAGTTTCCCCCAAAATGAGAAAAACCAAACACATAAGGGATCTATGGATTTGGGGTTAGTATGTTCTTTGCTACAATGTTTTGTAAAGAGCTCAGAACTATCATCATTCCCCAAATACATAGAACTGGAAGAATGACAAAAAAAGAGAAAAAAACAAAGAAAAAGAAAGATTTGTTTGGGTCAAGATGGAAGAGACATAGGGTGTCTCATTGCATTCTATCATCCCCAAAAGGAAAACAAAAGAAAAAAAAAAAGAAAAAAGCAAAAAGAAAAAAAAAAGGATTTTGGGTCAACATGAAGGAGACATTTTTGGTCTCAATGCCTTACATTGTCCCCAAAAGGAAAACACAAAACAAAAGTGAAAAATAAAAGAGAAGACCTTTTGGGTTAACATGGAAGAGACATAGGGGGTCTTGAAACTTTGTGTCATCCCCAAAAGGAAAAGAAAAAGTCGAAGAAAAAGGTAAAGAAAAAGAAAAGGAGGCCTTTTGGGTCAACATGAAAGAGGCATTTCAGTCTCGATGCCTTGCGCCATCCTAAAAAGGAAAACATTAAAAAAAAAAGAAAAGAAAAGAGAAAGACCTTTTGGGTCAACATGGAAGAGACATAGGGTGTCTTGACACTTTGGCTCATCCCCAAAAGGAAAACATAAAACAAAATGAAAAGAAAAATAAATGTACGACATACAGAAGAATGAAGGTACAAATAGAAGAATTTCTCAAAGAGAGAGAGAACATCAAATGACACATCATGAGGGAACATGTTACACACATGAAAAAGAAAAAGAAAAAGAAAAAGAAAATGCAAAATATTAGTAAGGAAGATGCAAGTCAACCATCAAGCAATTCATCTGCCTCCCAATAATGTTAAGGATATTCTAAAGGCAGGATACTAGCCAAAAGGACAAGTGAAAGTTCTGAACTTGGGGAAGTACCAGGTTCTACACTAGGAGATTTGTCGTTTAAGCTCATGGAAGAGGAAAATAATGTATTCAGATCATTATGTACCTCTTCATCTATTTTAGTAATCTCATCATCATCATCTAGGTTAATCACGATAGGAGGATAGATGATAATGTCTGATGAAGTGTGTATCACAAATTGTGGTTGTTGTATGGGATCATTTTGTTGTGGTTGGGGAGGAGGGTCATCATGCATTGATTCTATCAAGTGTGGATTATGATTTTCTTTATTTTCCTCATCTTGCGACTTGTGAGCAAGGGAACGATGTCTATGCCTACACTCCCTAGCTCCTCTATTTCTTTTTGTTTTATTAACAAGTTATGCTTGTGAAGAAGTGGGGTGATCAACCATTGGTTTCTTTTCTTCCCTAAGGGGAGCAACAAAAGAAACCATGGAAGGTTTTTCATCCACTTTCACCTTTTCCTTATAAAATTATTTTATATGAGGAAGCATGATGAAGTTATTATCATTATCTCTTGGTTGTTTGGATGATGTGGGGGAGGTTTCGAGTGTTGGCTGAGTTTGAAGGGTTGGTTCTTGTTCAGGTTGCAAAATTGTTTCATTAAGGATAGGAGTGTCAGAAGTGGATGGGGACATGTTACGGAGAGATAATTATATAATTTTCTTTGCTTTAAAATTTTGGTAACCAATGAAAAATAAGTCTTTTTGAGGTGTGATAGGTTCCATGGGTTCAGACCAAAAGGATTCTAAAGAGAAGTTTCCTTTAGAAGACAAAGGGTGAAAGCCACTATGCTTAATAGTGAATATGTCATTGTCAAGCAATAAATTTAAACATTTGTGTATGACTGAAGGGACAACTTTCATTGAGTGAAGCCATGGATGGCCTAGCCTCAAATGAAATTGATCTGACTACGAGATGATGGAGAATGCAACATCCACTATTTTAGCTCCTATCTATAATGGAAGGATGATTGATCCTATCATAGGGCATGCAAAAAAATTGTGTGTTTTGATCCATGCTTTCAATTTATCATATTCATCTTGATAAAGATCATGTAATACCAAATATTCCTCAGTGATCACATTCTTTCCATAGGTGAGATCTATGAGTATTCCATTAGTGGGCTTATCATAAATACAACTGACTATGTACAGAGGACTATCAGGAATATTTGAAAGTATGTCCTTAGAAGAGAAAGTAATATCAAGAGATTTCTTAGGTTGGCCCTTACGAGGGATAACGTGTATCCCACCTACCATTTCATTCATAGGATTAATAGTAGTGGTATGTGAAATAGGATCAAGATGTTCAACATCTGTATGAATATTCATCACATCATTGTTTGGAGTTTCACTAGATTTTACAAATGACACATTGTGTTTAGGCATGGGATTGATGAAAATATGCAAATTTTGATTGGGTGGGGCAACAAAATTATTGCCTTTGACATTAACATTTGAAATGGATAAATGGCTAGAATCAATGAGGTCTTGTACAAGGTGTTTAAGATGCTTACAATATTTTGTGTCATGTCCATTTTGTCTATGATAATGGCAATAAGCATTCGGTTTAAAGGTTGGTGGTAAATGATTAGTAGGATCGAGTGGTTTAATAGTAGGTAAATTAATCATTTTTTGTTTTATAAGTTGGGAGATTGTGTTATGAAGAGTGTCAGGTAAAGGTGTGAACTATCAGTTTAGATCTCCATAACAATAAGGTATCATAGCTTTAACAATTACTACTTGGTTGTTGATGGGTGGAGTTGGTTGTTGAGGGGGATTGAACTATAAAAACCCTTTGTATTTTTTTCTAAATGGTTGTGAATTTTTTGGGTTGGCATATTCAGATTTCTCAGGTTGGCTAGTAGTGGACTTTGCATCATGACTAGTAATCAAGTTGTGATAATCACAAAGGGTGGGACATAAGTGCATAAAGGAGGGAAATTTCATTATGGTCAATTTATCTTGAATTTGACTTTGTAAATTTTCTATAAACATCTTTTGGAGATGTGGATCAAGAATCTTGACATTGATTTGGGCATAAAGTGTCTAATAGCGTGAGATAAAATTGGTTGCCTTTTCATCCACATTTTTTTTACATCTCATTAAATCGGCCAATTTCTTTTTGGAGTCATATGCACTTGGAAATGATTTATAAATGTATCAACTAGTTCATTGAATGAATGAATTGAATTTTTTGGTAAGGATTAAAACCATTCTAAGGCAATGTCTTTTAAAGTCGTAGGAAATATTTTGGCTAACAATTTATCATCAAGGACAAATTCACTACATAAGGCAGTGTAAGCATTAACAGGATTAGAAGGATCTCCTTTCCCTTCATAATTCTCAAATCTAGGCATCTCTATTCCTTGAGGCATTAGTGTTCGTAGTATTTTGAGGGATAGCGGGCTGCTACAAATATAATAGGTGGGTGGTCCATTATGTTTTAGGTTGTTGGTGGATATTTTCTTTTGCATGGAGGAGATAGTTTGGAAAATTTGTGTTATGAGAGGGTCAGTGTAAGTGGTAGGAGGTGGAAGGGAAAGTGGTGATGGAGTGTATGTAGTGGTGGGGCAAGTGAAGGGAATGCTTATAGATGGTATGGTGGAGGAGTATTAAACATGCGATTCCACAAAATAATTAGGAATGCTAGCATAAATATTCAAAAA
Source organism: Sequoia sempervirens (assembly GCA_007258455.2). Taxonomy (NCBI): domain Eukaryota; kingdom Viridiplantae; phylum Streptophyta; class Pinopsida; order Cupressales; family Cupressaceae; genus Sequoia; species Sequoia sempervirens. Next base: position 217,680,054 of record VDFB02000017.1, read on the forward strand.
AGGAATCACATTACTAACCTATTGCATTGTTTTGGTGACTTGAGGAATGGTATAGGTAGGTATGGATGCTACTGTGTAGGTAGGAGGAGTGTTAGGTCCTCCTTGACTAACCACAGTGTTTGTTGGTTGGGATGTACTAGAGGTGGCAGGAACATGTTTATTGTATATCTCAACAATTTGTTTCATAAGATATAAGCCTTTTTCACATTCAAGTAGGTGATGGATGTTCTCTATTGTAGGAATCGTAGTGGTTGAAATGTTTTCAAGACACACATTATGTTGAAGATGTGTTAAATCCTCATGAATGTTAATGATTTTGTATTGTGGAATGTGAACGTTTGATGCGTCAACTTGCATGTTATTGGAAGGAAAAGAGGTGGTAAAGGTAGGGTCCATGCCTAGTGGACTAGTTGCAATACTAGGAGTGGAAGCGTTAGACAATCCAAGACCCACAAAAAGTGTATTATCATGGGATAACATGTGTCTTGAGCCTTGTCTCACTAAGGTATTAGAAATAGGACACCAAACACTCATACAAAGGTTTCTAAATGTGAGTGGATTAAAATGCAATGTAAACTAAGAGCAATAAAAAGTTTATAACTACAATTCTGGAAACTTTAACAACAATGCAATAACAATAAACAAGAATGCAAAAAATGCTAAGAAAAAGTTAGAAATAACAATGCAAAATGTGGAGAAGGACTAAGTCACCCAGTGTGGCGAATTAGTCCCAATGAGGATTTTTTGAGATTTGTCAAAAATTTTAAATGCAATTTTATGCTTTTTTGATGCATAGATGTAGCTACAATGTGAAAATGTAGAATTTTGTTGTTTTCCAATGAAATATGATGCACAAATGTAAGCTATATGAGCTTTTCACTAATGCAATGTTTAAAACCCTAGGATGCAAATTAAACAATGCAAACCCTAATACAATGTTGATGCAAGGAAATCCTAGGATGCACTTGAAATTATAAAGAAAAATGTTCAAAATTCTAGTTCACCAAAATGTAAACAAATATTTTGGCACCCAAAGGCTTTCTAGCACTTATAGGGTTTTTCACCTAAAAGGAGAAAGATGGGCCAAAATGCCATGTAAGCATTCAATATTAATGCAAGGATGAGTGCAATATGCACCTAAATTTAATTTCTAAATGCACTAAAATGAAAAATAAAGATGATTATTAATGCAAAACCTAAGATATGCAAGATGTTGGAAAACATAATGATGTATGCAAAAACACCTAAGAATGCAAGTAAATAATAACATGATTAAATAAGACTAGAGAGGTGCACTTGGAATCTGAAAGGATGTAGAGTTCCTCTGGAATCTTGTAGAGTTGACTGGAAATACTGACAGGGACACTTGTACCAAGTTGGGTGACTTAGTCCAGTTTCAGGGAAATTTTGTCGGAACATGAATCTGCCAAATGGGTATCTAGAAATGTAGAAACCACTTTTTAGGCATGGTAGTGGGACTAATTCTCCATAGATGGTGAATGTCCACCTGGGAATCTTGGGAAAATTGGGGTAGGAATCTGTAGCTTTCAGTATGCACTTCCCTTCCTAATAGATGTCCAATTTAGAAACTGCAGAAAATGGGTTGAAAGAAGTCTCCAAGCTTCAATTAGGGCTTTGTTGACTTTAATGACTTTGATGGATTGTTAACCACTTTTTAGCACCAAATTCTTTCATAAATCTGCATCCAAGACCTACAAACATACATGCAAAGAGGGAAAAAGGGTTAAGGGTTAGAGAATAGAGGTTTTCCATGGTCAAACCCCGATTTGGTAATCAAACCCTATAAAATGAAATGAAATAAAGAGAGAATGATGAATAAACAACATTCAATTTCACAAACTCACTAAACCCTTGATGTTGAAATTTGAAGATATGCAATGAAGTGCTCCAATGGATGCTTGTAAGTGCTTAGAGTGCTTGAAAATGATTAAGTACATGAATTAGGTGCTTGAAAATGAATTAGGTGAATGGGGGTGAAAATGATAGAAAAAACCTTTATTTATACTTGATTTTCTAATGTTTCCTAAAAATAACACATCACAGGCTGACCTTAAGGTCAAGAGAATAAAATCCCGCCAGAAAATTAAAATTATTTTTATTTTTGTGCCTAGTGGGACTAAGTCACCCCAGGTGGCGACTTGGTCCCACTAGGGAAATTTTAGTCGGTGTCAGGGATTGAAGTGTATTTAAAGAGGTTTAATGGGAATATTCTAAAAAATACACTTCATTATGTCCAAAAAGTGCATTAAGGGTTCATTTAAATATAAGAAAGGGTTGAACTAGTGATGACACGTCTTGAAAAGTGTGATAGTTTGTTAAAACTCTTTACAACACTTTGAAATAAGACTTGGTAAGTGATAAAAAAGAGTTATTTAAGTGAATTATAAAGAAAGGGTCCTAGAAAAGTGTGAAAGTGGGTTACAACACTTCACAACACTTTTACAATGCATCCTAGAATTCTTAATGATTCTCAAGGGTCTAATACCTAATGTGAATGTGTTGACCACATTAAAAAATTAAATATAGGGAAAATGAAGCCAAAGTCCACTAGGAGGACCTAAACATGTGAAACAGTAGAAGGGTTACTTTTTACTTTTTTCATTTCTATAGACATATCACTTCAATAGTTTTTCAATGCCGAAGAATAGTTTCTACCTATTTGGTGAAATAATTTGTTGTGGTTATTACAAAGGTGTGCCCAACTAAAGAAGGAGGTGATATTTTCCAATCAAATCTAGTCCCCATAGTAAGAACTACCAAATAGGTACTTAGGCCCAAAGCTTAGAATTGGGAGAGTGGATCAAATTGCTATGTTCCTGAAATTTGTGACATTTCTTAACATATTTGAAGCAATATTTTCAATATGTCTCCAATAATATCTTATGTGTAAATTTTTTTGAACTAATGAACTTCCTCCAAAATGACCTCCACAAGCACCTGAATGAGCTTCTTCCACTGCTATGTGGATTTTAGATTCTTTAAGGCATCTAAGTAAAATACCATTAAAGGATCTTTGATATAGCTTGCCAATGAGAATTATATACTTAAATGTGAGTTTGTGAAGATGACCTCGAGTATTCTTAGTTGCCAGCTTAGGAAAGGTACCTTCTTTTAAATAATTAAATATCAGTGTATACCATTTATTAGAGCTTTTTGTAGTTGTTGATAATACTTCTTCAGCTTTGGATTCTATTGATGGGTTAATAATGGTATCTAGACAATAAATATGAAATATTTTGAAGGATCTTTAGGGGATATAAGAGAAGCTCTAGTTCCCATTGCATCTCCATGCCAATTATCCTTTCATGGGATGTTATCAATGGTAAAAAACTCAAAATTCTCTAAGAAAGTCACTGTAAGATCCTTGTATTTTGATAGTTAATCATGCTTTTCTTGGTATGTCCCATTTATTTGCTTAGTGAGTAATTGCAAATCATGAAATATCTTAATATTTTGAACTCCCAAAGCTAAAAAAATGCATAAGCTAGTAATTAATGCTTCATATTCTATTGTTTTGTTGGTGCATATGAAGTTTAAGTGATAGGATAAGGGAATATTCTTTCCTGCGGGTGAGACTATTATAACCCAAGCACTAGAGCCTACTCTACACTTAGATCCATCGTAGTATAGTTCCAATGTTTCATCTTTCTAATAGTCAACACATTTTCATTAGGGAATTTTTTTGTATTAGGTAACACTAGGGGAAAGGGAGCATTCACTAAGTGGTCAGTTAAGGCTTGTCCTTTATTTTTTTTTTGTGAAACAAACTTAAGGTCAAACTCTTAACATAATCCATTTAGATAAATGTCCTGATAAATCAATTTTAGTGAAGAGATGTTTTAAAGGACCAAATTTTGTCATCACATGTATTTCAACATTCAATAAGTAATGTCTCAACTTACTAGTAGAAAATACAAGAGCCAAAGCTTGGCTAATGTAATAAATAGGATATTCTTTATCATTTTTGTCTTTTTTAGCCAAAAATGATGTGAGAGCATGGATCGATGCTATTGTGTAAAGTATGAATGGTTTGGTTTGCATAGAAAGTTGTAAAACAAGTGGAGTAGCGAGATAATCCTTCAAACTCTCAAAATCCTATTTACAATCCTTATTCCAATTAAAGTGAACATATTTCTTGATGAGATGCATAAATGGTAACATTCAGTCTGCTAGGAATGCTACAAAATGACAGATAGCCCAAATTATTCCTTATAAGTTGCATAATTAAGAGTTGTTTCTAGGAGGTGGCATGTTAACTATAACATCAATTTTCTTCGTATCCACCTCGATGCCTCTATGGAATATAATAAAACCCAAAAGTTTTCCACTATCTATGCCAAAGACACACTTTTTTGGATTTAATCGCATGTTATATTTTTCATTCGCTCAAATTTCTTTCGAAGGATATTCACATTGTTTTTTCGAGTCAAGGATTTGGATAGAATATCATCAACATAATCTTCCAAAATATTATGTATGTAATCATAAAAGATCAATGTCATAGCTCATTGATATGTTTCTCCTACATTCTTTAATCCAAAGGGTATCATGACCCAACCAAATTTTCCCTAGATAGTTGTAATTTTTTTTATATATACTAATATTGAGGGTTCATAAAGATTTGATTGTATCTAGAGAGTCCATCCATAAATAACAACAAAGCATGTCCCAAAATCAAATCTAATATCATGTCAATATTAGGAAAATAAAACTCATCTTTTAAAGATGCTTTATTTAAATCACAAAAGTTTGTACACCATAATATCAAGTTTTGCGACTATGACAATGTTTGAGAACCAACGAGAATAATCTATAGGTCATATGAAACCATCTTTGAGGAGTTTTTCAATCTCTCCCTTAACTGGCAAGGCTATCTTAGGATTCATTTTTTTGTATCTTTTGTGAAACTGGTTTAGCATTTTCAACAAGGACTATATTATGTGTCACTATCATAGCATCAATTCCCAACATATCTAAATAATTCCAAGCAAAAAGTTTGGGAAATTCATGAAGAAAAGTTTCATGGTCTTCTTGTTCTTCATTATCAAGGAACTTTCCTATCTTAATCACTTTCTCTTTATTGTTGATTTCCATCACTATATCAATTGTATCTCCTAATGAAAGTGCACTTTGTTTTGGAAATTTAGGGTTGTATTCTTCTTTGCTCATCTCAATCTCACTATGTTCCTTTTCTCCATCTTTACTCTTGGCACTAATCATAGAACATGTAACCTATTTCTTTTAAGGAGGAGTGGATGGTTTTTCATAAAATCCTAGAATTTGTTTCAAGGATTCATCATCTTCAAAGTATTCCCATAATGGTTCACAAGTTCTATCAAGCAATTTAGGGTGCTTCAAGGTTAGATTGATTTTAGGTTTACACATAATGGTGTTGATGTTTAACAAGGGTCTTTTGTTTGCTTGCATTATCTTAGAAGGACATTATCCCAAACCACTTTTTGTTTCTTCTCTGTTAGGTTCTATAGGAACATAGATTCCTTGTTCTTTCTTCGAACATCATTTTCCAATATAACCCAATTGTTTCATAAGATTGTATCCTCTTCCATAAAGTTTCTCCATCTCTTTTGGATTTGGAAGTTGTTGATAATCTATCTCATCAAATTTTGTTGTGTAGCTTGTATCTTGTTCAGGGGTAGATGAGGAGGATGCTTGTGATTTTTCTTCTAAGTTCTATGTTGACATAACCATTAGTTTCTTTTTTTTTCATATTTTTTCCTCGTGATTTTCTATTCTCCCATAAAAAAAGGTGTGAACTCCAAGGAACCCCAATCATTTTTCAATAACTTTGACACTATTTCCATTTCTTGTTTGTCTTCTTCCATCAGTTCTATGTTCAATGTTGGAATCAATGTGTTTAGAGGACCTGTCATTCCTTTTTCAACTTGGAAAAAACTTTCAGGCTCAGGGTCTATTTCAATTTGGTATACCTTATTGTTATAGACATACTTCATTATACGATAAAGAGTTGAGGAAGCTGCATGAGTCTCATGAATCTAAGGTCACCCTAAAAGAAGGTTATATGAAATATTATTAGGTGTTACATGAAAATAAGTTTGCAAGAAATCCTTTCCAATTGTAATAGGAAAAGTAATCACACCTAGTAGTTGTTTTGTGATATTATCAAATCCTCGAATCAATAAGGAATCAGGTTGAACTTTGAATTATCCATACTGAGTTTATCCAAAAGGGTCACACTACACACATTAAGAGCACAACTATTGTCAAAAAGGGTTCTTTTTACTCCTAACCTATTATGGATAGAAATTATCATGAAAGCATCATTTCTTTTTCTCATTTCCAAAGGAGGTAGATCATATTGATGAAAGGTAATGTCTACATTAACTGTATTCATTCCCTATATGAGAGCTGCCACATCATTTGCATTTATACTAGAGGGAACCATTACTTGTTGCAAGGTGGTTTGAAGCATAGTGTGATAACTAGGTGAATTATGAATTAGGTCCCATAGGGATATCTTTGCAAGAGTATTCTTAAGTTTTTCAAAAAGATCATACTCCTTCCCACTATGTGAAGCTAAATGAGGAGCACTAGGTAAGATGGGATCAGGCAAGGGTAAGGTTGTCAGGGTTGGTTGTTTTGGTTGTGGATTGTTTCGACTGTTGTATTTATGAGAAATGGTATTATAAATTGATTGTTGCAAAACATTGTTCTTAGGTGGGTATAGAGTAAACTCAATATTATATTTTGTTTGAGGTTTGTGTGAAGGTGGTTAAAGGATAATTTGAGGTTGAATCACATTAAATTCTCTTAGTTTCTATTTATCATAACAAGCCTTAGTGGATGAAACTTGTGAGATGAATTCCTCAAGGGATTCATCTAACATGTCAAAGTCATCACTGCTAAAAGGCAATGAGGGTTAGGATAGCTTGGAACAGGAGATTTGACATGTAGAAATCACTATGATTTTTCCATCGTGTTCATTGGTTTGTAGGTGTTTTTTTATTTATTTTCTAATGAATTCCAAATGAAATCTAACGTAATTAAACTATGAACTAATGCTGAAAAATGAAAATGATAGGAATCTAAATCTATCCACAATTGCAATGAATGTAAACTATGTTAAATCTAATGATTTGAATGTAATAGAAGCTCTGCAAACTTAAAGAGAAATATAAAAACACCAAAAAAAATCCCAAAAAAAGGGAATTTAATGTTGTGAAATGGAATTTAAAATCTGCACAAGGACTAAATTTCCCATAGGGGTGTATGAGTCCCAGTGAGTGTTTTTTTTCAAAAAATTTAGAAAATTTTACGTGATTTTTATGCTTTTTAGTTTGTATGATCTATAACCTAAATTCAAATGCAAATTTCAGATGATTTTCAATGATGCAAGATGCAAAACTGTAACCTATATTCACTTTCACTAATGCAATATTTATAAACCCTAGAATGCCAATTAACTAATGCAAACCCTAATGCAATGTTAATGCAAGCACGATATAGGATGATGATGCACTCCAAATTAGAATTATGATGTTCTAAATGTAGGTTCACCAAAGCGAAAGGAATAATTTTGTTGGTTCCATGCTTGGGAGATAGAATAACAATCTTAGATTCACTCTTTCATTTAGGGTATGTGCAGGATCATCATGGAAAAAATAGGCTCTTAAGTGGAAAAAAATTTAGAAAAATCAGAGTTAGGCAACTTGACAAAAAAAAATTGAATAAGTTATCTATATTATTTCAAAAATATGTAAGAATAGAATATATAGAAAATTGAATGTGTTTATAAATACTAGGTTTATTTAAAAAATAAAAAAATCTACTTGGTGAAAATTTGAAATTTCAATGCAGTAGTACTTAAATTTCAGGGAAAAAATAAGAAGTAGATGTTTGTCTGACCACCCTAACCACAATAAAATGATAATATTTTTTTATAATATTTTACTTATAAGTAAAATATTCATGTCCTGATTTGATACATATATTTTTCTAATTTTTTTCCAAGTAATTAATTATGAATTTTTATTACAAATTTTAAAAAATATAAAATTGTATGTCTGACCATCTTAACTTGGTCAAAACTTCATGAAATTTAATTTTTTTTTTTAATTCTATAGTATGTGAAGCATAGAATGTGAAACATGTTTTGATTCAAAAAATGTGATACCATTTGAAAGCTATAGATGTTTTCCAATCAACCTATCAATCAAGACTTTAGTCACAATTCAAATAGAAAATGAATAATAATTATTTATTAAATTCTAAATAAAGCATAATTTATATTGGCGGAAAGTTGAGAATCCCCTTTAAAAACTCTTTTCATTTCATCAATTTTGGGTAAAAAAAAAGTTGTTATCTACATACCCTACATATACCCATCATATCACCACTTTTTGGCCCATCATGATCCTGCACATACCCTTCAAGGAAAACCATAGAGATGTCAATCTAAAGTTTGCAAGGGAGAAATATATCTTGCAATAGGGTTGTCCTAGGGTTTGATTATAAACTAAAGAGGGGTTCACCACCAATCTAGGGCTTAGAAAGACTAATGAAATGAATTACTTAATGCTTAAACCTAATGCAATAGAATACTTCACTAAATAAAATAGAAAAAATAACAAATAAAAAAAAAGTTTAAAGATGAAAGGAGTGCACCTGGGAATCTAAAGAAGACTCAAATGAACTCTGAAACATTGAAAATTCTGGAATTTAGGCATACTGGGACTCATACACCACTTCTCGTATATCAGTCTAGTCTACAATAGGTTTCTAGCAGTGTAGATTTAAGATCTACAAAAATATAATTTTTTTCCCTGTAGTGGGTTTCATACACCACTTCTAGCATATTAGTCTCATTCTGCTTTGTTGGGAATTAAAAGTTTAGATCTATACTCCAACACCTACTCTTCCCTTCAAAACTGATTTTTGAATCTAAACTTGCAAAAAGACCTGCAAAATATAATATAGGCTTGATTTTCTTATGGGTGATTTTCCTCAATCAAACCCATAGTTTGGTAATTAAACCTTGATAGAAACTATGAATCATGAATATAAATAGGAATGTAAACCCTAACCTTAAGTGTGTCTAAGATTAGGAAATCTGAAATGTAATGCAACCCTTTTCTATTGTTATAGAATGAGATGTAAGAATGAATCATAGACATGAAAGAATCACTTTGAGAGATCCCTAATCATCCAAGTGAGATCTAATGATGTGTATACCTTCCTTAGGATGAATTTAAAATGATAATGGAGGATGGAATCACTTAGGAAACAATTCATTAGGCTTGGATTGATGGCTGGTTGCATCTCCCCAACCTAGAATCCATCATGATTCACCATAGTAAACCATAATGAACCTTGACAATGCTAGATCTTGAATGAAACTGAGCTTGAAGACTTGGAAAGATACAATAATGTTGTTGCAAAGCTTCAACTTTGTTGATCTTGTTCTTGAATGTTCTTGTAAAGATTGCTTGAATGTTATTGAATGCTTGGATCTTGAAATTGCTCTTCTAAAAATGATTTCTTAGATGAAAAATGAATTTAGAAGTTTGATTATATATGCATTACACCTGCTTCACCATTATTTAGATCTCAAAAGTTGACATCAACCAAAAAATTGAAATAAAAAGTTGAATTTCTCGCTGAAACCCAAAAAAGGCCCCAAATGGGACTCATACGCCACTTGTGGCATATGGGTCCCACCTACGGGGAATCATATTCCCAAGGTGGTGTATGAGTCCCACCCTAGATTTTCAAGGTGGGTTGTTAAACTTTTTTAATGTTTTTGATGATTTTTTTGGGTTTTTAGTACAAATAAGCCTTGAGATCTAAAATAAAGGGTCTTCGGAGCCCATTAATGATGATTAAAATGGGATTTAATGCAAGGGTGATAAAATAGGTCCAAATTAAGTGTGAAATTGTACCATTTTCAAGAGCATATAATTTTATATACTACAAAATAAATTTGGGAATAAAGTGATTGATAGTAAAAAAAATGTCAATAATATTTTCTTCTTCTTTTATCTTACATCTCATCAAATCAGCCAAGGTCATCTTAGGAGTCATATGCACTTGGAAATGGTTGATAAATTTCTCAACAAGTTCATTGAATGATCAAATTGAGTTGTTCGGTAACAAAGAAATCCATTTTAAGTTAGTATCATTCAAGGATCTGAGGAAAAGTTTAGCCAAGAGTTTGTCATCAAGACCAAAGTCACTACATAAAGCTATGTAAGTGGAAACATGGTTAGAAGGATCTCCTTTCCCATCATATTTCTTGAATCTAGGTACCTCTACAACTTGTGGCATCGATGTTTATAATATCTCCAAGGACAAGAGACTACTTTTGACATAATATGTGGGTTGGCCATTTTGATTTTGGTTGATAGTGGAAACTTGTTTTTGAAGGGATGAAACAATTTGGAAAAGTTGGTTTATGAGAGGGTCGTTACTTATATAGTGAGATGGAGATGAATAATGTCAAGGGGTGTATATATTCAAGGGGAAAGTTAATGGAATTCTTATGGTTGGTAAAGTGCTAGGAGATATGACATGTGATGCCACAAAGGTACTAGGGATGCTAGTGGAAATTCCTAAGGAAGGGATCACATTAGTAGTCTATTGCATTGTTGTTGTAACTTGAGGGTTGGTATAGGTAGGAATAGAGGCAATTGTTGTAAGAGGAGGAATTTTAATTCCTCCTTGGCTTATGACATTGATCATAGATAGAGGAGAACTATTGTTTGAGGGAAAGTTTTTTCCAAATATTTGAACTATGTTACACACAAGGTCAAGTTCGTCTTCACTTTCAAGCATGGGATGAATGTTATCTATGGTAAGGATGGCACTAGTTGAAATATTCTTGGTACTTATTTGATTTTTTAGGTTTTCTAAGTCTTCATGAATTTGTATTATGTTTTCTTTCGAAATACTAGCAACCATTGTTTCAACATGTGTCACACTTCTTGAAGGAAAGGAATTGTTAAAGGTATAATTTTCCATACCTAGTGAACTAGGGTCAATACTAGGAGTGAAATAGTTAGACAACCTAGGATCCATGATGATTGTGATATCGCGGGATGACATGAGTCTCAAACTTTGTCTCACTATAGTATTAGAAATAGGTCATGTTGGTTCCCCAAATTTGCTATCCACTTGAATCCTAAAGGGTCGCCAGGCCTAATGGTCATATTCAAGGAGAGATTTAGCCAATGAACAAGAGATTTAATTGAAAAATATCTCTCCCCTGCACTTTGGGATCTGTGAAACCTGAGAGGGTGATCCCAATAGTATACTTACAGATACTTGTGTGCCAAAGTACCCAAAATACTGTAAATAGTTGATTTTCCTTCAAATTCTTAATATACACAATACTTTGAAGGTTTGGATGAATTTCATTGTAATTTCTAGTTTAAACATGAGAGATGTAAAACATTAAATTCCAAACACACCCACAACAAGATTGATAAGTAAATTTTATTTTAAAATGTAGGTGCTCACAACAATCTCGGGAAATTTCAACATCAAGAGATCAGTTACATATTCCAGGGTGGAGTCACCTAAACCATGAAATTTAAAACTCATTACAAAATTCACTCTAGCATAACTATGCCTATCAAATGATGCATTACACCATTGATACTAGAAACCAAACCAGTCACACCTCATTAATCCAAGTATATAGTTGCACAAACCTCTGTTTATGTTAATATAATTCAATTCATTTTTTAAATGAAAGTAACAACATAGAAAAAACATTCAAGGAAAAACAAGAAGACAAAAAAAAGAAACCCTTGATTATTTATATTCATAATCTGTGCAATGTGTACAATGGAGACAACCAACTCAAAATATCTGATCATTTAGATGCAAATATAACAATGTTGTAAATAAATTCTTCATCTATATGATTTAGAAAAATTTAGAAACCTAAAACCAACACTATACATTTGAGACCCTATTACCAAATGGTATTACCGTGAGACCAAACTATGAACTAAACTCACCAAAAGAAGTAGAAAATTAGACTTAAGGAAATAGCCAAAACCCTAAGTGGAGATATTCAATAGACTTCTAGCACATTCATCTCTGTTGATTAGTAATTGCCCACTGCTTGAAGAAAAGCCCCATTCTAAAATTTGTTTTCCCGCCTCATCATTCACTTGCCCTAAAACATAAAAATATTACCCACCGTGAAGAGCCATCATTCATCTTCATTCTGCAGTTGAAAAATATTTTGTTTTTACCAAGAAAATCCCTTCATGCATCTTGTTGTAGAAAAATATTCACTTTTCTTGTGAAATATTTCACCTCCTCTTCCATTTTTACTCTGCAGTGTGAAAGTTGTTTTATCTATGCACTCACCTTCACATTTTAATTTTCCCAATACTTATAAATTTACTTTTGATGTGAGGGATTTCTACTATTATTTTCATCAGGAAATAAAATATTTACCCATGCACAATATAGTTTAATTATTTTGCAGAAAAAGGCACTTTATTTTACTTGGTGGTGAAAACATTACTTTTGTGTGAAGGCATTTAGTAAATTTGTCAAGCTTCAAATAAAAATTCCTTGCCTGTGCCTTTACATTTGACTTTTTATTTTAATCTACCTCTAGCTAATAATTTTTTTACTTCACATTGGTGAGGGCTTTGAATCTTTTATTCAGGCCATAAAAATATACTCGTGCACTTTTATTTCACCCTCACATTAATTTCCAACAACATTCATTTTCACCATTAAAATATCCCCCCAAATGATAATATTTGAAAATTACCATGGGCCCACCATTCCTTCATTACTCCGAGCCTTGTCATGATACCATGGCACATCTTTAATGTAAGGAAAGAAAATAAAATGAAATCAGCGATGGGTGATGAAACATAGCTCCATCACTGATACAATAAGAAATGGGAGAAGGAAAATCATGATGCGCAATAAGAAATAGAGGACTCCAAATTTTTATGTTTTGTGCATGAAAAACACTATGCTCCATGCCCATTCCTCATGCTCATCATGTTTCACTCATAGCTGGGTCGTTTTAATAGTGCATGGGAATGTTGATGGTTGTAGGCACCAAAAATTCATCACAAATACACTTAAAAGATCTACCCAAGAAATAGGATAGGTTAGGGGATGAATTTAAAGCATAGAACGACAAATTTGAGCTCAAATGGACCCCCAAAAGATGTGTAGAAGCTCGAAAACGTGATTACATTTTTCATTTACAACCATTAAAAATATTAAACTTCCCCCAAATCCTCCTCCATATGGTACATTTTAATTGCATCACCCAAGCACAAGCCATCGTTGATTGCAAGAGATAGATAAATCTCACAATAGAGATGGGCGATGTATCTTTGAGCCATCTCTAATTTGATTTCATTCATCCATCCCAGAATGGAGATGGAGAATTGTCATGAACTATCAAAATTTTTCCCAAGAAATAGGGAGCAAGAATTAATCTTGATTTTTATATTAACATTTGAAAATATTTTTTTACAACTCACGTGTCTTCAAATGAAAACAATCGCTGAAAAGAAAACATCACGGGAAGTCTCTCACAAATAGGACCAGGAAGAAGTGAAAACCTGCCAATGCCAAAGAAATATTAAATGCACCTATCTAATCAATGCATCATCATTGGCAAGAGTACATCATTGTTTTGTTTCTCCATTTCCTCTCAACACTAGCGATGGGCGATGAGTTTTTCCATGCAACAATGAAAGCCATGAAAGTCATGTCTGATCCAATAAGAAGCAAGAATTAAACTTGCTCTGATAGAAAACATTTGGAAATTATTTTATTTTTTCCCTAAATGGATTTTTCATATTTGCATAATGTTTAAAATATTCAAAAATATTTTAACATAAGCATTTGAAAATTTAGAAAAAAATGCAAATTTTAATTATGATTATAAGTCGTATGGGGGAATTTCACTGCTTACAAACGGTAACCCCTAAAGCCAAGGATTTTTGCGTGCAATCACAATCAATTACTTAGAACACGACTTTTAAATCAAAATTTTCCCAACCATAAAAAATCAGGTACCTCCTTTGTAAGCTGGCCCTCGGACGTGTTCGCTGCACCTAAAATGCATTAAAATATCACATTATGTGACCCTCATTTTTGATAAAAATGGAGTTGGAGATGTTCTTGACTAGAAAATTAAATGGATTGTCATTAGAATTTGAAAACTTGAAACTTTTTGGAACACCAATTTTGGCCCTGTCATAGTCAGAAAATGATTAATTAACCCATCAAAACTCATCCGAGAGGCATGAAACTGTATAGGCATGTAAAAATTTGACCCAAGAACTCAGTGCAAATTCTAAGAGTCAAATTTCCTCTCAGACTTGCAAAATGTCCTCTTAGACTTGCAAGTCTAAGAGTATGCAAACAACAAAACAGTCCCAGAACCTTCCAACTTGTTGTTTCAAAACCCTATCAAAACTCATCATAGGAAGATGAAATAAAATATATATGTTCACATATGAAAAATTAATACACCCACCAAGGTATTTGGCATGAAAGCAAATGGGCTCCAAATTATGACATTCCAAACTAGGTCACTGAGGCAAATTTTTCAGGTACATTTTTGAGTGTGCAAAGCAAACTTTTCATCATGGGCACTTCAAATTTTGCAAAATTTTATAGTCCCAATAGTGGCTTCAACTAGGAATGCATTCCCCTTGTGGGCATGGCGAGATTCATGATCTATGGGGAGTAGACCAAATGCTAGAAACATTGGGCAACAAAGTCTTTTAATTTTTAACTTTTTAACCTCACTTGGTGGCCTTAGGCCACCAAATGAAAAAGGGAAGTCAATTCTTACCCATTTCAAACACCAATCTATTAAAGGAGTTGATACGAGCTTTAATCCATACTTTTCTCTGTGAGCACATAGTAATTTGAGTGACTTCACTCCTACAAAAACAAGTGTTAGTTTGCCTTTGGACAAGTGAGAACTTCCTCGTTATTTATCTTTACTATCACATTACAGCCAAATTTCATAGGCCACATTACTACCACTCATTTCATTTTTTGATTTTGTGGCAAGTGACAGAATATGAGGACAATGGTCAAGAATATATGAAGACATAGTATTATCACTTTTACCAACACCCTCATAATGGTCAAACTCATAAAAGATACCATGCCTCAGAAATAGTATGCAATCCTGTTGTTTATTAAGAAAATAATGCTCACACATTTGTAACTCCTTCAACTGAATTGCATCACATGCAAGATTGTCATCATCCAAAAAACATAACTCAATCACACTGTTACATGCCTCAATGTTTTGAAAACAAAACTTATCAGCAAGCACAAGTTCATTTCCCACATTAAAATCATAGCATTAAGAAAAGATTTCAGCATCCCAAACAGTGTCTCCCACTTCAGGTTCATAGACAAGATTGTCAACACTCATTATGTTATCAAAAAAAGAAGCCTCAAGTGCAGGTTCATGACTTAGAATCTTCATTTGCAACAAATTCATCATAGTGAGTGTTCAAAACACATTCACTATTGCAAAGAGTATCATATTCAACATTACCTTCTACTGCACCAACATGAAAATCTTAAGCATACTGATCATGAGAAATAAGTATGTGAGTTGCAGATCCAAAAAAGAGATCCTCATATTCATCCATGTGATTGACACAATCACACTCCTCTAGTGCAAACTCATCATAAAGAGTGTCATTAGTTGTACTAATATTTGGCTTTTCATTTGCAATTTCATATACAACGACATCCATGCTATCATTATGAAAACAATTTACCAGTGATAACTTCAAAGTTAGCAAAAGAAGTAGAAGAAGATAAAGCATCAAACAAAATAGGATTTCCTTGTTCATCATTATCAACATATGCACTCTCCTAATAATCAAATACTTGAGATAATTCATCCAATGAACCGCTTTCATACATATCTCCTTCCTTGTTCATACTGGTACAACAATCAATAGAGCTACCTTTCTCACTATCAAATTGAAAACCATTACTTATTTCTTCATTGCAACTTCTCACACATGATATATCTAACTGAAAATGATTGCATACTCTATCATTTTCATCTCGTATGTTGACATTCTCAAAAAGATTCATCAAATCAATAGGATCATTTGTCTCATCACTACAAAAAAATTCATGAATGCTACACTCACTTGTGGAATTGGTATGACCAAGTGCATCATAACATTGTTGATTACACATTTCTTCTTCAAATAAGATATTCAATCCATATGCCTCATCATGCTCTTGTGAGACTTCAAAACTATTGTCATCATCTTCATTGGAATACTCTTCACTCAAGGAAATCAATTCTACCACTTCCTCTTGTGTAGAATCACAGTCATACAGGCTGCAAACATAATTGCAATCATCTTGATCATCCAGATAAGAATAATCCTTAGATGATTGCATACTCACATAAACAATACTATTGTTATTATCATAAAGAGATGAAACTTCATAATCAACATACCCTTCAACTATACTTTCATAATCCATAGATGAGAAAATACTTTTAGTATCATCTGCATCATTACAGTCTTCTTTTGATATAGAAAATTGACTATCCACTTTTGTGTCTTCAAAATAAATAGAAGGAATGACTTCACATGTTTCATTCAGCTCATCATGTCTTACACCATTATGGTTGCAATTTTCTTCTACATATATTTTCTCCATGGTTTGTTTAGAAACAAAACTCTCATTACTAAATGATATGGATTCAACTTTTCTTTCTAGATTTCTCTTCAAATTCTTCTTGTGTATGCAAGTTTATATCGCTAGATAGGCATTCATTGTCTATTGATTTTTCTTCAAAAATAATCAATGAAATACATTTTGAGCTCATGCCATGAATCTATGGAATGCATTAGAAAAATGGAAAACCAACATTCAGCTAAACCTTTTAAATTTCTTACAAAAAACATCATGATAGCATTTTCTTCTTCAATCTAACAATATTCCATCAAATCAATGAAACTGTGTACATGTCTTGATGTTGATTCTTCAAAACCTCCTCTAAACTTAAGAAAATACTGATTAATTCTTCTTGGGATAGAATGTGAGTAACCTTGGATTTTACTAAAATCGAAAGGATTGTATCTCTCACTAGTGAACACCTTCCTTTGAGGACATGGTTGTGTTTCAGGCATGACATTACAACTTGTAGAGGGAGAACTAGGATAGCAATACATACCTGCAAATAAAAATTGTTCCCTCTACAACTATTAAATTCTAAATATCCCTTTATTGTAGTGCTCAATATAACTAAATAAGGGAACCCAAGTTTTCTAGGACGTTCAAACAAAAAAATACTTGGTTATGTTGCAGCTGCTGCAAATTCTTCTTCCTGAATAGAAATATTTGTAGATCTGAAACTTTCTTCACATATTCATCAGGTTCTTTGATAGAGTCGACACCTCTCTTCACAAAGGATTGAACTTCAAGAAATATGAAGCTCCTTCAAAGATGAATTTCCTTCTGAGTTATTATCACCAGCAAAGCACCACAGATCATGAAACCTTTAGGTTCACTGCAAAACTTTATTTCTCTAGGTATGAATTCCTTCAATATTTGAACCAAATTCTTAGATCAGAAAATAATGACTCTATAATAGAACAATCTACAAATGGAGATTCAAAGTTCTCCCCAGTGGAGTCACCAATCTATTGGCTCCCCATATATGCTATCCACTTGAATCCTAAAGGGTTTCCAGACCTAATGGTCAGATTCAAGGAGAGATTTGGCCAACGAATGGGAGATTGAATTGAAAACCCTCTCTCCCCTACACTTTGGGATCTGTGAAGCCTAGGAGGGTGATCCCATGATCCCAAAATTATACTTACAGATACTTGTGTGCCAAAGTACCCAAGATACTTTAAATAGATGATTCTCCTTCAAATGCTTAACAGACAAAAAACCTAAAACTTCATGGTAATGTCTAGTTTAAACATGAGAGATGTAAAGTATTAAATTCCACCCACACCCACAACAAGATTGATAAGTAAATTTGATTTTAAAATGTAGCTTCTCAAAATAATCTCATGAAATTGTAATATCAAGAGATCAGTGTCATATTCCAGGGTGGAGTCACCTAAACCATGAAATTTAAAAATCATTATAGCATTCACTTTGTCATAACTATTCCTATCAGATGATGCATTACACCATTGATACTAGAAACCAAACCTGCCATACCTTATTAATCCAAGTATACAGTTCCACAAACCTCTATTTATGTTAATACAATCTAATTCTTTTTTTGAATTAAAGTAACAACACAAAATAGACATTCAAGGAAAAACAAGAAGACAAATAACAAAAACCCTTGATTTCTTATATTCATAATTTGTGCAATGTGTACAATGGAGACAACTAACTTAGAATATATGATCATTTACATGCAAATATAACAATGTTGTGAGTAAATTCTTCATTTACATGACTCAAAACAATTCATAAACTTAAAACAAACACTATACATTTGAGACCTTGTTACCAAATGGTATTATAGTGAAACCAAACTATGTACCATACTCACCGAAAGAAGTAGAAAATTACACTTAAGGAAATAGCCAAAACTTTAAGTGGAGATCTCCAATAGACATCTAGCACATTCATCTCTATTGATCAATAACTACCCACTACTTGAAGAAAATCCCCATTATACAATCTATTTTCCCACCTCATCATTCACTTGCCCTGCAACAAAAAATAATTCCCCACCATGAAGAGCTATCATTCATCTTCATTCTGTAGTTGAAAAATATCTTATTTTTTATCGTGAAAATCCCCTTCATGCATCTTCACTCTGTTGTATAAAAATATTCATTTTGCTCATGAAAGATTTTACCTCCTCTTCTATTTTTACTCTATAGCATGAAAGTTGTTTTATCTATGCACTCACCTTCACATTTTAATTTACCCAACACTTATAACTTTACTTTTGATTTGAAGTATTTTTACTATTATTTACATTGGGCAATAAAACATTTACGCATGCATAATATAGTTTGATTATTTTGCAGAAAAAGGCCCTTTATTTTACTTGGTGGCTGAAAATTTACTTTTGTGTGAAGGCATTTAGTAAATTTTATCAGGTTGCAAATAAAAATTCCTTGCTCGTGCCTTTTCATTTCACTTTTTATTTTAATCTACCTCCAGCTAGTAAATTTTTTACTTAATGTTGGAGAGGGCCTTGAATCTTTTATTCGGGCCATAAAATATTACCCGTGCACTTTTATTTCACGCTCATATTAATTTCCAGCAATATTCATTTTCACCATTAAAATATCCCCCAAATGATAATATTTCAAAATTACGATGGGCCCACCATTCCTTCATTACTTTGAGCCTTGATGTGATACCATCATACATATCTGACTTGAGGAGAGAAAATAAAATGAAATCAGTGATGAGTGATGAAACATAGGTCCATTGCTAATACAATAACAAATGGGAGAAGGAAAATTGTGATGCGAGATAAGAAAAAGAGGACTCCAAAGTTGTATGCTCTTTGTTTGAAAAACCCTATGCTCCATGCCCATTCCTCATGCTCACCATGTTTCACTCATAGTTGGATTTTTTTTACAATGTATGGGTGTTTTGATGGCTACAGGCACCAGAAATTCATCAGAAATACACTTAAAAGATCTGTCCAGAAAATAGTATAGGTTAGCAAATGAATTTAAAGCATAGAACAAAAAATTTGAGCTCAAATGGACCTCCAAAAGATACTTGGAAGCTCAAAAATGTGATTACATTCTTCATTTGCAGCCATTAAAAACATTAAACTTCCCCCAAATCCTCCTCCATATGGCACGTTTTAATTGCAGTACCCAAGCACAAGCCATCACTGATTGCAAGAGATAGATAAATATCACAATAGACATGGGCAATCTAATTTTGAGGCATCTCTAATTTGATTTCATTCCTTCATCCCAAAATGGAGATGAGTGATGTTGTCCAGAGAGTTAGAGCATTGCCATGAATTGTCAAAAGTTTTCCCAACAATAGGGAGCAAGAATTAATATTGATTTTTATATTAATATTTGGAAATGTTCTTTTACAGCTCACATTTCTTCAAATGAAATCTATCGTTGAAAGAACACAATGCTGATTTGATCATGAGAAGTCTCTCACAAATAGCGATGCATGATGGAGATCAAGAAGAAGTGAAAACTTGCCAATGCCAAAGAAATATTAAATGCACCTATCTAATCAAAGAATCATCGCTGGAAATATTACGTTGCTAATTTGTTTTTCCATTTCCTCTCAACATTGGTGATGGGCGATGAGTTTTTTCATGCAGCAGTGAAAGCCATGAAAGTCGTGTATGAGCCAATCGGAAGCAAGAATTAAACTTTCTTTGATCTAGAAAACATTTTGAAATGTATTTTTTTTTCCCTAAATGCATTTTTCATATTTGCATAATCTTTATAATATTCAAAAATATTTTAACATAATCATTTGAAACTTTAGAAAAAATGCAAATTTTAATTACGCCTATAGGCCAAACGGAGAAATTTAACTATGCACAAATAGTGACCACTGGACCCAAGATTTTTTTCATGCAGTCACGATCACTTATTTAGAATATGGGTTTTAAATCAAACTTTTCCCAAGAATAAAAAATTAGGTACCTCCTTTGTAAACTAGCCCCGAGGCATGTTTTCCGCACCCAAAATGCATTAAAATAACATATCATATCATCTCCATTTTTGACAAAAATGGATTTGGTGACATTTTAGACCAAAGCAAGAAGTGGGTTTTCCTTAGAATTGAAAAATTTGAAACTTTTTGGAACACCAATTTTTGCCTTGTCACAATAAGAAAAGGATTAATTAACCCATCAAAACTCATTCGAGAGGCACAAAACTATGTAGGCTTGTAGACATTTGACCCAAGAACTCAGTGCAACAAATGGCTTGGAAAAATAGATCTCGAGGTGCAATATATTCAATGCCAAAATGGCTCACTCAAACTTTTCTACAATTGCACCTATCAAAAACCAACTCGAGCACGCCAAGTCACCTCCCTTAAAAAATATCAAATCACCTTCTGGGAAGCTACCACTAGAAAACTATATCATTTAGGTCCATTGAGTATGTGTTCAAGAGGAATTTCCTTCAATCCACATTCATCACAAGATATTAAGGGTCAAATTTAACCTCCTTGACACATTTTGGAAATGTGGATGTAAAAACAGAACACACTACATTTTCTTTTGACCTGGTAAAAATATCAAACTTGATCATGTTACTTTGAAACCAAACCAGGGAGCATAAGAATGTGAGTGTAATTTAGAGCACCAATCCATTTTCATGAAGATCATCCAGCTATGAAATATCAATCTAAACAGGGGGCTATTTCACAAGTCTTAGAGTATGCAAACAACAAAATAGTCCTAGAACCCTCCAACTTGTTGTTTCGAAACCCTATCAAAACTCATCACAGGAAGTTGAAATCAAAAATTTGTGTTCACATATGACAAATGAATACACCCAGCAAATTTTTCATCATGGGCACTTAAAATTTTGCAATTTTACAGTCACAATAGGACACCAAGTAGAAAATATCATGCAAGGGATATTGAATGCAAACACAATTTAAGCTAAATACAATGAATATAAAAGGAACTCTATAAACTAAAACAAAAAGTTATCAACAACAAATAGGAGCACAAAAATAGAGTTTTGAATTTTGGAAAATGCAGTTTAAAATCTACATAGTGACTAAATCACCCAGAGGGGTGTATGAGTCCCAGTGAGGGTTTTTTCACAAATTTCAAAAGAATTTAAGTGCTTTCTATGCTTTTTAGTTTGTATGATCTTTAACCTAAATGCAAATTAAAAATTATGATGATTTTCAATGAGGCAAGATGCAAAAATGCAACCTATATGCACTTTCACTAATGGAAGATTTAGAAACCCTAGAATGCAAATTAACTAATAAAAAATCCAATGCAATATTAATACAAGAATGATCTAGGATGATGATGCACTCCAAATCAGAATTAAGATTTTCTAAGTGCAAGTTTACCAACATGAAAGGTAGGATTTTTGTTGGTTCTATACTTGGGAGATAGAACAACAATCTTCACACTCTCTCATTTCAGGAAAACCCTAAGGATCTCAATCTAAAGTATGCAAAGGAGAAAGATATCTTGCAATAGGGTTTTCCTAGGGTCTGATTATAAACTAAAGAGGGGTTCTCTACCAAGCTAGGGCCTATAAAGAATAATGAAATGCAATATCTAATGCTTAACCCTAATGTGATGCAATACTTCACTACATGACCCAAAAAATCATGTAAATCAAAACAGAAAGCTGAGAGATGAAAGGTGTGCACTTGGAAATTCTAAGAAGACTAGATGAAGATCTGAAAAGTTAAAAACAGTAAAATTAAAGTTTGTTGGGACTCATACACCAGTCTGGGTGATTTAGTCCTAGATTAGGATTTCTGGGCAGGAATAGGTTTCTAGCAGTGTAGATCTAGGATCTAAAAAAATCTAGAAATTGACCTATATTGGGACTGATACACTAGAAGTGGCATATCATTCCAGTTAGGGTTTTCTAGAAATTCAAAGGCTAATTCTTCTATTCAATGTCTTCTCTATCCTTTCCATTGTATTTTTGGATCCAAAACTCTAGTTTGCAACTTGTAGAAGTCTTCCAATGATATTCAATGCAAGGTGACAACTTTGACAACCTTGGAAACTTGAAAAACATTTTCCAAACATTCTCTTCAATATGTATTCAACTTAGACCTATAAATCACACACTAAAGAAAGGGAAAAATATTGTTTTGTTAGTGGAAACATGTTTACCTTGGTCAAACCCTATTTTAGTAATCAAACCTCGAAATGAAATGAAATAGGAAAAGAGAATGATTAATAAAAAAAATGGTGTTTCAACTTACCAAACCCTAGCAATAAAGTGTTGCAAACATGTATGAAATGGATCCAATGGATGTAGATCTTGAATCTTGCTTGAAAGTGATATATCTTGAATTGAATGCTAGCTTGAATCATGAAACCCTACATCACAATTATTATCTCCAAAATAAACATGATGCATGAATACTTTGACATGATGCTTGATGCTTGAAGAATGCTCTAAAACACTTGATAATCAGCTCTTGAAGACTCTTGAATGGTATTATAAAAAAAAAATTGTTATAAGAATTCTCATTCAACTTGCTAGATCACTTGATTGCTTGTTATATTGCTTGAATGAAAAATGAGTGAAAAAAACTAGTATTTCTACTTGTTTATGCCAAATTTCCCAAAATTACAATAGTACAAGTAGACATAAGATCTAGGAGGATAAAATCCCACCAGTAATTTGAATTAATTTTGGGCCACACATGACTCATATGTTAGGAGTGGCTAATGAGTCCCATTAGGCATAACTGTGGGACATATTTTCAAAAATACTTAGAAAGGTGTGAAATTGAGATTGGGGCCCAAAACCCTAGGTGGGACTCATACACCGAAGGTGGTGTGTGAGTCCATATCACTAAATCTGGCCACTCAACCTAAAAACACCTGAATTATGGTTGGATGTTGGTTTATGTTGGGATCATCCTTGACAAGATGCACTAAATGAGGATTGTGGATGCAAAATAAGGCCAATTAAAGCATAAAGAAGTCCAATTATTAATGACAACCTTAGAAAAGTGTGAAAGTGTGTTACAACACTTTACAACACCTTAAATAATGTGTGAAATTAGGTTTATTTAGTTTACAAGGCCCCAAGACCCAATGTAAGTGTGTTAAACACATTACAACACTAAGTCAAGGCATCATTAAGCTCAATTTTATAAGGAGGTCCCAAACAAGTGTGAAAATGTCACAGAAAATATTTTTTGACACTACAGTTATGAATGCCATTATGAAATTAAAAAATGGAATAAGTAGGCCAAATTAAGCTAGATCAAATGAAAGAAATAGAAACTCAATAAATTGAAACGGGTAGCTAACAACAACAAACAAAAACACATAAATGATGTTTTTAATGTTGTAAAAGGTAGTTTTAGGTCTAACCTGGGACTAATTCACCCAGAGGGGCATATGAGTCCCAATTAGGGTTTTTGAAGCGTTCAAATGCTAAAAAATACACAACACAGAATTCCCATAAAGTAGGAAAAATAACTTGTAGAGGGACTAAATAGCCTTGAGGGGTGAAGGTATGTGTAGGATCATGTTGGGCCAAAAAGTGGCGATATGATGGGTATTTGTAGGATATGTGGTTGATGACTTTTTTTTACCCAAAATAAATGAAATGAAAAGGGTTTTAAAAGGATATTCTTAGCTTTCCACCAATATAAATTATGCTTTACTTTGAATTTAATAAATAGTTATTATTTATTTTCTATTTAATTATGACTAAAGTTCTGATTGATAGGCTAATTGAAAAAAATCTATAGCTTTCAAATGATATCATTTTTTTTGAATCCAAAACATGCATCACATTCTATGCTTTGCATACTATAGGATTAAAAGAAGAAAAATTGAATTTCATGAAGTTTTGACCAAGTTAAGGTGGTCAAACATACAAGTTTTTATATTTTTTAAAAGTTGTAATAAAAATTCATAATTAATTATTTACTATGAACAAAATTACAAAAAAATATGCATCACATCTAGACATGAGTCCTCTACTTATGTTAAAATCTTATGAAAAATTATTATCATTTTATTGTGGTTATGGTGGTCAGATAGACACTTACTTCTTATTTTTTCCCAGAAATTTAAGTACCACTGCATTGAAATTTCAAATTTTCACTAAATAGATTTAAAAAAAAGAAAACTATTAGTTTAGAAACTACATTCAATTTGCTACAGATTCTATTCTTTACATATTTTTGAAATAATATAGATAACTTATTCAAATTTTTACGTCAAGTTGCCTAACTCATATTTTTCTAAATTTTTTGCCACTTGAAGTCCTATTTTTTCCATGATGATCCTGCACATACCCATGAATGAGTTTCAAATTATGGTTTTTGCACCAAATTCAGCAAATTTTGGTGAATGTTAAAGTTTATATGTTGACTAAACTAAGTGAAGTTATAGATTTGAAATGAAATTGAATGATGTAAGAAGCAGAAATGTAACCTATATGCACTTTCACTAATGCACAATTTAGAAACCCTAGATGCAAATTAACTAATGCATGACCTAATAAAAAGTTAATGTAAGCTAAATGTAGGACTATGATGCACTCCAAATCAGAAATAAATGGTTTGAAAGTCAGATTCATCAAAATGAAGCAAATAAAATTGTGCTCCTATATATCTTTTGGGAGATAGAACTAAAGGGGGGATTGGGGTTTCTCCTCTGATTTCCTTCAAGTTTCATTCAAGGAAATTTTAGAGATCTCAAAATAAGGATGGAAGGAGGGAAAGACATATGAAATAAGGTGTCCTAGGGGTGTGATTAGGGATAAAAGGTGGTTCGCCAACAAGCAAAGGCTTGGAAAGAAAGAAATGCAAGTATCATGCACAAACTTGACTAAATGACCTAGGAAATGAAACTAAAAAATTAGGACAATAAATTGAGAATGAAGAGAGGACTACCACACAGAAAGATATGGTAAAAACAAGCTCGAAAACCCTAATTTTTTTCTATTTAATGCTCATTAGGTGTCATACACCAGTCTAGGAAATTTAGTCCTAAACTAGGGTTTCTAGGTAGAAATTGGAATCTCTCAATGACTAATTTGTACCTTCTAAAACTAGAAAAAGTGTTTTACTAGGACTCATACGCCCAAGGTGGTGATTTAATCCTAGATATTATGGTTTTGTTCAAACTATGGTATCCTCTAGTGATCTACTATAGCTTCTCTCCTACTAGATCTATAGGTCTGAAACATTGAATTTAGGCCTGTAGGCAACTTTTTGTGAAGATGAAAACTTGGAAACTTTCCTCAATCTTGCAACTTTATCTTCAAAGTCCATCTTCAAGTCTAAAAACACCTAGATCTACAATCATACATCAAAGAGGAGAATTTTTTTTATTGTTAGGGAATATGGGTTTTCCTTAGTCAAACCCCATTTAGGTAATTAAACCTTATGATGAAACAATGAAACATGAACAATGATACCTTGAATAATGTCTTAAAATGTAGATCTACAACCGAACATGAAGTGGCCATAGAGAATGTAGAGCTTGATCTTGACTTAGTTGTGGAACAATGATTAACTTGGATCTTCAATGCTACATCACAACACTAGCTCAAAACCATGCTTGATGCACTATGCCTTTGACATGAAGATGGATCTTGAATTGGTACAATAAAACCTTGATAATATACCATTGAATTCCTTTTAAAATTCTCTTGAATGCTCTATAATACTCTTGTGAACTCTTAGGATTCTTGCATATAGTTTCTTAGATGAAATATTGATTTGAAACATTGTTTATATAGGCACTTCATCTAATTTATCATTTATTAGCAAGGATAACTTTAAGAAACCCCCTCCTTGGCGAAGGTGTAAAATCTTGGTGAATCTTTCCTTTTATTTGAAAAAAATATTAATTTTATTGGCGAATCTATGCACATTATTAAAAAAAATTGTAAAATCTTGGTGAATCTTAGTGAAGAATTGGTAAAAATAATAATCACGGTGATGAATGATAGTGAATAATCACTAAAAAGATTAATTACAATGGTGAATCTCTCCTTTTAAAATTTGCTAATGATTGTTGATTTACAATAGCGATGTAAAATCAACAAATGAAATTGTGCCACATGTTGACACATCACTCATCCATCACCTTTGACTATCACACCAAATTGTGGGTCGTTCCTTGTGGTCTCCACCAAGACATGCATACGCCACTTGTGCAATTCCAGTGAATCAAGATGGGAATCTACAATATTCGCAACAAGTCTCTCAAAAAAAACTTAAATATTTAACTCCCAACCTCCAAGTGTTCCCCACATCCGTTGGAATCCAAGTCACTGTTGTACACAGTCATCAACATCCACACAGTCTAGTCCCACCATCCATCAGCTTGAAATCTAGTTAGAGAAACCAGAAAATTCACAACCTCCACGCAGAGGTTAGGAACTCCAAGATGCCATGACAACAAAGAAGATTGACCAGTCAACAAGTTAAGAAACTTTTGAACACTGCGACAAGGTTCCAAGGTTAGAGAAGTCAGTGATCCCTTGACCAAAACATTTTTGCCCAGTTTCAAACTTCTAGAACCCTGTGACATAGGTTACAAGGTTCAAGTTCTGGGTGATAGGCCAACAATGAAGACCATTGATTAGATTTTTAATCAAATGGCTGCAAGTTGATTCTGCGACCTAATACACACATTCCTTTTATACGGCTTGTTGAGGCCCAAAAAATTTTTTGGGCCACACTATTAGGTTTAATCGTGTGGACCAAAACAAATTCCAGGCCTGAACAAGACTTTTAAAAAGAATGTGCATATTAAGGCACCAAATCAGCCTGTAGCCATCTGATTAAAAAGATAATCGATGATTCGATGACAATAAATAAAAGCCCTAGGTAGTCAAGGCTAAAGAATCCATAAAATTAAATGCTAATTTATTATTGTGGTGATATTGCCCTAGAATTAATGGTAGTAATATAATATTACTAGTGAATTTAGTTAATATTTGTAATTTTAGTATAAACTACTGGCGAATCGGTTCCAATGACGCATCGTTTATAGAGGTGAATTAATTGAGACAAAATTAATTTTTTGTAAAAACATCGCAATTCAACATCCTTTTTAGCTTGTCCTATTAGCCATTTCTGGAAGTCCCGATTTCAATTATTTTCCAATTGGCAAAGATTTTCCACTAAATTTTTCCCTGTTTATTAGATCCCAAATACCGAAATTCATAGAATTTGAATTTAAAACCCTGATTTCCTGCTCAAAACCCTAAAAAGGGTCCAAATGGGACTCATATGCTCAAGGTGGCATATATGTCCAACCTGGGGGGAATGCATATTCCCAAGGTGGTGTATGGATCCCACCATGACCTTTCAAGCTGAGGAAATGTCATGAGGTTAGAAGATTAGATGCATTTATTGAATATGTTAGGATTCCAATTGAAATAAGCCTCAAGATGTATAATAAAGGGTCCTAAGGGGCTATGAATTATGATGTGAAGGTCATAAATGCAAGAGGGCCTAAAACTTAGTGTGAAGGTGTAAATAAATACACCTTACAACACTAAATTAATGAAAAAATAGGTGTATTTAGCTTAAAAGGTCCCTAAACTTGATGTGAATGTGTAAAACACATTACAACACCAAATCAAGGACACATTGGGTTCATTTTAATGTTAATAATTCCCAAATTAAGTGTGAAAAAGGGATACTTTTTCCTACACTGCAATTCCTATTAGACAAGATTGTGTGTTGCATTGTTCAAGGGTGCATACCGACACTATCTAGTGGCAAATGATCCCCCTTTTCTTTAAAATCTTGCATCATTCTATGCTTAGCCGTGAAACAATCTGGTGATGTATGGAAGAATTTTCTCTGGTTTGGTTATTTCTTGAGGCATGCGTGGATAACACTTGGGTGAAATTTTGCTTTTCAGTATTTTTTATGCTTTATTTTAGAATAGATGTTTAAATTTTAGAAAATGTTCCAAAAAAGTGATGAATCCATATAATTTTATTGCAAATCTTTTGATTGCATGATATTGTTGAATGCTTAAAGCTAAATCTACTTTAATAAATGCAAGTTATTTGAATTTCATGAAATGTTATGGAAAATTTGTCAATTTCATTAAGTTCTTAAATGACCAGACCAAGATTATTTCCTATCTTTGTGATTCCTTTCAAAATCGAAAGAATCATCTACCCCTTGTGTGTAATAGCATTATCACAATGAACCCTGAGTGAACCTAATGCAAACAAGACCTGACATAAACAAGCCTTAGATTTAGATTGTCCTAGTGCAAATCTTTCAAGAAAGATAGGTTCCTGTGATGTGTTTATGAGAATTATATATATATATATTGGTGTACAACTAATATCATCATCAACAAGAGTAGCACTAGAAGGAGGGCCTCCACCTCCAGTCTTATTTGGAGTTGATATTATTGTCCTAGTTTAGTGTTGGAAATTTTCTTGTGAGGCTAAAGCCTGACCAAGCCTATCATGAAGAGTAAAAAGGAAGTTTATAAGCTCCAAAAAATCCTTAATCGAAGGTTTTATCCTTTAAGTTTGTTCACCTTTGGTAGGGTTCCTGAGTTTAGAATTCATGATGCAATTGATCATGGTGAACTTTATTGTGATTTTTTTAAAATAGGGTAAGTTTGGCTACTTATGGTATGATTGTGTAAACAAAAGTGTCTTTAACTTCTAGAAGAAAGCAACCATTAAGGAAAAGGGGTTTGCATTTTGAAAAAATTCCTAACCCTAGTGAAACTAGAAATATTAAAAAATTAACTGCTAGACCAAAGATTTATTAAATGTAATTTTCATGCCAAGGTTTTGAAAATGTTGCAGGAAAAGAAGCAAGGTCCTCAAGACTTGGAAATAACATGTCTAAACCATGAAAGTGAAAGTGTTGAGTCACCGATCCTCTCACACGTGGAGGGTGAAAACGAAGAGAAAGAATGGGGGATACATGTGCTTTTCACCCCTAACTATCAATGCATGATCTAAAAGGGAAGAGTTTCTTGATTTTACACAAAATACAGAGTATCAAGTTTTTACTTTCTCTCTTTCTCGAGACAATGTAAATTACGTAATGCTTATTCTAACAAAATAAATAGTGATATTGAGTTTAAAGAAAGGGAAAATAACTATAGAAATCTTGGAGAGAAAATGAATCAAGAAATGAATGCATTCATTCATGGAGCATAGAAAAGTGGAATTGAAAACCATTGACCAGTGTTGTAAGAAGGTAGATTATTGGGAAGCCGAAAAAGGTGTGCGCAATCGAGCTTTAACAAGGTCATTCCCATACATGTGATCCAACTCATTAGTAAGCATGCATTTGAATTTTCATTTATTACACATAGAAAAATTAAAATAATTCATTGCTATGGTAGGTTATCTAAAGTGTATTCAAGAAAATTTAAAGATAAGCCTGCTATAATTCATACAAAATAAACTATGAATATCATAGTAGAAATTAAGGTAAACTTTTTAGTTAGGTTTAGCCATTTAATTAGGGTAAATTTTGGTTAGTGAATTGAAGGAAATCAGGTGTGCTCCACCTTTTAGGGGATGGAACAAACACATACACATAAGGGGACAAGAGTTTGTTGGTTGTTTTTTTAGAACCAAACTTAATCTCAGTCCTTGCATATGAATTTTCTAGAACTCAATTATCAGCAAGGTTGAGGATTGGCGAACACTTAAGTAAAGCACTAAGTACCTTACTTCTTCTCTTCGGGCTCTGTGAGACCCATGAGGGTAATCCTATGCATGCTCATAATGTTTCAACTTTGGTCAAGAGCATTTCCTCACATAGATGTGTTCCTCAAGAAACCCACATCACCTAAGGTTTGGTAGACCTCTGGTGAAAGTGCTAGATGTGTTTCAGGGAACACACTTATATACTAAAATTTTGGGTAGTGCAATTTAGAGTATGTTATGAATTCATTTTCAGTCTGAGTCTTTGGCCAAGTTCATTACTAGCTCAGTCAACCACAAGAATAAACTAATAGAAAGACCAATGCCCTTCTTGAGGGAACAATGGAGTCATACTTTTATAAAAAATTAGTAATACAAGTATACTTGAACATTAGTAATCAATGGACTATCAACGTGTTACTTTGCAACATCCAACTCTCTGTGTTTTAAAAAATTACTTCCTTATAAAATCCTATATCCTTTTCTCGCAAACTAATGGGCCCATTTCAGCATTTAATCAACTCATTGAATTGAAACACAAAAAAAACCATTCATTCAGTGCAAATGACAAAAGACAAATGAAATTATGATTAATAACTTCATTCAAAACTTGCAAGAAAATACACAAGAGAGTAATATTTTAGAAATAATATTCTCTTTCATTACTGATATTTCATTGTAAAACCATATTTAAGATCATCATATAGTATAACATATTCCTTTATACTAGCTTTTGATATATTTACTACTTGATCTATTTACATTCTATTTGCTCCCTGAGCATAGCTTATACCTAGGCCTTTCTTTCACTCAAAATTTTTGAACTCTCTTTTCATCAACCATGAAATCCCCTTTATAAATAGGGGAGCCACAAGCATCCGACAGAATTAAAATTTCATTTCATTTCATTTCAAAAACCTAATTTCAATTGATTCCTCAAAGAACTCCCCAGGTCATTTTTATGCAATCATTTGGGAATAGGGGAGGACAAAAATCAAAACACATGTGCAGGATACCATTAGTCGCTATCACCACATCCATGTTGAACGAAAAAGATTCCATATCATATCAGTCAGAGGACTTCCACATCAGCATGGAAGCATAAAAGATAAACCACAAACATATTGAAACAAATACCTCCTATGCAAATACCATGGTGTCATCAAAAACAAAATTAATGATGACCCTATTCAAATTTGTCAGCATCAAAAAATGCCTGACCGCTCCTTGTCCTCGATGAAATTGGAGGGACCATCACTACGTCATCATCAGAGCTCCTATATGGCACTAGAGAAAAAAGGTATTGGCCATATCCCGAGTTAGTGTCTTCTTCAACATCTGAAGGACTATCAGATAGCACAATAGGGGTATGTGCAGGATCATCATGGAAAAAATAGGCCCTTAAGCGGCAAAAAATTTAGAAAAATCAGAGTTAGGCAACTTGATGTAAAAATTTGATTAAGTTATCTATATTATTTCAAAAATATGTAAGAATAGACTATGAAGAAAATTGAATGTAGTTTCTAAACTACTAGGTTTTTTTTTTTGAAATCTATTATGTGAAAATTTGAAATTTCAATGCAATAGTACTTAAATTTCAGGGAAAAAGTAAGAAATAGGTGTCATTCTGACCACCCTAACCACAATAAAATGATAATATTTTTTTATAAGATTTTATACATAAGTAGACTCATGTCCGGATGTGATGCATATTTTTTTGTATTTTTTTCCAAGTAAATAATTAATTATGAATTTTTTATTACAAATTTTAAAAATATAAAAACTCGTATGTCTGACCACCTTAACTTGGTCAAAACTTCATGAAATTCATTTTTTCTTTTTTTAACCCTATACTATGCCAAGCATAGAATGTGATGCATGTTTTGGATTCCAAAAATGTGATACTATTTGAAAGCTACAGATGCTTTTCAATCAGCCTATCAATTAGGACTTTAGTCGTAATTCAAATAGAAAATGAATAATAATTATTTATTAAATTCAAAGTAAAGCATAATTTATATTGATGGAAATCTGAGAACCTCCTTTAAAAACCCTTTTCATTTCATCAATTTTGGGTTAAAAAAAAGTTGCCAACCACATACCCTACAAATACCCATCATATCACCACTTTTTGGCCCATCATGATCCTGCACATACCCATAGGAGAATTATGTTTACCCAAGTAGGTCGTATGACTTTTATCTTTTTTCCTGGCCTTCTTCACTGGCTGAGCTAGTTCCTTGCCTTTGAACTTGACCATTTCTTTGGGAATGGTCCTGATTCTAAAACTATCTATACTCTACACAATTGCTTTCTGCTTATGACCTCTTGCCCTCCTTTTACCCTTTGTAACCTCGGCAGAAGCTTGGGCTTCTTGCTTAGATATATCCTCATGAGACTCAAATACATTAAGTCGACTAGACCTTCTAACATGATGAATTGTCACACCAATTTTTCCCATCACCAGAACAAGCAAAATTTAACAATTTAAGACAAAGCTTCAGGGAGAGACACCTACAAGCCCCAAAAATTGTAACCAACCCAACAAAGAAACTCCTAACCAAACTAGAGAAACCAATTTAAAATCAACTTACTCAGGACAAGAACACTCAATATTCTACTAAAAAAAAAATAGTAGCCTCTCACTCTTCTTCACACTATGCCTTACATTCACTACAGACTAGAAAGATGGTGAAAATGAACAACGATCAACCTACATTAAATAGATAATTTGGAGCATGCAGAATTAATGATTCAAAAACTCCTCACATGAGTGAGTTGATAACTTAATAGCTTGGCTTTGAATTTGGGACGTTGATCTTAAAAGAATTAAAACTTCATCTATGGTGACCATTAGCATTGTTTTTTGACCATTAGCAACTTGTTCCTAGAAAAAAGTGATGCCACCTCAAATGCTGCCACATTTTCCTTTAATCTTGATTAATCATATGTGATCTGAGAATTAGTATGTATCGTCAACCTAATCCATGCTCCTTCATTAATATCAGCAAAGTACATAAGACCAGTGTTTTTTTTAGAGAGAATATTTCCTTATACATTTCATCGCTCATCATTGATCTTCCCCAAATTTTAATGTGCAATCAGTGATGAAAGTATTACCATGATGAAGTTTAGTCCATTGGATCATCATCTTTTAAAACCACATCAATGGTTCTCCAGTCCTAAGGATTCTTCCACATCTCCTATTCCAGCAATAGCCATTTCCTATCATAGATACATCTCATCCTTCATCGGCCTCATCAGTGATGTAAGCATCCCCATGATAAAATATCAACCTTCAGATCTATGGACCATCATTGATCATGTTCATTCTTCCATTGTGTGTTGCTAATTCAAACTTTGCACCTTGGCTCCTATCAACAACGAGAGATGTAGTGAAGAAATTAGATTTAGACATCTACACCTGCATGAAAATCAATGGTACAAAAGACATCACACATAATATCTTACCACATTAGAAAAAGAAACCTTTTAGATAATCTCATAACTCATTGCAGTTTTGAAACTTAGGCTCAAAAATGAATCCGCAACGAGCAATAAAATATAGAAACATCAAGCCATCGCTCATTTTAATTCTCCTCGTACAGTTTGCAAGCAATTAGAAATGAGAGGATTTACATAGAGACAATGTGTATCGTGTATCACTAATTGTATATTTTAGCACTTAAAACATATCCATGATATGTGATGCAAGGGAATTCCATCATATCACTCATCGTGGATCTTAAATTTGTCATTATATGACCATTTATGATGAGAGATAAAAACATAAGGTCATAGGACATCAATTGTAACTATTACAATGCTCAAGGTTCAAAAGCCATTAGTGATAAGTGATTCCTTAATAATACATAGAATATCGCTCATCGCTGATTGTTCTAAGAGCTCCAACAACTATTCACGATGAGTAAAAACAAAGAGATACCGCTCATCGCTCATCGCCAATTTAAAGCATACACTAAAAAATTAATTAGTGATGGGCGATAAAGATATAATGGTCATCGTGACAAGTGAAAACTTTAAGCACGTGCACTTAAGTTGTTCTAAGGAGGGGACCCTCTAGGATGATACGATACAAAAGGGAAAGAATCCTAAGTCATGAATAAAAAAAGGATGTAAAGGCCAAAAAGGCCCTCTACCTAACCTTAGAAAAAATATGAGCCTCGGACCTAGGCCTGAGGAACTGGTTACCAAATGATAGTGAATGACATAATATGTTTTAAAGTGAGCGACAATGGGAAATAAGAAGTCAATGAACAAATAGAACATTTCAAGCGTTTATAATGAATAAAACCATAAACCCTTAGATACCAGCCCTACATCCAAATGTGACAAGGGTTTGAGATGGAACAATTTTTTTTTTGAGGGTTCCATCAAAGTCTTTCCTATTTCACTCTTAGTTCATTCAAGGAAACCCTAGAGATATCAACCTAATGATCCAATTAGGAATAGAGATTTCTACAAGGTCTCCTTAGGTGTGATAAAAGAGGGGGTTCACCACTAAGAAAATTCTTAGAAAGAAAGATATGAAAGAAATATGAAAATATTGCTATATGACCTAGAAAATGAACTTGAAATCAGAATCCTAAATTGAGGCTAGATAGAGAAGTACTTGGAAGACTGAAGATGTCTAAAATCAGGTCTAAAATCCTAAAATTATGACTTTTGATGTGATGTGGGACTCATATGACAAACTAAGTGATTTAGTCTCAGTTTAGGGTTTTTAGCCAAATTTGGAATCTGCTACTAGTAAATCAAGATATACAAAAAAATGTTGAATGGTGGTATACTGGGACTCATATGCTGAAGGTGGTGATTTAGTCCTGGTATTAGAGTTTTTATGAAACTATGGTATCCTCTAGTGATATTTTGTAGCTTCTCTCTTGTCTGATCTCCGATCTATAGGTGAGTTTTTATGAAGATGACAACTTCTTGACAACTTTGTGCAATCCTGCAACTTTATCTTCAAAGGATCTTCAAGTCTCAAAATACTTAGATCTACAATCACACATGTAGAGGGAAAAAAAATTGTTTTTTTGTGGATAGGGGTTTTCCTTGGTCAAACTCCATTTTTGTGATCAAATGTTGAAATGAAATGAAATAGAATTAAGGAATGATGAATAAACAATATGAAATATTGCAACTCACCAAACCCTTGGAGTAAACGCTACAATATTGTGTGAAATGGATAGCATGTATGTGGATCTTGATTCTTGATTGTTGATATGAAACTTGATCTATAATACTTTCTTTAATCAAGAAAAACATACATCACAAATGTTAGCTCAAAAGCACACATGATGCATGATGACTTTGACATGATGCTTAATTCTTGAATTGATGCTCCAAATGCTTGATAATCAACTCTTGAATGCTCTTCAATTTCTAGAATGCTTGAGTGTTAGGATGCTATATTGCTTGTAAACTTGCTTAGATCTTGTTAGGTGAAAATATGTGAAATAAACTTGTATTTATACTTGTTTATGCCAAATTTCCTTAAATTAAAAAACTACAAGCCAACATCAGATCTAGGAGAATAAAATCCTACCAAGAATTGAATTCAAAATAGGTCCAAGCTAAAGTGGGACTCATATCCTAGTTGGGGCATATGATTCCCAGTAGCCTAAGCTTGGGACACAAATTTAAAGAAATGTTAAGTTCAATGCAATATTTAGGATCAGGCCCCAAAACCTAGGTGGGACCCGTATGCCCAAGGTGGCATATGAGTCCCAAATCACTAGATCTAGAATAGATAACCTAAAATCATGAATTTTGATGGGTTATTAGTTAAGTTTCAGGATTATCCTTGGAAAGATGCATTAAATAAGGCTTGTGGATGAAAAATAGAACCAAATAAGGCATAAAGAAGCCCAATTTTAGTAGAGAGGGCCCAAACAAGTGTGAAAATGTAAAGGGATACATTTTTCTACACTTTAGGGAGAGGAGGAACTTGCTTAAGGGTAAAAGTACAAAGTTGTGTCACACTTTTATAAAGAAAATGGCCAATGTTGATCTAACTTTTAAACCTCAATAACTAGAACGCGACATATATGTTTTGAATTTTGAAATGATGTAAGTTAATAAAATGTGTATTTTTTTAGTATATTTTATGTTTGTATTTTTTGGAAAAAATAAGAAAATTATTTGCATATAGTTTTTCTATAAATTAACACCATAATTTAGTTGCTGATAAAATGTTGAACAATGACGTTACATGAGAAGTCAAGCTTTATATAGTAAATTTTCTTTGTTTTCCTTCAAATTTTTTGTGTATATTAATAATTGTAAACTTTAGAGCATGGATATATTTTTTTGTAATTTTAATAAATATATATTTTTAAATAAATATTTAAATGCTTTTGAATTAAAATGTGGTTGTTTCAAGTTGACATCAACTTTCATATTAAATATTTATCTATAATAGAAAACAAATTATGCTA
Organism: Sequoia sempervirens; assembly: GCA_007258455.2. NCBI lineage: Eukaryota > Viridiplantae > Streptophyta > Pinopsida > Cupressales > Cupressaceae > Sequoia > Sequoia sempervirens. Next base: position 217,716,892 of record VDFB02000017.1, read on the forward strand.
TCTTAATCTTGATTCTTTTCTCTAGGGAATCATTTTTTATTTTTTATTTTTACTAAGTTTTAGTATTTTTCTTGGCATGATAATCAACCTAATATTTTTTTGCTAATAACCTACTTCTAGTAAAAAAATAAAAATAATTATTGAACTATTAAAATAAATAAATATTTTAAAACCACACTTATGGAGATACAAAAGGGTACTTTTACATTTTAAAAAAAGTATTATTTATATGAGTAGTTGTTGAAATGTTAAATTTTTCAAATAATTGCATTATTTTAGTAAATTGGCCTCAAAGTGGTGCTACATATGCATTTAGCCAACAATTTTAGTTAGAAATGTTGTAGAAGTATTTAACTTATCTAGAATGAATCTTACTAGATCATATGTTTGAAAAATTTTGATTTTTAGTTATAAATACTAAAATTCACTTATTGTGATAAGTTGGCCGAAAGTGTGACACAGATTTGTACTTTTACCCTTCAAACTCACACTAAAGTAGACATAATCGCATCAAGAGGGGTCCAAGTGTATCAATGCTAGTAAGATAGGATGTAAAAAATCAAGAGGGTTATACAAGGCACCATGATCAAGATACTATGGAAAAACAACTATGGACAAAGATTTTGGCACCACAAAACTCTAACACTTCAAGGGTTTTTCACTGAAAAGGAGAGGTGTATGCCAAAAGTTGCAATGTCCCCACTCAAAAATAATTCAAATATGAATGAAATATATCTAAATGGAATGCAAAAAATTAAAATAAATGATAAAAGAGATGAATTATTAATGCAAAACTAAAGAAATGCAAGATGTTTGAAAACACAATGTGATATGCAAAATGAACTAAGAATGCAAGTAAAATATAACAGAAATGAATGAGACTGAAGAGGTGCACTTGGAAGTTGGAATGTGATTCATAGAGGCTCTAGAATACTGCATAATTCACTGTTGAAGCCAACTAGGACACTTACGCCAAGCTAGGCGACTTAGTCCTATTTCGGAGAAATTCTGCCAAAACAGGTTTTGGACAAATGGGTATCCAAAACTATAGAAATCACTTTTCAAGCCTAGAAATGGGTCTAAGTCTCCATTTATGGGGACTTAGTCCACTTTGGCTTTTCTAAAAACTCAAAAGTGGAATCTATAGCTCTCGATCTGCTCTTTTTGTTCCTGCAGGTGTCTCAATTCAAAATCCTAATTTTTGAGGCTATAAGTGACTTTTTTGTGTAGAGGGTATGTGTAGGATCATGATGGGCCAAAAAGTGGCAATATGATGGGTATGTGGCTGATGAATTTTTTTTACCCAAAATTGATGAAACAAAATAGTTTTTAAAGGAGATTCTCAGCTTTCCGCCAATATAAATTATGCTTTACTTTGAATTTAATAAGTATTTATTATTCATTCTCTATTTGAATTACAACTAAAGTCCTGATTGATAGGCTGATTGAAAAAAATCTATAGCTTTCAAACGATATCACATTTTTTGAATCTAAAACATGCATCACATTCTATGCTTCACATACTATAGGATTAAAAAAAGAAAAAATGAATTTCATAAAGTTTTGACCAAGTTAAGGTGGTCAGACATACGAGTTTTTCATATTTTTAAAAGGTTGTAATAAAAAATTCATAATTAGTTATTTACTTGGAAAAAAATTACAAAAAAATATGCATCACATCGGGACATGAGTCCTCTACTTATATCTAAAATCTTATAAAATCTTAGAGTGGTCAGACAGACACCTACTTCTTATTTTTTCCCTAAAATTTAAGTACTACTACATTGAAATTTCAAATTTTCACCAAATAGATTGTCTTTTTAAACAAACCTAGTAGTTTAGAAACTACATTCAATTTTCTACAGATTCTATTCTTGCATATTTTTGAAATAATATAGATAACTTATTCAAATTTTTACGTCAAAATTCCCTAACTCTGATTTTTCTAAATTTTTTGCCACTTAAGGGCCTATTTTTTCCATGATGATCCTACACATACCTTAGATTTTGACCTTTACAATAGGGAGATGACTTCAAAAGGTTTGAAACCTATTCTTCAATCATGTCCAATCCATCAAAGCACCTAAATCTACAATCACGCAAAGGAAGAGAGAAAAATGTTGATTGTTAAGGATTGGGGGTTTTCTTTGGTCAAACCCCGTTTAGGTAATTAAACCAAAATGATAAAATAAGATAATAAAGCATGAAACATGAAACAATGCAGTTAGAAACTTTCCATGATGATGGATCTTGAATTTTTGCAATGATTGATGAAGAATCTTGCTCTTGAATGCATTAGAATTGAGCTTGAATGCAATCTTGAATGCTTGATTTTTGCTTGCTTGATTTGACAACATGAATGAATGAATGAATAATTAATTAGGGTTTAAAGGCATCCTTTTATAGAGAATATTTAAGTGCATGGCTAGAATAAGGATCATGATCAAGGGCCAGGATTAAATGAGAAAATAATTTAATCAAGGGTGGAGGTCAATTGAGAGAAGAAAGACATGGATACATAAAGATTTGAGGTGGAAGATAAGATTGGCATGAACAAAGATGTGTTAGGAGAAATTAAATAATAAATATTATTTAATTTAGGTGGCCAACATAGGAGAAAAATATAGAATATTAATTTTATTTATTTAAAAAGAAAGGTGAGAAAAAATAATGAGATAATTAAATAATTAAAAATAACTATTTAATGGAGAGGGAAAGGATAAAGAAATAATTAAAATAATTATTTAATTGGGGAGAGAAAGAAACTTGGATAAATAATTAAGTAAATATAACACTTATTTAATTATAGAGAAAAAAGGCTAATGAATAATTAAATAATTGAAATAATTATTTAATTATAGAAGAAGAGGGAAAATATAACTTTTGAATTAAAATAATATTTAATTCAAAAGTAGGGAGGTAAGGACCATTATACTTAAATGCTTAATAAAAGTCTATAAAAGTGTGAAAGTCATTTACAATTATTTAGAACACCTTTACAAGACACGCATTTTATTCAATTTGCAAGGTTCCAAGACCTATTGTGGATGTGTAAAACACCTCACAACACTAGATCAAGGTGTCATTAAGTCCAATTTATCATTAATTATTCCCAAATCAAGCAAGGAAAAAGGGATACTTTTTCGGTGTCCACATTTAGCCCCCACTTTAGTGAGAGGATTAACTTGCTTCAAACTCACACTAAAATAGACATTCAAGAGGGGTCCAATCGTACCAATGTGGATGGTCTAGGATAAAAAAGATTGAAGGAAGTGGTGAAGCCCCCAGGATCCAAGATCTTATGTCAAACCAACATAAGCACAAAAAGACATGAACAAGGTGAAATATTTGCAACAAATCAAGATACGGAATCATGTAATGACAAGAACTAAAAGAAAGAAAAATGAGGTGGATCAAAGATGTGCTCACTCTAGGGCCACAAAACATCAGGTCGTCCGTGGGGTGATTTTTCCCAAAGAAGTGGTTTAGTGAGCAAGTCATGCCATTATGCTGACTTCCCACTGTATAATTATTAAGTCATGCCAATCTGTTGGCTTCCCATTATACTAACCATACCAAAGTTATCCTCCTAATAACTTTAATAAGGCACCACCATGATTTTTTTTTTGTCAATGTTTTTGAATATCATGTGAAATTTTTGTTAAAGGGGATTTTTCTTTGTTTATGTAAGGTTTTCTTCTTAGGTAGCATTGTGCCTAATGTCTCCAAGAGAGGAAAATTCAAGGTGTCAGATTGTTTCCCATGGGATGCATCATTTGCATCATGCCATGTCAGTAGGTTGTAAACTCTTGGACGACATCAAACCCAATGACACCACCAAGAAGAGGACACATCACAAGAAAAAAGAAAAATCACGCCATGATTTTTTTTCCAAAAGATGTCATCTATGTATGCCCCAACTTTAAAGTAGTTGCTACACGATCACTATGAGCGATTACTTTAAAGTAGCCAATTATAAATGAAAGAAGACATGAGAGACAACTTGGAAAGCCATATGCCAAGTCATATGTTTATGAATTGAGATACATCATGAATAAGTATACCACATGCAAGACAACTTAAGGCATGTCGTCCACATCCCAAGCTTGCTCTTATATGTTCATGAAAGGTTAATGACTAGCCAAAAGAGACAATGACAACTGACATATGGGGATAAGGCTTCCTAACCTCTTGCCCCCACTTAGTGTAGGACACGGTGAGCCCGGAATGGATAATGATATGCTTCTCCTTGCAATAATGAGTATGCTATGATCCTACAACTATTACATGGCAAGGAGCAGCAACCAATGTTATTTATTTGGATGAGTAAATAAGGTGTCAACTTGATACATATTTAATGAGATATCTAACAATTTAGGATGTACCAAGGTTACAATTGTCTTGGATGAGTCTTTTGGAATAGTGTTGACATTGGATGAAGGCTTTTGTTTTAGGGACAATAACCAAGATCATTAGGCTTTAGAGCATCAAATCCTTTTCCAAGTTGTTTTATAGGTTCAAAACATCTTCGAAGAAGTTTTGTCACATTTCTTGGATTTGGTGGTTATTCAATTTCCTCAAAGTTTGTCATGGATGTTGTCTTTACTTGTAAGGTGGTTCAAGTGGATGATTTTGTTATGATCATGTATTCTCCCATGGATATAGAGATGAAATAAAAGGTTTCTAAATCATCTTCCAATAACTTTGTGGCTTCTTTGATTTTCTTTTGTTTTTTCTATATCCTTATGCTTGATATTGATCATAGCACATGTAACCTTTTTTGTTTTGAGGAGTAGGAGGTAACTTGTCATAAGTTCCTAACATTTTATTCAAGGTTTCATGATTTTCAAAGAATTCCCATGATGGTGGTAAATCTATATCAAGGAATTCAGGATGCTTTAGAGTGAGGTTGATTTTTGGTTTGCACTTGATAGTGTTGATGTTTGCTTGCACCATGATATTTTCCTAGTAGGAGAGTTTTTAGGAGAGAAGCAAACAATATTTTGATCACATTCCATTAATAGGTTTTGTAGATTAACTTCATCATAAGGAGAGGAGGCATCAAGAGAAGAAAAAACATCAAATTCTTATTTTTCGACGATTGGATCCTTTTGCTCAATTATGTATTCTTGGATGAAGGAAACATTAGGAAAGGGAGCAAGAAGATTCTCATGAATTTCAATGAATAGTTCTTCTAATCCATAAATATCTTCTTCATAAGTAGGAGAGACATTAGGATAAGAACAAGTATGATTATCATGATTATCTGTGATTACATACCTTTTTCCAATAATGTCTTCGAAAATAGGGGAAGAAAAATAAAGATAATTGTCATAGGTCTTAAAGGTTTGATCATCTAATGAAAACATATCCTCCTCAAAAATAATGTGGATGTCTTGATTTCTCACAAAAACATTCTCACAAATAGGGGAGGAGTTAGAAGATGAATGTAGAATAGGTAGAGGGATGTTAAGAGATGCTTTTATGATCTGATTCTCTTGTGCCATAATATGTTTTATAGAAGAGGATCTTTCAACATTGTCATGGTTCTCAATGGGTGTATCGTCTAGCTCCAAAATACCTTCATCACATGTAGTCAGAGAGATATTGGGAGAAGAGGAACTATGATTATCATGATTGTATATGCTTTCATCTTCTTCTGTCACATCATTCCCACAAATAGAAGAGATATTAGAGCATGTGGAACTATGGAGTGTGTCAACATTGTTATTCTCTTACACTAAGAAACTCTCATAACTAGGAAATATATTAGAAGGATGACTATCATGCTTGCTAATAAGCTCATAGAAAATTTAATGCATGATGTTTTCTTGAAGATTCTCATGATCTTTTTCACCAATAGGAGATGTGTTAGGAGAGGGACAAATTTGATTGTAGTACATAATTTCATCCTTTTTCTCTAAGCTCTGGTTCGCTTGTGCCATAATGTCCACCCTATTAGGAGATATTTTAGGAAAGTGACAAATAATAGGTTCATCACATTTCATGGTTGGATTGGACAAAGTAGCTTCATCGCTCATAGGAGAGGCATCAAGAGAAGGATAAATAGGAGTTTCTTGGTTACCAATGATTGGACTTTTTTTGTTCAAATAAGTCATCCCACATGGTAGGGGCATCGGAAAAGGTTGGAATAAGATTCTCATAAGTCTCAATAATGATATCTTCTAACACTAAACTATCTTCTTCATGTGTAGAGAAGATATTGGGGGAAGAAATTTTTTGATTGTCATGGTTATCTACATTTTCATTCCCATGCTCTATAATGCCTTCTTGATTAGGAGAGGTAGGATTTTCATAGCTCTCAATCATATCCTCCACATAAATGTGTTAGTCATGATCATTCACGATTGTATTCTTATGCACTAAAGAATTTTCACAAGTAGGGGAGGTGTTGGGAGATGAATGGAGAATAGGTGAAGTAGTGGCAATGATTTCAACTTGATGTGTCATAATGGCTTTGCAAGGGGGAGAAGGAAGACAAGAAAAAATTTCATGATTTTCAATGATTGTCTTCTTTCTTCAATATACCTTCATCACCAATGGGAGAGATATTGGGACAAGAACATGTATGATTATCATGATTATTGATGCTTGCATCCTTTTTTTCCAAACCTTTAATAGATGATTTTAGTGAGAGGAAGTCCTTAAGGGCTACATCTAACATGTCTAAGTCATCACTACTAAATGGCTTAGATGTTATGCTTTTTCTAAATTGAATCATTTTGTGAATTTTTTCTTTTGATTTTTTTTGTTTTTTGTTTTTGTTTTCTAATGAATTTGATCTAAATGTACTAGGAAATAATGTAGAAAATGAAAATTGAAAAAGTATAATGCTATCTATAATTACCATGAATGTAAATAATGCTATTTCAAATGATTTAAATGTAATAGAAGCTATTTAAGCTTAAAATGCAATGTAAAGACATAGGATGAAATGCAACTTTTCATATCTAATGCAACGAAATGTATTGATTATATTATGCAATGATCTAAAATTGACATGTTGTGAATGCAAAATTGAAATTAAGAAATGCATGAAATGAGCCAAATTAATCTATATTTAGTGAAATGCATGCAACAAGAACTTAACCAACTAATACAGATAGTTAATGGCAGCAAGAAAAGGCATAAAAATAGGGTTTTTTAGTGTTGTAGATGGCAGTTTTAGGAGTGTAAGGGGACTAAGTCGCCCAAGGTGGCAAACGAGTCGGGTAGTGGGGATTTTTTCAAAAAAAAAAAAATTGGTTGATTTTTATGTTTTCTATGATGTATGATGAAGAAATAAGATGAAAATGTAGAATTTCATAAAATTTTGATGATTTGAGATGCAAAAATGCAACCTATATGCACTTTCACTAATGCAAAAAATTTCAACCCTAGAATAAAAATTAATCAATGAAAAATGCAATGCAAGCTATTCCTAGGATGATAATGGACTCCAAAATCAGAAAATGTAATGTTCTAAGGTCGGGTTCACCAAAATGTGGACAAAGATTTTGGCACCACAAGACTCTCTAACACTTCTAGGGTTTTTCACCTAAAAGGAGAGAGGTATGCCAAAATTTGCAATGCCCCCACTCAAAACTAATGCAAAGATGAATGAAATATGCCTAAATGGAATGCACTAAATGAAAATAATTGATAAAAGAGATGAATTATTCATGCAAAACTAAAGAAATGAAAGATGTTTAATGTGATATGCAAAATGAACTAAGAATGCAAGTAAACTATAACAAAAATGAATGAGATTGAAGAGGTGCACCTAGAAGTTGGAATGTGATATAGAGAGGCTCTGGAATCTTGTAGAGTTCACTGTTGAAGCCAACTGGGACACTTACGCCAAGCTGAGTGACTTAGTCTTGTTTTGAGGAAATTTTATCAGAACAGGTTTTAGACAAATGGGTATCCAAAACTATAGAAATCAATTTTTCAGGCTTGGTAGTGGGACTACATGGCCACTGATGGTGATTTATTCCACTTTGGATTTTCTAAAAAATCAAAAGTGGAATCTATAGCTCTTGGTCTGCTCTTTCTATTCCTCCAGGTGTCCAAATCTGAAACCCTAATTTTTGAGGCTGTAAGTGACTTTTTTGTGTAGATTTTGACCTTTCCAATAGGGAGATGACTTCAACAAGTTTGAAACCTATTTTTGAATCATTTCCAAGCCATACAAGAACTTAAATTTCCAATAACACAAAGGAAGAGAGAGAAAATGATGATTGTTAGGGATTGGGGGTTTGCCTTGGTCAAACCCCGTTTAGGTAATTAAACCAAAATGATGAAATAAGATAATAAAGCATGAAACATTAAACAATGCAATTAGAAACTTTCCATGATAATGGATCTTGAATTTTTTCAATGATTTATGAAGAATCTTACTCTTGAATGCCTTAGAATTGAGCTTGAATGCTATTTGGAATGCTTTATTTTTTCTTGCTTGATTTAACAACATGAATGAATGATGAATGAATTATGAATGAATGAATAATGAATTATGGTTTAAATGTCTCCTTTTATAGAGAAGATTTAAGTGCATGGCTAGAATAAGGATCATTATCAAGGGCCAAGATTAAATTAGAAAATAATTTAATCAAGGGTGGAGGTCAATTGAGAGAAGGACATGGATAGATAAAGAATTGAGGTGGAAGATAAAATTGGCACAGACAAAGATGTGATAGGAGAAATTAAATAATAAAGATTATTTAATTTAGGTGGCCAACATAGGAGAATAAATAATATTAATTTTATTTATTTAAAAAGAAAGGTGAGAACAAATAATGAGATAATTAAATAATTAAAAATAATTATTTAATTATAGAAGATGGAAAAGCTAATTTTTGAATTAAAATAATATTTAATTCAAAAGTAGCGAGGGAAGAACCATTAAACTTAAATGCTTAATAAAAATCTAGAAAAGTGTGAAAGTCATTTACAATTCTTTACAACACCTATGCAAGACATGCATTTTATTCAATTTGCAAGGGTACAAGACCTAATGTGGATGTGTAAAAAACCTTACAACACTAGATCAAGGCATCATTAAGTCCAATTTATCATTAATTACTCCCAAATCAAGTAAGGAAAAAGGGATACTTTTTCGGTGTCCACACCAGCATGGGCACAAAAGAACACACATGTGAATAATATAAGGAGAAACAACAAGGTACAAGCATACATTGCCGAAGAAAAAAATAATAAGGAAAAAATAAAAAGGAAAAGAGGGTGGGTCAATCCTCGATCGTTTGTCCAATGCAATGTGGATTAGATCTAAGTTGTTTGTCCAAAAACATTGTTAACAAGTGGAATTCGATGTCCACTATGCAAACTAAACATATGCTCATAAGGGCTAGTGGAACCTCAAGCCATCCACTAGGTGAGCCCCCAAAGACACATATGCACATAGTTGATATGCATTCAAACAGACAAGCATGTGGGTATGGGAAATTCATGCCCAATTTTGTCTCCCATACACTAACCATACCAAAGCTATATCTCCTTATAACTTTGATAAGGAACAACACAATGTTCACAAACAATATGATTCATGAGGCAAGCAAAACTGTGTATGCTTGCCACTCATCATCAAACAAGATGGCTCCATAGGCAAGAAAAGTTTGTTATGAAAGGTGGCCATATTACCATTATTATAAATGAAAAATAGTGTAAGGGTATGTTCAAATAATTTTTGCTTAGTTCATGGAAGGTCTTAACTTAGGGAACATCGTGTCTAGTTTCTCTAAGAGAGGGTCAATTGAGGAATAAAAGATTCACAACTTAGGGGATGTAGTGTGTCACATCAAGCCACTAAGAGGAATATAGTATGCTAAGAGAGATCATTCTCTTGAAGAACATCACACCCAATGTCATCAAAAAGAGAAAGAAACATCACATGAAGTAAGAAGTTTACACAATGAAACATGAGTCATGAAATGCAAAAGAATAATGCCAATGTATGCCCCCACTTTAAAGAAACTGATAAACACCATGCTGTGAGAAAGTACATTAAAGTAGAAAATGATAAATGCTAACAATAAAGAGGACATGAGAGCTTATTTGGAAAGCACTATGCCAAGTCATATGTGTCCAAAGAAAGCTACGTCATGAAAAGGGGTTGCCCCAAAAAATGAAATCCCAAAATCACATAAGGGTTTCACAGATTTGGGGTCAGTATGTCTTTGCTGCAATTTTTTTAGAGAGCTCAAAAATATCATCATTCCCAAAATACTCTTAGAATAGAAAGAATGACACATAGAGAGTGAAAAAAAAGAAAATATTTTGGCTCAACACGGAAGAGACCTAACTATCTAAATTCCTTGTGTCATTCCCAAAAGCAAAACACAAGACAAATAAAAGATAAAGAAATGCTTTTGGGTCAAAATGAAAGAGATCTAAATGTATCGACACCTTGCATAATCCCCAAAAAGGAAAATACAAGAAAAATAAAAAGGTAAAGGAAAAGCTTTATGACATAGAGAATAATGTAGGTACAAATAAATTAATGTCACTAAGAGATACATCAAACAAAAATGTACAGGGAGATCACATTACACATATTGCAAAATCACATAAAAGAAACGTGAAAAAGAAATAAAGAAAAACACTAGTAAGACACATGCAAGTCAACCTAGGGATATCATGAAGAAGTGATTTAAGGAAATGCAATTCTTCCATCAACTAAAAAGAAATGGTGTTTCACTTAGTAACAGAGAATAGGGAAAGTGTTGTAAATTCCCTAGCAGCCATCGCATGAGCAAGCTTTTATGTAGGAATAAGTGGCCACTGCTAGAAGCATCACTATTCAATATTGATGTAAGGGTTAACTAATCACATGTTACAATGCACAAGGGTAGTATGCACTTATAATGAAAATGTATCAAAATTGTTTGAGGAAATTTTGTTTGTAGTTTTTCAAAGTCAAAGAAGGGCTCGAACATCACATTGTAAAGTTTTGGTACAAATATGTGGAATTTTTTTGCTCCACTTAGGCACCATCATGCTCTTTTCTAAGTGATCAATTTGGTGTTGCAAAAGAAATTTTCAAATGTAGATATAATAGGTTGTTGAGGAGAATCTGTTTAAGTTGTAGAGGAAATGCCAAACTAGAGGATTTAGGGAAAACAAAGAAAATCAATGGAGGATAGAGCCAACATGGATGCATCTACACAATAGTCTGCTAGCCTGCAAGAGGAAGAGATGATGTCAGCATAGAGGCATGGGGAGCCAGGGAGTTGAGAATGGAAAAATATTTTCTCATGAGCCCGAGAAATTTTTTGTTGTCATCATAGAGAGCAATGGGGAGGCAAGGATTGGCCATGGTGGGCCCGAAAAACAATTTTAAAGGAAAACAATTACATTATAAAATGTAAAATGGAATAATGTATCAATCAGGTAAAGTTTTAATAGCCTGTTATAAATTATTCAAAAGGGCCTTCACTATTAAAAGAAAATCTTTTGTGAAAAGCACATAAAATGCAAAGTGCAAGGTGATGGTAAATGATTTTTACATAGCCCAGTGAAAAAGAAAAGGTAAAGAGTTTTACATTTAAAAGAGAATAAATTTTAAATGTAAATAGAAGATTAAAAGGGAATCGTGAGAGTTAGAAATATTATTAAAAGCAGGCCTCCATATAAAAGTTGTAAAACTTTATTTGCTAGAAAATAAAAATGACATACACAGGGTAAAATGGAGAGCAGGTTAAAAAGATTTCATGGAGGAACAAAAACACTTGCAGGAAGAAGAGATAATTTTCATTGCAAGGGAAAATGTGGGAGAAGTAAAGTTTTTTCAATGAAGCAATAAGTTTGCAACCCAGGTAAAATGGAGTAAAGGTTTTCATGGTCAATAGATATTTTCTATGGAAGGGCATAGAGGATGAAGAAGGTCACCATGAAGGGAATATTTTTATGTTAAAAGTAAAGTGAATGCAAGATGCATGAACTAAGGTACAAATTGAAGCTTCTTCAAGAAGCAAAGGTAGTTATAGATCAATGGAGAAGGATGGATCCACGTGTCAACAACAGATGTAGATTTATGGTTTCTCCTTCTTCTATATCTTCTTTCTTCTTCTCATTTGTAGTTTTGCATATTTTGGTTTTCGTCGAAACACTTTTGTAATAGGGGTTTAGATGTATAATGTTGGTTTTTTAGGTTTCTCGAGTGGTCTACATTTTGTAATGAAGAATGTATTTACAGTATAGTCATAGTTGGTTTTCTCCATTGTTCACATTGCACAAATTATGAATATGAGTAATCAAATATTGTTATTATTCAGCTTCTTGTCTTTCCCTATATGTTTGTTTGATGTTATTACTCTCATTCAAAGAATGAGTTAATATGTAGTAAAACAAATGGAGGTTTATGTAGCTATGTGCTAGGATTGCTAAGTATGGCTAGTTTAGTTGTTGATATGAATGGCGTAATGCATGATATGATAGGCATAATTATGATAGATTGAATGTTGTGTTAGGTTTTAAATGACATTGTTTGGATGACTCCACCCTGGGATATGGCATTAGTCTCTCAATGTTGTGTTTTGAGACTTTTTTGTGAGCAACTACAATTTTAAAATCAAATTTACTTATCAATCTCAATTTAATTGTGTGTGGAGTTTAATGAATTACATCTCTCATGTTTAAATTAGGAAATACTATAGACACTGTCCAAGCCATTAGGGTATTGTGTCAATTGAGCATCTAAAGGAGAATCATTTGTTTATAGTATTTTGGGTACTTTGGCACACAAGAGTATCTATAAGCATACTATTGGGGAGACCCACCTTGGTCCTGCAGAGCTAGAAGTGTAGGAGATTTCAATATTTTTGACTGAATCTCGTTCATTGGAAAAATCCATCTCTGAGTCTGAGCACTAGAAAGTGGCTACTCTTTAGGACCCATTGAATCTATTTATTTGGTAACCAAAAATACCTAACCCAATGTAAGCACCAATTGCTACTTTGAAATAGCCTTTCCAACCTTTTTTATTTCTCCTTAATGTTTTTGCATCTTTGAAAGCCAATTTAGTTTCTTGTAAAAGTACCAATTCTTAGCCTTGAGGTTCAAAGTGGCACTTTATCATGCATCTCTTGTCAAGGGCATTTAGACCCCTAACATTGCATATAAATATCTTCATTTCTCTCCAATGGAGGATTTTCTCCCCTTGGATCCAAATATTAGCATGTAGGTTATGATTGAAGTTTGTTCACTTTTAAGGGCCTCTTCTTCCCTCCTCTCCTTATTTATTTTCCTTTTTATTTTCCCTTTGAAGGATCCTTTTTTAATAGATTGGAATTAGATTGGATAATACTCCTTAGATCTAATATATCTAATTCATCTATTGGCTCTTCAACTTGACACTTATCTTATCTTGCATATCTTCCATAAGATCTAACTTTCCATCTAATTTGAAGTAGAAATAATACCTTGAATCGGTGAGTGGGACAGATTCAAATTTTCTTCTTCACTTATTCCAATTTAGTCAATATCCAAGGAAACATTATTGCCTTATACAAATTCTCCTACAAAAGGATCTCCTTACTTCAAATCCACTTTTGTAGCCTTCTCATTGCTTCACAAAGGCTCCTCTTCCTTTTCTTTACCTTGAAGTTTCCTTTCTAAAGATTGACTTTCCTTTGGAGATTCTAGACAACTTTCTCTATCTATTTGACCTTGTTCTAGATCACCAAAGTTTTTAAAATTAATATTTAAATGGTCCAACAAACTTACAAAGATAATAAGAATGGAGTGCATGGGAGTGGATGGGAGAAGGCATGTGTTGGTTCCCAAATCAACAGATGTAATGAGTCCTAAAGAGTATCCACTCTCTCATATTTAGACTCAAAGGGTTGATATTCACAACAAATGGGAGAGTGAATAAAATACACCTTTCTACCTTGCACTTCAGGCTCTGTTAAACCTGGGAGGGTGATCCCAACCATGTGCTTTCAAATACTCATGTGCTGAAGTATCAAATACATAGTGAACGGATAAATCTCCTTCATATGTTTAATAGATATAATACCTTAAAGGTATGGATGACCTTTATGGCAGTGTACACACTAAGCATGAGATATATGATTCATTAAAACTCAATACACACACATACAAAGATAGATAAATAAATTTGATTTAAATTTGTGATTAGCTGTTGAATCAACCAACAGAATATAACATGAATAAACCACTTAGATCAGTGCTTCATTCATTGGAATGGAGTCATCTTAAACACCCACATAATCTAATAACAATATTTAAACTAACATTACATAAAGCTCTAAAATGTTGCATTACAATATTTTAGCATAATATTTTTGACCACTACTTCTTACTACTATCCTAGCACTTAATTCACATGAATCTACATCTTCATTCAAGCACTTATATTAATTCTTTGAATTAATGGGCAAGAAATAAACCACACACCCACTAAAAACCAATGGAGATGAACAAAATAATCCTTGATTATATATATATCCAAAACTCATAAAACAAGCACATAGGAGAGAAAGTAGTATGTAAATTGCACTATTCAGTATTATCCTGCTAGTTTGCAATCAAAATTACAATCATATGATAAACTCCAACCTAGAAAAAAACCACTGATAAATGTTTTCTATTCCTATTACAGTATTCCCTGTGATGAATTACAAAAACAACCTCTCTTGAATGAGGCAGAAAGACAACACTTAAGGAAAAAAAAAAAACCCTAAATGTTCACCAAAAGAAGACACTTGGCACATTTAAGTTTGCATATTAGTAACTACCTTTTCTTGCTAAAGAAGTTCCTATTTGCTGCTCCTCACTCCACTTCCCTGCAACAAAAAAATATTCCCCCTTTTGAAAACTCAAATTTCTCTTTGTCTGCTCTTTTACCCATGTTGAAGAAATGCCTTGTAGTTGAAAATACTATACTAGTATGTAAAAACCCTTCAATGTAATAAAAATCTCCTCTTTACCTATTCATCTTTCACCCAGCTGCATGAAAAATGGTCATCTTGTAAAAACTCATGTCCAACAAAACACTTTACATAGTGAATAAAATATTCACTTTACAAAATTATTTACCAATGCCCATGATATTTTAAATATTCCATTTAAAATGTTTGTCATTCAACATTCTCCTCAAGTAAAAATTCTCATGCCGCCTACACTTGCACACCTTAAAATAAATAAATCATTTACCTTTTAAGTGATGGGTCTTTTAACATTTTCCTTGGGTAAAATATTTTACACATTTCCATCCTCATTATCTTTGCATTTATGAGCCCCACAAAAGACTTTGATTTGATTTTTCCTTATCGGGAAATATTTAAAATTGTTTATTCGCTTTCAAATAATTTGAAAACCCCAAATTCAGTTATCGAGAAACACTTACTTATTACCCCATCAAATTAAAACTTACCTTCAAATCCACCACAAACATAGTTTCCAATGTTTCCCAAAACCATCACACATCGCCCATATATTTGGGAAAGCTAAAATTAGTTAGCGATGAATGATGGGAATGATCCCACAATAGTGGTTTACAATTTTTGGCCAAACTGGACACTGAAATAATTGTTTTTAACTAAATCTTCACTTTCGGGCACCTATAGCGGCTAAACCATGAGGAATTTGAAGATGATGCAAACTAGAGTTTCATGAAATTTTGTCTATAGATTCTAAATATCTTTTTTTCAAAAAATTTGGAATTAGATTGCACTTCTTTTTCCATCTCCCTCGAAAACTATTTTTTTTCAGAAAACAACATTTTAAAAAAGTGGCGCTCACCGTATAATGCATAACTTTTTTTCCATGAAGGATAAAATTTTAATTATTTCAAATTTAGATTCATAACTCAGATATCTAGTGCTTCCACTTGGTTAGATAGTTTTTTATTGAATATTTTTTCTTTAATCAAGTTTGAATTCAAACCAATTATAATTTAGACATAGAGCGCGTATAACTGGCGTAACTTTTTTTGTATGTATCAAAATTCAATTTTATTTTTTGTTGGATCAAGGACTTCAATATCTGGTGCACTAATATTTTTTTTATTTTTTTTTAATAGTTTTCTATTTTTCCACATGTGTAGAACAAAGAGCTTGATTTTCGGTGAAAAACCTACATTCACGAGAAATAAAAAATAAATATAATAATTAAATTAAATTTACTTAAAATTATACTTTTTGGGAAGCTTATAATAAGGAATAAATAGTTGCAAAAAATAAGTTTTAAATGAATTCATTTGATCCCCTAAAAGGTAAATCAAAAGTGGTTTTTTATCAGCATTTTGATAGGTGTAAAGGAGACTTTGTTATAGGCATGGTTTAAAACTAGCGGGAAGGGGGTTTGATTTAAGGTAGTTTGATCATACCCTCTTCAATTGGAATTCTTTAAATCTAACCTTTTAAGGCTTAAATCATTATATTTTCTAAAAATATGTGATTTCAGCAAAAATCAGTTCCTCCCAGAAATTGTAAACCAGCTTTGTGGGATCAACCATGGAGAAGAAGAAAATCTTGACCATCATTGATCCATTGTGGAAAATGTGATATTTATTGGCATGCATGATCAAGAGAACTCCACAGATTGACTATCCTTCACTTCAAATGTTGCACCATGAATCCTGGCAGTAATAGCCAGAGAAAATGTGTAGGCCGTTTTAATTGATGCAAGGGAATTTTTGTAGCTACTGGAAACAAAAAAATCATCACAACCATGTTTAAAATCCCTGTCCAAGCATTAGGAATGGCCAATAGGTGATTTCAGACCATGGAGCAGCAATTTTGAGCAAATAAAAGCCCCCAAAATCTTTTCGTAAAGCCAAAAACGTGAGAGTTGTTCATCTTGCAATAATACTTGCTTGAATCTGCCCAAAATGCTCCAAAAGAAACCTCCATTGAGATCAAAAGATGCCAAATATTTGATGCAAACACAAAAACCATACAAAATCTACCCAGAACAACCATATCACTCCATCACTCATTTAAAATGAAAACTAAGTTGAAATTCACAATGAGCGATGAGAGGCGTAGAGCATCGTTCCATCACGAATGTGCAAATTGAATCCATGATGGGAAATGAGAGGACACAACCATCGCTAATCGCTGATTTACTTTCAACACTTCTTGTGAAAGGAGAGATGTGTGATGGCTCCACCTTTAATGATTTTTTATAAATTTCAAAGCTGCTACACACTCACTCAATGTAAACCATTGGGTATCGCTGATATGAATCAACTCAATCATTTGCAAATGGAGAAGGGCGATGGAGTTTGTGCTGTCACTTTTCAGCCAATCACAAGCAAGAATTAAACTTGTTTTTCCTTAGAACATTTGAAATGCACTTTATAATTTCCCTAAATACCTATTTTAATTTGCCTAATATTTAAAATACTCAAAATATTTTAAATATTATCATTTGAAAACATTAGAGAATATGCAAATTTTAATTACACCTATGACCCAAATAGAGAAATTTCACTGCGCACAAACGATAACCCCTAGAGCCAAGTTTTTTTGCATGTGGCCATAATCAATTATTTAGAGAAAACCAATTTCCTCAAATTTTTCCCAGCCATCAAAAATCAGTTACCTCCTTTGTAAACTGGCCTCCGAGACATGTTCGCCACAATAGAAATGCATTAAAATAACACATCATATGACCTTCAGTTTTTATGAAAATGGAGTTGTAGAGTATTTAGACCAAAGCAAGAAATGGGTTGTCCTTGGAATTTGAAAATTGGAAAATTTTTGAGACACTACTTTCGGCCATGTTGTACTGGGAAAAGCATTAGTTAACCTATTAGAACTTATCATGGGAGCCTGAAACTGAGCATAAATGTTACCACTTGAACAAATAGTGTATTGCAACAAATAGATCATAAAAAGGGATCCTGGGGTGAAAGATATTAATCCTCAAACTTTCCCTCTTAGACTTTTATGAAATTGCTGATTCTGAAACCCTGAAAAAGTTCATCTGAATGGGCTTTGAAAAAATATCAAATGAGGTGTTGGGGTACTGCAAAATGGAAAAGTGGTAGATAATAGCATACATAATCATCGGGAACAACCACTTTTGCATGCAGGCTAAAAGGTTGCAAAATAAAAAAATCAAATGTGAGGCCACTTTCTATAGATTTACACAGTTCAGTTTACAAATCTAAGCTTTTTGCAAATAGATTCAAGCTAGAAAACTTAGCAAATGGATTCATGGGGCTATTCCAACTGACATGGGGCTTCCTAAGGATGTAAAGAATCATGGAAAAATATGAGTTGGGCTTAATATTTAGCAGGCACAAAGATACAACGACACAAAGATGACCTACTCAGAAAAGTGCAACATGTGTAAACAACAAACCAACTTCTGGACCTTGAAACCAAGTCTTCAAAAACTCACCAAAAATGATCCAAGGAGGCTGCAAATGGTCACACACCATCTCTGATAGGTGCTCAACACTTCCCCAAAGTGATTTTTCACGACAATTCATGGGTGTCAAATTATAAGTTCCCAAAGTGAGCTACTTAGGCTTATTCTGTAGGGTAGTTCTGAGTACATTAGGAAAAATTTTACATGGGCCCTCAAAATTTAGTCAAATTTTGTAGGTCCCAACAACGTGGAGGAGGTGATTTCAAATCTAAGGAGGTTGATCAAGGTGGAAATGCTGAGGGTGGGGATTCAAGGATTCTGGTTGCTGATGTTGTCCATGTATCTTTTCCCTATTGTGGAGTTTGATACATTGGTAGGAAGGGCATGAATAAGGGTGTTAGAAAGGGCCGCTCATTAAAGAAAAAAATTCCCCTTTCTACTACTTGTATTATTGAAGATGTCATGGTTGATGAAGAATATGGTGTAGATGTTTTGGAGGAAGATACTTTACTTCACCCTCTTTCCCTTGCTACCTATAGACGGCCTATTAGTTGTGATGGTTGTTCTATGCTTAATGAAGATGTTACAAATAAACTCATTGCTATGATGGATGTCACTAAAGATGGAAATGGAGTGCCTTTTGGTTCTTTTTGTTCACAATCTCGATGATAGAACCTTGCTTCTTCTACTTTCTTTAAAGATGTTGAAAATGGTCTTGGAGATGAGGTTTTTGATGCTTGTGAGGGAGGTAAAGGGTTTTATGTTGTCTCTACTCTCTTTTCCTTAGCAAATTTAGATTCTGAGGATTTGGATGTTGGGTGGGAGGTTGAAGACCCTCTTTCCCCTCCTACCTTATCTTATGAGGGGGATTCTCCTAGTGAAGAGGAGTTCCCAATGTTGGCAACACAAGGGCAGACAACTAAGAGGGGGGTTGAATTAGTTGTCACAAAAATTTAAACTTATTAAAATTATTCAAATTATTCTGAGATCTTATTAATAGCCATGAAAGCATAAATCATCAAAACATCATAAACACACATAACACCAAGATTGTTTTCGTGGAAACCCTCTTAGGGGAAAAACAACAATGGAGGTTAGTCCACAAGATTATACCCTGTTAAAAGTATAATGAAATATAAATGGGGAATGTACATGCATTCACGCACACTACCTAGAGCTCACTACTCAAATACAACAAGAATTACTTCCCAAAGGAAGACACACTATCTTACAAAAACATTTGGATTACATCCACAGGATTTTGAACTGAGAAAATAGCATCTGCTAATGCCTGATTATAGTTCTGGTTAAGCACATGAACACTTCTTCACACTCTCCTCACTCTTCTTCACACTCTGCTTCTACCATCAAATGATTAGGACATTATTCGCACATATCATACACATGCCTTCCTTCAAATGGAATAAACAATCACTTATATATATCCACAACAAGAGATTACATTGCTACATGTCAGCTTCAACAAAATAATAAAACATATGCAAACTATTGGCCCAAAACAATAAATAATTTTCAATACAAATCGACCAGTGTCAGCCACAACATGGTGAAGAACCAAAACAAAATCCTCAAACATAAAATTTTTACCTTCAAAAATTATTCCACGAAGATCCACAACACACTACCATCACCTTGTCATCCATGAACATGAAAAACATGAACACATAAAAGAAAATCACCAATCACGAGCACAATGATCAATGCAAATGTGCAACATAGATAGAGCACAATCTAGAAACATCCACAAACATCATGAATCACCAGAGAAACATCCACAACAACTAAACTTACTAGAATCACATTATCTTCATTCATGAACACCAACTGAAGCAACAGAATGACTGCTAGAACACAACTACTCATAACTCGATCAAATCTTCATACGGATCTCTACAAATTAATGTTGATAAACTAAATTTACTAAAACAAAAAATTTTAATCCACAACCTCTGATCATCAACATACTAGGCTCAACAACATACTGAACTTCACTTCATCACTATCTACCTGCAACTTATTTCATTACAATTTTCTCAATATCCTCGACATATACAACCTTAAAGACATTAATGCCAATAGTATTGACATCAATGACAACCGCATATCAACAACATCCAACAATATCCCCCTTTTGGCATTGATGGCAACACATGATGTGAAAAACATCATCAACATAACTATCTCTTAGCACTTACTCCCCCCTAGATTCTGACTCGTTTCTCCTCAACTCTTTCTCATGACTTCTTCTCCCCATTTGACATCAATGAAAAAGATACACACAAGCTCTAAACCACATATCTAAACATCTGACTACCCCCCTGAGTAGCAGCAACCATAACATCAATCTAGATCAAGATATGACTGTGAAATGCACTGACTGATGCAACTCAATGCATCTTAGTTCTGATTAGGAGGGGTTGTCACACCTAACTTCCCTATGAGATACTCAAAAGTATCCTTAGGAAAAGGCTTGGTAAAGATATCTTCAATCTATTCCTTAGTAGGCACATACTCCAATCTGACTTTCTTTTCACTCACCTCTCTCAAAAAGTAAAACTTGATAGATATATGCTTGGTCTTTGAATGCAGCACCAAATTCTTAGAAATGTTAATTGCACTTGAATTATCATAGAATATATCAATAGGTTTATCATACACAACTTTGATATCTTTCAACATTTGTTTCATCCACAATACTTGAGTACAAGTGTTAGAAGCAACAATGTATTATGCCTCTACAGTAGATAAAGAAATGTCATTTTTCTTCTTACTTAACCATGAAATCATCTTCTTACCCAAGAAAAATGCACCACCACTAGTACTTTTTTTGTCATTCACATCTCCTTCCCAATCAGCATCAGTAAAAAGCACTCAAAGTAAGATCGTCATCTCTAGGATACCATAGGCCAAAATCAACACTCCCCTTCAAGTATCTGAAAATCCTCTTCACAATAGTCACATGAGATTCCTTAGGATTAGCTTAAAATCTTGCAAAAATACATACAAAATTCATGATATCATGTCTAGTTTGAGTCAAATAGAGCAATCCACCAATCATTGGTCTATATCTAGTCTGATTTTCTTTTGGATAATAATCTTGTGTCAACTTACATCTGGTCGCCATAGGTGTACCAACTAGCTTTGAATCTTCCATACCAAACTTCTTTAGCAATTCTTTCACATACTTGGACTGAGATATGAATATCCCTTTATCTAACTAAGTAATTTGCAATCCCAAAAATAATTTCATCTCTCCAATAATAGACATCTCAAACTCACTCTACATCTCATCAGCAAACTTCATGAACAAACTATCATCTCCTCCAAAAATGATATCATCAACAAAGACTTCAACAATCAAATTTTTGTCATGATCAATCTTGAAATATAGATTACGATCAACAGTAACTTTATTAAATCCAAGCTTCAATAAATACTTGTCCAATCTAGCATACCATGCTCTTGGGGCTTGCTTAAGTCCATACAGTTCTTTCTTGAACCAACAAACCATATTTTCCTAATCAGTCAATTGAAATCCATCAGGTTTCTCAAAATACACTTCTTCCAATTCGTAATTTAAAAATGCTCACTTGACATCCATCTGATAAACCTTGTAGTTTTTGTAAGCAACATAAGCAAGAAATAGTCTCATAGCTTCAATCCTAGTAATAGGGGAAAAAATGTCTTCAAAGTCAATTCCTTCCATCTGAGAATATCCTTTACACACCAGTCTTGATTTGTTTCTAACAACTTCACCTTGCTCATTGAGTTTGTATCTAAAGACCCATTTAGTTCCAATTACATTTTTGTCCTTAGGTCTAGGAACAAGAATCCATGTATCATTCTTCTCAATCTACTGTAGTTATACTTTAATTGCTTCCACCCAATTTTCATCATTGTGTGCTTCATTGACGTTAGTAGGCTTAGTCTTTGAAATCAAACAGTATTCTTCTGCATTTTTTCTCCTAGTCTAGACACCTTTTTTCTTATAACCTATGATATAATCTTCTGAATGATTTAGTCTAACATACCTTGGAGTCTTAGGATGTTCTTGAACTTCTGGCTCTTGTGGTCTCTCTTCTGCACTTTCACTAGTTCCTTCCTCTTGATTTTCTTGATTCACCGTAATGATTTGAACTTGATTTGAAGTCTAAACTTTTTTTCCTTTATCTGAACTCTCATTCTGTTCATATTAATCATATCCAATGGTTCTAGATGGTCTAACTATGTCTTCATCAACCTTGACATTTTCACTTTGAACAATTTTCCTCAATCTCTTATTGTAGCAACGGTAGGCCTTGCTTTTAGTAGAATAACCAAGAAAGATTCCTTCATCACTCCTAGCATCAAAACTTCCTATATCTTCATCTCTTTTGATATAACATTTACTCCCAAATATTTTGAAATATCTAACAGTAGGTTTATGACCATACCATAGCTCATAAGGAGTCTTACCAGTATCACCTTTGACTTGTACCTAGTTGAGTGTAAACAGTAGTACTCACAACTCCTCTCTAGTAGATATGAGGAACATTTCCTTCCAACATCATAGTTCTAGTGGCTTCTTCAATTGTCATGTTCTTCCTTTCCACAACTCCATTTTGTTGAGGGGTTCATGGGGAAGATAATTGTCTCTTTATTCCATGTTCTTCACAAAAAGAATTAAACTCACCAGAAGTGAATTCACCACCTCTATCTGATCTCAGACATTTAATCTTCAGACCTGTCTCTATCTCAACCATAGCCTTAAATATCTTGAACTTCTCCAAAGCTTCAGACTTATCCCTTAAGAAACTAACCCACATCATTCAGGAATAATCATTGATAAGTAACATGATATAATTGTATCCTTGTAAACTTTTGACTCTAGAAGGACCACACAAGTTAGTATGCACAAGCTCCAATACTTTATTTCAACAATATTGTTTGCTATGAAATGAAACTCTAGTTTTCTTCCCTAACTAACATTCCTTACATATAACATTAGTAGGTTTTATCAACTTAGGAAGATCTCTCACAACCTGGGTAGAACTTATCTTGATAATATTGTTAAAGTTAACATGACACATTCTCCTATGCCACAACCAACTTTCATCAATTTGAGAAATTAGACAAATTTTACTAGTAGCACTCAGGTGAAAGATATTACCTTTTGTTTTTGTACCAAATGCACTCACATTTCTAGAACTTCCCAATATTCTGCACTTTCCATCCTTGAATTGAAGATTGTATCCCTTATCTACCATCTATCCAACACTTAAAATATTATACTTCAGACCTTCCACATATTGGACATCATCAGTATTATGCTTACCATCAAGAGAAATGCATCCTCTACCATAGATTACACTTGTTTTGTCATCACCAAATATTACAACACCATCGTCATACTTTTCTAAGCTCACATTTGAACTTACTTTTATCACCTATCATGTGATGATAGCATCCATTTTCAATCACCCATTCATCTTTCTATTCAACTCAAGTAGCTAGGGATTTCTCCACATTTGTACAATTAGAAGATTCAGTACACATGATTATTTTCCTTGATAGTAATAAATACCCATTCATCCTCACTTACATTCCCTTTATCAGATTCATCATCTGTCACACCTTCATTAGCAACATAATAACACTTCCTTTGAAATCAAGGGTTGTTAGGTCTTGACTTAGGAACTCTTTCTGAACACCTTGATACAAAATGACCTATCTTATTACAAGAAAAGCATTTAATAGGAAATTTCCCTTTATACTTACCTTCTTCTCTGGCTTCTCTCTTGAAAATAAGCGCTTCAAGCTTGTCTAGTTTTCTCTCTTCTTCTTGAGTCTCTCTCATTTCCTCCTCATACTTGAATACCTTTCTAGAAGATATCTCTCCTGAATCATATCTCTGTTTACCCCTTCTAGAAATAGTATCTTTGAATGTAGATTCTCTCTTAGGAAGTGCATCACCAAACTCACTCAAATCAAAAGCAATAAGCTTACCAATCAACATGTCTCTGGTTACATTTTTCATAGTCTAGAGATCCTCAATAGCAACAGCTTTGAATTTGTATCTAGCAGGGAAGGATCTGAGCACATTAGCAACAATCTTTGATTCTTCCATTTTCCCACCAGCACATTTGATACCGCACACAAGTTCTTTCACTCTTTACATGAAAGAAGTAATGTTCTCATCATCATCCATTCTCAACATTTCATATTTCCCTTTCAAAGTTTTCAACTTAGCAATCTTCACATTATCATCACCTTCATACAAAGTTTCCAAAATTTTCCAGATCTCATAAGCAGTCTTCAGTTCCATAGCATTTGTCATCTCAGAATCAGTCAGAGCACTCAAAAATGCTTCCTTAGCCCTGATATTTACTCAGCATCCTTAATCTAAGTAGTAATAGAAGGACCATTGTGTGGGATAACATACCTATTCCTCATAATTTTCTAGTAGGGGTCACCAATGCATCTCATATGACACTCCATTCGAGTCTTCTACATAGAATAATTTGTTCCATCAAATCTCGGACTATCCTTCTTAATTGTCACCATCCCGGATCACCTCAAGCTATTAAATTTTTTCCAAGGAACCTACTCTGATACCAATTGTTGGCAGCACAAGGGAAGACAACTAAGAGGGGGGTGAATCAATTGTTACAAAAATTTAAAATCATTAAACTTAGTCAACTTATTCTCAAATCTGATTAATAACCATGAAAGAATAAATCATCAACACATCATAAATACACATAACACCAATATTTTTTACGTGGAAACCCTATTAGGGGGAAAACCATGGTAGAGGTTAGTCCACAAGATTATACCCTATTAAAAGTATAAAGAAATATAAATGGGGAATGCACATGCATTCAGGCACACTACCTAGAGCTCAATGCTCAAATACAACAAGGCTTACTACCCAAAGGAAGACACACTATCTTACATAAACATTCGGATTACATCTGTAGGATTTTTAACTAAGGAAATAGCATCTGCTAATGGGTATGTGTAGGATCATGATGGGGCAAAGAGTGGCAATATGATGGGTATGTGGCTGATGAATTTTATTTTACTTGAAATTGATGAAATGAAAAGGGTTTTTAAAGGAGATTCTCAACTTTCCACCAATATAAATTATGATTTAATTTGAATTTAATAACTAATTATTATTCATTTTCTATTTGAATTATGACTAAAGTCCTAATTGATAGGCTGATTGAAAAACATCTATAGCTTTGAAATGGTATCACATTTTTTGAATCCAAAACATATGTCACATTCTATGTTTCGAATAATATAGGATTAAAACTAATATTAATAAATTTTATGAAGTTTTGACCAAGTTAAGGTGGTCATACATACAAGTTTTTTTATATTTTTTAAAATTTGCAATAAAAAAATTCATAATTAATTATTTACTTGGAAAAAAATTACAAAAAAATATGCATCACATCGGGACGTGAGTCCTCTACTAATATCTAAAATATTATTGATTTCTATTGAAGTTTTATATTTAACTCCATGGCCCATGATTAGGCATTGATCTATCACAAAGCCTAGAAATATTTCAGAAATAATTAATATAATTTTAAATCTCAATTAATCTTTTCTTTGTTGTTTAAGATATCTATGTTCTATATATCTTCATGATATTTGAAAGAGTATAGAGATTGAATTTGAGATAATTTCATCTATTAACCCTATATGTGTTTGAGATGAAGATATCTAAGTTATGTGTTCTCAGTAATGTTCAATGCAAATGGGATTATGCTTGAATGTGATGGAATATACAATACCCATCATTCATATACTTTAGAACTATCCATATTCATAGGCCTATAATTTTTTGCTTGGCATGATTTTATCATAAAATCAAGCCTACAATTAGGAGTACTCTCCCGATTCGTGTGGATCTCAAAGTGTAGAAGACTTTCATAGCCTTGTTCATTGGATTTTCTTGTCTTCAACCTATTGATAGTGTAGTTTCCTAGTCCTAAATATTGTATCCCCTAGTTGAGGCATTGTATCTCTCCTTAGGGTTGAAGGTCACAAGAAAAATAACTAGCACATTGAAAAAGATCTTATGGTTTGATGAACCCAATACAAAACAAATAAAAATAATATTAAAAAAATAAAACACTTTATACAAAGAAACAAAGCAAAAATCAATATTCTTTCTACATTTCCACTAGAAAATATGTTTTACATTCATATTATAAAGGTAAAAAAAAAAAAACATAATTATTATATTAAATACAAATGAAAATAATTATTATTATACTTTACAAAAATTCACCTTATCCAATTAATCATTTCTACAAGGACAAAACAAAGATTTAGATATCCAAAGCACGTATAAATCATATTATAAAGGAATCCATGGTTGAGAATATGTTAAGCATGATGCAAGACTATTGAAAAAGATCTAACTATTTGATGAATCAAGTATATAATAATCAAAGTGTATAAATCATATTATAAAGTCATGGACAATTGATAATATGTTAGCATGATGAACTTAGTATAAAATCATCAAATAAAGAAAGTGTAAAATCATATGTTCTTTTTACATTTCCACTAGAAAGTATGCTTCACATTCATACTATAAAGGTGAAAAACAAAAAAACACAAGAAGATAAATCAAATTATTATATTTTGGAAATAAAAAAAAATATTATATGTTATAAAAACGTATTTAAATACATTGAATTTAGCTTATCAAAATAATCATTGCATTTTATACAAAGAAATAAAGTAAAAAATTAAATATTGTTTCTGAATTTTGACTCATATTCATAGTTTATAAATTATATTATAAACATGTAGAATAGTTAATTTAATATTTTGAATGTATACTCAATATCATTCAATTTCAATATATATATATACCATCATTAATAAGCACTTTTATTCCATCTTCCTACACACAAAAAAAAATTATTTCACATTGTGTTTCTTTTTAGTTAGAAGGATTTCACAATTACATTCTACTATACTTATTGTCAAATACTAAGCTCTATTAATACAAATTCTAAATTAACAAAAAACCATCGGTACACATTGCACACCAAGGTGCAATTTCTAGTATATAATAATTGTATATAATTTATTATTAATTATACTTTATTTTTATTCAATTGTGTATATAATTAGTATATATAATATATTTATTAGCCGATAGGCTATTTATTTGAAGTTTCTTTCAGGATTTTTGTTAGCCCAACCATGAATTGCATTTGTTGGCACTGGAGATGTGTCGATCGGTGGGGAATTGACCAGATTTTTTTATGAGGATGTGGAGCTTGCTAATTACGTAGGTTGGCGGTGGTGGAGTTGGTATCCTTGATATGTGGAAGAAAAATGCTAAGTGTTTCCTCGTGCAAGGGTTAATGCATCATGTCATTCTTGTACGATCACGCGCGACAAAGTAAATGCAATATTGAATGTTGCAGTGTGGGAAAGCATACTCTGACATATGCCAAAAAAATATATTGATTAAATTGCATTTTCAAAAGAGTCATTGTGTTGTTGGTTTGATAGCAGACTATTCTAAAAATCATCGCCTTCGGCTCTGTGGTTGGTTTGATAGTAGACTATTGTAAAAATTGTCAATTTTGTCTCTGTTCTATAGCAAATTGGAAGGTTTTAAAATTGTTGTTCTCTACAATCTATAAGTAATTTTACATGGGTATTTTGCATAAACGATTAATTTATTGTTTATGTTAAAATTTTTATTCTCTGCAATCTGTAAGTCATTTTACATGGGTTTTTGGAATTATGGTTCTATATGGATGGAGTAATTACAATTAAATCTTCTTTCTTTCATCAAAAAATATGGAAATCCTATTTCTAATTATACTATGAAGTGAACCCTAACCCTAATCCTAATTAAAACCCAACTCTAGTTGAACCTTTACTCTAACTTAACATTAATTGTAATCCTAATAAACCTAACCATAACATAATCATATTACTAACCTTAACCCTAGTTGAACCTATTGGAAAAATAAGGGTAGACAACTGAGAGGGGGGTGAATCAGCTGTCCCAAAAATTCAAAACTTATTTGACTTATCAGCTTTATTCTTAGATCCAATCATTAACCATGAAAATAGAGATCATCAACACATCAGAAACACACATAACACCAAGATTTTTTATGTGGAAACCCTGTTAGCGGAAAAACCATGGTGGAGGTTAGTCCACAAGATTATACCTTATTAAAAGTATAATGAAAATGAAAATATGGGGAATGCACTTGCATTCAGGTGCACTTCCAAGGGCTCACTACTCAAATACAAAGGAACACACACTATCTTGTAAAGAGATTAGGATTAAAGCCATCCGTAGGGATTTGAATTGATAAAATAGCATTTACTAATGCTTGATCACAGTTCTAGTTAAGTGCACGAATAACTCTTCACTCTTCTTCACTTTTCCTTTACACTCTACTTCACTTTTCTTCACACTCTACTCTGCCTTTGAATGATTAGGACATTATTCACACATACACACACATTTGCACACTTCAATTCAAACAAACAACTCCTCTTATATATCTGCAACAAGAAATTTCACCGCTACAAGTCGGCCACAAAGAAATAATAAAATGAACTTAATTTTTGGCCCAAATCATTCCTAATAATCAATGCATATCAACCAAAGTCAGCCACAAATTAGTGATGACCTAGATCAACATCTTCAACATGAAAAAAATTCAATTAAATTCTAAACAAAGATCCACAACATGCTTCAACACCATGTCAGCCAGGAACATGAAAAACATGAGCATGCAAGAGAAAATTGCCAACCACGATCACAACGATCAATGCAGACCTGTATCAAAGATAGAGCATGATCTAGAAGCATCCAAAAACATTAAGAACCAATAGAGAAGCATCTACAACAATTGAACAAACAAAAATAGCATCATCTTCAATCAACAACACTAATTGAAGAAACATAAAAATTGTATGAATGAAAATCTTCATAACTCGATCAACCCTTCATGTGGATCTATGAAACTCAATGTGGATAGACTAGATACACTAAAAAACAAACCATTTAGTCCATGAACCTCTGATCTTCACTGTAGAGAACATACGACCATGAAAAAATTCACTTAACCACTGACAACCTACAACCCATTTCTTTACAATTTTCTCAATATCCTTGACATATACAACTTCAAATACATTTATGCTAATAGTGTTGACATCAATGACAACCTCATATCAACAACATAACCACAACATCCAAAAATCTCCCCCTTTGGCATTGATGGCAACACATGATGTGGAAAACACCATCAATGCATCTAACTCCTGACACTTACTCCTCCTTAGATTCTTACTCAATTTATGCTCAATTCTTCCCCATGACTCTTCTCCCATAAGACTCTTCTCTCTAGATAATCACTAGTTTCTCACATGACTCTTCTACCATAAGACTCTTCTCTCCAGATAATCACCAGTTTTTCACATGACTCTTCTCCCCCTTTGACATCAATGACAAAGAATCTTAAGCTTTGAACCTCATATCTAATTTTTTGATCATCTAACTACTCTGCTTGAGTAGTAGTGACCACAACATCAATCTGAAACAAAATATGTCTATGAAATGCATAGAATGATGCAATGTGTTGCTTTCCACCTTAGTTCTGATTATGAGGGGTAATCACCCCTAACTTCCCTATGAGATACTCAAAAGTATCCTTAGGCAAGAACTTGGTAAAGATGTCTACAATCTACTCCTTTGTAGGCAAAGATTCCAATCTGAATTTTGTTTCACTTACCTTCTCCCTAAAAAATTGAAAGTTGATGGATATATGTTTTGTCATTGAATGCAACACTAGATTCTTGGAAATGTTAATAGCACTTGAATTGTCACAGAATATAGCAATAGGCCCGTCATATATAACTCTAATATCCTTCAACATTTTTTTCATCCATAGGACTTGAGTACAATTGTTAGCAACAACAATGTATTCAGCCTCAGCAGTAGACAAAGAAATGGCATTCTTCTTCTTTCCTAACCATGAAATTATCTTTTTACCAAAGAAAAATTATCCACCACTAGTACTCTTTCTATCATTTACATCTCTAGCCCAATTAGCATCAGTAAAGGCACTCAAAGTAAGACCATCATCTTTAGGATACCATAGGCCAAGATCAATAGTTCTCTTCAAGTATCTAAAAAATTTCTTCACAATAGTCACATGAGATTCCTTTGGATCAGCTTGAAATCTTGCAACAATACATACAACATTCATGATATCAGGCCTAGTTTGAGTTAAGTAGAACAACCCACCAATCATTGATTTGTATCTTGTCTAATTTTATTTTGGAGAATCATCTTCTGTTGTGGACTTTCATCTGGTCACCATGGGTGTACCAACTAGCTTTGAATCTTCCATACCAAACTTCTTCAACAATTCCTTCACATACTTGGACTGAGATATAAATATCCCTTTATCTAACTGAGTAATTTGTAATCCCAAAAATAATTTCATCTCACCAATCATAGACATCTCAAATTCATTCTACATTTCACTAGCAAACTTCATGCACAAAGCATCATCTCCTCCAATAATAATGTCATCAACAAAGACTTCAACAATTAGATCATTATCATCATTCTTCAAATACAAATTACTATTAGCAGTACCTTTGTTAAATCCAAGTTTCAACAAATACTTGTCCAATCTTGCATACCATGCTCTAGGGGCTTGCTTGAGTCCATACAATGCTTTCTTCAACCAACACACCATATCTTCCTTATCAATCAATTGGAATCCATCAAGTTGCTCAACATAGACTTCTTCCAATTCACCATTTAGAAAAGTTGATTTAACATCCATCTAATAAAATTTGTAGTCCTTGTGAGCAACATAGGAAAGAAATAATCTTATAATAGCTTCAATTCTAGCAACAGGGGCAAAGGTCTCTTCAAAATCAATTCCTTCCATTTGTGAATATCCTTTACATACTAGTCTTGCTTTTTTTCTAATCACTTCACCTTGATCATTCAATTTGTTTCTAAAAACCCATTTAGTTCCAATAACATTCGTATCCTTAGGTTTGGGAACAAGAATCCATGTATCATTCTTTTCAAACTATTTTAATTATTCTTTCATTTCTTCAACCCAATGCTCATCTTTGCATGCTTCATTCATGCTAGTAGGTTTAGTTTTTGAAATCAAGCAATATTCCTCTGCAATATTTCTCCTATTCTGGACACCTTTGCTCTTATCACCTATAGTCCGATCTTCTAAATGATTCAATCTTACATACCTCAGAGTCTTCATAGGTTTTTCTTCAACATCAAATTCATCTAATCTTTCTTTTGTGTTTCCACTAGTTTCTCCTTCTTCATTCTCTTGATTTACCGGATTGATTTTCACTTGATTTGTAGTTTTCTCTTGCTTTCCTTGATTTGTACTGTCATTCTGATCATCAAATTCATATCCATAGGTTCTGGATGGTGTACCTAATTCTTCATGATCCTTAACAATTGCATGTTCAACCATTTTCTTCAATCTTTTATCGTAACACCGATAGGACTTGATCTTTGTAGAATAACCCAAAAAGATACATTCATCACTCCTAGCATCAAACTTTCCTATGTCTTCATCTCTCTTAATGCAACATCTACTTCCAAATATCTTGAAGTATTTAATAGTAGGATTTTGACCAGTCCATAACTTAAAAGGGGTCTTACCAATATCATCTTTGATTTGTACCCAGTTGAGTATGTACATAGCAATACTCACAACTTCTCTCCAATAAATATGAGGGGCATTTCCTTCTAGCATAATTGTTCTAGCAACATCTTCAACTATTCTATTCTTCATTTCCACAATTTCATTTTGTTGAGGGGTTCACGGAGCAGATAATTTTCTCCTTATTCCATGTTCTTCACAAAAATAATTAAATTCACCGGATTTGAATTCACCACCTCTATATGATCTCAGACACTTCATCTTCAAACCAGTCTCATTCTCAACCATAGCTTTAACCTATCTATGTTGTACTTGAAATATATATTCTCCTCATGACGTTTATTCAACTTATATACATTATAAAATTGATTAAAATTAGGTACTTCGAGATTTCTCAACATAATTCATTTATCAAGATTCTTAATTTAGTAATAGCTTTTTAGTAGGTTTATATTTTTTTATAGCAAGTGGAAAATAATGTAAAAAACACACAAGAAAGGAACCTATATCTAGAGATCATCAATACCTTTATAAATAGACAAACATACTATCCATCATGCACCTAAAATAATTCTAAGGTAATGGAATTAACTATAATGCAATTTGTATACACCTAAAATTGGTCTGGATAATTAATTGATCTTTAATTCATCTACTTATAAATAAATTATAAATTTATTTATATAGATCATTTTCTAATTCTTCTATCTTAAATCATATTGTTCTAATCTTAATTAAATAAAAAATATTTGAATAGTTTGTCTTATTTAATTATCTTTCCTCTTATTAAATTTAAATTTAGTCACATGTCTACAACTTTTTCCTCTTTCCACCTCATCATGTGCCTCACAAATTTAAATATCCTTAATATTTAAATTGGTATTATTTTAAACAAATTTTCAAACAAAATTGAGACACTTGGCTCTCTTCCTGCATTTATTCTCTCTCACACTTGGCAAAGTGTTCTATTAAAGGGAACAATCTCATTTATTCCCTCTAACTTCTTCATTCTCCACCGTTCATCTCTCTAGCTAAAACCCTGGTCGTTGGTTGCTGCCACATCATAATATGCCTTGGAAAATGTATAAATGTAGCCTCATTCTACAACATTTCATATCCTAACTTTGAGCAATCTTACTCTGCAGAATTTTCATTAGAGCATTTGTGTGCATTTAGTAATTAGCATTTTAGAATCATACTAGTTTATAATCATGGCTTAGTTGTTAGCTGCATTTTTGTGCTCATAGTAGCTTTCATACAGTATTTGCATCATATCATCATTATCACATCACTAATCAATCATATAGTTTAGCAATCAATCATGTTGGAATAGATTCCTTGCATTTTCCAGCATCTCATTCTTTAACTTGTCATTTGACAAGTCTTGTGCATACACAAAATCTGAGAGCCATTATGACTTGAGCAAATCCTTGAGGATAGAGAACAATGAGACGATTTTAGAGAGTTTATTTGTTTTAATTTGATTAGATTTTCTATTTGAATTCTCTAATGTAATGTTACATTGATTGTGTGGTTTTATTACTCATTCATATATTTTACATCACGCATAAATTAGAGCCCACCGTGGGGCCTAGGCCCATTTTTATCAACATTTTCTGGAAATTTTGTTTATAGATTTGGACGTGAACTTCTATGTAGTGAATATGTGGTTTCTTTCGATGCATATGAAACATCTTTTAGCACATCCAATTCCTATTATGGTGCATCCAGAGCATCTTTCAGTGCATCCAACTCATATTTTAGTACATTGAGGGGCTCTTTTAGCACATTTAGTTGATATTATAGCACATACAATAATTTTTCTAGTGCATATAGTAGTTCTTTTAGCACATCCATGTGATATTTTAGCACATACGATTTTTTGTTTTAGCATATCTGGTTTGAATCTTTACAAAAACTGAAAATTCTAAGAACTGATCAATACTTTCTATTTTGTAGATAATTTTAAACACTTTCAAAGACAATTATATCAAACTACTGATGGTGTTTTCAAGGGTTGGAGTTGTTCTAGTGCTTTCTTTTGATTAAATTAAGAATCTATTTTAATTAAGAGGTTAATGAACACCCTATCTACTATGCTTGTAAAGTGATAGGCCTATGCTCTCCCCTTCACTAGGTGACCAGAATGCCAGACTCACTCTTTCATGTTTTAATAGCACCTTTAGAAGGCCTACCATAGTGGAAAAAAGTACTCACCCTATGGAAATGACCTAAGTGGGAACAACTAAAGCCAAGATTTTTGACCCATTATAATAAAAAAGAATCTAAGAAAACTCACATTCAACAGTAGTATGCAAGATAACCATCCCCAAAGCCTTTGTTCTAAAGGTTGGGAGGTCTCCTGAGGGAGTTTATCATTTGTCACATTTAATGAAAACCCTTACTATGAACCTTAAGTGTAGAAGCTAGCTGAGCCAGTATCCAAACATTTTTAATAGTCACAGTGCAAGGGGAGGGAAGAATCTGCCCCCAAGATACTCACCATACAACTATCAAGGATTACTAACCAAAAGTGGAGGATTCAAATTTAGTTAAGACCTGAGAAAGGAAAAAATATGGGTGCCCTCTTAGGGGTGACATGGCTATGTGAGCTGACATAGTTATAAGATGTGGGTTCTAATATTATTAATGACCCTTGACATTAGGACTATTTGACATGTCTTCTCTTGTTCTATACCTGTGGAAATCAAAGGAATCAGACCAGATTCTTGAACATACACTTAATGTTTAGTTCTTAGGTTTGAGACAACTGTTTTACAACTTGTTGTTGTGTTTGAAATCATTTTTCAAGAAATTTTCCATTTAGGAACACTTAATTCACATAATTCATAGACAAGGAAAGTAGACAAAAAACATTGTTCAAAAGATTATCCTTAGAAAAAAATAAAACTCACAGATTCAAAGAAAAATAACGAGACAAACTTTCAAAATAGTGAAAACTTTCAGTTTAGCACATACATTCCCTATTTTAGCACATTAAGCTCATATTTTGGCATATCTGAGTCATTTTTTGGCACATTCACAACATTCCTTAGCTCATATGAGTCATTTTTTGGTGCATTCACAAAATTCCCTAGCACATATAAGTCACTTTCCAACACATTTGACCACTTTTCTAGCGCATCTAGGTCCTTTTCTGGCACATCTGTTCCATCTTCCAGTGCATTTGCAAATACTTTTAGTGCATTCACCTATAGAGTACCAAGTTGAATCACATTTAGGGGTAGTCTAGTGCATCACTAGCTTGTTTTAGTGCATTTGATCCATTTTCTAGCGCTTCTAAGTCATTCTCCAATGCATTTAGTTCATCTTTTGGCACATTCAGTCCATGTTCTGGCTCATTTGATCCATCTTTTAACGCATTAAGTACATTTTTTGCACATCTAGGGGATAGTCTAGTGCATCTAGGCTCTTTTTTAGCACATCTAGTCCATCTTTTAGCTCATTTGTAGCCTATTTTAGCACATCTAGTTAATTCAAAAGTAGAGAGTTGTTTTTACCATATGTCTAAAAATTAAAATCACATTCAGGGATCCTTTTCAGAGCAAAATCATTCCTCAATCACAACAGTGTTTTAAACTTGAAGAAACTAGCCTTTACAAATGAAATTCTTCAAACCAAACTAAGATCTAACACCTTAAAGTGCCTAATCATCAATCACATCTCTGATTGTTAAGCTAAGTTTCACTATTAGGATTTGTCATCCTTTATCACAAAACAGCGTTGTATAATCAGATTTATCACCTTACTCTCATCAATAGAATTTTTCATTCTATTTGACTTGGTTATTATACTTGGCACTCCTCCAACAAAGATCAAAGTTTATTAAAAACTATAACACTTTTATGCCCATTTTAACAAGATCACAAAAGAAGAAACTTAAAGAAAAAAAGGTAGACTCAAAAAACCATGGCTGAAGGTGAGGAAAATCCATTCCATAGATTCCACCAACTTGAAAATGATGAAATTACTAAGTACATTCAAATAGCTCAACAAAATCCCAAATTCAACAAATTCATGGAATAGATTTTTGAAAAAGATGGGGAAAAATACTTTTTAATGCTAGCTAATAAAGGTATGAAACTTCCACCTGACCTTGCTGTTAATCAACTAAAAGCAGCACCCAAAAGGACTGAAATTGATTCACCAAATACAAATCTAGTGGTTGCTTTAATTCATCAAATGAAAAATCTACAACAACAACTTCTTGACATACAAAGAGGAACCACAAAAAGATATCTATTGCAAGACATTTTCCCATATCCTTTTAATCAAATTGTGAACATGATACCTTTTCCCAAGCATTGTGAGTTTCCAAAGTGTGATAAATACAATGGTAA
Source organism: Sequoia sempervirens (assembly GCA_007258455.2). NCBI lineage: Eukaryota > Viridiplantae > Streptophyta > Pinopsida > Cupressales > Cupressaceae > Sequoia > Sequoia sempervirens. The sequence continues at coordinate 217,753,349 of VDFB02000017.1, forward strand.
AACTAATCGTATAGATCATGTAAGGGAATTTCGAACCATGAGCTTGGAATTTGCACACGAAGAAACTTATTTAATGAGATTGTTTCCACGAAGCTTGGGTGGACAATGTATGGAATGGTTCTCAAAACTTTTACCAGGTATCAAATCATTCAAAGAGATGGTCAATAAGTTCATCACTCAATATTTTTACAAAATACAACATGAGATAACCATGAAAGACCTTTGCAACACAAAATAGAAAAATGGTGAATCATTCCTTATAGTTTTACAAAGATGGAGAAGACTGTTTGCTAGATATGCTCATCCCATACTTGAAAAGGAAAAGATGGAAAACTTCATTGATAATCTAAATGATGAGATGAGCTATAGACTTGATTTGCAATTTCCACCCACCTTTGAGAAAATGATTGAAAATGGACTTAAAATCAAAGAAGTCTTGGTCAAGAGAGGAGTATTAGAAATCTACAATGAAGGAAACAACTCAAAAAACTCTTCCAATCATTATAACAACAATGATAAATCAAGATTTTTCCAAAGAAATAAGAATGTTGGTTACAATGATGGTACAACTAAAATGAAAAATGCAAAACCAGTCTTTAATCTATTAGGAATTACCTCCAAGACCAATCAAAATAGTCCAAACAACAATCAAAACAACAATCAAAACAATATTGAATCTAAACCACCACCATATCAAACATCATCAAATCGAAGAAGATTTACACCTTTGGGACAGTCACTCAAATCAGAATTAAAGGAGCTTCTTGCAGCCAAGGTTATAACACTACCAGAGGCATGAGATTGGGAACCAAGATTTAAACCTTCATGGTGGAATGATGCACATTATTGGGATTTTCGCAGAAAAAAAAGGCCATAAAACAAATGATTGCATGCAACTGAAACATTTGGTGCAATGTCTAATTGATAGAAAGGAAATATCAATAGGACCCAAAACAAATTTTGATCATGGAGCAATCAAAAATACTTTACCTAACTATGAAAGGGGGGATTCATCTTCACCAAACACCAAAGGGAAAAATGTGAACTATGTTTATGATTCTACCATTCTCCATATTGAGGCAGTAGATGATCAAACTAATGACATTGAAATCAATGACAAACAATACATTATTGTAGCTGAGAATAAAATTAGTGACATTACAATTGAGCATGAACAAGACATTGTTATAGCTCATAATAAAAAAAATGATATTGTTACAACTAAAAATCAACTCAATGACATCAACATCAAATCAGATCAAATCAATGACATCATGCCAATAAATCTGATAAAAAACATGGCTACAAATGATAATCAAATTAATTTCATTAAAATTAGAGATAAAAAAGATAACATGCTAGTAAATGCAACCACAAGAGCTCAATCAAAGTATGTCTTGAAGGGAAGTACTTCTAAAACACCTGATGCCCCATCAAATCAATACAACATTGTTAATCAATTGCAGAAAATTCCAGCTCAGATGTCAATATTGGAACTTCTCAAAATTTGACCAGCTCACAAAGAAATTCTAGAACAAGCTCTAGTAGCCACCACAATACCAAATAATTAAGAGGTTTGTCAATTCCAAGCTATGGTGGGACACTTGACTGCACCTCATTGCCTATCATTTTTTGAAAATGATGATGTATCACTCACCCATTCACACAATGTTTCTCTCCACATTAAGGTTTTAATTCACAAACACTAGGTCAAACATGTTCTAATAGATGGTGGAGCCAGTTTAAATATCTGCACTTTAAAAATTATTCGTGCACTAGGATATTCAAAAAATGCAATTGATGCCAGAAGAAAAATCACTTTAAAAGCCTATAACGATGAAGAGAGATCCTCCCGATGACTAATTGTGCTACCAATCCAAGTGGGACTAGTTTTAAAAGATATAATTTTCCAAGTGTTAGACAAGGAGTTGACATACAATATACTCTTGGGACGTCCTTGGATCCATGAGATGCAACTAGTGTCGTTAACGTATCATCAATGTTTGAAATTTCCTTTCAATGGACAAGAGAATACAATTTCAGTTGATTCCAACAATCATCAATATTGCAATACTCTTAAGATGATCTAGGATACTTGTGTACCACACAATAGGGATGACATCACTCCTAGTTCATCGAACAATGAAGTTCAAATTAGATCTTTGTCAAATCAACCTCAGAGAAAGGTTCAGTCAAAGGATAAAGGAATTGGTGATTCCACGTCCTCCAACAATGAAAGTCAACTAAATTCCTTATCAAAACAATTCAAGAAAAATATTTAACTAAAAGACAAAGGCATGGGGGAATATTCTTTTGAGCAATCATTATGTCTTTCACAACTATTTCCTTCTCCTAAATCATATGGACAACCATCAACATCAAAACAACAATCCTTGCAACCTATCACACTCTTTGATGGTAAGTTTGTAAAATAAGTCACCCTAGTGGATGAATCTAAAGACAAGGACATTTTAAATTGGGTGTACAAAGATGAAGAAGCATTGCAAGCATCAACTTCCAATGTACTAACTGAACCATATGGTAAAGGGTTTACAATTATAGAGAAGATGGGATATGAGGGAAAATGTCCTTTCGACAAAAGAAAATAAGGCATTGTTGAACCAATTCAACATATCATAACTAATGCAAAGGACAAAACAGGATTGGGATATAGAGAAGATTCAGGGGAAGAAACCAAGCAACAGATTTGTGAAAGAATCCTCCAATTGCGAGATAATTCTAAAATAGATTCCAACGAATATGAATGGAACTCGCTCTCTAAAGAATCTTTTCAAGACAAATAAATTGATGTGATACAAAGGTATGCACCAACACATATGGAGGGACAAAGTTTAGGGTCTAGACCTCTTGAATTTTGATCACAACATACCGATGACTCTAGTGAAGATGATCATACTTCGAGCGAGATAGATCCTTCAGAAAAGAGTAACATCATAGACCCTGACATTGCTATCAAACTATTTGACGATGTTGCCATCATGACACTCACCCCTCTTGACCTTAACCAATCTGATGATTCGTTGCCATTGATACACCTCAAATTGATTGACTGGGACCAAACTGAGTTGCTTGATATCCCCATCTTTCCAAACGATGATGCCATTGTGAAATTATTTTTCTCTGATAATCCCGAAAAAATGTTCCTCTAGTGAATCTCATAATGAAGCTTCCAACATGAGGAGTGCCAAATCTCTCATCTACAAAAAAATGAATATAAAAAAATTGATCTAATGGTGAAAACCATTTAATGGTAGTATTAGATCAAGAAAAATTAAAAATAAAGAGCGCATATAATGGTGAAAAACTCTCTAAGGCACCAAAATATGGGATATTTGACACTTTTCTCAAGCACTATCATGACAGATGTTCATTACTGGTTGATCCCACACAATCCATCAACATTGGTACAATTGAAATGGTCAAGACCCTACATCTAGCAGCATCCATGATAGAGGAAGAAAAACCAAGTTTCACCAAATTCTTTGAAGAGAGACAAGTCAACTTTGCTTGGTCCTACAATGACATGTCAGGGATAGATCCAGATCTTATAATACATCTTTTATCATTACCACCTAGGGTGAAGCCAGTGAAGCAAAAAATTGAGAATAATGCATCTGCATATTACCCTCCTAGTGAAAGTTGAACTGGAGAAACTATTGGATGCAAGATTCCTCCGACATATTGATTATGTTGAATGGATCTCAAACATTGTGCTAGTTTCAAAACTAGATAACAACATTAGGATATGTACGGATTTCAGAGATCTTAATAGGTCTTGTCTGAACGATGAATTTCCTTTGCCTAACATTGACATCATCATGGATTTGACAACAGGTCATGCCATGCTATCACTTATGGATGGATTTTTAGGCTACAACCAGATCAAAATAGCACCAGAAGATCAAGAGAAAATAACATTCACATGTCCATGGGGTATTTCTTGTTGGAATATCATGCCTTTTAGGTTAAAGAATGTTGGGGCTACTTATCAGCTTGTGTTGACCACTATATTTCATGACATGATATACACCTCTATGGAGGACTATGTAGATGAATTACTAGCCAAATCATTCACTAGGGAAGGACATCTTTAAATCCTAGATAAAATCTTCACTCACATGGAGAGGTTCAATGTGATGTTAAACCAAAAGAAATGAGTATTTGGCGTGACATCAACAAATTTTTTAGGATATATAATATCAACTAAAGGCTTTGAGGTGGATCCTACGAAGGTCAAAGCCATCATGGAGATGCCTCCTCCCAAGAATATCAGTCAACTCATATCCATACAGGATGATTCCAATATATTAGGAGATTCATCGCACAACTGACAGATAAAACTCATCCTTTTAATCACTTGCTACAAAAGAATGTTTCTTTCAAATGGGATGAAAAATGTG